>JASGCC010000082.1:77066-677066 GCA_030067915.1 Hydractinia echinata
ATTTTCGTAGCTTGTTTTTTAAAAATTATAAATGGCTGATATGGATTCCTGACATGGGTTACTTTGGACGAACTAGACAATGACAAACAAACAAACGACAAACGTATAACAACAACATCTTTAAAAAACATATTTCGCATGGATGTTGTTGATTCTAAGTTTGTTTCTTGGGTAATTTTACGATAAGATTTTTTGCTATAGTTTTTGATGATATTCAAATGCTTCTGACAGGCTGTGGCTGGCTTAGGGTTAGCTTTTCTGTTCACACTTCTTGTTTGGTAGGTTGTATAATATTTTTGACATCAATATGTTTATCGACTCTGACTTTGAATGTATGTTCTAAATATATGAAAGATGTTGGATGGTACTATCCACCAAACCAGGCCCACTGGTCTTACCATATTTTAATTGCCAGTTGAAGCAAAATAAGAAAAGTATTCTTCGAGATTATGTAATGTTGATATTTCCCTATGTTTTTAGGTCGTATTGTTTGGACTAATTACATAGTCTTTGTAACTTTCCCAGTCACGAAATATTTTTTTTTCTCACTTATCGTGTTTGTTGTTGTTGTTGTTGTTTGTTTTATAGGAGTAACAGAGTAAAAATGATATCTTTGTGGAATATTTTCGCGTTGCTTTCTTGCATTTTATGTATTGTTGAAGGAGATATACTACGATTGGATGCTTGTAACAAGTTTTATGCTTTCTTCAATGTTGTATTTGAAAATGCCCTACTGACAAATACTGTGTTTTCATTGGTTGAGAAAATTTCTCTCGATCGATGCTTGATCATGTGCATGCAATATTCAAAATGTCAATCATTCAGCTACATGATTCACCATTCACAATGCAGAATACATCATTCTACCAAAGCTGACAATGAAACACTTTTACAAAACACGAATGGATGGGTGCACTATGAAACAACGGAGAATGAGCAAAATGTAAGTAGCTGTATAGTAAAACTATACTAAGATTATCTGTTTCTACTGTACTACTTCTAAATTTTAAAATTAAATACTTCTATTTTTTTACTCTGGATGTTTTCAAATATCCTGTGAACAAACATGTTTTTTTAATTTTTAATTTTTATGATAATATTAACACTGCTTCTTCATGTCTCCATTATAATATTTGTGAACTGAATTGCTGAAAATAAATTTTATTTTATTTCCTGTCATACTAGTTCGGTCCGTTCTGTCAGAAAAGGAAACCATGTCAGTATGGCAGATGCGTGGACACATGCGATATCAAAGGTTACAAGTGTGTAGGCTGCCAAAGGTAAAACATTTTCGCAATTTTAATACATACCTTCTACTTTGTTTATGTTATGTTATTTTATTTTATTTATTTATTGTGTGTCTGTTTTTGCTTTGTTTTTCATTGTAATATCACAACTATACCTGTTTTCTCAAGATTTTTAAACTTTATGGCATTGTTGGTTGTCTGGAAGACAGATGATTAATTTATTTCCGTCATATTAATTAGGTCCCATCTGTGGAAACACAGAAGCCATTGTGGGTTTGGCAGATGTGTGGACACTTGTGATAGCAAAGGTTTCAAGTGTGTTGGTTGTTCAGGTAAAACATTTTTCGCAAACCTAATTTATTTCTGCTGACATAAAATTTTAAATACAGGCACGCATGATATTAGCATTTTTTTGTTGCAATTATACAGACTAAAATATAAAAAAAATATAAAACTTTAAAGTAAGTAAAAAAAATACAGTTAAAAAAACACACGCTTTCTTTTAAAAGGTAGTTTTCCACTACTTACAATTTATTTATTTATAATACCCATATACGTCACGCAAAATAGTCATTATACCCGATCGAAACCCGATTTTTCCATGGGCTATCAACTAATTTGTACACAATTAATTGTACAAAATTGTATATTTCTTTCACAAGATATTACAGATGTAACCACGACATACAATATATTGTGACTTCAATGTTACAATATATTAAGAATACTCACTAGTTTCTTTAAATCAAATCGGTTTGATTTAAAGAAACTAGTAGCAGGTTCCTATTGAATCAATGTCTTTTGTTTATGCGCATTTAAGCATTATCCAAACAAAAGTGTGAACTATATATATTCCTTCTTTTTTATAATTATACAGTGTAGCTACACTAGTTACTACAATAAATTGTACAAAATTGCGTACAATAAATTGGAACTAGCATAATGAATTAGATCTGTATTTGTAAAAAACATTAATAAGAAGTGGTTAGAAGTGAAGATATAATATATAGGAACCATGTCAGAAAATTCCTAAAAACATTTACGTTACCTATTATGATTTTAACCGATGAGCAAACAATTCTTCATTTAAAAAGAATCACAAACTTCTTTTTTTGGGTATAAAATCAAACATGGCATGGTCAAGCACCCCGAAACGTGAAATATTTGGCGTGTAGTCTAGGTCAGTGATTGGTGGAGATCTCGCCATTAGTGATATTATCACAGATATCCTGTTGAAAAAATGAAAACTTGCGAACTCCTGTTTTATATGCTGCAATGATGCAAAAAATTTCTTTATAGGCGATTGGTATTTGATTAAGTCAAACGTCTGCTTTGGAACAAAGGATAACCAATATGGCACATTTAATGTGCAAATTGATGCTGTTATATCGGGTATAAAATTGCAGCACGTTGGTGGAAATGGTCTTAAATGCATGTGGAATGGAAGGTCAACATTGTGGGCTGTGACGGATTTTCCCATTACGCGAAGAAGAATATTGGTGTAGCCATTACAGACGACCAAAACAACATTATCTACCCATCTATGGAGTATCATGTTAAGAGCGGTTTTTTCTACATACCGGGATACAATGCCAACTCTCCCTACTTGATATTCAATTCATCAAACTACGCTGTTCGAGAAGGTCAAGAATTCAGATTGCACTACGGGGAAGATTTGACGGACAGTGCCGAAGGAGATAACAGTGGTGAAGCTTGTGCTGATATTTTGCAAGAATTTGCCATGTGTGATAGTCAATATAAATGAGAAAAATATATAATTACGGTTTAGTCTTTTGCTCCATTGGATGGCGCGGACCGCTATATTAAATACAGATACTTAATACTTTATATAACGTCATAACGTATAAGTTGTACGCATTACCATCATTTAAAACACTTTTTACTTTTATTGTACTTACACGACATTTTAGTATTTTTTATTATTTTACATATTTTTACAAGTGTTTGTCCAGGACGGAAAAGACCTTGTTCACATGAACCGATATTTTATTGACACTCTGGACGCCGAAAAAACATATTTTTGACATTGTTAAGTTTGTCCATAGAAAACGTATATATACACGTTGTCCGTTCTGCCACAACAGAACGACCAAAGAACCAGTAAATAACGAGCAGTGTGGTGATAGTTTGGACGATTCTCAAAAAGAAAGAAAGATATGGACAAAACAGTTGGAAGTTTCCGATAATTTGTTGAGTGAATTTCGCTCAGAGGAGAAACCAACATCCTCCTATTTTAACTACAAAGAAACTTTTAGTACCGTTTTTTAAGCTTTTTACTTCCTGTTCCTGTTTCCGCTGCATTGATGCATGATGATGTGTAATGAAGAATGAGTGTTGCAGGAGTTTTTAGAAATTCCTCCTTATCTAAGGCTTTGGAAAACTAATAGTTTAAACACTTCAAAATCGCGCCTGATGGAAGATCGAGTTAAAACGTTTCATAGGGCTTCTTCTATAAAACATTCAAGAATAAATTATTATTCTTCGTTGACAGCTGCGTTTATTTTTTTCGCTGTCATTTTTAAAACGTTCTCATGTGATCAAAAGAAAAATATTCATTTTTGCTTTTGTTTTACTATAAAAAGAATGTTCGAATTTCATTGTGATTGGTTACACTTTTTTGACACAATTGTAAAGAAACTAATTGGACGACTTTTCTTTCAATGTCCAACTTTTTAAATGTTGAATGCGACCATTCTCGATCCCAGAGCTGCTCTTTGAGATAGACCTCGAAAGTAGCTCTGGACCCGTCTAGTCACGTGATGGATTTTGATTGGTCTATTTTTAGAGATCTATGTTTTTCCGCGAAAGATTGATTGTATTTAGCATTCAGATGTAAACGAACATGGCGGTGGAGAGACGAGGATCGAAGTATGCTCGCGTTTGATCTTGTCGTGAGTGAATTTAAAGTAGGTATTAAGCATGGATTTACACATTGGCGAACTCGCCGCTCGCCTATAAGAAAGAAGAAATTTGGACTCACAACGCGCTTTCTTGAATCTTTACAAATGGGTTCCGTTTTCACTTCGCCGTAAGTTTTGTTGTTATCTCTCCTTCTGAGTGCTTTGCCGAGTCTGAACAATTGTTACGGTACCGATTTAACATTGTGTCCTGTTTTAATATACAGTTAAACACCTATAGGCTTCCATCCGGTTCCGTTCAATTTGGTAAACTCGGCGAGAAGCACTTCTTTTCGACTGAGGAGTGGTTTTCGCCGACTTTTGCTAAATTTACTGCAGTTTTCTACAACCCAATGCCAGTCACATTTACCACGATCATTGTTTATTACCATAGTTGAACGTAGCATCTCACATTCTCGGCGAAGAAAGCTGGCCATGGCATTCCAAAGTCACAGTAATAAAGATAACTGCAGGTATCTTATGATAGCTGCATTAATGTTATTTTTGAATGCCATAGCTGGTCCTTTAGTTTCTTTCCGTTCATTATGGCTTCAGCTACAGACAAGGACAGAAGGATAGTTACGTGTTTGTTTATGGTGTAGTGTGACCATTAACATTTTTCAGGTGAGAACTATTTTTGTCAGCTCAAAACGAAAAACGTGCGCTACATTAGGTAGCTCTGCTAGGTGGCTAGCCGGCTAGTTACTAAAAATAAAGAGGCATAAAATTTTGGCATAAAAAGGCATAAAAGTAATGATTATAGCAAACTTAGCAAGCCCTTGGATAGTGTAGGAGTATAATTTCAGTAGGGTCAAACGTTTTCCAATGGTTTTGATTAGCTACATACAGTCCGTAAGTTTAGGCAAAATTTTGAACAAAAGGCACTTCCAAACCTCTAAAGCATTTAGGAAATATATATATATTTAGCTTTACGAACTACCTAGATAGCTACGTACTCAAATTTTTAAATTCCTTTTCTTAAAGTTGGAAAATAATTGTTTACCTGTTACTGTTTCAGAATTTTTAATTTTCTTCACAAACGTTTTATCACTCTCTTTAAAATGCCTAAATTCTGAAACTTTAAATGTATACTTAAAGGCGCGTAATCACCCTGTAGGCAACTTTTTTTAGAGGTACCTATTTTATTGTAAAAATTGAAATATATACATAAGAAAACATTATCCTGAAAATTTTATTGAAAACTGACAACCAGAACATGTTCAAATGTTTCATAGAAATAACAAACTCACCCCAATTTCTCTTCACCTACAGAACCGCCATTGCATTTCATTGCACGAATCATGCGATAATAAACGCACGGCAAAATCGATCACATGGTTGCTGGATTCATGCCATTACAGAAAAAATAATAAATGAGGGAGAGTATCCGTAGCTGTGTTTCCATCGTAATGCTTTTATAAATGTATCAACAAAGTTCCGAACATGATAAATCAGATAAAATCAATCGAAGTTTCTGTGTTATTCTTTATTATTTAAACGTTTTAACTTACTGAAATCAGACTTCTTTGCAACACTGACCACTTCTTGTTGTTGTTTCTGAAGACAGCTTCGCCTCGCTAGCTGTCTTACTTTTTGATTATTTTCCTTTGTTCAAACAGTTAGTCGTTTCCTTATGGAGACAGTATCAAATCTACACAATTAGAATACCTAAATTTTCAGAATTTCCCCTTTCATGCTCTAAATTTAATTATCTCCATAGTGCTTCAACTATCTTCAACTATCACAATGAGCATTCTCCCCCGTTGGGTTTTTTGGCTTATAATATGCAATAATCCCGGTCATGCTAATAAAAAAAGAAAGAGCGTGAGAAGCATTAATTATCATAATTAATAACCACGAGGCAATGCTGTGATTTCTTCTTTCTGTGTTGTTTTGTCTGGTCTCCAAAAACAATGGCGAATAGAATAGAAGAAAATTAAATCTAAGTGGAGAAAGTGATACGGATGTTTTTACGTTCGGCCGCTTTTTTAAACAGAACCAAAATTTCTTTCCACTTTTTGATGCCATGTTTTACAAAGAAAAACAAGCCAAAAAGAACAGCGTGAACGGAGCCGACCATAATGGCGATTTTATCGAACTCCATCTCAGTGCTCATTTAAAGATAAGGCCGTTTGTTTACCTACGGTTTCACACGAACATTTTGCGACGGCCCGCTTATTAGACGAGAATAAGAGATCAACAAGACCGTTAAATATGGCGGCTGGAAAAAAACCCCAATAAATTCAAGATATTGAAGTACCATTATTTCCATTTCTAGTAGGTTTTATATCCTCAAATTTTCAGGAAAGTCATAACTCTGTCTGAACTTTGAAATAAATATAAAAAATGTATATGTTAATTTTTTTTCGATAAGGGTGATTACGCGCCTTTAACGAAACATTACTTGTTGTGCTAATATTATCAGATAGGTCTAAAAATACCCCATAGTAAATTTTAACAGAGTTATTTCACTTTTTACTTTACGAAATGGACCTGAGAAAGTGCATTTATGGCTAAATTTGTTGCTTCTTTCATTTTTAATATGTTAACTGCTCAATGAGATATTAAAGGTCTTCAAACACAAAACAATAGCATTCAAGGTAGCAATAGCAATTCTCCTGAAAATTCAAGCACACTTAACAAAATCCTAGTACAAAAAGGGTTAATCCTGCACTGACTTGCTTTCGTTTGCTCTGAGTGATAAAATAAATATGTATATATCATTTGATGAAAATATTGAAGGGTATTTAGCTTTTATATAACTTGTTAGGGCGTGGTCACATCTTACCCTCTTAAATAGTACGTGAATTAATTATATTTGTTCGGGTGAGTGGGGTCATTCGCCCTCAAAACAAGGGATTCTAAAAAAATTTTACGCGGATATAGAACAATATAAGTAACCAATAAAAAAGCGCGGTCAGTATTTTGACCGCAAGAAATCACGCTTTGTTTTCGACCCAGCGTAATTTTTCCCACTTTAACTATTCCGATTTCCCGATGGTGAGAAAAAATTATACTGGGTCTCCTGGCTAAAAAGATAGCTGGAATTTTCAACTTCACATAATCGTAAATTTTTCTCAAACGGAGCTGAAAATATGCAAAATTAAACATCGTTTTTGCTCAACTTTATACTAATAAGCTTCTTGTTTCAAGCAGAGGTCAATTAGTACAAAATTAAAAAAACTGTATTAACAGGTTGTTTGTTTGCTGTATGAATCTAAAGATTTCACATTTTATCAAGTTTTAGAGATACGTATAGCATTGCTCTAACTTGCTTGCCTGCCACACAAGCCGGTTAGCGGTCAGTAGATGACACCAAATGGACTGACAACACTGCATTTAAAGTGCACCGGAGTGGGGAGTCGAACCTGAAACCTTACAAGTCGAATGCGCTACCACTACACCATCTCCGCTAACTAATTAGGGTAAGTTGTATTGCTTGAAAAAATACATTTGTTTACATTGTACAGCAGAACATTTTTGACTTGCTTTCAAATCACCGCGCTATCAAGCAGATAAATTCTAACATTAGGCTGAAAAATCTCATGTGATCAATTGAAAATTTTAACCCGGAATGTATGCAAATTGAAAAGTGATGTATATTGAAAAACTTTTATGGATCGTTCTTCAATAGTGTTTAATGATCTACCTGAAACTTTTCTGAAGTCAACCACAAAGTGTTTATCAGAAAAGTTAAATTGTTTTTATATGATAGTGCCTTGAGCAAAATGATAGCTAAACAATTTCATTGATTATTTTGGTTAGAATGTCCCTATCATGCACATTTATAGATATATTTAATAGTATATTTTCTCACTCTACTTCCCTCATTGTTTTCCTCAGTCTATCTCAACTTACTTGTTAACTGGGAGAAAACCAATTTTTGAATCCAGCGGCGTCCCACAGAATGAATAGTTCATAACCTTTTCCGTTCAATCGCGCATCCGCGATTGGCTAGGTAGGTATGAACGTAGATTTTGAGGCAGCATCCTGCTTTTAAGGCAGCTAGCTATAGCTATCTTTATTTATTCCTATTCTTTTAAAGTTTTTATTCAGTTTGGTACATTGTTATTTATTTTTATGTTGAAGTTGGGTCTACCTAGCTGCTCCTCTTTGGCTAAAAAGTGAAAGTAGCCAAATGCAGTTTGGTTGCAACACAATTCTTAATTCTTATGTTAAGCAGTTAGGCAGCTACCAATTTTATTACTGTTTTAAAAACTTATGCTGCAAAATAAAATTGCTGAGTATTTTTTTTAACTGAACATGATAACGACAGGCGGTTTCTTGATCTTTTCTAACTGAAGTTGCAATAAAATTTTTTGAAAAATGGTGTTACGCCTTTACTTATGTTCCACATGGTTTACCTGTACTAAGCACTTAGTCCAGTGTTAACAACGGGCTGTTTCATGTTTTCTGTTTAACCGAAGTTGCGATACTGTTTACCTGGACTGTTTACCTGTACTAACCGCTTAGCCCTGTGTTAGCAATGGACTGTTTCTTGTGTTTTTATTTAAACAGAGTCTGCGAAAAAGTATTTTTCAAAAGGGTGCAACACGTTTTAACTGTACTAAGCGCTCAGCCCAGTGTCATGATAAATTTTTTAATTTTAATAAAAACTTTTTCTGCAAAATAAAATAATATTGACCCATTGTTTTTGCTATGACGGGGTAACAACGGTTTGTAAACACTATTTTTATTTCAGCTATCTTTGCGGGAAAGTTATTTTTTGAAAATTATGTTACAGTCGCAACACTATAATGGTGTATGCGCTTCACTTGATTTACGACATACTATATACCAGTACTAAAGCGCTGCACCTGATCGTGTGGCACAGTTTACGGCTCTTCTTAAGCGCTCCACAGGTGTTCCACGCCGAGTCACACCTTGACTTGTGGCTTACCCCAGCGACGCCGGGTTTCCCGAATTGTATTTCTAACACTATTGAACACTATTCAAATCAAGACGTCACCTTTAGAACACTCATCCTTTCGTCACTCTTTTTGGAGCTCTCATTCAAGGGACTCTTTTTGTTCTACATTGTAATATTTTAATAAAGCGTTTGTTTTTAGGAAAAAAATATAGGAAATCTAGCTGTGTTCTATTTGTATACCATTGCCACCAGTTTACAGGCATTCAATTTTGCGAATTAACTGAATTGATCATTATTCTGATCAGTGTTCCTGGTATTTTGGAAGGCTATGAAGGAGGTGAGGACTTTATTAGATAACTAATTGTCGAACCTCTACGGGAACCCTTTCTTTTTCGGAAAAAAGGTACGCTTCATTCCAGAAAGCACAAAAAAAATTGTTAAGCGCCCACCCTTGGACCCGAGATATTAAATAAGCGCCCGGCCGCTTAATCCTACGGTACGCATTTAGAGTTATTATGCAGGAATCAAGTCTCCAACTTTTTCTACATGAAGGACATGAAGTAAACATGCGCAATGCGAAAAACAAATGGAGCAGGATATCGAAACTTTGCAGAAACTATCAACTATTTCTCCCAGATTTAAAGCCGAGCGGCTTCTTGTGCATTTTGTTTCCAATTTGAGCTTACTTTCCTCTCATGCCACTCTATTTGTTCGCCACAAGCATTTCTTGTGATTTTATAATAGATTTTAGCATGTATGTAGATTTTTTATTTTTTATTACTTATTTTAACTAGGGGGAAGAACCATTTGTATTTTGATGGATGCCAACTATATGTTTAATAGTAATAAATAATAATAACCCGAAAAGCTGGGCTGTAATTTGCAGCCCGGGTTAAATATTTCCATGTAGTCAGTCCGTGAATAGACAGTAAACACGTCAATTCTTTATCTATTTGTCACGCATCATTACATAAATATCAGCGCATGAGGCACCTTGATTGTTATGCAAGGTTCCATTGTAAAGGAGTTCACTATAATACAATCGAAGCTCTTGGCCCTTATGAATTGCATGCTGTGTTTTATTAAAAACCAGGTTTGGTGAGTTGGCGTGGTATCCTGGTATGAAGAAGTAGCCGTGTGCGACAAAATACATCATGGATGGGTAGAGTACGTTTTCGCGATCGTCTGTAATGACAATACCAATATTTTCAGCTGCGTCATATGCAACCCCACTACATCCCCAATTTGTTAGTTGCGAATTTCCAATACAATTTACACCAATTCCACCAACATGGGACAGCTTCATACCAACTATAACCCCATCGTATGGTATTACAAATCTTCCGAATTGGTTCGCTCTTGTTCCAAAGCAAATGTACTTCTCTATTAAAATCCAATTTTCTGCAAACGCTAAAAAGAAGCAGGCACTAATAACTATCTTTTAGAAGATTAGTTTTTACAAACGGTAATAACTACCATAAAAAACATAAAACTCTACATCAATAGTTTATTAGCTCGTGAGCAGAATGACCTCTTGGTTTCTAGATTTACCTATCGTTTGATTTCTTTAACGCGCTCGGTTTCGCCTACATTTTTATTCATTTAAACAGGTCCGAAAATTTGTGTATTTAACCACCAATACTGTTCTGTGGCACGTGGCACTATTATCAATAATGTTTTATCTAGCACCCAATTAACATTAGCCAGTTGGATCAATTTTCTTACAATTGGGTTTATTGACCAGAATTACATTCAGTACAAAGTCAAAACCCTTTTGGCTGTTGAGAAACGACGTGTTTTTTTTTCACACGTACGCACTCGTTTTATACGGCTTCTTTTAAGCCCTGGCTGGACGAGTAACAAAAAAGGGAAGGTTAATTATATTTTCTGACGTTTGTTTGCATATTCATTATAGCTAGGTTAGCTAGACAACTGAACTGGCAAGCTTGACAAAGCTGTAAAGCTAAATTCACACTGAAAACGCATTTCCCTGCGGCGCGGCACGTCGCCGCATGACTTTTGAATTTTTTCGTTTACTTTAAATTTTAAAATACTTCGTTTTAGTTTTGTATACAATACAAAAAAACAGGTGATTCTAGAATAACAATGAAAAATACTCATTTCAGCATGCGGCAACGCAAAACGCTGCGGCAAGTTTGGATTCGATGCAAACTTGCCGCAACGTCATGCGGCAAACCGAAAATGAGTAACGTCATTTAGCGGCTACTATATATGGTGAAAACGCGCCGCGACGCTTAACTTTTTTTTCAGTGTCAATTTAGCATAACTCTGTTTTTTTATTGAAAAACGATTACAGAATAATACTTCAGGTCATAGCTCTTGTGACTATGTTCAGGCTAAGAAGTGTCCACATATTTATGTGAAGTTATTCTTATGGATAATCTTTTTGTGAATGCATGGCTAGCTACCAAGATTGATGTATATTATAGCTAGCTATTTGTATTAATAAATTCACTTAACCGAATCTTGGTATATTGGTTTCATCTCTGTTAGGGGTCGGTAACAAAATAATTTCGTAAGGTTTTGCAGACTTTTCCGTAAAGAGGACTGGAGGTCTAAATACCTCTGCAAATAATATTTTGCCGTGATGAAAATCTTTTTGGGATGGATAAAGTTGCTACACAAAGCGTTCTTCGGACGTTACTTCCAATTCCCTCACAAGGTCTTTTTTAAAGCCATTTTGTTCAGGGTGAGCAAATTAAATTAAATACTTTCATCGCGCTTACAATAAAGCCGCCATTTTGTGTTTGTGTAGCAACATGATTATGAAAGGAACGAAAGTTGGCGCCAAAACAATTTCTATTTTGACGAATTGATTTTGTCACGCTTCACAAATTTTTTTTGCGAAGTGGAGAAGGTCTGGCCTTCGCGGAAAGTTTCCGTAAAACATAACTGTTCTTGCTGATCTGATTAACAGTCATTTTTCTGTTACTGTATAACTTCTTCTTACTGGTTCTCTTACAAATTGTGAATAACAAAAAACAAATAAATACAGTAGAATCCCGTTAACCTGGACCCTCCGTGGAGACAGGAAATTCGTCCCATTTAACGAATGTCCGAGTTATCTGAAGTCTCGATAACTCAGACTTTTTTAAAAGGTACGACTTAGGATTTTATTAAAGACTAGTCAAGAGCCTGTGGATAAATCCACAGGTTTGCCCTCCTTTATTTACCAGTGTCTCGCTACTGCGGTTACCATTTTGCGTGACACACGTATACGGGTGTTATAATAATACATATTTTTGGTGAAAATAATAAATGCATTTAAAGATTTTCGCCTTTTTGATTTCTCTTCAACAATCGCACGTGATTGTATTTTACGTTTTTTCGCTGCGTAACAACGCAATGCTGGAATTAAAGAACGAACGCTCTGAGGAAATCGTGTGAAACGAACCGAGACAAAAGGATTATTTGGACTTCATTAGGTTCGTCAAATCCAAGTGGGACAAGAAATCCGTACGACTCATTTGCACTGGACATAGTAAAGTTGACATACAATGTAAGCCCTTAATCCGTGCTTTTATTTTATAATATCTTTCATTCCAGCTGATATAACTTGTTTTCTTCTAAAAACCACCGATCAAACTATATTTTCAGCCTGTCGATCAAACAAATGTAATGAAGCTGCTGTTAAAATGTTTTTGTTCGGAAAAGTTCTTGATATGCGTATTGGCATAATTTCGGGAAAACAAAGTTTTGGAACTCAAAAAATACTGCATCATTACACCAGTCTATGATGTCGCTGTCTGTCCAACCATGCTGGAAACATCAAAGACACAGAAAGTTAAAGTAAACGCTATTGCTATAAACCTGTAGTACTATAGTGAAAATTGATAAGAAGTGTTATAATGCTAATATAGAAGAAGCAACTTCAATGACTAAAATATCGTTTCTGATTTTCTATCACAGATGCAGAAGTACATTTCGTTTTTACTCGTTTTTTGGATATAAATTTCATTAAAGTTGTGTTACAGCAATTTGATATAATGTGGTCTTTAGCCTGTCATTGTTCGTGTCCAAATTTTGTCCTATTTCCATTATGGTGGCTGAGAAAGTTCTTCTTCTGGAGTAGTCCGGAGTTTGGATATAATATAACACCAGCTTCATGCCATGTTCCCGCATTTTTTTAACTGTGCGAAGTGTTTGTAGCGTAAGTTGTATTTTTGTGGTTAGACTAACTAATCACACGATGACCTATTTTTTCTTGTTTGGTGCTTCTTCTACAGTGCAAATTATATCGTAATTGCACTGTGCGGAGTGCAATTATTTCTTAATTGCACTCTAGAATCTTAACTGCACTCTTTAAGGAGCGCCGATAATTTAAATATTTATTTTCTCGCGTTTTATGATAAGTCAAAAAAAGATATCTTTACAATGAATCGAACTAATTATAAATTGGGTAATAAAAAAATCAAAACATTGAAATTGACATCCTGTGCTACTCTTACAAAAATAATTCATTGTGTGATTAGCTCGTAATCGAACGTTTACTCGTGCAATTGGAAATAATCGAACTCGTAATTTTTTTGCTTTTTAAATTTATCCTCGATCCAGAACAATTTTATCTCCAAATCTGTCGAGCTCTTAGAACCTAGTTCGCAGCCTCTTCTTCAACAATGTCACTGTACGTATTGACTAACCTTAAAAGAATTTCCGTAACTATAGATAGGAAAATATAGTCCTGGGACAAGTTTGCTAATTTTAATGGATGGCTGCGCTACTTTTACACAGGTCTTGTTCACACGTCCCGAATGTAAATGTGTATACGCTGACTAGAAGAACTAATTTCAAAAGGTAGTCAGCTATATCCATAAGTGAACACGTCAACGTTTGTTTGTAAAGTAGCTGTTGCGATGGAGAGACTCGGTGAAAGAGACTTTATTATATTGTATTTTATCAGATAGTTCTCCAGTAATTATAGCTATGCTTCACTGCACCACGCCGCTGAGAAGAGTAAAATCGACTACTGTCATCAGTTGTCGTTGAGAGACCAACCAGAGAGGATCGAAAGAAAAATTTCGCGTTTAAAAAAGGCGACAGAAACCGATTTAAGTATCGTACGTTTTATTATTCCAAGTTCCTAGCAAGTAAAAAAGGCCCGGATAGTGGAGCATGGCGATAATCTGCGTTATTTCAAAAATAATAAGTGTTTATGTCTTAATTTGTATTTATTTGCGTTGTGCTTTTCCGTGCATTTATTTATTCTCTTTTTTTTTGTAGCTTTGAATTGAATATCTGTATGTGTGTTTATGGAACCAAATTCAAAAAGGTTTTTAAAAAATCGAATGTTCCTTTTCCCACCGAACAGTAGCCATTTGTTTCAAATCATCTTTTCACACGATATTCCAATATTAAAGCGAAATTTCGTTTAGCCTATTAAATAGGCGTGAACAGACACACTATACGGTACGGAATGAATACTTCCCTGCTAGTAATTTGAAGACGCATAGCTTTACATAAAACGACAATACTTTTGCCTGAGATAAATGTTTTTGTGGAAAATCGTCAAGGGGATAGGTGTCGGAACCATTTTATTGTCCTACTTGCAGTCACAGCTATGTTCGTTTGGCACGCAGTAGCCCAAAAACACTTAGTCCACCTTAAATTACACCAACACTTCATACAATCTTATTCTAATCATAAAAACAATTTTTACCACTTTGGCGTGTGTATCCTTTTGAATCATCCGTATTTGCACATGATCCAAGAGAGGATGGATTACTTGTTTCACATACAGGCAGCTGAAAAAAAAAATTTCAAAGATTTGATACAAGTTTTGTTACATATATTATTAATTCATACCTACCTTTTTAAAGATTTTTATTGATTTATCTTCATTCATCTCTTTCATCTTTTCTTTTTCTTTTTCATCGGTTGATTTCTTCTTAACAAACCAACACTCTCCACTTCTCATCTGTTGATTCTTCAGTTTGAACATGATGGTATCACATTCTTCAACTAATTCACATTGCAACAGACAGTTGATCTTTGTTTTTCCTTTTATATATTTTGTTATAGTGCCATCAGGTATTTCACTCTCTCGTCCGTACATGCCACCATCAACAAATATTTTGTAAAAAGCGGCAACTGCAATTATGATCAAATTCACCTTTACCATCTTCTTCGTGTTTTCTGTAGTCTTTAGCTCAATTCGTATTGTTTTTTGTCGATATCCATATGCCTTGTTGATTCTTTCTTTATATCTAGTAGATATTATATTATCTATACTTTAATATGTTTTTTAATTGTCTAGAGTACCGCATAAATAAATGGGTGTGAAAAATATATTAAAAAATCAATAATTTGGGGGTTGGAACAAATAAGGAACATCTCAGGAACCTTATAAAAGGTCTCTATTATTCCAATTAAAATGTTGTTTAGTCTAACCTCTATCAATTCTTTTTATATCGCATTGCGTGCGTCTCGCTACTTGCGGTACCATTTTGCGTGACAGACGGACAGACGTATAAGGGTAATTTAATATAGATAATGACTCACTTTTCGTTCCGTATAATTAGATAGGATCGGTTCATTCCAATTTACAGAGCGGGTAAGTCCTGTAACATCGTCCTGTAACATCGTCGTGCACTGCTTCTGCTTCTGCTTGGCGTATTGCGAACGTCATAGTGCATTAGTGGCTGAAGTACTGTGTCATCAAGTGCGTTGCAAGTACGTTTGGAAGAATGTAATTGGTGCATCCGGTATATCGACTTTTTCTGTGTCACACTGCGATAGCAACGGTTTTAAAGGTCAGAGAGTTTACCTTAAACATGTATTTCAAAGGCATCATTGGTTTTACTATTTCGATAAAAGACTAGATGTTGATCTGGTTTTGCCAGATTAGCGTAAGAAGGGACACGAAATTACAAGAGCCGCTTGCAGTAAAACGCATACCGGCTTTTCAAAACTTGCATATTTGCTATGGTATAGTCAACTGGTAGGCGATGAAAGAGACCTTTAACAAGCAGGTCAGATAACAGGTTGCGGTTTCAAGTTACTGAAATTCCACAATTGGAGTTAAGTTTCGTAATACTAGTCACAACAATGATGGCCTGGGAACTAGTTGCCACCTTTAATAAAATAGTTAATAAGGAAGTACAATACATTCGATCATATGTGTCCGAATCGTAACTCACAACAATGATGGCCTGGGAACTAGTTGCCACCTTTAATAAAATAGTTAATAAGAAAGTACAATACATTTGATCATATGTGTCCGAATCGTAACTCACAGCAATGATGGCCTGGGAACTAGTTGCCACCTTTAATAAAATAGTTAATAAGAAAGTGCAATATATTTGATCATATGTGTCCGAATCGTAACTCACAGCAATGATGGCCTGGGAACTAGTTGCCACCTTTAATAAAATAGTTAATAAGAAAGTGCAATACATTTGATCATATGTGTGCGAATCGTAACTCACAACAATGATGGCCTGGGAACTAGTTGCCACCTTTAATAAAATAGTTAATAAGAAATTGCAATACATTTGATCATATGTGTCCGAATCGTAACTCACAGCAATGATGGCCTGGGAACTAGTTGCCACCTTTAATAAAATAGTTAATAAGAAAGTACAATACATTTGATCATATGTGTCCGAATCGTAACTCACAGCAATGATGGCCTGGGAACTAGTTGCCACCTTTAATAAAATAGTTAATAAGAAAGTGCAATACATTTGATCATATGTGTCCGAATCGTAACTCACAACAATGATGGCCTGGGAACTAGTTGCCACCTTTAATAAAATAGTTAATAAGAAAGTGCAATACATTTGATCATATGTGTCCGAATCGTAACTCACAACAATGATGGCCTGGGAGCTAGTTGCCACCTTTAATAAAATAGTTAATAAGAAAGTGCAATATATTTGATTCACAACAATGATAGCCTGGGAACTAGTTGCCACCTTTAATAAAATAGTTAATAAGAAAGTACAATACATTTGATCATATGTGTCCGAATCGTAACTCACAACAATGATGGCCTGGGAACTAGTTGCCACCTTTAATGAAATAGTTAATAAGAAATTGCAATACATTTGATCATATGTGTCCGAATCGTAACTCACAACAATGATGGCCTGGGAACTGGTTGCCTACTTTAATAAAATAGTTAATAAGGAAGTACAATACATTTGATCATATGTGTCCGAATCGTAACTCACAACAATGATGGCCTGGGAACTAGTTGCCTACTTTAAGAAATATTGACAAATAGGTTACCCATATATCATTCTCTTCCCCAGAGCTCTTTGAGATTAAAACCTAGTTTATCTCAAAGAGCTCTGGGGTCGAGAATGCCCATATACATGTTTCAGTTTATAACTTTTCTCATAATATCGTTGGTCTGGAAGCCAGTTGCCCTCCACAGCGAAGCGTGGGAACTAGGTTGTGATATGAATTTGTCAATTACCGATGTGTATTAACAGGCACTTGGATTTGAAG
Source organism: Hydractinia echinata (assembly GCA_030067915.1). NCBI lineage: Eukaryota > Metazoa > Cnidaria > Hydrozoa > Anthoathecata > Hydractiniidae > Hydractinia > Hydractinia echinata. The sequence goes on from JASGCC010000082.1 coordinate 94,574, forward strand.
TCAGGGTTAATAGAGTGCTATGTCACAAAAGAAATAACTATTTGTCATCTGAGAAAATTATAATGATTTCCACAATCTGTACTGGCGGCATAGAAGCTGAGTTTTCGATTTTAACACGAATATCTCCTACTGTCATTCATTTAAAGAAATATCATCGCTTTTGTCCAAAACGTAGGCGGCGTGAATACCGTCAATACTTCCCTCTGCAGTTCTTTCCTAAAACTAATTTGTATGGGTCGTTCACGATTAATTTCCTATGTCGCTTCTTAACTCGAACAATAGATAACCTCAGCTTGTATTTTACTTTTCGCATTATGTTGTTTGTTCTCGCCATCTTGCTGTTGTTGGTTATCCAGCTGAGCCCGAATCTCATCCACGTTTCTACCCAATCTGGAGATTCCTCACAAGATTCCTGATACGCGAACCAGGCAGGCGGTCGCTTGTTCAACAGTAGCTATGTCTCGTGCACCACATCGGTGTTGTCCCGATCGCTCCTCCCTCCCTCTCAAGTCAAAAAATGTTTACGATTTTATAGCATAATTGGATTCTTATTTTATCCGATTATTAGGTCGTACACTTTTAGTACAATTATAACCGATTACCCTGGGCTGTACCGCAAAATATCACCCGGAGTCTTAGCGCCGACCGAATTTCCGAGGTCGGTGCAATGACCAAGGGTGATATTTTTTTGAAATAATTACAAGGAAGAAGTTTTGCACCGAGACCTGCATCCTTTTTCGGAAGGGTTGTTGTTTCGAAAATGCAAAGCCGTTTTCTGACGGCTTCTCAAGTTTGGATATATTTATTTTATTTATATATTTCATGAATATTTATACAGGATGGGAACTTCAGTCATATATGCAATCAATATGCACAGTAAAACTGCTATTAACGTTCGTACTGGTGGTGTTTATGAAGAAACCATTGTACAATTATGTTGTGTTGTTGTGCTATTTTTGATCACACACAAGACCACCTGAAGTAAAGGCACGTGACGTTGGTGTTAGAATATGTCATCTGCTCATTTATGCTTCAAAAGTATGAACAAAAAGAATTTACCTTAAAGAAGTCTTTTAGCATCTTCACAAGACAATTCGTCCATCATCACAATCTACGTGGGACTATTAATGTTTTCAACAAGAAAACCACCCGTCTGGAACAACGGAATTATTCCTAAAATATGAAGAAGCACTGTTAACTTTGTGCACTGCCTTTTCGAAAAGAAAAATGTTGTACCTTCAACGGGAAGTTCCACTAACCAAAAATTTTTGTTCCTTTTTAGGAAACTTCTCGTGGAGCTAAATTTGGTAAAACGTCTGGTATAAGCACTTGCGTTCCACAAAATCCGGAAAACTATTTTCGATTTGTAAAAGCATAAAAACAAACATATATTTAGCGAATGGACGGCTACATACCTCCGATAAACAGTTTCGGACGTGGAATGTGGCCATTAAACGTGTAAATGACAAACGCTACTTGGTGTTACTTTTTTTTTAGACTTGGAAATTTCCTCGTTCACGAATCCCTGTGAATATCTCACATTCCACGACGTACAACGTCAATGGCAGAGCTAATATTTGAAGATGAGCTGAAGGAGGTATTAACGGCCAGTATCAAATTTTGCACACTACCTCTACCTCTAATTCCACAACACGAATCAATATTGACACCGGTCTCCATGAAAGATTTGTATAACGTACTCTTTCGCTTTGTTTATATTCGACTCCGCTGCGCGTCGTCGAATATCACTAGCTCGACTGAATAATTACGGATATCCGATTTTACCTTGCTGAATATCTGCTTATTATTTGTTAGTTTGTTTTGTAAAATAATTTTTGTCTTTTATGAGGAGAAAATTATGGAACAAATTTACCGACAAGTTCTCGTTTTTCAAGAAAACAATAACTTTACTCAGCGACTTTTTAACCAATCAGGAAAAAAATATCAGCTTTTTGCACGCTATTTCAGCCAATCAGAGAAAAAATATCAGCTTTTTGCGCTGTAGAAATGAAAAATAAGTAAAAATTACACTCGTTTCTCGGTAGAAAAAAAAAATATAGCATATATTTCGTGTTGATTAGCCAATCACAGTGCGAGAAAAACTCTAACCATATGATAAAGAAAGATACTGTTATGATTACCTAGCTAAAGTTAAAGTACACATTTAAATGTAGCTAGCTTTTTACACCTGTTTTGGAGCATGCTTAACTGTTTCAGCTATGACTGGGTAATGATAGAATACGAAACAAGGACGTGTATTTTATGAATAAATCCTACAGTTTTTTTCAACCACAAAATTGTTTAAGTGTGAGGTGATATCCGCAACCAGTTTTTACTTTCTTATTACTATCTGACTGACCGACCGACCGACCGACCGACTGACCGACGGACCGACGGACCGACGGACCGACCGACCGACCGACCGACCGACCGACCGACCGACCGACCGACCGACCGACCGACCGACCGACCGACCGACCGACCGACCGACCGACCGACCGACCGACCGACCGACCGACCGACCGACCGACCGACCGACCGACCGACCGACCGATTGCAACGTCATCAACGAGCTTTCATACACAAAGTTTTATTTTAGAAAATCGTCTCCTACTAGGCAGGTTCGAACCAGCACCATAGCAGAACATTGCATCTAAGTTCAACGCACCAATCAACTGGGCTATTGTGACAGAACTAATACGTGAATATTAATATTTAATTGAAGTTGCTACCCTATATCTTTTTCGGTCTTTTTTCTTTTGGGCTGGTGTGTTAATCAATACAAAACATTATTTTTTTACCACTGTTGCATTTTCAACCGTTTTCCTCGTTTTGCTTTTTTTAGCAACCCTTAACACTCGTCCGGATAACCACCGTGTTTGTTTATTTTGGTTTTAATGTATCACGCTTTTTTAAGAATCTGGTTTGTTTGCTGGTATTTCAGGTTAAAAAATTGGCCTATTGTTTAGAAAAATAAAGATAAATGGAAAGCAATAGATAAATAAAATAATGACCAGGCCCGGTTTGAATTTTGATATTCTTATAAAAAAAGCGTGTGTACCGTTAACCATCACATTTTTGAAATTGTTTCCTCAAAAAAAAATATTTTTTTTAAATATATCGCTGGTCGTCCATTTAGCTGCTTTAAATTTGCGCAAACTTAGTGACTACATCTAGACGTCTTAAGTTTTTTATTGTGTCCAAAATGTTCTTTTAGCTACTTACCAGAGTCATTTGAGAGGCTTCAAAAGCAAGCATGGTTTGTGGTCACAGACCAAGTAGCATACACCACTTTGACTTTCCCAAATGTAAATTAAACAACAGAATTGGGTGTGTCACTATTGTGAATGTATTGTAGTTGCACCTTTGTAATAGCGAGATAGTTTTTGCAGCTTCTGCATCTTGTTGTAAATTAATTCTGAACTTTAGCTGGCTACCGACGCCTCCGAAATATTTTGGAAGAACACGTGTCGTTTTATGTTTTACGAAGTACTGTCGATATTGTATGAAGAATCAAAGTTATCAAACTGCAGAAGTATTATTGCACGCAATAATCAAGAAATAGAGAAGAAATTTGTAATTTTTTTGCATAAATGTGTGTGGAAAGATATGACAAAGTAGTTTTCTTTCGATGAATTTCGTGTTAAATTATTCTATAGTCATTCATTGGAATGATATCGTAACTTTTGCATATTTCATCAATCAGTCAATACATGAAATTTTCTATTTTGTCTCTAGAACTTTAAGATAAACATTGGGTTTACCCAACAAATCGACAATAAGAAATTGTCTTGTTTGTTCGTACTCCTTTTTTAAGTCAAATTCCTCCCAACGGCTTTTTAAAATTGATAGCACAATCATTTTAAAGAAACAGAATACTACTCACCGATGCAAGCGGACAATTAAACTTGTACAGAAAAAGTCGCGTCTTTTACCAGAGCATTTTTGAACGCTTGTGTCGACGGAGCGGGGTTTTTTTTTCGAAAGGAGTCGCACACCTTATCGTTGCCAACGCTTATGGCTTTAAAGCCATAAGCGATAAGGTATGCCTTATGGCTCTAACCTTAACGCCCTTGAGGGGTCAACTATATCTCTAACGATACAAAACGTATAACCTCACTTTCAAAACACTATCAAATATGGCGTATAAATCCATGGCTACCGCCAATAGGAGCCGTTCTTAAGCCTAAATGACGTCAAATATATGTGACGTTAAATATATTGAGAAAAGTTTGTGACAACAATATTAGCTTTAAACTGATTTGAGAGAACGGTTGTAAATTGTAAACAAAAAATTGTAAAAAGAAGATGGCAGTTGTAGGGAGAAGAAGAAGAATGAGAGATATGGAGAGAGAGTTGGACAAATGTCGTCCAAGATTTTACGATACTGGTGAGTCATAATTAATGTTCCTGCGAATCTTTTTTAGAGGTATTGTGTGAAACGTAAGATAACATGCATTCTAAAACCGGTAAAGTTGTAACTTTTAGTTCCCAAGTGATACCCGACTATATAATAAGCAACGTTATAGGTAACACGAGGCTCAAATACTTTGAAAAAACGAGGAAACTACTAACAGCCCTAACTTCACGTAAATACAAAAAAAAGAGCACAAACAAGAGGGACTATAAAAGCAGAAAGACTCTCTTTGTTCTAAAAAGTCATGCTCACACAACTACAGATGTGTTCAAAACACTAGTTTGTTATCGGTCAGTTGTTTAGCGTAACGCTAATTTGTGCTTCCCAAAATGTCAACAAGCAAGAAATAAGCAACAACAGTTGGAGCTTGAGAGATACAGAAATCTGTACTTCAGTTTACGTGCGATTTTTTTTCCGTCCCCGATTGTTCTTAGTTTTGAATTACACTCAAGTCTCAGGTTGTTCTTAAATTTGGTTCTTTTATTTTTACAGGGTGTGTCTTAGGAAGATCAAATAATAATATCAATAAATTCATTTTAGATTTAGACGATGAAGTCTTGGCTAAACGAGTTGTTAGACTCGAATCTGAGAAGTACGATGTAAAGAAAGCTCTGCGGAGCGAAGAAGCGGAGCGCATGAAGTTACTTGTGTTAGGAGAAAGGAGAGCACGTCTTTCAGAAAGGAACTGAAGTTAACAGAAGAGAAATGCGGACGTCTTGAACAAATGTACAGCAGAAGAGAAGAGAAAGTAAGTTGAAAAGTTAATTTGATTGATAAAAAAATACTTCGTAAGAAAAAGTTGCTTTCCACGCTATCCACGTTGAAATTATTTTACAAACTCTTAAATTGACGGGTCAGACCATTCCATTCTTTTCCTTTAATTCCATCACTGAAAAATGTCGTTGTTGACATATGCCGACATTGGGCAAAATAAAATTCAAATGCCGTATGAAAACTCTATTTAAATATATACTATCAGAATCTCCTGCATGTAATTCCATTACAGTTGCTGGCGGAATCGAAAAGATACAATAAAGAGCTCGAGAAGATAGATGTGGAAAATGAACGATTAAGGTGGTATCTGAAATACGAAAGAGAAGAGTATAAAGCACTTCATGAAAAATATAAGAACGAAAAGATCAGCACTCGTGTCAAATTGGAAAGATTTCACGACATTTATGAAGAAGAGATTTTGGAAACCAGATATCGCTACGAGATGTTGCTGAACGGTGTTGAGCGCGAAGTGGATCGCTTGAAGTTTAACAGCAGAGAAGAGGATGACGATGAAGATGAAGGTTGTAGATCAAGTAATGCTAAGAAAGGATTTGTCGACGCATCGAAGTCATACAGAGTGACGCAGCTGCACGTTCATGAAGCTGCACAAGAAATCCTCAGTTATAACGAGGACATGAAACAGGAAAGTGCGCAATTGTTGAAAGCTCTGGATAAATTCAAAGATCAGACTGAAGAGTACCTTACACTTCGTCAAGTTTATTTTAATAAGATAAATAAGAACTTTTCTCTTGAAAAAATAGGGAGAAATTAGATGTGAGAGACATGGAGAAAAAAATTGGACGACCATTTGGATTGGATAGTCGCATCCACACGTCTGTGGGTATTGAGAGGCGAGATGAAAATTTGTATTATTTCCTAAGAGAGAAAGAGGGAAAAGTGGATGTTATGAAGATCGAAAACGAATCCTTGCGCGCTGAGAAAGAAGAGATGTGTGCCAAAGACGAAAGAAGCAAATCCAAATTTAAAGCTTACCAGGATGTGATTAAAGAGAAAGAAAAAAAGATTGGAGATTTGAAGGAAAAGATTACTGAAACTGACAACAGTGCTTTGGAGATAAGACGCTTGAAGGAAGATTTGAAGCAACACAAAGTTGAAATTCAAGAGCTGCAGAAGACACTTGTCACCAAAGAAAAAGAAATTCTTCGCTTGCAGAAAGAGCTACGAAAAATTGGAAATCAACAACTAAGAAAAGACGGAAATGAAATTGCCTTTGAGAAAGATACTGGAGATCAAATAGGTTGCAAGGATAGAAGAGAACAAAAGGAAAAAGGAAGAACAAAAGAACAAGAACTCGTGACTGCATTTACGGAGAAAGAAAAATAGATCAATATGTTGAAGTTTCAGTTGCAAGAATTGGAAAAGCAAAATGCGAAAGGAAGGGAAATGAAACAGAAACAACATGAAAGAGAATTGATCCTAAAAATAGAAGAGATTAAGCTATTAAAATTTGAGTTTGAACAAGCCGAAAAGAAATCTAAGCTCCACTCTGATGACCCTTTGAAAGAGGTTAAACTGCAAAGCAAGAAAGAACAAAACATCAAGGATATTTTGGTTAGAGAGGAGGAATTCAAATGTGATTTGGAGAAAGCTAAAGGTGAAATTGTTTCTCTACAAAGCGAGTTAAAAGCAAAAATACTTTGCGTTGAAGAGAAACGTGAAAAGGAAATTGAGTTAGAAAAGCAGATTCTATATAAAAATGGAACAATTGAGCTTCATGGGAAAGAATTAACTGAAATGAGTCAACGCTACAATAACATCAATGATAAATGCAAGGACCTTCAAAGTAAGTTGGAAAGTTGCAAAGGAAATTGCAAAGTGCTACAGGAACAGTTACAAGCTGAAAGTATGAAACATAAGAGAGAAGTTTCAAATGCAGTAAATGAACTCGAAGAAAGATGCGAAACGTTGCGAAAGAAATTGGAAAATGAGAAAAGGCAAAGATTAAACGAAAGCCAACATCCCAACGAGACAGCAAAAGCGCAGTTTGAAATTGAGCTTTGGGAAGAAAAGTGTAAAAACTTGAGAAGTGAACATGAAAAAGAAAAGAGTAGTGCGTGTGAGAAAAAATGCAAAGATTCGGAGCAAAGGTTGGATGATAGTAAAGAGATGATAGCTGAATTGAGAACATGGAAAGAAAAGTGTATCAAGTTACAACAACAGTTAGACAGTGAACTGAAGAGAAAGAAAAATTTAACATCTCCCGAAATCGATGCGTTGAAAAAACAAGTATCAATGTTGGAATGTGACTTACCAGAAAAAGAAGAAGTCACAAAAAATGATAGAGGGAAAGCTTTTGAATTAAATAACATTAAGTTGCAGCACCTAAAAGATGAGTTAGCCAACAGAGAAGAATCTATGAAACAGAATGATGCAGAGATGAAGCAGAAGTATGAAAGGCTAAACGAAATAGAGGAGAAGCACAGTTGGGCTACTAAGAGAATCAGGGAACTTGAAGATCTTTTAAAGAAAGAACAAACTCAACTTAGTGAACATAAATTACAAGGTAATGAGGAAAATATTTCAGATGTGGAAAAACAAATCGACGACCTGAAACAAGTAAACGCAAAGTGACATCGAAATATCAGATTTGAAGTTGAGCAATTCCCGTTTATTGGCCAGTAAGAAGGAGTTGGAAAAACGCGAACGTATTTCTGACAGGCAGGTATGGAATCTACAAGAAAACGTTTATAATTCTGAACAAGTTATCAATAAGAATAATGGGATCATGGAGGAGCAAAAACAGATCGACCAGAAGCAAAAAGAACAGATTGAGTTTTTGCGAAAAAAGGAGAGAGAAAATAACGCAGAATTACAAAAATATAGAAACAACACGAAGAATAAGGAAAAAGTCAACGAGCTTTTAAACTTGTTAGCAGAAGAGAAAAAGAAAGTCAAAGAAAACGAAGAAAGGTGCAGGATATTGGAAGAAGATAAGCAAATGATTATAAAGGTTGTTGAACAAAAACAAGAACAGATGAACTTATTAAGCAGTAAGTTAAAGGAAAGTCAACAATCTGTGGAGGAATATAAGAATTTGGAAAGTGAAAAACGCATTGAATATCAGAAGGAACTTAATAAGAGTCAACTCGAGCAGAGTCTTGAAAACAACAAAGTTGAATTAGAAAACCTTCGCCATCAACTTCCACTAGCTCAAGAAGAACTTGGGAAATTAAAGCAGGAGAAGGAAACATTGAAGAAAGAATACGATAACAAGTTGTACAACAACAAAATAAAAAAAGAAAACCTACAAGATGATAAAGATATATTGAAAAAGAAGTTACAAAAACTACAAGATGAAACTAAGACCAACGAATCAGAAATGTCTGTCCTCAAAAAGAAAATTGAGCATCTCACAAAACAGTCATCACAATTGGAGAGAGGTCATTTGAACGAAAAAGCAAAAGTATTACAATTCAATGAAATTACCACAGAGTTAAACAACGAAATTGATCAACTTATTGCAGATAAAGACATTTTGAAAGAACGTTTAGAAAATGAAAGAAATGCGAAGGCAACAAATGTGGACATGGATGAAAGAATAAAAGAATTAGAAAATGAAACAGAGGATAAGGATATACAAATTGGCGAACTGCAGCAAGCACTGGTAGCGCAAGATCAAACCATTGACGATCTAACACAAATGAAAAGAGAGCTGGAAATTTTTCTTGAAGAAGAGTAAGTCTGTACTTCATTCCTTGTATAACGTTTTGACAGCCCAACCCTGTAATAATATTTCTTTTGATTTTTTCATGGCATTTAATATCCATGTGCCAACTTCAACATGCTAAAATCAGCTGCTTTATTTAATGTTGACAACCAGTAAATGCAAGCAAATATGTTTAATCGTTGATTCATTTACTTGTCTTTAGACACAACGCACAAAAAGAAAACAAGGACCGTCAAAACAAGCTAACATTGACTAAAAAATCAACCAATAGCAATAATGGTTCAAAAAGGTAAGACCAGTATTTTGTATTGAAAACATATAGAACAATGCTTCACAATTTCACTTTATTATCCAAGGAAAACAAGCTACGCCGTTCTAGCGGTATCGAAGTTATGATCAATCAAGAAGACAATTTAGCTTAAACGTCTTTTAACCATTTAGGAAGAGCTGACCAGTGATAATTTAGATTAAACGTCTTTTAACCATTTAGGAAGAACTGACCAGTGATAATTTAGATTAAACGTCTTTTAACCATTTAGGAAGAACTGACCAGTGATAATTTAGCTTAAACGTCTTTTAACCATTTAGGAAGAGCTGACCAGTGATAATTTAGATTAAACGTCTTTTAACCATTTAGGAAGAACTGACCAGTGATAATTTAGATTAAACGTCTTTTAACCATTTAGGAAGAACTGACCAGTGATAATTTAGATTAAACGTCTTTTAACCATTTAGGAAGAGCTGACCAGTGATAATTTAGATTAAACGTCTTTTAACCATTTAGGAAGAACTGACCAGTGATAATTTAGATTAAACGTCTTTTAACCATTTAGGAAGAGCTGACCAGTGATAATTTAGATTAAACGTCTTTTAACCATTTAGGAAGAGCTGACCAGTGATAATTTAGATTAAACGTCTTTTAACCATTTAGGAAGAACTGACCAGTGATAATTTAGATTAAACGTCTTTTAACCATTTAGGAAGAACTGACCAGTGATAATTTAGATTAAACGTCTTTTAACCATTTAGGAAGAACTGACCAGTGATAATTTAGATTAAACGTCTTTTAACCATTTAGGAAGAACTGACCAGTGATAATTTAGATTAAACGTCTTTTAACCATTTAGGAAGAACTGACCAGTGATAATTTAGATTAAACGTCTTTTAACCATTTAGGAAGAACTGACCAGTGATAATTTAGATTAAACGTCTTTTAACCATTTAGGAAGAACTGACCAGTGATAATTTAGATTAGACGTCTTTTAACCATTTAGGAAGAACTGACCAGTGATAATTTAGATTTTAAACAAATCAAACAAATATGCGGATTATTATACTATACCGATCTTTGCATACTTTGAGCTTGTATGAGCACCAAAGTTCTTTCGAATCCAGAAGAATCTACATTGTCTTTTTGCACAGGCAATTACTTATCATTTTTAATTTCCAAATTTTGAGAGAAAATAAAAGCGTGACAAGACCAAAGGTGACCAATCACATCAGAGAATTTGTTTAAAACAACGCACGAATAGAAATCTGGCTTAATACCGCATGCCATCATCAGGGAAGGGCTCATTATTTGCAAATCAAGGGTTAACATAATTTTTTCAAATGAAGGGTATGGTTGTAATGGACATTGATTGGTTTATTGTGAAAAATGTTTTGTTTATTTTTCAAATCTATGCAAAATTGTCTTTCCAATTTCTTAGAAAGAGTCCAACTGAGAAGCAGAAGTTGCACATGTCACCAGAAAACAGTGACATTTCGGATGAAGAAAGTTTTGGGATCCCACTTGCCAGACAATTTACAGCACATTCAAGCGATTTTGATAATGACACCAACGATTATTATGACAATGACAACGATCAACACGGTTACCATCCTGATAAAGCATCACAAAGAAGTCTCAATGCTGGTCAACATATGGAGCATCATAGCGACGATAGTCGCCAGCACGGTTACCATCCTGATAAAGCATATTACAAAAAAATCTCAATGCTGGTCAACATAAGGAGCATCATAGCGATGGCCATGGATCTTTTGTATCCACATTGGGTATGTTGCAGAATTTAATGGCACAAGAACTTTATCATGAAGAATATATGAAAAATAACCATAACAACGCACCACAAAAGGCGAAGGTTACAATGCCGCCAATAACGCAAGCACCACCACCGCCACGTGGAAAGTTAGCTCTGCTGGGAACACCAGCCTTTCCCTCACCAGCTGGAAAATAGCACCACTTGCTCCGATAAAGACTCACACCATTCCACATTTAGCACCGATTAAAAAAACAGCTCCACCGGGTGGAAAATTGTCACCACTGGATCGTGCTAAAAAATTACCCCCTATAAATTTGGGGAAGAAACATTAACTTTTTTTTTTTAATTTTAATATATTTTTAATTTATATACTGGTGACTTTTATCTTATTATTTCTATGCCACATGAAGGATGATATCGGCCCATCGCCTTATTGCGATTTCATAGAGAAAAAAAAATTATGAGCAGCTTTTTTGTTACGGACAGTTGTTTCTAAGTTTACTTTTCATGTATACACCTCATGAGAAACACATATATTTCTCTTAGACTTTTCGTATCTAAATAGCTTATCCACTCTGAAACTGCCTTGAACTAGCTGAAAATTATCTGCCAAAGCATGTCGAGCTTGCTGCAGCTCATACCGATTAATTACAGAGCATGTTATCGCTTAATTAGAATACCATTTGTTTCAACAAATTTCAATATTTAATCCGAGGTAAGCACCGTTAATGTCAACGAGAAGAGCCTCTTTTAAGGCTGTTTCCCACTTCAAGAAAATTTTTCGCGGAAAGTAATTGATAGTATAGTAGTAGTAAGTAGTAAGTAGTAAGTAGTACAACAGTGTATACAAAACAGTGGTCATATAAGTGTGTAAAAAAATGGCAGGGGTAAGCAGAAGACAGATTTTGTATTCTTATCAAGCCCTTTAGAGCGAGCAAAATTTATTTACAATCTAAGGACTATACTAACAAAAACGGTAAATTAAAAAAAGAAAGTTTAAGCCATTTTGAATTGGCACAGGTCTTTGATGCCTTGATTTAGAAGACATTTTTTTAACTGATTTTTAGAGGAGTCAACAGTTTTAGTCGTTGTAAATAAAGTATCGTATAGGAAGACCGCGAAAACGAGCGGAAAATTTTTAACAAGAGGATTTAGGTGTTGGTAATTTAAAATCATCTGTTGAAACTCTGATCTCATACCTATGATTTACAGTTGAGAATTGGTCTGAGAAGATTCTAGATGTAAGATATTTAGTTTAACTTTGTACATAAAGATAAGCTTATATACGTTTAAAAGTTTAATTTTTGTCAAAAGGGGTTCTGCAGTGGTGTACCTATCGGCATTGAGAATTATTCTTATAGCATGTTTCTGTTTAGAATATATTTGTTTACATTTATTTCTACTTGTCGATGCCCATCCTATATTTCCATATGTGATGTAACTATGTATGAATCTAAGAAATACAGTGATTTTAGACAATTAACATTTAAGTACGGTCTAGCTTTATACAATAATCCAATATTTTTTAAAATTTTATTCTCAACTTCACAAATGTGATTTTTCCAGGTAAAATTTTCGTCAACTATTACACCAAGGAATTTCATAGAGCTTTTGCAGTTAATTTGACTATTATTAAAGAAAATTTTAGGAAGTTCGAGTTGTAAGTTATCTGTCATACATGGTTTATGGAAATGCGTGTATTTTGTCTTACTTGTGTACTGAAAGTTTATTTGCCTTACACCAGTCACTTACATGTTTTAGTTCATAGTTTACTGTCTCATAAAAAGTTTTTACGTCCTTGTGTTAGAAAAAAAGATTGGTATCTTCTGCAAACATAATAAATTTAAAAGGTTTGAGGAGTTAAAAATGTCATTTATGTTTATCAAAAAGAGTAACGGCCCTAAAATTGATCCCTGTGTCACTCCACAACTAATCATTTTAAGTTTTAAAAAGACTGTTTAAGAGAGACACATTGTTTTCAATTTGTTTCTCTTGGCGAGAAACATTATAGCATCGGACGCAAAATACCTTAAGTTGATTAATTTTCGCGAAATTTTTTCTGCACGTAGCTAAATTCTTGGAAAGGTCAATTCGTGAAAATTGAACTTCGCGAAGTGCATTTTTTGAACCTCGCAAAAAGTATCTGTAAAAAGTCCTGGTGCTCTTTTATTTATAATATTTGGTAGTTGTCATCAAAACCGCCTTGTTTTCATGATGAGTTGTGCAAGAAAATCAAGACATATCTTGGAGACGCCGTTTCTGCCTTACCGGAGTAAAATCAATCGTGTGGTTACTTCAAAATAATGGTGCTTACTGCTCGTTCATACTTTTAGTATTTACGACTTTCTCGAATTCCGTTTAGGATAATCTATATTGTTTTTATCTGTTAGGTCGCAAGACAAATAAATTCCTTATAATCACTAATGTTATTACTATCTCGCTTGCGAGGAAGTACTGCTTTCCAACTCCTAACTATCTAACTAACTAACTAACTAACTGACTAACTACGTCAAAAATGGGCGATTTTCTACGTCATCAACCAGTTTTTTTACGCAAATTTTTTTTTAGAAAAAGTACCTTCGAGGGATTCGAACCAACGACCTCTGGGTTTACGTTATGACGCCTTAAGTCGGGTTCACAGTCTCTTGAAGAAGGAGAATACAAAAAATCTATTCGTTGCGAATGAAAGAATGCAGTCCACACTAGCGCGAAAAATAAAACTGCACATAGGACATTTATTTTTAGTTTGGTATCACCAGTTCGTTACTTGTTACTTTACTCTGTTTCGACACATTTGAGTTCCTAATTTGATATTCAATATTGCACACAAAAAGTTAAACTTTTCTTTCTCATCAACTTTGTTTTCATTTTAAATTCCTAACCTCGTTTTGTAATTGTATTTAGCACTCTGATTGGTTGATCAATTTCCATTCGCCATGGTAGTTGCACTTATTTCAACTAATGCGACGAATGCTGTCGAATGAAAGAAAATTACGCAGTACGCTAAAAATAAATATTGCGCATGTGCAGATTCATGATCGCTTATTCGTGCGACTATGGCGAATGATGTGTGAACCCGCCTTTAGCCAACTGAGCCATTACGCCATAAGTGTGACGACAGACTGTTGCTTGTGCTTTAATCCTTTTTATACCGAGAAGTTTGAAGGCAAGGAGGAAATCAGCCCGCTTTCAATAACTTAGCAGCCACTTGACCTAAGCAAACCAAACCTTGTAATTTGTAACATAAAGAAAATGACATAAGCTACAATCGCCAACAAAGTAAAAATTGAAATAATGACTCGGTATGACGTGTTTTTAGACCGGTTTGATGAAATGGAGCCAAAAACATTTTCCACTATTATCATAGTTCCGGAGTTCCTGATTATAGCCGTTTTCGGAGACGCCAATAAACGATTTCCGAATAAAATGTGTGTCACGGTTGTGGAACGCACTTTCCCGTTGTTAATATTTGGAATGTGCGAAAGAATTACATGAAATATCTCTCCCCATCTCACAAAATGACACCATGGCGATATAATCATTCTGCAATGCAATGGGAAAATTTCAGGTTGGTTGCCAAAAATTTAGTCGGGCACACTTTGGTCAGGGAAAGATTTTTCCACTCAAGGAACATGTCGTCGCCCCTTTTCCATTTTGCGCATGTTTTCCACGATGAGCCCTTTTATCGGGCATAACCGGAACCCTAAACCTTTTTCTGCCTTTATTATTTTGGCGGGAAAAAGCTTTGGCATAGTTGTGGTACTTAACAGAGAACACATGCCATGATGACGACATCAAAATATCATATTTGTAACCTAAATACCGTTTTAGGCCAAAATTGGTCTAAAAAGTAAATTGTTTTGTATTTGGACAAAATTTAGCGCGAGTATACTGAACATAATAGTGAATTTTTATTTCGTCACCTAAAAGTACCATTTCCAAATTGGTAAATGTTTTTTTTTTCACACCAAATACTTTGCTTCAAAGCCAATCAATCCTCCCTAGCTGCAATGCTTCTGACTTTCGACTTTTGACCGTCATAATCATTTCTTCCATAATCGCTATAATTTTTTACATTCCGTTTATAGAAGATAGAAATTAAGAACAACCTCATCCCCAGGGTCTCTTAAACCCGAACCGTTATTTAGTAAAGGTCAAAATTTTCGCCGCTATCAAAGTAATCAAAAAAGGTAAAATGCCCTGGGAACGAGGTTGAATAAAGGCGTGGGGTGTTAGTATTCTAGTTTGTGATGGATATACAACCTCGTTCCTAGAGCATTTTGCTCCGTAATAACGGCTCAGGGGCCACAAGACCCTTGGGACGAGGTTGATGGATATATGCGGCTGCATCTCTCACTGATTTTGTCGATTGATTCATCATAAGATATTTATTTACGTTAACAGAAATGGAAAATAACAATGGTTTTTCTCTTATTACAATCACTGTGTACTGTTTAGGAAAATGCAATCATCATTTTAACTTACATCCTACAACGTAATTCGTTTCCAAACCTCAAAAAACGTCATTTCCAAACCTTTCTGATACAACAGAAAAACATTTTATGTGTAGGAAATATACTAATAGTAATTCGCAAAATACTATGGTAAAGTCATAGCACATGCTTTTTGGCCAACTTGGTTAGAATTTTGGTATTAAAGCGTGTTTTCACAAGATATCTGTGACTTATCTTGCCATCGATTTTTCGATTGAGATCTAGAGGTAAATTTTCAGATTAACTAAAGTTAATTTCCAGTTTGATAACAATAGTAATTTCATTTTTGTTAATTTAGCTAATTTGGTTAATTAGCGACAATCAGTTTTTCTCGGATCCATGATGGTTTAGCGTTTGTTATCATTGATTGGAAAAAACGAAAAAGTAGTTTGTTGGTTTTTACAATTTTGCCATTTTTATTTTTATTTATTTATTTTTTTTTTGTACACAAAACTCGATTCCATTCCCATGACGCTGCCTTTGATTTCGAGTGTTTGCGTAACTCATATTTATTCCACTTCACCCCATCCAACTCACCCAACTCCAATCGTCAAGTTAGTTACACCAACGAGCTAACCTTTTACACGCTCTCTAAACAGATTTTGATATACTAATAATTTTTATCTGCCTTCTTGCATATCATTCTAGTCCCTGACAGGACCATCCTTAGGATGGTTTAACACTTAGATTCTCGTCTCTGGATGAATGATATATAATATTTTAAAAGTGTTTTCATTACTCGACTGCTTTGCGTCACAAAACGCAGCCACTTAACATATTTTCACCATATCTTGATACTTGAACGTTGATTTGATAAAAAGAAAACTAGATTACCATGTACACTGATGCGAGGTTATCAGCTTATGGAATCTAGTTCCCACGACAATGACGCAGCAAAGTCTCATTTTCAAAAACGTTCTGCGCAAATCTATGCTTTATAACTATCACTAAACGTATTCTGCAATGAAGTACAAACGATATATGGACAAGCCCGTTTGTGGAATCTAACTTCCTCTTATCAATATCAACCTAGAAACGAAATAATCAGAAGAGTAAATCCCATTCCCCCAAACCCTAAAATGTTTTTCTTTTTATCTTATTAAAAACATCCCGAACAATTTCAATTATAAAACCTTTTAATTGTTTTCAAACATTCCATTCTTCGCAACCTAATACCCAGACTATCAGGCTTTCCTTTATGCGCAATATAAATATAAAAGTAATGAGTACGAAGTTCTATCTTAAGTTTTGTTTATTTAGTTGATCCAGCCCCCTGTTGTTTTGTGACAGTACGATAACACGCTTTTGTCATCATAAATTTACAGATAAAGGTATTACGTTCTGGTAAGGCTTATTACAGGAATTTAATACGTCTCAAGAGGATGTGTTTATATTTATAATTACTTTGAACTGCTCAGAGGCGGACGTGTTATATGTGATCCGCTTAAGAAATTGTTTTTATATACATTCAACATTATATTACTTACTCACCACTTTGGAAGACAGTTCAACTTCGAATTAAAAAAAGTCACGTGATAAATACGCAAAAAGTAAGAACAAAGAAGAAGATTTGTTATTGTCACGCAAATGTTTTAACGTGGACACTACTGTTACATGTAGGACGAAATTCGAAATAAGAGAATTGTGAAGCTGTCAGACAGGAACGCAATAACAATACAAAAGCGTAGCATAGCATTACCAATCGATTTAAAAAAATTGAAGAAAAGTAACATTCAAGATGAAGACCTTACTTACCATGTGTTTTATTGTGCACGTGCATTGTTTTTTCTACAATCTTGGTGCGTCTAAGGAACAACAATGTGTACCAGTTAAAATAAAGCAATGTAAAGGACTTGGTTATAACGTTACCAGACCTGTTGATTTGTACTCGTCTGTCGTCAGAAACGTCGAGAACGGAAAAAAATACATTGAGTTGCTAGAAAAAACACCTTGTTCAAAGTACGCCGTGTTTTTTTTATGTTCGATTTATTCACCTATGTGTTTCGCTGGGCACAAGGAACAAATCAAACCATGTAGGTCTGTGTGCTACAATGTTAAACGAAGGTGTGGCCCTATAATGAATTACTATGGTATAGAGTGGCCGGAAGAGTTGAGTTGTGAAAAATTACCTGAGCATAACAGTGGAGTATGCATTCAGCCAGATGTCTTCTATTCTGCGAAACAAGGTAAGGTATATCGTTTGTTTTGTTTATTTTCACTAGCCTGGAATTAGCTTTTGTAAATATAGTGGACATATATTTAAGGCTAGACAACCTTCCGCACTGGAAGCGAACGCTCTATCACAAGGCTACCAGTTGTGGATCCTTTGGCCAAGCAAAAGTCGCAACTAACTTGCAACTCGATACTCTTTTATGACTTTTCGAATTTTTTTCAGATCTTCCTTCCGATTTAGTAAAACAATTTTTTTGTATAGATTACAGATTTTACTTCCAAATCTTCATGAACTCGTTGCATTAAACAATAGAACATCGCCTAAAAAACCTACATACATTTCAACTTAGGGATAATAAAAAAATCTAAATTTTCTCGCTTTATTGTTGCATAGTATGTTAACCTTTAGAATATAATAGTTCTTAGATCTTTTAAGTTAAGGAATAGATTGCCATAACAAAAAAAAAACGAATTGCATATCAAGGATAGAATCCTCTCATGAACAAAGTGTGCAATATAATCGATCAGTTAATTAAGAACGGTATTACAATATTTCGAATATGAGATTTTCAAAGATAAAGGCGTGTTCTGAAAACACATTCTCATCAAACTTTCGTCATGTCGCATGCATGACCGGTCAATGAGTAATTTTTCATTTCGAAATGTTTTTTTATAAATATGGTTTCCCGCATGTCATTTTCTCATAGCAAAGAGGTCTTCTTAAACTTCCCTGGTCATAGTTAGGGATTTATCGAAGTGTGGATTTGTGAAAATGCGACGTCGAATATATTGCTCAACATGGGACACTGCTGTACCTAGATTAAACAACTTTTTAGGAAATTCCCAAATAAACTATTATAGGAATCTGAGAACATCGGCACTTAAATCAAATGTTATCTTTAATACATTTATATATTTACGTCTCGCTAAATGCATCAAGAATGTAGCCAGCGAAACAAATATTTAGAACAAGACACTTTGTCAAGCTTTTTACAAAAGATGTTGTACAAATTCTGTCACTCAGCGTTAATATGTGTCGACAGATAAAAGATGCCGCGAATATTTTTAATTAAGAGAAAATTATTTATCAAATTATGTGGATTCAAAATCTAAAAACATCCAAATTATGAAATAAGTCAACAAATCTATGGATTCAAAATCTAAAAATATCGAAATAAAGAAATAAGTCAACAAATCTATAGCTAAGTAATTTGTCGAGTCAGCAAAAGCTATGTTGTCATCCTCGCTCAATTAGGATGATTACTGTAATTGGTAAATTAGGATTCATTATGACAACGGTAGGGCATCTTAAGTTTAATTTGATGATTTTGTTAATTAGCATGTAGCTCGTGGAATAAATTCTAATCCAAATGTAAATGTGTTCGCTCCTGGTGCAGGACGACATGTCAGATGGCATGGATTGTCGTCGGTTTGTATGTATTCATCGGACTAACAAAGAAATAATCGTTTTAATTTCCAATGTAATTGAATTTTGATTAAATAAACAAAAACACGCCCCTTTTTTAATTTTTTCTGTATGAAAAAAATTTCGTCCGATAAGACCTAAGATAGCCGAGTGCCAGTTTTAATAAAACAGCAAATTAAAAATGGCAGCGTATCACATCAAAGTGAAAATAAATGTAATAGTGAAGCGAACGATATACGATCCGTTTCGTTGAATTCGACAAATTTGATCATGTGCTCCCCTATTTTGATTTAACTTATTAAATCCAATTTAAAAGATATGAGAATGCAAACTGGTGTAAAAAAATCACCCCTAAGGTGCTGTTGTGTAAGCAGCCTAGTTTAACTGACAAACAATTAGATTTGGGGGAAAAATACTTCAGAGGACACCTGAGAAAATACATTTTACGTCAATGATAGGAGGCAAGTTTATATGAGTTAACGAAGAAACTTTTTGCTTATATTCCTTTTTAGAAACAAAATATTTTCAGATAAGCACATTCTTAGGATATTCTTTTTATGACTAGTTTCATCTGGAATATTCTTATAGAGTAGCGTTTAGGTTAATTTTCCAATCGAATTGAAATTGTCTTTCGTCTGTTTCGTTTCAATCATGTTTCAATTAACGTTTGTACTTTGTACATAGAAAGCTGTTAATTGGTGGAATATAATAAGGATAAAGTTTAACTTTCGTCTTGGAACAATAATCATTAGCCTGTGGAAAATTCCACGGTGGATCGCCCGTCGTTCATATTTCTCGCATCGCTTTTTCGTGCATTCTTGCTGCCTGTTGACATGAAGTAAGGAAATTTGCTTGGACGTATTACTATAATTATTACTATAATTATAGGTGCGATTATATTGAAGTTTTATGTTGGCTCACAGACAGACAGCGATAATTATAATATACACGTTCGTATTTCCATTAAACTCTACAACATGTTTTCTTTCCCACGGCACTCCAAAATGTATTTTGTTCATTAAAACATAAGTAGCTGTTGCGATTAGTTTACTTGTCAATTAAAATTTGTGAGTGTCCATTGGTGACAATTTAATGACACGCAAGACTTCACTGAGTTTTTCTGTCTTTTCCGTGTCCATAACAGCAGCTAAACGACTTTGAGTTGAATTTAGACGGGCTATGATGTAACGGATAATAACTTAATGTTTCCGTGCTGCGACAAGACCTGGCACAGACGACAAAAAGAAACGGATTCGTAAATATTTGAGAATTTCTCACCTATGTTATAACAGACGGAAACAATTTATTTTCAAATAACACTGCACTGAAAGCAAAAAAAATAGAATCTATACTCCGTACAAGGTGGTGGGAAAATAAGTTGGAAATAATGTATCAGTGTAAAAATAGATTTCATGCTTGCAAGCTCGAAAGTTCTTTCTAACATCTATATTATAATACCCGTATGAGTCTGTCTGTCACGCAAAATGGTACCACAAGTAGCGAGATGCACGCCATGCGATATAAAAAGAACAGGCGAACCCGTGGATTTTTCCACGGGCTACCGAATAGTTTCAATAAAAGATATAACATTTCGTTAGCCCTGGTACACATTGTGTTGTAATTACTCATTGAATAAACGATAAATTTAAGTACGTACAGGAAATTAAAGATGGTGGCGATTTCTTGTGTTAGATAACTGAGAGGAAATTCTCATCGTAACAACCGAGCTAAGTGTTTAAAGTCAGGGTGTTGAACTGATCAAAAAAATAATACAATCCACAACCTGTTCACTAGACCTCTTTAGTGAATATCGTGTCAAGTAGTCGATAGTCGTAGACGTGGGTGCTATATACATTAGTCTCGATAGTAAATATTTTGTTTTTGATATTTAAGGGGAGAGGGCAAAAATGAAATCACTTCATAAGCTTAGATGACGGGAAAAGAGTAATATAATAACGAAGATACAAATGATATCAGCAAAAAATCGAAATTCATGTTGCCTGTAGATAATCTTGTATTCGTAACTTTGATTCAACTTTTAAAGTTCAGCCAGACTTTTTTGCTTTCTTCTGATTCTACCTTCTCTTACTTACAGGAAGAAAACGTCACGTGAAAAATTTATCTTCGTCAAAGCCTGTCGTGTGCAAAAAATGCAAAAAACATCCCAGCCACATCAAATATCGACACTACAGAAAAGCTGCTTACGGTATAATGTTATTCAGGATTTTTTACACAGTAACCTAACTATTCCTCTGTACTTAAACAGGGTTATCCATAATATTTGGCTAATTATTAGATTAATCCCCAGGTCCTGATTGCCTCGATTTTTTTTAACCCAAGACTCTACTAATTGGCGTCAGAGCAAGGTCGAAATACCAAATCTTCACTTGAGTCACCACTTGAATCATCATTTGCGGTAGTGCTCCCCTTCGCCAACTTTGCAATAGATAGCGGGAGAAAAATATCATGGATATATCGAGAAAAAAATTTCTTGGGAGTCTAAGGCTTAAGCCCTCTAACATGAGAAACTAAGACGTTATTTATCTTCTAACTGCCTTTTCTCAGTTTACACCAAAATTCAAGTCATTTTAAGTATATAAAAATTTTCTTTTGATAAAATGAATTCTCGCATGGATAGGCAATTCGAATTGATACAAACCGACAGCAGAAAGGTACGGAAATAAAAAAATAATAAAATGAAAATATGGTTCGTTGAATAGTATTTTCATGCAGTGTCTGCACATTGTTAAGATCTCAATAAGAAAGATTTCTAATTTCAATATTATAGTTATTGAAGCTTCGATAATGTCACGCGAAACAACAGCCAATGGGAGAACGAAGCTTTATGTCAACATTACACGAATACTGAAACAAGGTATTGAAATTTTGCATTTACATAACAAGACACTTTAAGAATTTGAAGCAGATAAAACTTCTTGTTTAAATGGGTTTTTTTTTGTTGTTGTTGTTGTTATTGTTGTTGTTGTTGTTGTTGTTATTGATACCTTAGGGAAGAAATCATTTGCGGAAGAAATTTGTGCGGAATTTATTTTTGCGGATGAGTGACCCAAAAATGGCATATTTTGCGGAAGAAATTTTTGCGGATAGCGACATCAAAAGATATATTGCGGAATAAATTTTTGAGGATGCAAGAAATTTGGTTAATCGAAAGTCGGGAAAAACCTAATTTAGTACCTAATTGTATGAAAAACATACGATTTATGGAATATCATCTCTCTATTTTTCATCAAAATATCAAAAAAGAATACTAACAAATGTAAGATCAAATATCGTCACTGAAAATATCGAAAATATTTCTACATGGATCGTCCTCCACAGACCACTCCTCTTCGTCACTATCATTTGCGGAATTTATTTTTGCGGATGACCAAAATTTCTTCACTTCTGCGGAATTAATTTTTGCGGATTTGGGCAAAATCCGCAAAAATTAATTCCGCAAAAAAAAGGTTTCGCACAAACTTCTTCCGCAAATAGTTTCTTCCCTTAAGGTAAGTTTTGTTTAAAGAGTATTATTTTTTACTAGGTCGAGTAAAAATAAAACTTGGTAAAATGAAGTTATGGGCACCCACAAAATGTCTATGTCCAAAAATTGATTTTGACGAAAAATATTTCATCTTTGGAGCTGAGCATACTGATGGCAAAGGAAGATTGCTTTTTGAC
Organism: Hydractinia echinata; assembly: GCA_030067915.1. NCBI lineage: Eukaryota > Metazoa > Cnidaria > Hydrozoa > Anthoathecata > Hydractiniidae > Hydractinia > Hydractinia echinata. The sequence goes on from JASGCC010000082.1 coordinate 117,267, forward strand.
AGAAAAGCTCACCTCCTGCCTTTTAAAGATGGACATGTCAAAGTTAAAAAGTGGCAAAAGAAATGTAAAGAACGAAACTGTGGAATTAAAAACTAAGCAATGAATGCGTATTTTGTAAAAATATATATACAAAATCGAAAGAAGTTTAAAAGGAAGTAGTGTGAGGTTGGCCGACATGTTGTTATCATTACGAATGACTTAAAGTTTTTGGTAAAAACACCTATCTCCTGAAACTGTTTGTACAAAAGACGTTTCCGTAGAGCTGAAAAATATTACGTACGAATAGACTGAAATATTTTGTAAATATGTTACTTTAAATTTTGTAAAAAAAAATGCAATTCACATTGTAAAGTATACCGTAAAGTTACGTACCTTGTTCAACAGCCTCTTATGAACGAGAAGATAGATTGAATATATAACATCAATATTTTAATGTTTTTCTACTTAACAATGTTGATCAGTTTTGGCAAAAATAAGAAACACTTTGCTTTACAAAAAATGATAAAATGAACTGCACGCATTTTGAGTTATAACCAACTTAATCTTAAAAGTGTCACGAGGCTCAAGTCCTTTAAAAAACAAAGCAATTTGTGAGCAACATTTAGCTTCTTAAAGTGATTAAAAAGGACAAAGAACAGGTGCTATAAAAATATCGTTTTCAGGACTTTCCCAATTTAGTTTTAACCATATTATACCTGAGCTTTTTTGGCCCTTGGGGGGGGTCATAAATCCTGAACCACTTACGCTTAAGTGATGAAACTTGGCACAGTTGTAGAATGTCTTAGTACAAACTCATTCCAGGTAAAAAAAATTTTGATGACGTCATAAGGATTACCTTTCTGGTCCTGATAATACAAAAATTCTGGTCAGCATTATATACACGTTGTGGTATGTATCCTTGGTAACAAAAAAACATTCATTAGCATATATAAAACTATTTTAGAACAAAACAACGCAACAAGTCTGTTTTATATTGACTTGCTGAAAAAAGATTTTTAAGAAATGTGTGTTCCAAAATGGCGGGAAATTCCAGGAAATTGAAATTTTTTCACCAAAAATTAAGCAGTTGACCCTGTTAAATACAAAAACTCACCTTCTGCCAAAATTTTGTGTTACTTATAAAGAAAACACGATGGTGGCGTGATAATTGAACCATGAAACAAGAACTAGGAGGCCCGAAATAAGGCACCTGTATAAGATCCCATTAACTTTTCTTACTTTGCCTTGTGATAACACTTTTACATAGCAACATTATTTAATGCGACAAAGAGTGTTCGCATGAGTTTATTTTTTCAAAAAATATTTAAATTTTGAACTTCTTTTTTCTTTTCTTTTCACTTTACGATAAACTCTCGAACATCTTTAACAAGTAAAAATTTATAGGAAAGTTAAAATAAAATTTAACAAAAAAAAAACCAAACGACTGAAAACGTTGAAATGAACTCTGTACCAAAGTTCAACTTTATGACCAGATGAATTCCTTCCTGGTCATGTTTGTTTCAACTAATCTTATCATACATAATCTTATCACATCCTATACTACAATCAAAATTAAATTTTCACTTTTTTATTTTTACTTTATTTTTTACTTTGCTTTTCTACGTATCTCTCATGTGTTTTAAAAAAACCTGTACCTATGAAAAGAATAAATTCTGTCTCTTCTTTAACCAACCTTCCCTTCAAGGCTGAATAGAAAGTCCTTTATTCCACTATGGCTTTAAACGAAACGAAAAGTTTTCAAGCGTATTTCTTTTATTTCTATCATTTTCGCGAAATTAAATTCTCGCCAAATTCATTTTTCAAATCTATAATTTTTGAGACTGCCCATTGACATTGTGCCAGCTGGAGAAAAGGAGAGTCATCAGTGGGTGCCTGAGAGCCATTGCATCAATGACAGAGATGATGAATCTGATTCGGACATAAACTTTGATGTTGGTGAAGATTCCTTAAAATATTTGATAAATAGCCGCGAACTTGTGCTGTACGGTTTTTGTTTTATAAAATTTGTTTTATCAGATATCCAGGTTAAAAACAATAGGTTTATTGCTTAGAACAACCAGGAAATAAGAATATGACCGCCCTGGTTAGAAGTTTGGTATTCTTGAAAATATGTAAGATAAAAAAATAAACATTCAAACTATGAAATCATGTGAAATCTGAAAAAAATCAAAATATCGATTTCCGCATACTGTTAATAATTGGAGGACAATTGGGGTGGGGAATGGATAATAAAAAGGTAAAAACATTTTAAGTAAAGTAAAATGCTACACTATTCGTAGAAATTTTGGTGGGGATCTAATTTGGCGCAACCTCGTCCTCAGGCTTCTTAATTTATCTTAAGGGAAGAAATTATTTGCTGAAGAAATTTGTGCGGAACTTTTTTTTGCGGAATTAATTTTTGCGGATTTTGCCCAAATCCGCAAAAATTAATTCCGCAGAAGTGAAGAAATTTTGGTCATCCGCAAAAATAAATTCCGCAAAACTTTTGAAATTTTTCATCCGCAAAAATATATTCCGCAAATGATAGTGACGAAGAGGAGTGGTCTGTGGAGCACGATCCATGTAGAAATATTTTCGATATTTTTAGTGACGATATTTGATCTTACATTTGTTAGTATTCTTTTTTTGATATTTTGATGAAAAATAGAGAGATGATATTCCATAAATCGTATGTTTTTCATACAATTAGGTACTAAATTAGGTTTTTCCCGACTTTCGATTAACCAAATTTCTTGCATCCGCAAAAATTTATTCCGCAATATCTTTTTTGAGGTCACTATCCGCAAAAATTTCTTCCGCAAAATATGCCATTTCTGGGTCACTCATCCGCAAAAATAAATTCCGCATAAATTTCTTCCGCAAATAATTTCTTCCCTTAAGGTAATTAAACATATCTATGCTATGGTCCTGTGCTTTTCAATTTATATGTTATGGACTTGCCCCAGAATGTGACCTCCAACACGTTACAATATGCTGATGATACGACCTTATATAAACATTGCGAAGTTTCTAATTTAAAAACTTGTGCACAAACTGTTCAACAGGACCTCCAAAACCTCTCAGATTGGTCAAATGAACAAAATCTTCTTTTTAATAATTCCAAGACTAAACTTAAGCTGTTTTCGTCATCTGCTATGAGTAGAACACATAGCCTTAACAATAGAAAGTAATGCGTGCCACAACAACAACACAATTGAGCGTGAAAATACGTCAAAAATCTTGGGTTTACACTTCGACGAACACTTAACCTGGAAGGAACATGTCACAAAGACAACACAATCGTCATATTGTATGATAAGGACTTTGAAGCAATGGAAACGTTTCACACCTTTCCATGTCAGGAAGAAACTTGCTGAGAGTTTAGTACTGTCGAAATTAAATTTTAATAACGATGTTTATGGTCAATTACCTAAATATCTAGTGAACCGACTGCAAAGAGTACAAAATGTTGCTGCTTCATATGTTACTGAAAGATACGTAAGCCTGAATGACATCATTGATTTGGGTTGGTTACCGGTGAAAGAAAATATCGACTTCGCTACAGTGAAACTTGCGCATCATGCAATACATGACAAAAACTGGCCGAGTTATTTACCTTTGCGAATGAAGAAAGAACGTAGGAGTTCACGAACAGACAACGTAATGAAACTAGAGCGTGGTGAAAAAAAACACATTTATTGACCAAGCAACAAGTTTCAACGATCTTCCAAAGAATATAAGGACTTGTGAAAACTTTAAATGTTTTATTAGAGAGGCAAAAAAGTATTTTAAAGATAAATCTCTTGCAAGATGTTTGTCCTTGCAATGATTTTTTTCTGGTTTCTTTTCTTTGGCTTTTTATCCATGTTCGGACCTCCAAGCGCGTTAATAATTAGGGGAAAATGAACATGATAACGGACACATCCTGAAAGTTTTAAGTCCATGTGGCTACTACACTAAAAGTTAAAAGTTCTTTTTGTTTTTTTGTTGGCTGAGCGTTAATCATTAGAGGGAAATAAAATACAAAATATTTTGGCCACGCGAGTAAATTTAGATGAAAGTAAATTACGATTTTTAGTATATAATTTGGTAATTAAGGGGCGCGTTAAATTTAAAAAATTTACGGTGCCTACTTTAACAGACTCCTCTCCTTCATGGAATGTGAAGCGGAAATATTAGAGTGACGCCTGTCAGAAGCTGTGACAGAAAGAAAAGTTAAATTAAAAAAGCTCAAACACATACCCTTCCTATATTTATTCTAAGAAAAGCTAAAATAGGAATAATAGCTAGCTGGCTAGCTTGTCGGAGCATATTTTAGTAGTTTTATTAATTTTAACACAAATATCTTCCGTAATCTCCTTCCTTTAAGTTTCTTTTCCTTCATTAGCTTCTGTAAAAGTATTTCTTTGAGGTGGAATTGGCGGCAAACCTTTTCTCCGTCTTTCTGCTTTTATTTTATTAAAACTTCTTTTACATTGGCGGTATGCTTCGAAGAATTCTTCACACTTCTCCTTGTTATACCCATTTCTAGATAAGCATGCGTATGATGCATTTGCTTCGTCCAAGCAGTAGTTAGTGACTGGATCACTCCATTTCTTTGGCTCCCTTCCGGGGGCCATCTTTATTTACTAAGGTTTGTTTATCCAGTTTTTAGGTTGATGAAAATAAGAGAAAATCTTGGTTAATCGAGTTAAAGAAACATTTTTAAAATGGTACCATTGGAAGCAGTGCACTATCCTTTTTTTTTTTAAGCTTGGTTCTCACTTATGGGCTAACGATGAGCTAACCATAGTGCGCATAATGTGTTAGCCGATTTCAACTTTTGAGCTACGGGTACCTGATGTATTCGTTACACGTTCACACTACGGTGCATCGTTAGCTCTTTTGTAGCCGAATCTAATGCGAGAAAGAATGAAAAAGATAGATAGATAGAAGAAAAGTCTTGTTATTATTAGATAGATAGATAGATAGCTAGATAGATGTGCATATTTTACATGGCTAGCCTCACAAATATCGAGGGATATACCCTGTCTATTATTTCCAGGAGGGGCCATGGCTTAGATGGAGAGTCCTAGAGTATTTAATGCTCATTTTGAGCTACACGCAGACCCAATTAGGGCCCGCGCTCTACTAGACAACTCCCGGCAACATCCAACGACCCACACAGTGTGCCATCTCCCCAATTTCCCTCACATGGCTTGGGTTAACCCAGGGCTATGGTAACATTCACTCGCCCATGTTGAATCGCCGTCAAGAGGAATCGAACCCCGGTCTCCCGCACAGAGTACGAGAGCTATAACCACTAATCTATTGCGCCACTACTTCGAAGAAGACGACGTTGCCTGGAAAGAAAGAAATTAACAAAATTACGAAAAAGGAAACAACTTTGGGTCAGAAAAGCGGGGAAAATCTTTCACCCTGAACGCCAACTCTTCTCCTTTTTTAAACGTCATTTTTTTAATTTTGTCAGCCATTTTAGTTTTTAAAATGACCTTTCACATCGAAACATACTACTATTTTAAAAAAAAATAAATCGCTTTGAGCACGATTTATGTCGGCTTCCTTTGAAGATTGCTGAAAGTGAGCTTATCTCACTGTTAGCCGAAAAAAAGATATCAAAAAATTTTGATTTAAAAAAATCGGCTAACGATGAGTTCAGCTGTGAGCTAAGCAGGTACTTTTACGTTCACACTATGGGCTAAGGTCTTAGCGCGTCATGTGCACTATGGTTAGCCCATAGTGAGAACCAAGCTTTAGCTCAATAATGGCAGTTTTCCTTAAATTTATTTACTGTTTTTGGGCTAATTATAATTAATTGTAGTTATATTGATGTATATCCTTAAATTTTTAGAAATTTCTTATTCATGTGTCTGTCCTAGGGCTAGATAGTTTCCACAGTCTCAGTCAGTAGAATTGTGCAAAGCAAGCGGACATCCCTTTTTAAACTCTTGTTCTGTTTCAGAAGGCTTTTTCCCAGTTAAAAATGCTTATATGGTTTTAAAGTAAGCATTGAAAGTAGCATATCTTTATATGCTGTGGATAATAAAAAGTTGTTTATCAAGTCTTGAATCTGTTCTGCCCGGATTATGAACGCTGCCCGGATTATGTACGACAGCTTGCCCCGTTTATATACATATTATATTTTATATTTACATGTTTATATTTAATTACTGCAATTAAAAATTTCAAAAGAGTTCGTGCAAAATAGATTGCTAAAATTGATCTTGCAACCTATTGTGATTAAACAATCGATCGCGTGAGGTCATTGTTTATCAGCGAGGCAATTATTTTCTTGAAAAAACAAAAGCTATCGCAATGTTATTGTTCTGTGTAACTATTCATGCGAGTTTCGCATCCGCTGTAGATTACATTCAGACTGTACTGTAATCACGATCCGGCTTATGTACGACAGTTAAAAAATATTATTTGGCACTTATAAAACGAACATAATCGGGCCAGGCTGGCTTATGTACAACACTTTTATATTATTTCTCACTTAAAGAATGAACATAATCGGGGCCGACCAGCTTTTATATCATTTGTCATCACTTCTGACAAGCAAATAGCCCTGGTGTTAAAGTTGTTGTTGTTCTCAAATGAAACGAAATTTCGTGGAAACTAAATTTTGGGATTCGCAAGTTTAATCTTGAATCTTTATCTTTCCCTCTTTTCTGTCACCAGCAAGCACTCCACCAGTCTGGTTAGCGCAAAGCTTCCACAATATTTGTCCATTATCCATTCTTTATTTTTTTTCTTTTGTTGCAAATACAGTTTAATGTTTGTTGTAGCAATTCTCAGTTTATAGATGAGTTGCGAATGTTTACAAAGTTCCGTATAGATGACTTGCTGTCTTGATAATTTTTTTGTTTTTATTTTTTGGCATGCAAAATAAAGCAATTCAATTGGCTAATAATTTTTTGTAGAAAATCTGATTGGTTAAAAACCTATTTGCCTGCCGAAAAAAATGTAAACAAAGCTTATAGCAAGTCATCTATATGCGCGCGCATCCTGACAGGCAAGAAAAGAAGGACCACATAGCGACTCTTTATGCTAATTTATAGATTTTTAGGAATATCAGGTTGAAAATGCATTAGAATTGTTTTTCTTAGCTATTATTCTGTCTTTTTAAGAGCAGACAAATTTTAGCGTCAGTTCTTTTTTTACACTTAATATTTTCGATCGTCGTGGTCTGTTGTTTTTATTTTTTGCCTATGTCCATTGTTCTTAATGCAAAATCAAACATTACATCACGCCGCAACTCATCTATTAGTTTAATTGCATCTCCGGTTCTTATACACTTAATATTGGCTGTCATTGCAATCATATTTTTTGGACTTTTTAACACTCCATTTCAGTCGTTTCTTTTCCTTCCACACATCCTATATATTGCTAATTTCCTCCACCCATATCCCACGTTTTCATCCTTGTTCTTACCAGTTCACTCGCTCCTTGGATACCACAGTCACTTATATATTCTTCCTTTTTATGCACATTGTCTTGGTGTTCCTTCCTCTTGTCTAGGTTGAATTTGAACTTTTTTGTTTCTTCCATTTTTTTTCAAATTCTTTCCAGTATATTCAATTTTTTTTTTGTACCAGTAGCACTTTATCAACCACATATTCCATGACAGACACATTGACTGTTGGCAAAATAACAGTCACTGGTATTTCTTTTATGTTGGTGACCTTGACATTACTTACACAGCACATTTGTTGGCCATATACTGTTCCTTGTTCACTATGTTTTTGGCAGAAATTTATTTAGACCTGCCAAGAGATGTGTCTTTTATATCCACTTCTTTCTCTTTCATTCCAGACATAATCATGTCTACCAGACAATCTTGCAGCCACAGGTGGTCAAAGCATTTTTCAGCATAGTCAAAATAAGACATGTTTTGCTTCAACTGTTTGTGTTTGTCTAATATAGCCATTAGGATGATCCAACTGTCTTTAACAGATCTGTTCTTTTTCCACCCATAGTTGATGTTTATCTATTCTTATTCTCCATCAGTATGTTAATAATAAACAACCCTGTTCTATTCTTCATTTCCATTCTGGATTCCTTGTTTATGTAATATATAACGTCCAAACAGAAATAATTATATAGTTATTCTTTTATTATTTCTTAGGCCTATAAGTAGCTTTTTACTTAAAATTCTGTGATTATAAGTGTCTGGAGTTATACTTTGCTGACGAGTGGTGAATCCAACCAAAATTCAGCTACTCAATTACCTTCTTCTGTTAAAAAATGATTCTGATACGTGGAAAAGGAATCGTACTACCATTTTAAGCCATTTTATTTATCTTGTGGTTGACATGGGGCAGAGTAGGTCAATTTGAAGTTAAAATTGTTTGGAGTTATATGATTATACGCTATATAGATCCTATTATAAACATTTTTCTTGATTGACATGTTTGTCATCTTGAAATAAATAATTTTTAAGACCAGAATCAAAGTTATGAAGCACTTGAAAAGTGATTATTTATACTGCTTGTTCTGTCACACTGCGTATTCTCTGCTACTTCTCAGATTTAGTTTTGTGTAGAATGCTGGTGCAATGGAGACATGTGGTTACCTGTTTCAGTCATTACAGGTGTATGGTTAGTCAGACAGTCACATATAGCTAATTGCAAGGCATGTAACCTGACTTGTTCATGATTTTTAGCAACAGCCAGGCAGAAATCTTCAGCTTTACAAACATGAATTCTCCATTCAACTAGCAAAAAATACAACCTCAATGATGCCAGTCGTGCAACTGAGTATTAAATATTAAAGATAAAAAGTCTTTGCCCATAATGTTTGCTTGCTTGTTTTACAATCAAACCTTGAAAGTTACTTCTACATCAGTGGAGGTATTCCAGAGCAGGTCATAGATGTGATCCTATTAAACAAATAGTCATTTTTGTTCTTTGCATTGCTATTCCATGCATCCTTAGCACAAAGTAAGGATCAACCTAAATGAAGCACTACGCTTATGTCATAAGTGTAATGTGTAGTGTATTGTTGTACATTATTCCGTTTTGTTTTTGTTTTATAGCAACTGTAGAAAGAACTTTAATTTGTAGAGAAATCTTTTGTAATGTCTGAAACTTCCGTTGCTGATGGTAAAGCAAATGATCGTTTAACAGAAGGAATTTTAAATATTTTAAAACCTGCTGTTGAGGAAATCGATCAAAATGTTATGAATACGAGAAAAAGCCAATTGTTACTCCGAGAGAATATTGATAAACTGACCGTGGAGTTACAGACACTTGCTTCAGTACAAAAGCCACCGATTGATTTGGATCCTTATGTGAAAAAGTTACTAGTTTGTCGACGTAAAGTCACTATTGTAAATAGTGTTCTGCAGAATACACAGGAAAGACTGAATAAACTTCAACAGAATATAATAAGAGATATAAATAGAAAGAAAACACTTGCAGAGTCTCCATCTGTGTAAAATATGAATTTTAATGACTTCAGCAGAATTGACAATAAATTTCTGACATGTCTTATGTTAAATAGAAATGAACTGTCCTTAAAATTAATTTGCTGTTTTTAAGAAATTGTATCTATAGAATAAAATTACTCAATGTAGCATTTATGGGATGCATCAATAGCCAATATCATTTTCAACAGTTTTGTGAAAAGATATGAATGTTACCATAAAAAGAAGTTTTAGTTTGTTTTATATTTTTTGATAATGTATGTAATACAGTAAAATTATCATAATTTGAATCTTTGTTGAAAAAAAGTAATTCGGCTGCAAATATAAGCTAGGAAAGAATTTCTTGGTCTGGAATTTAGATAATTTGAGATATTTAGTACATACTACTTAATTCATTAATTAAACATCTTGGTAGGGTTGGGGGAAGGATTGAAATTGGTTCTTGTTGAATTGACGAAAAAGGTTTAATATGAAAGGGATTTGAAACATTATACATTAACTTTCCATGCAATATTGTGGTAAAGTTTCAAATATATTTTGCTTCCATGGGTGCCTTTCAAGGGAGTACAGGTGTTTATTTAATCAAACATTTCAGTTGATGGTCAAATAGTGTATTCGTTATGGTAAATATACTCTGACAGTAGATTATATAGTATGCACTAATGAATGTTTATTATATTTGCAATAAGAAACTAGACTGACAAGCTTTTGTCGAAACTATTTAACTTTGTACAACATCTAAGGACAATGTCAACTGTAAAGAAAATATTCGTTTGGAAGAAACTAATTAAACCAGCCATGGATATATTACATGATTCAGGGTAAGTAGAGTCTAATACATTCTTTGTTGTTTCAATCGACAGATTTGTTAGAATTTTAAAAGAAATTCTTCCCCATCTCTATTACACTCTTCCTAATTTTTTGTCCATTGCATTTAAAATGGCTTTATCAATTCTGAAACATATATAGACAACATCTTGTTTCATGCTGCACAATTTTATCCTAGAGTCTTGAAACGAATGACTTGAAACACGATGTTTGTATCACATAATAGTTTTAGTTGCAGAAGTACTTACTGTTTTTTTATAAAAATTGTACTTATGAGGCAGATTTACCCTTTCATGTCTCTTTTTCAATAAGTTTTTTTCTTTTGTATGTGGCATAAATTTCACACCTCATCTTGTATAGATATGAAATTAAGATTTGGAACAGTGAAAATAATTTCACAGAAGAAGAATTGATACAAAATGTGAAAGACATACATGGAATCTATTCCATTGGTCCACATAAAATAACAAAACGTGTTATAGATGCAGCTAGTATGTATGGAGCATTAATTAATTTATTTGAGTTTATGTTTTTTACCTTCTTACCCAGCAGTGCGTAAATGGGCGTAATTGCAAAAAAAGTGATAATGTACTGGGGTGTAAATCGGTGTTAGTAACAGACTGTGTATACTACTTAATAAATAACATAATACACAGTTGCCATGGCTCCTCAAAACTCCTCAATTTTAAAAAGTCTTTTAGATCTTCAATTTCAAAATGCATAGAAATGCTACATTTGCACCAATAGTTTAAAAAAATTAATTTACCTTCAAAATCTCAATTATTCTCAATTTTTTTAAAATCTCCTCAGATTTGACAAAGGGTGGTAACTCTCTGCTAACCCACAATTGAAGCCCAATAAATAAAAGCACTTAGACATTAAAAAAAGATGGGAATTTGACTAAAAAATGTTATACCAACCTCCCATCATTTTATTTTAACTAATAATAAAAAATTAACCACCAGTTTCAGGAGCATTTGGTTGTAATGCTGTTAACGAAAGTATGCTGAGGAGGGCATTTTTATATATAAATACTTAATTGGGATTATGTCTAGAGCAACTTGAAGTTGTTACTAGTGCCATGTCAGTTGGTGTTAATTTCCTCGATATTGGTGAGTTGAAGGCAAGAAATATAAGACTTGGTTATACACCTGATGTGCCCACTGATGCAGTTGTTGATATATTTTTTTCTCTCAAAATAATCTCTATATTTAATTGGTGTATAAGTACATAATAATTTACATAATAATGCAAGTACATAATAATTTATTTGCTCTGATATCTTGTGATCTAAATTCCACGAACTGGTAAGACATGTTCTTGGTTTTAAATTCTGTCTTTCCTTATGTATTCTTATGTTCTTCCTGATGTACAAAACACCTTAAACCTTGATAACTTTTTCGTATTAACGAAATCCTACCTTTATATCTTTTAGGCTGACATTGCTGTTTCTTTGGTGTTGGCAGTTTCTCGTAGAATAATTGAAATGGCAGACACACTCAAAGTGTTTTTATTGTTGTTTTTTTTTCATTTTCGTTGATCATTATTGTCACACTGCATTGTGTGTGGAGGGGGAGCGTTTGGATGATTTTGAATTAATGGGGGGGATAAAAAATTAATAAGAGAAGTGTGGATGCATTTTTTCATTTCTTAGTGAGTTATTGGACGGGTTTTATTCATATATATATATTTTTGGAAATTTAATTGACGTCAATTTGTTAATGCACATTATCATTCCATATTAATTTTTTTAATGCATTGATAAATAAGGGGGGGGGATGGCTTCACGCTGCCTTACAATGATACAATTTCATAAAATATTTAGTGGTGAATGGAAGACTGGGTATCCATTTTCAAATCTTGGTACGGGTCTTCGAGGCAGTACTGTTGGTATCGTTGGCTTGGGTAGGATAGGTATGTAGAAAAAATAGTTGCACTTATTGATGTGTCGATGATATGATTATCAGGAGGAACTACACGTTTTATGATGTGTCGATGATATGATTATCAGGAGGAACTACACGTTTTATCCTATGTATGCTAGATCAGAAAAGTCCTTGATATTTCACATTTTTTAAATCAAGAAAATGTAAGAAAAATTGACTAAAATTTTCGAAAAAACACACAAATAGAGTGAAACTTCCCTATACAGGACAACATCAGGACCTTAAAAAAGTGTCCCCTGTCATAGATATTTTTTCCAAATTGACTTGCAATTGCATCAAAAACCTACTCTTGGATGTTAGTGTAAAGTGATTTCACTTTACACTAACATCCAAAAAAAAGAAATGTGCACTTTCAATTTTGTTTCTTGACTTTTTCTAGGAACTGCAACAGCTAAACGATTGGAGATCTGGGAAACAAGAAGGTGCAGCTCTTAAATTGCTGTAAAAATATTTTTCTGTTTCTAAATGTGCATATAGTTATATTTGTATTTATTTTTTGTTGCAGCTGCCAGGACGATTAATGCATTCTATGGTAAGTGTTTTTGTTTGTTAGTTTAAGTCGCTCGGTCCTTTACACTAACATTATTGTAACCAGGGGTGATTGTGCAGTGAAATTGTTGAAAAAATTATACAGTGGGAAAAGGCTGCTTCAAATAGCTTCTTTGCGAAGAGCTATTAAAGCGTGTAGATTTAATACCAGGGCATGCTGAAAATAGGGGCTATGTAAATGTAAAATATTCTTTGCCACGCCCTTATTGGTGATGTAGTATATATCATTGAGATATTGGACATGAGTCCAAGAATTAGCACAAGTGAGAGAAGCAATGGCTACCTTTATATTGACAAAGATTTTTCATAGACTTTCAGTCAGTTGTCGGTCTTTCATCTGGTGAGGGCTTTCTACTCACCAAAGATACAAATACTGCGTACAGCATAACCGATATCAGAAGACAGCCATTTGAGCATTTTATTGTTAATTAACGAATTAACGATTCAATATTTAATTTAAAAATAATTAATTTTTTTGACATAATCTCTGATGAATTAAATCTCAATTTCTTGTCCTATTGAAACGTTAACATCCATGATGTAGAAAACAAAACTAAACATTTTTTTGTTTTGTTTTTGTTGCGTTTGTTAGCCAACTGTTTGTTGTCTTTAATTAGGATTTTTCTTAGACCTGCTGGGCCAAATTTATGAGATAAGCTTGGATCTAATGTGCTAATTAGACTTGTGTTTTAACCTGACTATCATGAAAAGTTTAAGAAAATTAACTTCAAAACATTAAAAAAATAAAATAAAAAAAAAGTAGTAAAAGCAAGTAGTTGAATAAGTTTATGAATTTCATGCCTGAGCCTCCAACACAGGTGTTACACACTCCCCTCCCGTGTCACACACGTGTTATACATTTCCCACACGTCTCATACATTCCTCACATGTGCCCTACATCTCACACATGTCATACATTCCCCACACATGTCATACATTCCCCACATGTGCCATACATCTCACACATGTCATACATTCCCCACACATGCCATACATTTACCACACATGCCATACATTTACCACACATGTCATACATTTACCACACATTCCTAACCGCTGGCTCTTTCTCCCCTTTGACTGTAACAAGATTACCCCCAAGGGTACGCATAGCATTGCTCTAAATTACTTGTCTGCCACACGCAGTTTTGCGGTCAATTGATGGCACCAATTTGGCTGACATCACTACATTTAAAACCGGAGTGGGGACTTGGACCTGATTACAAGCTACCACTACACCTAGTCTGCATACTTTGTTGCATACCATCTCAAGGAAGGAGGTACATGAAGATGGTGTAACCTTTTTCTATTTTCTTTTCTTAGTTTCATTTGACGATTTACTGTCACAATCGGATTTTGTGATTGTGTGTTGTTCAATGAATCCCACAACAAAAGGTACACTCAAAATGTTTTCTTTCCTTGGAACATTTTAATAATTTTTTGCAAACTACCTTTACACATTTTGCTAGTGTTTATATCCGACATCGCCATTTTTATTTCTTCAGTTTCGCTGCTCCACAAAGTTGGTTTTACATCATTGGTTGCTAATGTCATTAAAGTAACATATAAAGGTTGTATCTCATTTAGAACTTTTTGATAAAGACGCCTTCTCCAAGATGAAATCAAACTCAATTTTAGTCAACATTGGAAGGTAAAGGCCAATCCCTTTTTCAAGTGGGTTGTGTCTACTTAGTGAGTGTTGCGACTGTTTCAACATAAACATGGGTAGTGTGTGTGTGTATGAACACCTTTTCTCTGTGACAGCAGTCATCATACTGCCTTTTTGACAGACCATCTGTAATCACTTATACCATCTGCAAAAGATTTCATCCGACAAGGTTATAATCTCTTTTTATCACTTTATATTGGCTTAATTTTTTAGAGGTGGTATAGTCAACCAAGACGCTCTTGTTGACGCTCTCACTGAAAAAAAAATCAAGGTGGGTTAGGCTCACACCAAAATGTTGTTGTTGTTGTTGTTGTTGTTGTTGTTGTTGTTGTTGTTGTTGTTGTTGTTGTTGTTGTTGTTGTTGTTGTTGTTGTTGTTGTTGTAGTCTGCGTTGTCTTTCTGACAACTGCTCATATTTGTAGGGTGCTGGCCTCGAGGTGACAACACCTGAGCCCCTGCCAGTTGAACATCCATTATTCAAACTTAAAAACTGTGGTAAGTCAGTTCTTTTGGACTGTGTTTGACATATCTATAATATATCGGTGGTTAAAATATTTTCAAGCCTTTAAGCCTTCCACTTTTCGTTGTTTTTCGGAAAAATGGATATGTTTAATACTGAAATAAAGTATAAGTGTTTGGCGTATGCTTGCATTATTTTACTTTCGATTTCGATCTGCTAGTACTAACTGCTGTTTGCTTTCTTTCTAGTGATCTTACCCCACATCGGTGGTGCTGTAGAACAAACAAGAACCTACATGGCAGTATTAGCTGCAAGAAATCTTGTATGTGGGTTAAATGGTGAAAAAATGCCGGCTGAATATCCGCCCTGAAAGTTTTAGTACACACGTGACACTTGTATCGAAGGCAAAAGATTTGTAGTCAAGTTCACTCGCAGCTATATTATGTTATGTTTTCCTTACACTGTTTTTAAAAACTTTCACACGTGCAGAAAATTTGCAGATATATTAGGACGGGTGTTTTCACTTCAAAACAACAAACATGGCATGCAATGACGAGGTTATCTTTCATCATACAAATGATACTTGTGTATATACAAATAGGTTAGCTACATGGTTAAACCTTAAAGTGTGTTTTGAATAAGCATAAAAACAAAAAACAGTCTTAGACATATTATAGGCTGATATTTAGCTATTTCTCGAAAGAGTCGAAAGGAATGGCTTTTGTGCAGGCCAGGTAAATTACGGAATCGGGAAATGCTAGCGTCAGGAAAAACTAGTATGGGTTAACTTTTTGAAACTAACCTAAGATCCTAAGCCTTTAAAATATGAAAAATCGGATTAAACATTTTTTCTCATGTAACGCGTCAATTAGCTCGCTGTGTTCGCATCACGGGAAATTGTCCATGAATAATGTTTATTCGTCACATAAAACAGCAAATACGTCAGCACAGGATTCGCCCATGTTGCCACTAGGATTTGCGCTAAACAATGTCTCAGCATAATGCAATCTTAGCTCTTGTTCTTTATAGACAGTGTGGTTTGTTGAGTTAAATATTACTGTGGGAGAATATGCATTGTATCCTGACATGTTGTAATAGCCATGTTTAATGTGAAATTTCCAATTTGGATAGAGTATGTTATTTTGGTCATCCGTAATGGCAACAGCAACATTATCCTTGCTATCATAATCTGTCGCAAAATCGCAACCCCAAAATGTACGATTTACTGGACCACAAGTTACACCAGATCCACCCACATGCTGCATCTTCACACCATCCAATACCCCTTGGTTTGGTATTTTAAATGTTCCAAATTGATTTGCCTTTGTTCCGAAGCACACTCCTTGCTTTAACGAAATCCATTCTCCTGCAAGAGAAAAATCAAAACTATAATGTGTGTTAAACTGCATTGTATTCTAAAGGCAGAGTTACACTTATGCAATATTACAAAAACATTAAAGCAAAAAATTTGTCTTGCTCGTGTAATGAATTTCGTATATAATAATAATATTTAAAAAAAATTCAAGATCTGAGTGCTCATTTTTAGTATTTTAAATTAAATTGAAAACATCCAATTTAATTCAAATTTTTATCTTAATCCTGAAGAAAATTTTATCAATATTGGAAGTAGATTTTCAAAGTATTCTCAACTATGATACACAAAACAATTTTTGAAAAATTGAATATTTTTATTAATTATATTATGTGTAGTAATAATTGTTGTACATTAATCTTTTTTATTTTTTTATTTTATAACAGCAGTAGAGAGAAATTTTAATTAAAGAGAAATCGTTTGCAATGTCTGGACCTAGTGTTGCTGATGGTACAGTGAATGATCGTTTAACAGAATGAATTTTAAATATTTTAAACTAGTCAGTTGTGGAGATTGATCAAAATGTTGTGAATACGAGAAAAACCCAATTGTTACTTTGAGAGAATATCGATAAACTGACTGTGGAGTTACAAACACTTGCTTCAGTAAAAAAGCCCCAATTGATTTGGATCCTTATGTGAAAAAGTTACTAGTTTGACGAAAAGTCACTATTTTAAATAGTGTTCTGCAAAATACACAGGAAAGACTTAATTAACTTTAACAGAATATAAAAAGAGATATAAATAGAAAGAAAACACTTGCAGAGTCTCCATCTGTGTAAAATATGAATTTTAATGACTTCAGCAGAATTGACAATAAATTTCTGACATGTCTTATGTTAAATAGAAATGAACTGTCCTTAAAATTAATTTGCTGTTTTTAAGAAATTGTATCTAGAAAAAAATTACTCAATGTAGCATTTATGGGATGCATCAATAGCCAATATCATTTTCAACAGTTTTGTGAAAAGATATGAATGTTACCATAAAAAGAAGTTTTAGTTTGTTTTATATTTTTTGATAGTGTATATACAGTAAAATTATCATAATTTGAATCTTAGTTGAAAAAAAGTAATTCTGCTGCAAATATCAGCTAGGAAAGAATTTCTTGGTCTGGAAGATAATTTGAGATATTTAGATGTACATACTACAATGCATCGCTTAAGCATCTTGGGGAGGGGGGAAATTGAGTTTCGTTCTTGTTGAATTGACGAAAACGGTTTAATTTGAATGGGAATTTGAAACGTCATTAAATTTCAATGCAATATTGTGGTAAAGTTCCAAATATATTTTGCTTTCATGGTAGCTTTTTAGGGAAGTACAGGTGTTTATTTAATCAAACATTTCCGTTACTCTGACAGTATATTATATATATATCCACAAATTATTATTTATTTATTTTATTTGCAGTAAAAGACTAGACTGACAAGCTTTTGCAAAATGACATGATAGTTACATGCAAGACTGCAGCCAGAATCATCACTCACCCATTACTTTTACTTCAAAGGGCCAATAGGTGGAAATCATTTAACTTTGTGCAACATCTCAGGACAATGTCAACAGTAAAGAAAATATTCGTTTGGAAGAAACTAATTAAACCAGCCCTGGATATTTTACATGACTCAGGGTGAGTAGAGTTTAATATATTCTTTGTTGTTTCAATCGACAGATTTGTTAGAATTTTAAAATAGATTGAAAAATCTCATCTCCATTAAACTCTTTCGTATACAAAACATTTTCAAAAACATGTAATTTTTCGTCCGTTGCATTCAAAATGGCTTTATCAATTTTTTAATATATATAGACGACATCCTGTTTCATGCTGCACAATTTTATCCTAGAATCCTAAAACGAATGATTTGAAATATAATGTTTGTATCACATATATAGTTTTAGTTGCAGAAGTGCTTATATACTTTTATATAAATAGCACTAGCACTTATGAGACAGATTTGCTCTTCCATGCCTTTTTTTAATTAGTTTTTCCTTTTGGATGTGGCATTAATTTCACACCTCATCTTGTATAGATATGAAATTAAAATTTGGAACGGTGAAAATGATCCCACAGAAGAAGAATTGATACAAAATGTAAAAGACATCCATGGAATTTATTCTTTTGGTCCACAGAAAATAACAAAACGTGTTATAGATTCAGCTAGTACGTATGGAGCATTAATAAGTTCACTTACGTTTTTTTACCTTAGCTCCTTGACTTGACGTAGATACATTAAAGAAGAGGAAAAATGAACTGAATTTAGTCTTTTTTAGTTTATATGATTTTTTTCTTCATCAAATGGGTAAATTAAATTTCCTTGCAATTTTAATTAGGTTCATAACCGTGAAATTTACCTCTATTAGCGTTAATTAATTGTTTAATTAACGCTATTTGGTAAAGGAGTCAAACAGTGTCCTAGGGAAAGAAGAGGGTAGCTGAAATGCCTTTGCACCATTACTTCCCTGTTAGGTGCGTTGTATCGTTCATTTGGTGCTTGTTTTGCTTTGAAAGATACCTTTTTACCACTTTGGAGTGAAAAACGAAAAATAAAAAAGATGAACGGCGTATTTGAACTATTTATAACGTAATACGGGGTTGCCACAAACTCCTAAAAACTTTCTTAATTTTAATTTGGAAAGCTGTTGTGTATTTTTTTTCAAAATGCTACATTTGTATGTAGTAATAATGTATTCTTCAGTTATGTCATCACCTTCAAAATCCCCTCAATTATTTCCAAATACTTAATTTGGATTATGTCTAGAGCAACTCGAAGTTGTCAGTGCCATGTCAGTTGGTGTGGATTCAATCGATATTGGTGAGTTGAAGGCAAGAAATATAAAACTTGGTCATACACCTGATGTGCTCACTGATGCAGTGGTTGGTATATTTTATCTCTCAAAATAATCTCTGTATTTATTAAATATAGTCTTTCTTTGTGTATCCTTATGTTTTTCATGATGTACAAAACACCTTGATAACTTATTCGTATTAACGAAATCCTACCTTTATATCTTTTAGGCTGACATTGCTGTTTCTTTGGTTTTGGCAGTTTCTCGTAGAATAATTGAAATGGCAGACACAGCCAAATTGTAAGTTCTTTTAATGTTTTTGTTGCATTTTCTTGTCTCATTATTGTTACACTGCATTGTGTGACCCCTTTGACTGGGGGGAGGAGGTTTGGATGATTTCAAATTAATGGGGGGATGAAAAATTAACGAGAGAAGAGGGGGTGCATTTTTTATAATACGAGCTTTGTTGAGATATGTATTTTTTGGTTTTTGTGTGGCTTCACGCTATGCGTTACAATGATACAATTTTATAAAATATTTAGTGGTGAATGGAAGACTTGGTATCCATTTTCAAATCTTGGTACAGGGCTGCGTGGCAGCACTGTTGGTATCGTTGGCTTGGGTAGGATAGGTATGTAGAAAAAATAGTTGCACTGATTTGTGTGTCGTTGTTATGATTATTAGGAGGAACTACACATTCTATCCTAGGTCATGGTGTATGCTAGATCAGAAAAGTCCATGAGATTTTATATTTTTTAAATGAGGAGAAGTCAGAAAAATTTAATGCAAATTTTTCGGAAAAAACTGGGAAATTACAAAAAAAGCTTATGCACAAATAGAGTGAAACCTCCCTATAGAGGACACCATCAGGACCTTAAAAAAAGTGTCCATTATAGAGAGGTGTTTGCTTTATAGATATTTTTTTCAAATTGACTTACAATTGCGTCAAAATCCTACTTTTGGGTGTTAGTGTAAAGCGAAATCGAAAAAAATGAAATGTGCGTTTTCACTTTTGTTTGTTGACTTTTTCTAGGAACTGCAACAGCTAAACGATTGGTCCCCTTTGGTGTTTCTCGATTTGTTTATACTGGCAGATCTGAGAAACAAGAAGGTGCGGCTTTCAAATTGCTATAAAAAGATTTTTCCTGTTTCTAAATGTGCATATAGTTATTGGTACTATATTTGTATTTATTTTTTGTTGCAGCTGCTAGGACGATTAATGCATCCTATGGTAAGTGTTTTTGTTTGTTAGTTTAGGTCGCTCGGTCCTTTACACTAACATTAGTGTAACCAGGGGTGGTTGTGCAGGGAAATTGTTGAAAAAATAATAACAAAGGGAAAAGCTTTTTCGCGATCGAAGAGCTATTAAAGAGTGTAGATTTAATATCAGGTCATGCCGAGAACACGGGTTATGTAAATGCAAAATATGCTTTGCCTCACTTTTGTTAAACGCAATCTGTCAGGGATTAACTGTATAAATATTGTTAAACATTCCCCGCTACTCGTTTGTAAATATGTACGAATTTTTTTTGTAGTTAGTTTTTATAACTTGCACTGATTACTAAAGAACATCATGAAACTTATTTCTCATCGCTTTTATCTTGAAAAAATTATTTTATATTCTATACAAATCGATTTCCTGCTTTAAACCGTGAACTATTTTAGTTGAGGTCAGACGTCCTAAAATAACGTGTGTATTATTGGTACTATTTATTCTTCACTTTGTGTGTTTACTAATATTTTTCTGCAGTGCAATGTCTTTGATGTTACACACATTTAATTTGTGGCCAGTTATGTAACTAGTAAAACTAGGAGGACAGTGAAGCAACGACTTGCTTTCTTCGTGTTCGTCCCAACGTTCAAGAAAAGTGAGGTCCTCGTCAGAGTTACTATTAGGATATTCCACACTTGTCGAGTCAGCTAGTTCTCTCCATCGATGCGTTTGAAATAACTGAACAATCGACAATATAGTAAGATGCGCAAGTAATAAACACGCGAAGGAGATTGATGTTGCCAGGACGACGTTGACGTGGCTATCGCTAAATATGAAATAGATGGACGAGTTTATCGTTAGCAACATATTGGTGATGTAGTATATATCATTGAGATATGTATTGCCGTCCAAAAGCGACATGAGTCCAAAAATTAGCACAAAAACAATATCCATCAGGAGAGAAGCAATGGCTACTTTTACTTTCGCGAAGCTTTCTCGTTGACTGTCGGTCAGTTGTCGTTCTTCCATCCGATAGATCGTTGTGACAGCGGCCTTTATGGTTTTCATGCAACTCATTGCGATCGTGTGAATCATGATGTAATAAAACATCGCTCCGATAGGCGCAGAGAATACGTAAAATAATTGTCCCTTCCATGTCTGGATGGTCATGCGACGGTTACCTAGCAACAAAATGTAGAACTGACGTTGTTTAAAGGCATTAATTTAATGTGTCGTAATTACTGTTTCCCCCGCATTAAGTTCTAAAGAAAGGGTCTTTAATCTTTATGGAGAAAACGTAGCAACACAATTTTTCGTGATAGGTAGATGCATGTTCTAGTGAAAGTTAGCCATTTAGACAAACTGTTACTTACCTAATGTAGTATAAGCGGCCAACACGAATAAGTAACTGTTATAAATACTGTTAAATTCGTGTCTACCTTTCCAATATACTTCTTCTCGAACAGCTTTCTGGTACTGTAGAAGATATAAAGTCTTGTTTGTCCTTCTCTCGATATATGCGTCCAGTAAGAATGTTTTTACTTGTTCGAAGGCTTGAGCGTCTGCGTCGAAGCCTTCAAAATGGTTGTACGCAAATGCACACAGAAAGATATAGAAGTGAACGAAGCATACAATCGTGATAAGTCTGACCATGGAGAGCATTATCGATCGCTTCTCCATTGTGTTAAAACCTGCAAGATTTAAAAATACTCTGTAACTGTTCGGAAAATGTGAGTTTTTAAAATGAGAGGAATTCATTTCATATTTACATTTCTTTTGGTTTATTAGCAATCACATTTAAAATATTCTGAAACGGAGACTACCTAAAGGATCGTTTTTGTTTAAATGCATTTTTTGGTAAAGTAAAGTTAGAGCTTGCGCACAACCATGGCATTCTTGTGCCTATGATGTTTTTGCACTGTGATATTTCATTTGTCGGCATTTACGAGAAAGTTGTAGAAGAGAATGAGAAGCTTACATGGAAACTAACTTCTTTATAATACAAAAATACAAAAAAACGGCTGTGAAAACTCATAAAATTTTTGTTTGTTATTATTATTAAAGTAAGATATACCTACATTCATGAAACTTCGATTTTCTACTCACCAAAGATACGAATACTGCGTACAGCACAGCCAATATCAGAAGACAGCCATTTGAGCATTTTATTGTTAATTAGCGAATTAACGATTTGATATTTAGTTTCAAAATAATTAAATTTTTATGAAAAATCTCGTAGTATTAATTTTCAATTTCTCGTCTAAACATTTTTTTGTTTTGTAATCTACGAGTTTGATGATTATCGTGTTTTTTGCTTGCTAAACTTACGTATTGCATCCTACGTAAGTGAGTAACGGGAAGTTTTAATGTCCTTGGAGATTTCTCCCCTTCGACTGTAACTATTTTATATTCCTGCCAGAGACAGTATAGCATTGCTCTAACTTCTGCCACACAAGGCGGTTTGCGTTCAGTAGATGGCACCAAATGGACTCGAACCTGAAACCTTATGATTACAAGTTGACATAGCTATTACTACACCCTCTCCGCATACTATGTTGCATACTATCATGAGGGAGGAGTGAGAAAGGAAGGGTGAGGGAGAGAGGCAGGGACATGAGATGGTGTAAACCTTTTTTATGTTTTTACCGTTTTTAGTTTCATTTGACGATTTATTGTCAGAATCGGATTTTGTGATTGTTTGTTGTTCAATGAATCCCACAACAAAAGGTAAGCTCATAATGTTCTTTTTCTGCAAAGTAACTTTACGCAATTTACTACGACAACGTCGCCATTTTTGTTTTCTCAAAGGTGGTTTTACGTCATAGTTTGCTAGTACCATCATCGTACGATATGGTCGTATCTCATTTTTTGTGCGGTAATTGTTACTTATTCAAGAATCGAAGGAAATTCTTAGACGAAAGTGGATTGCCGTCATACGTTGAAGCCATAAGCTGTAGTCCGTAGTTCGCTAAATTATCTTTAGAACTGTTTGATAAAGACGCCTTCTCCAAGATGAAATCAAACTCAATTTTAGTCAACATTGGAAGGTAAAGATCAATCGCTTGTTTTTAAACTTCACAGAAAAGACACCAGTGGGTTGTGTCTTATTCAGTGTTGCTATTTTGATATAAACATGGGTAGTGTGTATGAACACGTATCCTCTGGCCATCTGTTATCACCAGTACCAAAAGATTTCATCCAACAAGGTTTATAATCTGCTTCTATAACTTCCTATTGGCTTAATTTTTTAGAGGTGGTATGGTCAACCAAGACGCTCTTGTTGACGCTCTTACTGAAAAAAAAATCAAGGTGGGTTAAGCTCACACCAAAATGTTGTTGTTGTTGTTGGTGGTGTTGTCGTCGTTTTTGTTGCTGTTGTCGTTGTTGTTGTTGTCACGGATGTTGTTGTTGTTGTCGTCGTTGTTATTGATGTTTATGTTGTTGTTGTTGTTGTTGTTGCTGCTGTTTTTGTTGTTGTGGTGGTGGCCAGCGTCGGCGTTGTCCTCCTGACTGATGCGTATATTTGTAGGGAGCTGGCCTCGACGTGACAACACCTGAGCCCCTGCCAGTTGAACATCCACTATTCAAACTTAAGAACTGTGGTAAGTCATAGTTGTTTGAGATTGAGTTTAACATAGCCTTCCATCTAGAATATATCGGTGATTAAAATTTATTTAAGCCTTTTAGCCTTACACCTTTCGTTGTTTTTCGGAAAAATGGATATGTTTGATACGACCACAAAAGCATTCTTCTGTGAAAAGTATAAATGTTTGGCGTATGCTTGCATTTTGATGTTTTCTATTTAATTAAGAATTATTTTACCTTTGGTTTGTGAAAGTTCTGATAGTACTAACTATACTGCTTGATTTTGTTCTAGTGATCTTACCCCACATCGGTAGTGCAGAAGAACAAACAAGAACTGACATGGCAGTATTAGCTGCAAGAAATCTCGTATGTGGGTTAAATGGTGAAAAAATGCCGGCTGAATATCCGCTCTGAAAAAAATTTGTAAACACGTGATACTGTTGTATCGGAAGCAAAGTGAATATGTGACGATTTTTCTCGATAAACTTCGTAGCTGTAGAAAACTTTCTTAAAGCCCTTTTAAGACCCGTTTAGACGGTGAATTATTCAAAAAAATTGGCGCCCACCATGGTTGGGCGCCGAAGAACATTTTGCATTTCAGACGGCTTAAAACGGCCCTAAATTGCTATCTTTTTCTCTTTCTCACTCCTTCTTTTCTCGTTTCTTCAGTTTTGCATAAAAGTTAACTTTTTTTATTTTTCTTAGCAAAAAAGTGGGGGGCCATGGCCCCCCTACCCTCCCCCCCCTCCCCCCCGGCGTCGCCGGCCCTGAGTTTAGCTACTAATAAAATCAAAACATTTTGATTTATTCAGCAATAGTTTAGCAAATATCAAAGAATACCAACATCCGGTAGTGCATGTGAATCCAAAGTTAGCAACTTGTACAAAAGTATCATGCTGTAAAGTTTAACTTTTGAATAGAATGAGTGAGAACGAATGAAGCTTTGACGTGACAAACTCAACAGATGAGGAATAATTTATTAAATAACTCCTAGTGTATTTGAACATAAATTAAATTATTTACAATTTTTTTGTTACCATATTTAGGAACTTTACGCGAATAATTTATAAAGGGGCGTGTGAATTGCTTATGGGAATAATTTTTCAATAATTTTTAGTAGAATGCACTATTCACTATTCCGTTAAGTATTCTTTTTTAGCAAACTTCATAATATTTCACCTTTGAATAATTTATCGTCTAAAAGGGGGTTTCCACAAATGATTTTTCAAATTTATTTTTTAAAAAAATAAATATTTTTTTTATCCGAGCATTTATTACCCTGAAAATTCGAAACAGTTTATTGCCTTCAAGATCAATTATTGATTTCACTTGGCGTTGATTTATCGACCATCTGCGAGGATTTATCGTCGAGTTCAAATTTCACTCGCAGCTATATTATGTTATGTTTTCCTAACACTTTTTCTAAAAACTTTCACACGTCGTGCAGGTGCTTTTGTTAATTTGCGGCTGTTCGTGAACAAAACGTAAATAATTAATTGACACTAAATTCGCAGTTTACGTTATTATTACTTTTAAGGAAGAAAGTTATAACTTTTGCGGTGATTGGAAAATTCGCAAAATATTTTCCACCGCGAAAGGTTAACCGCCTTTTTTGCCGAATCGTAAAAGTATATTTACGCCAAATGTTCCAATTGGAAATGGTGTCTTGGAACTTAATTCATGAACCAATTTTTTTTTTTCGATAAATTTAGCGGTAAAGCTGAATCGCAAATGTTTTTGACGAAAAAACTTTTACCCTTAAATCTAGTATTTGCAGAACGAATTTTTTAAAATTGGTCAAATTCAGTCCGAAAATTTTACATTTGCTAAATTCAATCCACGCTGGAAATCAACTAAGTGTGCATCAAATTTCGACAAGTCAGCTTCATCTGTACCTGCTGTAAAGTCACAAAGAAGCGTGTTTTGGTTGAAATGAAAACGTGTGAGGCTAGTCAAATTTTGGCATCGTATTGCTCTTTGAGCCGTCATTTTTTCACTTCCTGCCTTTTACCACTGCTACTGAAAACAACTCTGTCCAGCCCGTAAATTTTATTTGAAATATGGAGCATACAATGAGGAGGTGGTGTAAAGTGACTTTTTGATGACGCGCACAGTGTGATCAGAAAAAGGGCCAAAATTTGCAGATAGATCAAGACAGGTGTCTTCGTTTAGGTCCTTATGAAGGGACATAAAAACAACAAACATAACATGCAATGACGAGGTTATCTTTCATCATGTCAAAGTTACAAATGATACTTGTGTATATATAAATAGGTTAGCTACATGGTTAAACCTTAAAGTGTGTTTTGAATAAGCATAAAAAACTACAGTCTTGGACATATTGTAAGAGTATAGGCTGATATTTAGCTATTTCTTAGAACAGATGAAAGAAATGGCTTTTGTGCAGGCCAGATAAATTACGGAATCGGGAAATGCTGGCGTCAGCAAAAACCAATACGAGTAAGGTTTTTAAAACAAACCTAACCTGAAATAAACATTTTTCTGATGTAACGCGTCAATTAGCTCGCTGTGTTCGCATCGCGTGAAATTAACCATACATAATGTTTATTCGTCGCATAAAATAGCAAATACGTCAGCACAGGATTCGCCCATGTTGCCACTAGGATTTGCGCTAAACAATGTCTCAGCATAGTGCAATCTTAGCTCTTGTTCTTTATAGACAGTGTGGTTTGTTGAGTTAAATATTACTGTGGGAGAATATGCATTGTATCCTGAAATGTTGTAATAGCCATGTTTAATGTGAAATTTCCAATTTGGATAGAGTATGTTATTTTGGTCGTCTGTAAAAGCAACACCAACATTATCCTTGTTATCATAATTTGATATAGCATCGCAACCCCAATTTGTACGACTTACTGCACCACAAGTTACACCAGTTCCGCCCACATGCTGCAACTTTATACCAGCCAAGACCCCTCGGTTTGGTATTTTAAATGTTCCAAATTGATTTGCCTTTGTTCCGAAACACACTCCTCGCTTTAACGAAATCCATTCTCCTGCAAGAGAAAAATTAAAACTATAATGTGTGTTAAACTGCATTGTATTCTAAAGGCAGAGTTACACTTATGCAATATTACAAAAATATTGAAGAAAAAAATAATCTTGCTCGTGTAATGTATTATCGTACATAATAAAAATATTAAAAACAAAAAACGAAAGATCTGAGTGCTCATTTTTAGTATTTTGAATTAAAATAATTAAGCAAGTAAAAATTGTGGCATCCTCTGTAAAGTAAAAGCTATTTTTAATTTTTGAAGAGCTCTGAAACGGCTTAAATTTGTTTATTTTTATTAATTTTTGCTGAAGACCGCAAAAAACTTGAACACCTGGATAAAATATTTTAAAACCACGTGGTAAAACCACGTAAAATGTTTTATCCAAAGCCGACTAATAAAATCTTAGTTTTGATATCAAGATATTGGCATGCGTTTTACTTTGCTCCTTTAAAATTGTATGAATTCAAGGTGATGCCTATACTTCCCGTCTATATTTCATTCCAGAGTGCGAATATGAAAAGCTAAATTAACAAACATAGCCGACAAGTACAACCTAAAAGTTCTGTCAAACAAAAATATTATCTCTAAACCATCAGTAAATATATCACCATTCGTCGAATATGACTTACCGCAAATCCCTTACTTTATTTCATTAAATAAACGAGGCACAAAATTAAGGTGAATTTTGAAAATTTTACCTTTACATTGACATTCATATCCTGTGCCACCATTCTTATCCGCACACTTTCCAAAATAACACGGAGATTTTGCTGGACACGATGATAACTAAGAAAGTTAAGATAATCGTTGTTCAAATATGTTAAAGAAATATTTTTTTTCGTTTTTTTTGCGTACTTACCTTTTTAAATTTTTTTATTGATTTATCTTCTTTGAACTTCCCTATCTTCCCCTCATCATTTTCATCGGTTGATTTCTTCTTAACAAACCAACACTCTCCACTTCTCATCTGTTGATTCTTTTGTTTGAACATGATGGTATCACATTCTTCAACTCTGTTACATCGCAACAAACAGCTGATCTCTGTTTCTTCTTCCAAATATTTAGTTATCATGCCATCGGATACTTCGCTCTCAACTGTGTAGAAAGTTCCCTCGGCAAATTTTAGTCGAAATACTGTAACTACAATTACAATGAGGAAATTAGGCGACATCCTTAACATGAAATTAAATTTACACAATTTTTGCTTTAAAAGGCATTCAGAGAAAAAACATATTCACCGGTGTTTGTATTTGTCATATTCAGGTTCCTATTCACTGGTGTTTGTATTTGTCATATTCAGGTCCCTATCTAATTTTAATAAATTACAAATTGTACAAATTTTTTTGGAAAAGGATCTATTTCCTTAACGAATCACTGAAAATAAGGGTGAAATTTTCTTAAAAATCAAGTAATTTTAGGCTAAATTTTTTTGCCATGTTTCTGGAAAATCATAAGAAAGACTGTATTGTTGTCATTTGTTTTGCCTTAAAGTGTGTTTTGTAATAAGTTAGTACAGTATACTCTCGATAAGTGGGACACTCAAGGGACCGAACAAAAGTGTACTACTTAGCGGGCGTCCTACTTATCCGAATTTCCTTGTAAGTAGGGTTTTCATACAAAGGCTTAATTTGTCCTAGTTATCGAGAGATTTTTTGTAAAACTTAGCGAACAAGAGGACTTTGAGGCTAAATTCATAAATAAGAAATGGTGATAATTGCATTTACTTTTCTATTCCATTCAATATAACATAAGATTACACTACATTAAACGGAAAAAAATTCTGTCAATTTGCTTTGCCTGGAACCAGCTATTACTTCATTTTCGACAATTCTAGAAACTTTGATCGTAAGTGCTTTCAGTTCGGTCGTGTCAATCATCATGGAGTAGTTCATCAAGGTATCAATGGCATCGTGTAATTGAGATTTGGTTGGTTTCTCCAAAGGGCTAGCTCCATCTTGACCATTATCCTCCTCGTCTTGCTTTCCTCGACCTCATTTCCCAGAATATCCGACAAGATCTCTTCATCGGACATCAAACCTTGAGTTACAGGAACTGCGTCATCGAAAGAGGCGACATCTTTAGCAGACAAATCTTTGAAATTTTTATCCAATCTGCTCAGTGTCAACCAAGGAGACACGAAAGGCATGAAAGTCCCATGTATCTTAATGTTTAAAGGACAGCGAGAATATGTAGATGTATTAAACAAAGAACTTAAGAAATATAGTTAAAAGTACCTGATATTGTTTTGAAGGATACGTTTTTTCTTTTCTTCCAGCGATCGAGCCAGCCATCTGATGCACTAAAGTCGGTCAATCCTAGCTCTTTCGCAAAACAAATATAGCTTTGGTTTTCAAAACCGAGCCAGACACAGGAATGTTCTGAGCCCTTGCATTTACCAGCCATTTGTAGCAAGCGTCATCAAGGTGTTCGTATGTTGACGGTTTAAATCTATGCCTCTTCTTTGTTGACGAATTCGAATCAACAGCTTCATAAATCTTTTTCTTCTGTTTAACCCAGTTTGAAACAGTTTGTTTGGACATTCCATGTTTAAGAGCAGACTTTTGCCTTTATCAATTTCCTTGAGTATAACATACTTTTTGGTTATTGGTGTAGATTTCAGCTTCCTTTTTTGACCTAGCTGAGGCATGACTGCACACGTGAAGAAACAACCAATGTGTAGAATAGATTTGTTGACAAGTTTTTGATTAAAATCAATGCAATGTCTTCTGTTTCAAGAAAAAAATATGAAGTCATTCCATTGCATGTCCCACTTATCCGAAGTTTTTGCCTCAAGGGACCGAGAAAAAGTGTACTACATAGCGGGCGTCCTAGTTATCCGGGGTCCCAGTTATGCGAAGTTTTTTTGCTTGAATAGGGTAAGCAAGTTCAAGGGACCGAGAAAAAGTGTACTACATAGCGGGCGTCCTAGTTATCCGGTGTATCACTTATCGAGAGTATACTGTATTAATTATTGATAAAAAAAATTCTTAATGTGATTTAAGCTCTCAGGTTGGTTTTCTTAAATTTTTCTTAGCATTTTGATAAAATCCAGGCTGATTTTATTATACAATGTTTTTTTATAAAAAAAGCGTGTAGACCCATTTCTCAATATCTGTTCGACATATTATCAACTTTTTCCAAAGAACGACGCCGCTGTGCCGGATTATATGAGACGGATTGACTCGATGTTGGCTCGGTGGGAGGATCAATGCGTAAAGTTCATAAAAATTTGATTAGAAACTTTGGAGATTTAAAAGAGAATAGGTAAATTTGACGATGTGACATGTTTATTATAACATTTTCACACGGCCAATTTAAAAAACACTATCCGGCCAGTTTACAACGAATTAGTTCTTGCATATATTGTTCTGCGTCTACTTCTTCTTATATTTTTCTCGTCACGACAGATTTTCGCTTAACCATCTGAACACGAATTCAGCAACTTGAATTGAAAGCAACGTCTA
Organism: Hydractinia echinata; assembly: GCA_030067915.1. Lineage (NCBI taxonomy): Eukaryota > Metazoa > Cnidaria > Hydrozoa > Anthoathecata > Hydractiniidae > Hydractinia > Hydractinia echinata. Next base: position 147,556 of record JASGCC010000082.1, read on the forward strand.
CAAGACGGATTAGAACAAGTTCCATGTCATCTTATTTTTACAGTGTCGACATTGTATTCATACATTTCGCATTTGCTGTAAATATATCTGACATTTGGCATGCAAAATATTTATAGCTTCTTCCACTAGCAGTTCTGGAGGTAAAGCACCAGTCGATTCCACAGAAACTGAAAATAAAGATTAACTATATGAGAAATTAGTACTGATTTTGGGGTGTATTAATTTTTGCGCTTATCGCGGATGTAAATCATGCAAAATATTCTTGAAGTTTTCCAGTAACGACCACGAAAAAATCACGGAATATTAATAATCTGTTAAATTATTAACCCAGAGTAAACAAGCGCTACTTTCTTCACTCGATAACAAGAAATGTCATCAAACGTGTACTTGTATGAATGTTTCATTGGGAATGTTTTTCTTTCAGAAAATATTTCATAACATTTTTACGTTATTCACGAATATTAATACCCGCAAAATGTTTTTCTTTTTGACGTGCAAAATTAAGTAGCTACCCGCAAAAATTACTAGCATTAGGATAGAAATAAGTTCACCAAAAGTCGGCCATTTTGATTCTGAGAATCTTCACCGTGAAACATTTCGCTTTTCGTTCAAACTTCATGAACAAAACCACACCAAGTCATTAAGGCCGTGCGAATTCATAACGAAGGATCAATAAAAAACAAAATCAGAAAAAATAACTCACAAATAAAATGATCACGTCTTTTTTCTAACTTTACCATTGATTTTAATTTCTAAACAAAAAAGCGCCATTCTGTCTTCAAATACTTGAATACCGTTAACCTGAAAACCGTTAACTTGAATACCGTTAACTTGAATACCGTTAACTTGAATACCGTTAACTTGAATACCGTTAACTTGAATACCGTTGTGAATCATTTATTTATTTATTTTTATTTTTACTTCAAATGATTTCTTTAGATATAACCGAATAATGGCGGTTAATCAAATCAATCAAATCAAAGTAACATATATTTCAGTAGGAAGTACAGATCAACCAGGTTACTATGAAAATAAATAAATGTTAACAGAGCATGAGTAAAAACTAGAGTAAAGCATAAGCTATTCTACTAAGCTCCTTCTGGCGATAATTACGCTACCATGGAAACTGGTACAGTAAGCTAAGCTTGTAATGGCACCAATCACCATTGACAGGTCACAAACATTGAACAGCACAAGGACAGAAACGGGACTATACAGGACAGGACATTACATGAAGTGGCAATAAGTGTTAATAAAAGTGTACATAAACGGCAAAACTATTAAATCAGTATGAAGCAAGAGTTTTGTTCTTAATGCAAGACTTAACTTGATTTCTGTTGAGATCAATAAACTTTGTCCTAGGACAAAGGTTATGACAGTGAGACCAAGATGCTATAGCTTGATGGCGAATAAATTTTAATCCAAAACTAGTAGTGCAAACAGATTGATAGTTTATAAGACCAAGGTGTTGAGCCCTAGTATTGTAGGGATGTGAGAAGTCAACTGCAAATGTATTAAGGATAGTCTCTGGTACATTATTATTAAAAAGATCATGTATAAAAAGTGCATTTTGAGCATGAATCAAAAGTCCCTGAACTTCAAAAGACCTAACTCTGAGTAGAGTCTATTTGACGATGAGGTAAGATCAGCAAAACTGATCAATCGAACAGCCCAGTTTTGTAGTGCAGAAATTCAGTTAATATTTATTAGTATCCTGTCCCCATATTTGAGAACAGTAGTTTATGTGTGAATAGAAAAGTGCAAAATACAATGTAAGCAAAACCTCTTTTGGAAGCATGTGTCCTAGTTTCGCAACGATTCCATTAGCTCTCTTAAGTTTACTAGCAACCATATTGATTTGGGATTTCCATCCCATATCAGAATCTAAAATTATCCCTAGGTATTGAACTACTAGGATATAATTTTTTACCTCCAATAGAAAATTTGACTTCACAATCAAGGTGTTTGGAAGGGTTTTTGAAAATTATGAATTCTGTTTTGCTGGTATTCAGTGCAATTTTATTAGCATTGAGCCAGTGCCAAAGAAATTTCAGATCAAGATTTACTTTCTTGTTTAAAGATTTTATAGAATCATTGAAATGCAACAAATTAGTGTCATCAGTAAAATGGTGTACTATTGAGTGTTTTATTGCATAACTTAAATCATTAATGTAAATTAAAAATAGAAAAGGTCCAAGCACAGAGCCCTGAGGAACACCATATTTGACCACTTTCATAGTAGAATTAGCACCTGATATAGACACATATTGTTGACGATTAGTCAAATAGGATTTAAATAAAGATAGAGCGTTTCCTCTGATTCCATAGTGTTGTAGTTTTTTCAAAAGTATTTCACAATCAACTGTATCAAATGCTTTCTGCAAGTCAATAAAAATGCCACAAGCATATTTTCCTTTGTCCAGTGCATCCATGATTTTCTGTGTCATGTTAAGAAGAGCTTGGGAGGTGGAAAAGTTTCTGCGAAAACCAAACTGATGAGAACAAAGAACCTTATGTTCTTCTAGAAAATGATATACTCGCTTGTAGATAAGTTTCTCAAAAATTTTATCAATATTAGATAGAAGAGAAATAGGCCTATAATTATTACAGATTAGTTTGGATTCTTTTTTGTGAACAGGAATTACTTGGGGAATTACTTCTTCTGCTGAAACTGGAGAAAGAAATAGAGTTTGGAATAGGATTTTTAAGAAAACTGAAAACTGTTTTTGTTGCATGTGGGATTTTATCCCGAATTTTTCCAGCAACAGATACAAAAAAGTTGTTAAAAGAATTAGCAATAGTATTAGGATCGGATATAAAATTACCATCAATCAGTAGTGAAGATGGAGCAGCACTAGTATTCTTATTAGCGTTCTAATTCCTTTCCATACTTTTCCAATGTTTTTGATATTATCACTAAAATATTTTTGAAAGAAATTTTGCTTACTTATTCTGCAAAGTAATCCTTTTCTATTATGATATAATTTGAATCTTTCATGGTAGATAGCCTTTTGTATTGCACTTCGTGCAGTAACAAAACGTTTAAAAAGACGATCACGGATTCTAATTGAGGAAAGAATTCCTTTAGTCATCCATGGGTTTTTGGGCTGTTGTAGTTTAGAGACAGAAGCCTTTCTGAGTGAAGCACTTGCTTCAATCAGCATGTTAGTAGCATTATAAAAATTATCAAATGCTATGTTAGCGTCATTCATATCCAAATTTAAGATATTATTCCAGTCAGTATTTCCAAGTTTCTCAAGGAAAACATCACCGTCAAATTTAGACCAATCACGTTTATCTTTCTGGGGCACACTCAGTTCCTTGTCTACACTACCCAGTATAAGAAACTGAGATAGGTGATCAGAAATTGAGGTTAGAAGATTACCAGATACTGTGTTAATTTCATCAAGTGAACAGAAAATATTATCAATAAGAGTGTGACTATGATTACTGATACTTGTAGGAAGAAAGATGTGTGGGAGAAGAGAGGAAGAGCTAATTATATCAAAAAAGTTAGTCACATTTTTATTAATATTAGTTTGTAAGAGGTGAATGTTAAAATCACCAAGTAAAACTAGTGATTTATTCTCAAGAGATAACTTATAAAGAGTTCTTTATTGAACAGATCTATAGACATGGAAGGATGTCTGTAGATACAGCCAATAATCATGTTCTTCTTCCCAGGTCTTTGAAGTTCAATAAACGTTGATTCCACTTCTTTTGACTTATAGGCTAGCAAGTCCAGATCATTTAGGCGTGTATATGCATATTTATCAGAGATAAATAACATGGTACCACCATTATGACCCTCACATGGAGTATGTTTAAAAGTATAGTTAGTTCGAGAAAAATTAAGAATTGGCATATCATTAGTAATTTTTGTTTCTGTCAATCCAATAATATCAAAGTCAAATTCAAGATTTGAAAATAAAACATTTAGTTCATCCTGGTGTAAAGCCAGTGATGCAATATTCATAAAAGAGAGGTTTTTTTTATCGTTCAGTTTCATAGCAACAAAGCTTCCCTCGTCATAGTATTTACAGTTGACCCCACCCACTCCCACATGTTCATTCATAATATTAGATAAGTTAGTGTCCTTGCTAAGTCTAGTAAGAAATGGCTTAAAAGAACTAGTAATAGTGTTTTTTGCACAGCCAAGACCATTTTGATTAGGAATATTATCATTACAAAAAGGGACGGCAACATTAACACAAGTTTGACATGATTTGGCATTAAGTTCATCAAGTTGGAAAAGGGCATATTCATATGAAGACACACCGTCACAACTGTAGTGAGACCACAACTTACAAGTATCACAGAAAATTGCTGCCTGATTATTTCTAACATTTTTGCCACATACACTACACGGAAAAGGAATATTTAAACACATATAAACGCGAATAGGTTTTGGTTATGACAGGAGTTACGAGAACTAACCCTGTCGCTCAATAATACTTAAAACATACCTTAAAAAACAGCAGAAAACTCACAACAAGTCCCCACAGTTTTCTTTGAAATCATGGCGGCAGTTCTGTTTGCTGTAGTGGTTTGAAAACGAAAGTGAACCAAGTTCACGCTTCAAACCCAGAAAACTTCAAGGTCCTAGTCGTGAGTTATCGCAATGCCTTTATCGGTATAACTTACGCCCATAGGTCTTACTTTGACAGTGCCATTTGAAATAAAAAAAGAAGAAATCCGCTTATTTTGATACAGTTCTTTTACTTGACCCCATAAGCCCCGATAGTATGGGCATAAACTTTCATTCAAATAAAGCTGACAGTTTTTTAATCGTTCATCAATCAACATACGTTCATCTTTATCGAAGTTTTTTACCGTTTTTTTATGAGATATTGCTCGTCGGGCGTCTTTCCTTCGAGAAAACTTAACGATGACTCTCAGTTTTTCTAGAGTTCCAACACGATTTAACATTTTCCAACAAGCTTCGATAAATAAATATCTGTTTTATTTTGCAATACCAATGAAACTTTCCACAACCTCACGCAACAGAAAAAAGTAAAAGTCATCGAATTTTTAGCCTCTATTTTGTCTAGAACAAAAGTTATCGAAAATAAATCGACGGGCTGGCAAAGTTACGCAGTTATGTTATGCTTATCTTGAACCGTATTTTTAGATATGCTAGCAATTATTCTTTCCATCTAACTGCTTATTAAAGCCTGAAAATTTGCATTGTAAGTTACATTTAAGACACTTGAAAATTTAAAGTATAGAAAAAGTTATACTAGCTATAAATACTCAGGTTATTTAAAGAGATTTTTCATTTACGAAGAGTTTTAAGTACTTGAAGGATTAGTCACCGTTTAATCCCTGTGAGAAAGTTCAATATAAGAAGTTGGAAGAGATAAGAAGTGGTGTAACATTTCCATTGTAAACAATAAGAAAAAAATAATCGGTAATATCAAACCTCGTCGCGAAATATTTCTCTCATTCCAGTATCCTTTCTTGCGTTTACAACCACAGCTTTTTTAACTCCTATAATAAAACAAAAAAAAGTCTAATCGTTCACCATTCTTTATAAGGTGAAGACTTTCTTATTTTCACAGTGAATCTCTGGAGAAAAATCCAGGGGTTAAATTACCAAACACGTCTAGATCCCTAATCCGACACATTGAATCAGATCTACTAAACTATGTGTAATCACAGCATCACATTCGTCAATACGATCCAAATTGACTTCTTACCATTTTCTTTAACGATTTTGATCACCCCTTTCGGGAAGCATTTCACAAGTCTGTCGGTTAATTCACCAGTGATGGGTTCAAGTAGCGTTATTTCGGGTAGCAGTCGATAAGATGCAGTCGCTGGGTACAAAAATAGAGACTTATACCAACATGGTGACAACATTTAAAAAAAGTGATTACTTATCAACAAAAATACCATAAACAAAAGATAAACGCACCAACAGGACTAAACTTGGCGTGATCGGAACCAACACCTTTAACGCAGTGCATCCTCAAATCCAATTCTTGACCAGGTCTCAATTTCGCAATTAGAATGTCATCAAGAACTGGTCGAATACCATTCGTGCCAAACTAAAACAATTTTAAACATAGTGGTAAATAATTCCGTTTTACAAAGCAGACTCTAAGCACCTCGTAGCATTCTCACTAGAAAAGAAGCCAGACACAAAACAACAAATGCATAAATGCATCATTCAATGAGTAACATTTTATTTCCTAGAGGTTACAACACACTCACTTGTTCTGCCTGATCACCAATGGGTATCCACTTCATGTGATTTGTTGTTACTGTAACCAAAAACAAACAAGCGCACTTATACATTTACTGTTTGTGAGATAGATTTTTAGTCGCGTTTATAATGGCACAATTTTTAACAAGTGGTTGTGAAAAGTGGGGAAAATTTCCCTGCAAAAGTAAGCATTTTCAAAATCCCTCATTGTGGACTTAGAATATTTGACTGCGCTAAAAGATGTTAATTGTTGTTGACGTCAGCATGACAACTTTTCCTCAAATCAATCCCTTTATAGTTTTGGGTGTTACGTACTGAACGCTTATTATAATACATTTGAAACACTGTTTACCTGGCCTACATATCAGAAAAAGTAGCCAATTAATGCTATATTTTAACCACACAGTGACAATTCGCAAATTCTCAACATAGTTCTGTCTAAATTGTTAATGATAGTTTTCCAGGTTTTCTGGGGTTACAGGATTTATATTGCTACATTTTCTTAATTTTTAAAAATCTGCATGAAAGTTCCCTATTAACTTAAATGTAGAACACCGGAACTGGCATAAACAAGAAAGGATTAGTGTCATACTGCATTTTCCCCACTGGATAAGTACAAAATCAATAGACGATTACGTCATTATAAACATCAAACCTTTATTATTAAGGTACAAAACATCTGGGTCCACAGCATCAGGAGGAGCTTGTGGATTGCGTGTACATTTAACTTTTAGTTCGAATACTATATGATACTCTGCATTAGTCGCAAGTTGTTCCTCCTCTAAATAAAACAGGCTGAATAAGGTAAAGGTAAATATGTTTGAATTTTACAATGCTATAACTGTTGATAACCTGATGCATGTGATGGGAAATTTTGGCTGTAAAATACAAAAAAACACAGTTTTACGCACAAAAATGTCTTCGAAATTGTCTACCTTTATATGAAATCACGTTTACAGTACCTGAAGTCAATCATTATTATAGGTTGCATGAAACCACTTACATCATCATCATTCTCGGCTTAACGTCTGTTTTCCATGCTAGCATGGGTTGGACGGGGTATATTAATGACCCTCTTCCAATCTGATCTAGACTGTGTTAGATCTAAACTCAACTTCCTCTGTATCAAGTCTGTCCTTATAACCTCCTGCCAAGTCTTTCTCGGTCTGCCTCTGGGCTTTGCCCCAGGAACTATCAAGTCTCTACACTTTCTTACCCAATTATCCTCCTCCATTCTTTCCAAGTGCCCCAGCCAATTCAATCTTCTTATCTGGATAACATCTTTAATTCTACGGATACTTAGCCTGCTTCTTAGCTCATCTGAACTCTTTCTGTCTCTCAGACTGGCGTTACACATCCACCTAACCATTCTCATATCATTCCTTTCTAAACGGTCAAGATCTTCCTGCTTCACTGCCCATGTCTCACTACCGTACAACATAACACTTCTTACACAGGCTTCATACAACCTACCTTTTTACCTCAATTGACAAGACTCTGCTAGTCAACAAAGGAAGAACTCTCTGAACTTTTTCCAAGCAGAACCTATCCTGCAAGTAACACTTCTTCCAACACCCCCTTCACTGCCCAACATATCGCCTAAGTAACAGAAGTTCTCAACTATCTCTAACGAGCCACTGTTGTATATAATTAAGGCTGGAAATACTTCATGCTAATCTATGCAAATTTTTGTTTTACAAAGTACGTCTGGCCACAGTTGTAAAATCAACGTAAATCATTCTGTATATGTCTATAAATGTTCCTAAATAAAATCAGTGCAGATTGGACTTTCTGAAAACCTGTTTGTAACACCCTACCACTTTGTTTTGCTGCCTCTGTTACTTCAGGTGGAAAACTAAAACATCTCGGGTCAGCGAAAATTGGAATCAAACCAAGACGGTGTGCTAAAACCTGTAGATAAAATAAGTTCAAGTCACAAATATGTCACAAGGAAACATGTTTAAAGTTGAACTACACTAACCTCATCCTGTATAATTGACGTGTTATTGAAAACAAATACTTTCTCGATTGCCATGCTGGCCACCTAAATAAACGACATCATGACATCATTAAATATCAAAACACCAACAAATAGCAAAAAATATAATTCCAGTAAAATTGGACTTTCTTGCATTTTTAGTGTAGTTGTTTTAGTTATTCGTTATTTGTGGTGAAAAAGGCAAAGGTCAAACTTCACATTGTTTACCAAGCTATACCTATATTTTTGTCTAATGTTAAGATAAAATTGAGAATTGTATTTAATTTTTACGTAACACATTTTCAAAAATTGTGAAGGTATAATATTTTGCCATAAGTTAAAATTTTGGGTGAATAAAAGAATTGCATAAAATGTTTAAAAGTATAAAATTTCAATTATACTTTTTATTTAATAATATTACTGAGACATTTAACAAACTTTGTATGTATATTTCAAACATCTGCTGGCCACATCGTAATTTACTTACCCAGGCCTTCCAGGGGAAATTGTCATACAAAATATATGAATATATGACCAAAATTAGGGCAAATATATGAGAATATATGAATATTTTCAGGTAAATATATGATAAATTGACAAAATATATGATAAAAAGTAGGTTTGAAAATAAAAACTAAGCCAAATACCTGTCGAAATTAGGCAAAAAAAATTGGATTTTAGATATCGTTATAGAAGCACGTTAGCACTAACAAAGATTGGTAAAATAGTAAATTACTAGCTTAAATACAAACTTCAGAACTTGAGCACAATTTACACAAGATCAATAAGAACTACTAATAAGAACAAACAATAATAGGTTAATGATAGAAATCAGAAACAAATATAACACAAGTAACAGCCTTTGAACTTATGTAATCAAAATATCAGTCATTCGTAACAAACTTTAAATATTATTATCCTTTTTTTTCTTTTTGATTGTTTCTTCAAGTTTGGCTAATTCAGTGCTCAGTTCTGTTTTCCTTTTCATACCCATGCTTATTTTACTTTGGGCAATGTTCAAGCTGTCACGGTTTAAACTCTTGCATTTAAGTGATTGTTCCAAATCATTGTGACCCTCTTTTAGACTTTTTTCAGCTACCTCGATACCTTACAAAATCATTTTCCTGTCTCTTTCCATTTCATCGATTTCTTCTTTGGCAGAAACATTTTCACTCTCTGCCTTTTCTCTTTCTTTCCTCTGATCTTCTTCTTTCTTCTTTTCCTGCAAATAGAAGTTGTACCTCAAGTAGGCACTTGCGCATGACTTAAACAACTCCTTATTAATTTGAACTTTCTCTACACCACCAACTGTTAGCAGATAATCCTTTACTAGGCGTATGGCTTCTATGGTATCGGAGTCTAGAGAGGTGCCGTGAACTTCAATGATTTTCTTATTGATCGAGAACCCTCGCTCGGGATCTGCATTTCCATGGGGCAGCACTAAAACACATTTCGCCAGTCGCAACAAATTACGAAACTTGATCAAACCATCTTCGTCTCTAATTCCACAAACCTGGTGATATGGAATAGAAATAGATAATAGGTAAAAACATCACTAGGAATCTATAAATGTTCCAAAACTATAACTATACTATACTATAAAATGAATACAGTCCGATTATGTTCCAAAAACGTTTATCAACTGAGCTAAGGTTATTCATTCTCGTCTAGTTTACCAATGAATGTTATAAAAACTAAGAAAAAGTACAAGTGTAATAAGAATTAAACCTTCAGCCAGTACGCGTCAATTCTCTTGCATTTAATTTCTGTTTCATTATCCTGACATTCAATTCCTGCAATCTCATAAGCCTGCTTCCAATACGTTTTCTGCTCTCAACTGCTTCCTTTTTTAGCCTTTTCAACAACCAATGCTAGTGAAGGGTCGATAACTTCAGTTTGATATTGATTTGCTTCCAGTTTGATTACATCACACAATCCATTGAGAGTGGTGCCTGACTTAACTTGAAACACCTTGCTGATTTGATCCTTCCCTATCGCTCTACCGATTATCCTTGCAAGTCGAGCCATCATTTTTGGGGTTGATGCATTTTGATGCATTGCTGGTTGAAAACATGTTGCAGATTTAATCACCTTGTTTTCCAAGGGAAGATGCTCTAACAAATGGCTAACTGACTTGACCAAAATGTCACTGGCGTGTTCATAGAACTTCTTTTTGTTTAATGGAGTTTCTTTGGAAAGCAATAAAGTGACGTGGGTTCCCAAATCCGGATTGAGCTGCAAAAGAGGTGCAAAGAAGGTTTTTTCTTTTATTCAGAAACTTCTTATAATAAGCAACAATCTCGATCACAAGTATTTTAATTTGATTTCAAATTAGTTTCCTAGAGACGTATAAAGAGGTAATGGAAAATTCTTAACAAGCCTTATGGTTACCAGTGTCTTTCAAAGCCTTTTTCAGCTCTTCGACTACTAGCAGCCTATTCTTCTCATCAACAATATGCTTTCTTTGAATGAACTTTGACATCAATTCCCTTACAAGATTCATTGACTTTGTATGGAGCACATGGATTTTTAATTGTTCAGCTTGCAATGGGATGATGAACTTCTTGTAGATATCAGCTAGGTGAACAACAAATGACATGGATGGCAAAAGGAAACGATTGGTTAAATTTTCTCTGATGCGCCGATACCTCTCTGTTTGCTGGACTCCACTTTTCCCTTTAAACCGTGGTTGCTTCGGAAGATATTCCAGAAAATAAGCTTTAAGATTAACGATCTGTTCAATGATTCGTACAAGAACTTTGTCCAGACTTAACCATCTAGTCTGGCAATGTTTCAAAACAAAGTGGGTTGTCTCGTCTGTCAGAGTTACCAAGTCTTTGTAATCTTCTCTCCGAGCTGCAGAGTATTTAAAGAAAAAGTGCAAGTCAATAGCAAATTCATCGAGGTCGATTAAAGATTTCAACCGCTTGATTCCCTCTCCGAATGCATTATTGACTGAGTGCAGTGAGCATGTCCCAACGTCAAGAATAGTGGTGAAGTGTTTCTGGTCCAGCTCCCTCTTTACCTTTTGTTCGAAAGATTTATTCACACTAGGACCATCCATTCCGAGTGCCAGCAGTAGTTGAACGTTTAAATCAAGCTTTCTCATGAACTCGAAAAAGTGTTCCACAAGATCATCAGCCAAACAATGTCCCATGAAAAGCGACCCACAATATGCAGTAACAATGACATTTTCGAGGGATGAGAAATAAGTAACATAACCATCATACTGTTTCTTTTTTTGTGCAGTTGTCGTCTCGTCAAATCGGAAACTGAAAGGACTGTCTTTCATATCATTCAGCCGTTGTTGTTTGAAATAAGGGGCAATGCCAAACTGAATGTTATATTTCATTTTTGTTTCTTCTTGGGAATAAAGTTGAGCAATATTGGAATCTGGAAACATGGATTTGAATCTTGCTGAATCTCCTTTAGAAGACCTGAAGCTATGATTCTTTTCCACAACATTCATTGCTTGGATCACCTCTGCTTTAAGTATCATTTCACTTTCTGTAAACTCTTGCTTTAACTGTACTATAACGTGGTTATTTGCAGTAAAAAACGTTTTTTGCTTCTTCATTTCTTTAGCGGTCTTCGCGTGACTCTCTGTCTTCTCATGCTGTTGTACTTGTGAAATACCTCTGTTTTTTACACTGAAAGTCTTACGACAAATACTACATCTTGCTGAAAAGACATCACTTATTACTTCTCGGAGCCAATCAAAATTTTCTTTCCAAGTGCTATTAAATTTTGCACTTTTATTACTCATTTTTCTCAGTTATCTCTAAAAGAACAAACTATGCAACACTGTAATTTGACTATACATTATCAATATAACTGATTGTAGTTGCGATACGATGTAAATAAGCAATTATTACTAATATTTAACTGTAAAACAGATTTGTATGATTCTCGTGTATCTATATGATATCTAAAAAAACAAGAAGACACAGTCAAAATATATGATAATATATGAAAAATCTCAAAAATATATGAAGATATATGATAAATTGGATGAATTTCCAATATATGAAATATATGAAATATATGACCGCTGGGAGGCCTGCTTACATATTTTACTTGAAGAAAATAAAAATAAAAAATACCTCTGCTATCAGAATCCTCCTAAATGCATTAGCTAGTGAAGCATCAATTCCAACCATATCAAATTCCATATCATTTTTGTTTAGTTTCACAACTTCGATTTTAAAATCCTAGGTATAAAGCATTTTAAAAAGTAATACACAATAAGGAAGAATGATTTAAATATCTTAATATCAATAGATGTCCGTTGTGCAAAACAAAATATTTAATCTCAGTAAACAATACTAACATTTTTAAATTTATCGAAGTTCCATGCATCATTGTAACCACGATATGCTCCAGGGAAGTCAGAGCTTGATGTCTAAAGAAACAACAAAGTCCCAAGATTTTTTGTAAAAAAAGGCAAAAGAGAGTAAGGGATCGTCTCCGAGATCGTTTCAAAAAAAATCGTTTCAAATCGTTTCATTTTTTAATTAGCATAGCATGTGATACGAATTTGAAACGATTTTAAAGTAATGTTTAATTTTTTGAAATCGTTTCAGATCGTATGGAAATCGTTTCACTATTTTGTAAATCGTTTCATTAAAAAATAAAATCGTTTCATAATCGTTTCATAATCGTTTCAAGATTGTTTTATTATATTTACTTGAAATCGTTTCACATACCATAATTCGTTTCAAAATCGTATCATTATGATCGTTTCAGTATATTTATTTTAGATCGTTTCAAAATCGTTTCAAGGTGTTTCTTTTACATTCTTTTAACATAAAAGAATAAAATAAATTATTAATCTAATAAAGGTCTCTCAATAAAACCTACGCGCTGTCACATAGGTTTTTCTATCGCTGCTTTTCGTTCTTAAACTTTTAAAATGCGATCCCTAACGAAGCTTTTTTATCGCCGCCTTTCGTTCTTAAATTTTTAAAATGCGATCTCAAAAAGCTTTTCTATCGCCGCTTTTCGTTCTTAAACTTTTAAAATGCGATCTCAAAAAGCTTTTCTATCGCCGTTCTTCGTTCTTAAATTTTTAAAATGCGATCTAACGAAGCTTTTTTATCGCCGTTCTTCGTTCTTAAATTTTTAAAACGCGATCTAAAAAGCATTTCTATCGCCGCATTTCGTTCTTAAATTTTTAAAATGCGATCTAAAAAAGCATTTCAATCGCTGTTCTTCGTTCTTAAATTTTTAAAACGCGATCTAAAAAAGCATTTCTATCGCCGCATTTCGTTCTTAAATTTTTAAAATGCGATCTCAAAAAGCTTTTCTATCGCCGCTTTTCGTTCTTAAACTTTTAAAATGCGATCTCAACAAGCTTTTCTATCGCCGTTCTTTGTTCTTAAATTTTTAAAATGCAATCTAAAAAAGCATTTCTATCGCCGCATTTCGTTCTTAAATTTTTAAAATGCGATCTAACGAAGCTTTTCTATCGCCGTTCTTCGTCCTTAAATTTTTAAAACGCGATCTAAAAAAGCATTTCTATCGCCGCATCGCAATATTTTCCATTTTAAAGGAAATTGTTAGTTTTAAGAAAAACTGTTTATTTTTAGTTTTGAAAAACTGTTTTACGATATTTACGATAAAACATGTTGTTGATGATGTCGATGTTGTGTTGAATAAAAGAAAGAGAAACAATAATTTTACTTTTATATATAAGTTTAATTGGTTTTTAATTAGTTCAACATCGTTTCAAAATTCGTTTCAATAACTTCAAAGACTTTTACATCGTATCACAAATAATATTTTGACAATCGTATCAAATCGTTTCAGAACTTTTTCTATCCGTTTCAAAATAGTTTCAAAATCGTTTCACAATCGTTTCATTTTTACGTAGTTTATACAAAATCGTTTCGCAAATAAAATATGAAACATTTAATTCGTTTCATGATACGATTATGAAAGGATGTGAAAAAAATATTGAAACGATTTCCATACGATAAAAATCGTTTCAATTCGTATCAAAACTGAAACGATCATGGAGACGATCCCTAATCATACTGGGTTTATTATGGGATTAAGTTATAATATTTAAATTATGCTTACAGATATTCACGTTTTAGAAACCTTATAAGCAAATATGTAGAGAGATAATTTAATAACATCAGTGCCAGTCCAGCACGAGTAAAACTACAGTATAACTACTTCAGAATAGAGGCAACAGGTAAAGAGATTTAAAAAAATATTTTAACTATACAGATGGGCCCCTGGGCCATTACTTACATCATCAAAGTTTTTAAATCCTGATATCTCCTAAATCTCTAAGTCGCAAAAATTCATGACCAGCCAGTGAATTTTTGCAGAGTTGGTTTTATTTAATTTTTCTGCAACACAAACTAACAAAAGTTTTACTCTAAAATACAACTGTTAATAAACCTGTTAAAAATCCAATTAGTCAAAAGAACAATGGAAAAGGAAAATTGTTTTGGAGATTTTGATGACTTCAGCAAATACCTGTATAATGGACCACAATGGAAATCTCGCCTTGGCTTGTTTTGTGTTATCCAGCCATCAAACATATCAACACTCAGGAAAATTACATTTAATTTTGTTTTATATTTTTTAATTTTGTTTTATATTTTTTATGATACATTTTAATATTATATATAGTTTATTATTTTATTTATTTGTTTCAATTTCTTTTTCTCTGTAAAAATTCAAGGTTTGTTTAGTTGTTACTTTTGTTGTGTAGATCTCAAAACTCTTATCAAGAAAATGTATAGGTGCTTTTGAGTAATGGTTGAAGAGATATTGCAGTTTAAAGGTTTTTTAAACTGTTGTTTATCTATAAAAGCATACAATCACAGAATAAAATATAAATTGCCATTGTGAAACACTGTGCAAATGTAAAACAGGTACAGTAACATTTTACATCAACAATTATATGCTGACACAAGGTAAAGTAAATTACAAAGTTTGTGTTTAATGGTACGATTTTGTCACTTTTTACAAAAAACAATAGTATAGTTTTTCTGCCCTGTTGTGGCTTATTTCAAAGATTCAACATCGCCGCACACCAACAATTAAAACTAAAGTTAAATATTAACTGCCCAGGTATCACAGATGACCTGGATTAATAGGATCTAGAGTGGTACAATTTCACCAGCGATTGTTGGAAAAAAGGAAGCTAGATATTCTGCGCAATCAATATAACTTAGTATAATACTATTTGTTAAGCCCCTTGTGACTCGTTTAGGTAAAAAAAATGGGTTTATAAAGTGAACCTTTTCAGATCTATCAACACGAAGCCTGCTGAAATTGATTGCTGTCGCAAGGAAGATAAAAATTTCCAAATTAAGGGTATGGAGAAGATATACAGTCCAGGGAAGTTTGTTTGCTTGTTATAACACAGTATTTTATTTAAGATGAATCCATAAAAGAGGTGTCCATCAGTGAAAGTGAGTTTGAACGTTTCACAGTGCTTGAATGGAAATTATCTCTTCATCGTGAAATTGTACCATTCTCACAGATACGTTTTTATGTGATATTGTTTAAACCAATCACAGGTAAACAGTAAACCGGGGTACGCATGTCATAAGCATCATGTGGTCAAAACTACATAAATTCAAGACTAGGTCTTTCAAGGATTTTTTTATTTTCTGACTCCAAATCCTTTTTGAATGTTAACATTTTTCACGGTAAGCCCTTTTGCCTTAACAATTGCATGACAGGCAAAAAGATGCGGGTGTTAGGTGAAGTGGGGTCCTTTTCAGTCTGGTTCTTCTCACATGGGTAACAACTTTATATCAATATATGTCAATCAGAAGTTATCCATTTGCACTCAATAATAGTTTAAAGCGTCAACAACGTTTCCGTAAAAAGGTCTATTATATGTTTTAGATATCTTTGCCAAACATTTTAAAAGAAGGTGCTGATAAGCCGCAAACGCCCGCATATATACGGGCGAGTTCGGGCAACTTTTCGAATAAAATTGGCGGTTGTCCCCCGAAACCGCCCGCACTTTCCCGAACTCGCCCGGAACATTACCGAAATGCAATTCCTTGTAATACAAACCATGCGGACGATAGTTGGGAAGAAGGCGCTTGAAGAGAAAGGAGTTAATAAAGTTTATATAGAAGTTGTTTATAAAGTAAACTTTATCAAAAACCATCAAAAACAGTTCTTTTAAGAACTTCGCTACCACACATAGTAAGTTTATTTTAATTTTTATAGTTTTTTGAATCATATATATTAGTGTCTTTTTTCTTTTTTTTTCGGGCATATGCGGATTTTTTCGGGCGAATACTTGAATTTTTTTCAAAACGCCGAACTCGCCCGAAAACGCCCGCATTTTTTACGGCATATGTGGCTTATCGGCACCCTCGTCATTTTAAAAATTCATTTGCTTTTAAATTTTTTTTAATTAAGATAACATGAAGGTTTAATCGTGAAAAGTCCATGTTTTACCCCACCCGAAAATGAAATTGTACCTCTTTACAATGATAATTACAATTGTTGTAAATAAAATTTCATTATAGTTTGAATAATGCATCGAAAGACTTACTGTTACTGTTAGGAACAACCCAAAATGTGGGAATGTAAGTTTAAAACTACACTCCAAAAGCCAAAAAATTCCTATTTGAGTAGGACTGTTATAATCGTGCAATCTCCCTCACAAGTCTTGATTTCATGTATATAAGTGAAAAACATCATTTGAAAGGCAAATAATAGTGATAACGTCAGTAACGTCAGCCTCGAGTTCAGCTTTTTATTCCACTAGCCAAATTTAGATAAGAAAAAGAAACAGTATTTTGGGTAAAATAAAGAATAAGTTTTTAATAACACTATAAGATAACATTTTAAGCATACACTTACATGAGATACTCCAAATTCCTCCAACCTAACTTTTGTACGAATATCATTTAAATTATCATTTACCGAAGCTGCCATGTTTATCTTTCCCATACTACCATGTGTTTTGTACACATAATTTTTCGGCTTACTTTTCTACGAACTCGACAGGAAATTATTATAGCATAATTACGACCTTCACCATATTCGGTCATGGTTGCTATATAATTATGTGAAACCGTGGCCAGCTTTAAATTGAAACAAACCTCGTCCCTATGACTATTTTTAAATGTCAACTGTTTTCATCGAAGACCGGGAACGAAGCTTTAGCTTAATTATGTGCAATCGCATACAAGAGGAGGGAATTGAAAAGTTGTTGTGCAGAGAAAAAACGCTGAAAAAGAGTTAATATGGCTACCAAACAACGTAGAACTTTATGAAAAACGCTGCTGTCTGTCTCTGCAGTTGCTGAAGTGTATATCAACCAATGGTAATAAATACTTTCTCTTATCTATTCGTTTCCTTTAAACTAGATATCTCATTTTTCACCTATTAAAAACTAAAATATCCCATTCTGTCACTTTATCACCAGAAACTTTTTTTATGAGAACCAACCAAAATAACTAGCTAGTTAAATAAAGAATATCCAAAAGTCTAGAGAATCTGGAAAAGTCAGGTAATTTCAAAGCTGAGTCAAAACGTCTGCGAATTATGTGAGCCATCATCATGATCATTGTTAAAACGCTGATCAACATATTTCATATCAGCGTCTGTCTCAGCATCTAAATCTAGCTAAACGCTTACAAAGTTTATATGATCATATAAACTTTGTAAGCGTTTAGCTAGCTATATAGTTTATACCCAAGTACAACTGCCTTGATTAGGCTGCCCCAGGAAATATCCTTGATCAACATCCTCCAACTGATGGTTTGAAATTTGGAAATCCTGAAGCGTTTCAGTTTGCTAGTCGGAAATTGCAGCTATTGCGATTCTTTGGAAATGTGCGAAAATTATTCTCTGGAAAAATAAAGTCCGTCATGAATCTCAAAAGTATTTTTCACAAACAGTTTCAAGGGAAAATTTGGTAGAAGTGCAAAAGTTTTCTACAAAATGCAAAAATATTGCACTTTTGCTCTCCACGGCTTTAAAAAATGATGTTAGAAATTGCCTGCTGCTACAATCTTAAAACTTGCTAAAAATTATAGGAAGCCTGCTTGTAAAGCATACATTTTCAGACTAATTTAGGCCCAAACCGATATCGCCAACCCTGGATGTAGCGCTTCAGCCACAAAACTGGTTTCTCCATGTATGCAATAATTCTACTGTCAAACTGAAATGACACATTAACATATTTCTTCACAAAATAATTGTGTGTAAGGAAATCACAAGATTTTAATAATATTACTTGTGAGTGTTGTTGCCAGGGTTGTTTACCCTAAAAGATTTGTGACTTCTAACAATATATTTTGAGGGTTTCAAAATTATAACAAAACCTTTGCTAAAAATTTTGCCCTTGGCGTTAGGTGATGCAATAATATGTAAAACCATGCAATGTAGTCGCACATTTAAAACTAATGATATCCACAGCTCTGTGATGAAGAAAAGTCTAGGCGTGCAGCACATCACACACCCAAATTTTTTGGTGTCTATTTAATTTGCTTTTGATTTTTCTTTAATTATTTGTGTCTAAATTTTGAGTTTTGTTTATTTCAAATGTTCGCAAGGGACACAACAGAGGAGGGTGTTACGACAAATATGTTTAGCCAGCATGTATTTTTGCTTTACAGGAGAAGTTAATCCAAAAATTATTTTTTGGGTATTTCACAGCTACAAAATTTGCAATTTTGTTTTGCATATCTAACAAAAAAAACTAAAAAAAAATCTTGCTTCCTGTCAAAATTTAATTAAAATCTCAACCACTAGAAGCGAAAAAAATTGAGTGCTTTTTATGATGTTCTTGTGTTTGGAAAAATCTTCCCTTAAAGAGCTGCAAGGTCCAGTCTGAACACACACACATTCTAAACTTTTTTCCTCTATCTACTGTTAATTTGCTTATTTAACTTCTCTGTTTATAACTTGGAAAAATTATAGTGTGTGGTGTTGTATAATAAAAAAGTAGTAATCACTACACTTTACGATGTTTCGGTTGTTCGACGGATATTTCCAAGTAAACAAGACTTGTTTACTTGAAAATGGCCGTCGATCTGCCGAAACGTCATGAAGTGTAGTGATTATTACTTCTTTATTCTCTGTTTATCTATTAAATGAAAAAGATGTATACAGTGTGTTAATAACTTCTCTATGTAATCACTTCTTTTTATGTTTGATTGACACTTTTAATATGACCCAGTGATCTTATTTATTTTGTTCCACATTGCCTATAATGCTAATTGAACAGCTGGTTTTTGAATATTTCTTTGTTTATCTCCATTTTTTTAAGAAATATGCCGAAGAATACACACACAAGAAATATACTGATGAAGGAATAGCAATAAATTTTGGAAAATAAAAAATGTATATACATTTGCCATGATAATAATAAAGTGAATACAACTAGATCATTTTATTCACTATTCTTTATTGAAAAATAACATTGATGATATAAATACAGTCATGGCTGTTGGTTCAGGCCATAATTTTTGTTTGTTTGTGGTGAACAGAGCTTCTTTATTTTAATGTTGATTTAAATGTTAATTGCGCCCATTTTGTTGTTAGAGTAACGTTATGGTAATGATCTACAAATAAGGTAGCAATTACTGGAAATACTGCTAACAAAAGAGAAAAACTCATTTTACTTTTTATCAGTGAAAATAATACATTATTCTAAAAATGTCCTGACTTCTATTGTGCAAATTTTGCATCACTGCTTGTCTACCAAGTTTCTGTTGACCTTCTGTTTTACTGCTAATATCCACTATAATATGTCAGAAAGCACAAACTAGAAACAAGTCCATAGAATTTGTTTCTAGTGTGTGCTTTTTTCTGTTGATGGAAGCTTAAAGAGTTGGGAATG
This sequence comes from Hydractinia echinata, assembly GCA_030067915.1. NCBI lineage: Eukaryota > Metazoa > Cnidaria > Hydrozoa > Anthoathecata > Hydractiniidae > Hydractinia > Hydractinia echinata. The sequence continues at coordinate 167,581 of JASGCC010000082.1, forward strand.
AGTTTAAAGATTTTAACAAGTTTAAGTTCTAGCTACGGTTTCAAGAATTGGAGCATCCTGTATCAAAATAGGTTAACGCTTAAACTGAGGTTGTAGGACACACTAAACATTATTAAAGGGATTTTGGGGAAGGTGTTCACAAAAAAATTGCATAAGACGCCTTTTGTCACAATTAAAATAGGTTGGTATGACCAGTATCGCACTATTGATGTATGTCACCTAAAATTATCCCAAATACTATAATGACAAACATCGCAGGTGCACAAGTGAAGTCTTGTTGAACGCATTTTCTATTATTTCTGTAAAAAAATGATTTTTACAAGTAATTCTTAAATATATTCATGAAATATTAATACTCTTGGCTATCCAAAAATTGTTCTTACTATTTGGAAAATAGGGTAATGACAACAGGAAAAATAAATTCAATAAAAAGCAAAGCACCTCTGACAGGTTTCACAAAATGTCACGTGTGTATGCTAACATATAAATAAATAGTTTACTAGTCAATACGGCCAGTGGAAAAATCCACTTAGGCAGAAGAACAAATGGAAAAAATATAGGTTGTTTTAGGAGTTATGGTGATGTCAGCAGTGCATATACAAAAAAAATATTGAGAAATCTTTTTGCTTGAAACGCTGATAAATAAAATGTATAGGATCATGTGCTTATGACGAATGGTTACAGAGATAGCAGGCCATTTCTTGAATAAAATTATGCCAGAGCTACAAAAAGCACCCGCTAAAAAAATTACGAGTGCTATGGTGTGCGAAAAATGGCACTCATAAGCAAAATTTACAAGTGCGATGTGAATATTTGCAAGTGTGATTCACACTTAACTATTTTTTGTTTACAGCAACGTTATATGTTATTTAAGGCCGGTTTCCATACAACTGCATTTTGCGCCCAGTCGTAAAAAGCGCCGTGACTTTTGATCTACGCATGCGCATTATCAGAATAATGCCGCTGACCTCGCGCTGTTGCATGCGCTGGGGCGATTTAAAAAAAGTTGAACAGGCTCTACTTTTTGCGAGCTACATTCTGCGCTTCAGCTTAACAGCCAATCAAAAGGTAGAAATCTACATGAATTACGAAAGAATTTTTAATTAGATCATTTCAAGATGGCTAGAAACTTCTCGTTTCTGTGTTAAATTTCAAAGCCAAATGAATGTAGAGAATCAGAATATATATCAATCAAGTGAAGTAGATGAAAAACAAAATAACATTAATGAGTCTGTGGAGGCACAAAGAAACAACGTTGTAAACAAACTTCAAAAGACTACTCGTGATCTGACAACATTAAATCCTTAAGCAAAACGTTGTATAGTCCTTTGATTCTTCTTTCTATGGAAAGTCGTCTCATCCACATGTTTTTCTTACGTATTTTACAACGTTGTTTATTTCTACGCCATAAAAATATTGCTAGGACTACTCTCAAATTTTGCAGCAACAAATATCGTCTGTTTACATCAGCCATGTTTTCCAAAGAACACGTGAGCAAAAATCGCTAAATGGAAATGGTTCGGTATATGTGATAAAAGTCGCGGTGCATTTTACGACTGGGCGCAAAATGCAGCTGTATGGAAACCGGCCTTTAAGCTGTATAGAAATGAATTTTGTAAAACGTATTAACCACAAGGTTGAAACAACGTTGAACGCGATGATGTGTTGGCAGATTCGCTATATGTTTTTGGCATTAAATATATTTCTAGACATTTTTGATTTCTCTTTCCCCTTTTAAAAAGATTTTTTAAACTTTATTCAACATGTTTTTTCTTTGGTATTACATCACGAAAACATTCGTCCGAAAGCTGTATTAAGGTACAGGACACCTAACCTCTCCCATGTTCTGGTTATATTTAACTTGCATGGGTACGCACTCTTCTCGCAGTATTCTCTGTGACGATGAAGGTCGGACTGACTTGTGGCATGGTTCCAAATGGTCTTTCGTTCGAGTCTCAGTGTAATGCACCAGCCAAGCATAAGAGTGTCAGCATAAAGGACAGGGGCCGACTTTAATGTTCTCTATACTTTTTAAACAAATCAATCACGAAGAAATGAATGTTATGTAATCAGCGTAATAGCCTTTTTCATCGATCTATAATATTTTAGAAAAAGAAAAAATTCACAAGTGCGATAAAAAGCACTCTTAAATCTTTTTACGAGTGTGCGGGCAAGTGCGCGTGTGATCGCACTTGTCTCAAGGAATGGCCTGAGATAGGTTTAAAGGTTTTTAATGATGTCATCAACCCCTCCATTCCAAAATGAATTCGGGACCCAGGTTTAGAAAACTTAGCCAATTTGGTCCCAGGTTGTCTCTTGTTACCTGTGTGGTGAAAAATAACTGACGTCACTACCTAGTTACCAAGTTTTTTAGCCTCAAAGTTATAACTACATTATAATGGCTTCATTAATTTAAATTATCGTTATCGTAGCGTTAAAGTTAACAAATAAGACATCAAAATAAACCCATCCACTTTGCCAGTCACAGACAGATACAACTTTGTATTAATAGAATAGATGTTTCAGCTAATGAAAACACTCATAAGGAGAGATTGCATGTTGTAAATTCTTTATAAATGTATTTAAAGTAAAGTTAAGATGTTAAATCTAGTTTTAACAATAACTTATGCTTGCTGAGGTAGTATCATGCATCGAAAGCTGCCAGTGTGAATTAACAATCACTAAATACAAAACTACATCTGGAAGTTTTTATTGCCTAGACCTATGTATGTTGTTTCCAGCAGTGCACAGATATTGATTTAGTCTAAATGTTGGCTATCTTTTCTTTAGGCCAGTGACATACCCGCTTTTTTGGAGGTGGGCACTCCTGTCAGTGCAAAATTTAAAGGAGCATTTTGTGAAGCAACCATCAAATCTGTTAAGAAGTCGGTCAAGTGTAAGGTTGGTGGCGAACAAATAAAATTTAATGGCATATAAGAAAACTGGAATTTTAATTTTTTTCTTTCCTTTTTAATAGGTCCAGTTTAAAGATGGCAGCGGCTCTGCTGTTATTAATGATGAATTTATAGAAGGTGAACTAAAAGTGAGTTTATTTCCTGTTTAAAGGGTATAATCATGTTTCTGGCTTTATAACTGATTATTTTTATTGCAATATGTTAGAACAACAATACACATTGTCAATATGTATGCTTCTTGATGAAAAATTAACAAAACATATTTGGATTTAATATTGTTAAAAAATTACCCACCTGTTTATCAGTACTTAAAATTTAAGTAAAGAAAGTGTTTTTTTATTTTTAAGCTAAATGCATTGGTTCAAACTAAACAAGATGGAGGAGAAGCAAGAGATGCTGTCATACAGAAAATGAATGATCACAGTTTGTATACTGTTGGTAAGAATTTTATGTGACTTAAGTATTTATGAAAAGTACATATTTTTCTCAACAATTGATCTACCCATTTGCATGTTTGAATAATCAAATTTGACTAACAAAATCGTACAGATTACAAATTAACTTTATTTTTTACCCTCCCGTTGTACTCCAATGCATGCAATTACAGAAATTTAATATTGTCATGTTTTATTAAAATGCAGGTTTTTTAAACAGGTGCAACCACAAGTAATCACTTACCTATTAAAAAAACTTTGAGTCAATGATAAAGGCTTCAAAACTGCCATGTTTGAAGTCACTGTAAATTATCACCTGCCTTTTTTGACTGTTGTTATTTTTGTGTTATTTCAATCATTTTTAAATTCAATTATTTTTAAATTGGGAATATGAAGGTAATGTTGTTCAGAAGGGTGAGATTTTATTCACCTGGTTCATATCATAATCCTGATATTGGTGCATGTCAATCTGTTAGCTCTCAGTTTCTTACAATGTAAGTCTCATTGCCTGATAAGTGCTACGTTGAGTTTGTGTGATCTGGTTACAAACTTGGTTACTAATGATGAGTCTGACGTAGATGTCCTACCAATTAAGTAAACTAGCCCAGTATAGCAGTAGAAATACGATACTATTCAGGCTGTAAAACCTGAGTAGTAATCTGTACAAGTCTGTGAACACTTTTGTTTAGTTTGTGCAAGTACAAGAGTTAAAATAAATGAAGAAAAATAAGTTGGCAATGCAGTTTGATGTTTTATTAAATATATACAGCCTAATTCCACCAAAACCAGCAATTAATTCCTTGCAAATATGCTTGCAACATGGTTTTGAAATGACTTTTCTTTTAAAATAGTGTATAATAAATAATGTTATTAGGCGATATAAAAAGGAAACAAAAAAACAAAGCAAAAATTTTTTTTATTTACCAGCCTATATATCAGAGTTTGCAAACTATAAATCATGAGAGGTAGTTAAACTGGCTGTGCCATGACACAACAGTTATAGCATTGTTGCACATAGCTTAAATTGCACCATAATTGAATACAAAACTTTTATTTATAACAAAATATTTTATTATGAAACAGTCAAATTGTGGGAACTTTGTGTCACTTTTTGACCTGAAAGTACCCAAACTTCATTGTATAAAAATTAAACATTGCCGTAGTTGATTATGAAGTCATAGAATCAACTGTGCAAGTTTTAATATTGCTATATTTCGCCATAAAAGCTTCAGTGTTTTAAAATCTAATAAGTGACAGGAAATTAAAGTACTTTTGTGAAAAAAACTACTAAGACTTTAAGTAGCTCCAGTTATAAACCATTCCTTAACTTTTTAAGTTAACAGCAAAGTTTACATTTTTGCAGCTAAATTTAACAATAAATAGAGCAAGTGATTCATACAGAACAAGATTTAAACTGTATAAAGGTTATGCCAAACATATACCATGTGTGATAATTCACTTTTCTTCGTCAATGCGCATCGAAAACATTAGGAAATGAATATAAATCACTGCATTCCTAATTAAATTAAGGCTCTTTGACTAAGCAAAATATGATATATGAGTGGCCTTATGTTTTTAGTATTTGATGATGGTGATGAAAGGACGTTAAGGCGAACAAATGTTTGTGTGATGGGAGAAAGACATTTTCAAGAACACGAGGTCAGTTTCTTAATATAATAATGATTTTGTTGCTGATTAAAGGATATTTTTAATACGTAATATTAATTCAATTCACAACATTAATACTAAAAATTATTTATGTTATAGATAAAATTGCAACTAACATATCTACTTAGTCTAGTTTCTAAAGTACAGTAATGTTTTGTGCTTTAGAATTTGGACAACCTACCACTGACTGATCCAGAGAACTTTTTAACTCCTGTATTATTAGTAAGTTTTTTTTTACCAAGAAAGATGTGTTTACAATGTTGTATCAAAAAATAACTTACACTGTTTTCTTTTAGTCAAGTGACAAAAGACGAAAACGCAGAAGATCACAACCCAAGTACTTTTTATTCCTTTTTATTCTTTTTGACCTTTTTTAAGCTGAGCACAGCTGAAAATTTAGTACCCTTTGATTGCAAACAATCACGAAAGTCGGAACCCATGTAAAATTGTAAAAAGAATCATTGAAATGATCATTCGCAAGAGTTGTCTCCAGTTATCTCACTTTTTGTGAAAGTTTAAAAGATCATATTTTATAAAAAAAACAATTGCCTTGAAATTTTATTATTTTATAAAAAATTGCATGATTATGCTGGTCCTATGTGATTTAATCATTTTTTGCAGCTTAGATGAGGATGACTCAGATAGTGATGGTACAAAGCCTGGTAAACGTTGGAGTGAGATCGATAAAGAATATCTTGGAAAGGTAGATTGATTTGTTATAATATCCATACTGCAGTTGATATTTATATTTGGTAGTGGGAAAGTAATAGGGGCATCCACAAATGTACATATGCACCAAATTGCTTATTTTTTACAACCCTCCCTCACACCCTGTATAAACCTGTACCCTTCTCCCTTGACCCTCCTGCCCTTGCATACCTACACATATTCACTAATGTTTGACCTCCACCCGACTTTAAAAGTATTTTTTTATAAAGAAAGAACTTCGTATTAAGGGATCAGTTTTCTCGAACATTTGCAAAAACATCAGACTTTTTTAACAGAATTAATGGAGAAGATTTGGAAACAACGAAATTTAAAAAATAGAATTATCTATTGTGAAAGCGTTCTGTGTACATACTTTTTGAATCCCCCTTAGGCTGTGGGGGGTTGTTTCAAGTTAATCGAGTAGTGGTCTTATTGTAACTTATGTGTTTTACTTGTTTAGGTCGTATGCATTGAGCAAGGGGAAAGAAGAAAAAGTTGGTTTCCAGCTCTTGTAAGTAAATTGAAAACAAGTTGTAATTGATGTCAATTAGTTTGCACAATCTGGTGGCATCTGCATTGTTTTTAAACTCTACCAGACATCGTACTCTTCTTTTGGTATATATCAACTAAGAAGCCACATGGGAATGTTAATTTCTTCTGTAATCAGAATAAGAAATATTTAAGATCAGACCTTTGCCAGTGTGATTGGTATTTTTGGTAGTTGCATAAATAGTGTTTAAAATTGCTTGTGTAGGATTTTGCACTGTATTAAAAATGTTTAAGATCATGGATCATTAAGATGTTTGACATCGTGTCACTGAAAATTGTTTTGTTTCTAGGGCCTAAAACATTTTGGAAATCATCCTGATAACCAAGTCTATGTGCAGTCGTTTAAAGATGGCAAAAAGTAAGCAAAACGTTACTCCCAGTTTTTATGACATGCACTTAGAAAATGTTTGTTAAAAAGGACTTAAACCAAGGCTTTTTATCGATTTGTTTATTCGCGTTAAATGAGGGGGAAAGGGTTGCTAAAATCACATTCATAAAGGCTAGTCTTAACTCGTAATACTTTTAATTTATTTTTTTTAAATTGCATTTAAAATGAATTTTAGCTCAGTTCTTAAATTTTTAAAAATTTCAGAAAATTTGCCCAATATATTCATTTTACTGCAAGGCTGCTTAAAAGTAATGGTTTTTCATAAAAAAACAATGCATGTGTTGCATGGGAAGTATTCCAAAGTTTATCGATGCTGATGTAAACATGAAGATTTTCCATTGTTATGTCACAATTGGTTTTATAGAATGCTGGTGAAAAAAGAAGATGTAAAAGATTTCTCAAAAGAAAAGGAACCTTTGTCAAATTTCTTAAAAGGAGAAACGAAAACTGACCCAATACTAAGATCAGGTAATAACAAATTAAATCAAGTTGTTGATAGTATCACCAAAAATGCATTGTAGAAGATTTGAACGTTAGAAAAATAAAAATTTTAATGTGATTTAATTTTTTATAAATTTATTTTTGAACTACGTACTGTTATAAAGGAGTTACTTTTTTAAAACCTACAAAACATACTTCAGTGTAACCAAAGCTATGTCCTCACCTATAATGTGAATTGTTACATTTACATTCTTTCCTTCATTGATTCTAGCCATCGAAAAAGCACTAGCATACCACGATCTTGGTGAGTTACCAAAAGGATGGAACATTCTTGATACCATTGATGAAAAGGAAGAAAGCTCTGATGACGATGTGTCTGCTCCCTTGGTCCCAGTTCTCTCCTCCGATGCAAAAGCTTTCCAAGACAATGTATATAGTTTCATGAGTAGACAAGGTAATTTTAACAGCAATATTTGAAAAAACACATTGATTTTTGTTAGGATGAGTAATTAAAATTTGTTCCATTACTATGTAGGAACTCCACTAACGAAACCTCCAACAATAAACAACCAGGGTGTAAATCTTCATAAACTTTATGAACTTGTACTGGAAATAGGTGGCATGGACGAGGCAAGTAGTTTGTAATATATCTTTCACCCTACCAGCAAAGGTTTTTGTTTTAAATGAAAACAGAGAATGTTGACGAGTTTGCAGCAAATTAAGTATTCTGTTATATTGATATTGATACGACTTGGCCTTCTCACAATACACGAAGTCATGGTCAATTTAATACTTTTCAAATTATTGAATTTGATTTCATTTTGCAGGTGAGCAATCAGCAATGGCGCCATATTTACACTAAGCTTGGTTTACGTAACATGCACACCACTGCGTCATATAACATGAAGACGTTATACAAAAGGTAAGGTGTTCTGCCGACTCCAGTAAACTTGTAATGTGGAAAACAAGTAGGAAAAATGGTAACTTTTTGTTAACACGTTTGTACTGACTGGCACCATCAATTTTTCTCACTGAAATCTCTAATGGCAGCGTAACAGCTTTATTTCGGACCCCCAAACACACTTCGTGCTAAAGGCAGACAAAAGTACACGAAATGAATACTGATATGGGAAGTATGTAGGACAGTTGAAAATTTGAGCACCACCTAATTATTTGATACATTGTTTTGGTTTACATTCAGATACCTTTACCCTTACGAAGAACACTTGAAAAGCTCAGCAAAATCTTCTCCAAGTCGACAACAGAAACCCAAGAGTAAGAGAAACGCAACTAAAGAAGATAACGATAAATCTTCAACGATATCAGAAAGTGATTCCGAGCCTGACAGGCGTCGTTCAACGCGTTCAACTAAAGCCATGTTAGATAGGTCGTTTGAAGGTAGTGCAGAAAAGAAGAAGCGGCCTAATTTGTCATCACGTGAGTCCACGGTGGACGAGACAGTAGAGAAATCAACATCGAAAGGATTGTTTCTGGATGTGGATGTGAAATTCTCCGAAGCAGAAGATGTGGATGTTGTGAACAGTCCGGAAACATCTGACACAAGCGAGGATACTGAACATTCTCATGACACCAGAGATCAAGTTGGCAAGTATAAAATGGGTAGTAAGATTGCAATTCGATATGGTAGCGGAAAGAATCAGCGTATTTACAATGCGAAGATTCTCGACGTTGGAAAAGAAGAAGGAAATGGAGAAGTCGAAGTCGTTTACAGAATTCATTACAACGGTTGGAATCACAGGTAACAACGTCGCCTCTTAATAGCATTGTTGATTTAAATTTCCCATTTATCTGCTATATATATAACCATTATACGCCGAAACTTTTGACCTCCGCTAATTGAACTTAAACGGCTACTGGGGCAGGTGTATATATAATAAAAGCCAGCGTGGTATACGATAAATTTTCAAACCTACATTATCCTGGATAAATATCATATATTTTTTTGTTAGTGACTTGAAATTTTAAGAACGCCTGTGAATTACTTTTGTGCTGAAGGTTTGAACGATGTTTTGATATGAATTGTACTAATGCTTTTTCATCTCTTTAGGTATGATGAGTGGGTGAAGGAAGAGAGAATTCAAGGCTTTTGTAACATTCCAAACAGAAGAAAAAATATTGGTCCACCATTACCAACAGTGAAGGTGTGGTTTATTTTTTCTTGTGACATGTTAAATCTATATGGAGGTGTGATCTAGCTTTTTTTGGTGTATTAGTTACACAACACCCAACGTGTCGATAGCATTGTTAAATAACTTTTTATGGAATATGTTTTTTAAGTGTTGTTATTTTTAAAAAATTGGTTTCTATTTAACTTTTTTCTTTAAAACTTTCCTTCTTTTAGGTACCCAAAGATTTACCACAGAAATTCAAGGCAAAAGTTGAAACTGATGCCTTACCTATTCTACCCGCAGAACATACCACCACTGAACAAATGACACCAACAACAACTCCTATTACTACGCCTGTCTCCAAACCGGTCAAATCACCTGTTATTGAAAAGCCACCGTCGCCTCTTAAATCACCCACCTATGCTCCTGAGCCACTCTTTCTTTCTGAGTCGACGAAACACGCTCAACACACGAAGAAAACTCTCCATCCCAAAGCCGTAAACGACGCTTTATTCATTCCGGATTTTAAACCCAGCCCTGTGAAGCCGAGAACGACCAGAAATTCCATGCAAGATACGATTTTGTTGAACGCTTTAGTAGAAAGTATTGGCAAGCCGAACCAATCAGCTGTAAACATTCAATCTGGTACGCTTTCTTCTTTAACTAAACCTTTTTAATAAAAAGCATGTGTCTAAAAAGCCCAGTCTGCAACTTTTGAAAAAAAATCTAAAAATCATGGTCCTATTCTGAAGTATACTATAAAAGTAGGAATTATTTTATGTAACAATTCTTATTTTTAACTGCTACTATGACCCGATCTTTGCAAAATACGCTTGGTCAAAATCTGAGGGAGTCAGATTTAACAAGCGCATAATAAGGGCCAACAGAGTAAAAGCTGGTAAGGTTATGGGGGACAAGTCGCTACACTGCTAAAAAAAATTTAATATAATTTTCGTTTATGTTACATCAGTGTAATGACTTCTTGCAATGCAAGAGTAACTTTTTAGCAGTTAATTGACAGTTTTTCTTCAGTTTCTACTAAACCTGCATTCATTTTAGATCCCCTTATGAAATCCGAGTCTTCCACCGTAAATCGTCGACGATCTAATCGTCAACAAATAACGTCTCAAAAATCAGATAACGCCGAAAGCGACCTAAGCAGTAAAGATGAAAAGGAAGATTATGGGACCAAAAGAGATGACGTCAAAGAAGAGCCTACGACGAGTACAACATTTTCTGACCATCAAGCAAGTGGTTATGAGAATTACTCTTCTAGTAAGAAGCCATTGCCTCTTGATCCTAAGGAATCGTCCAAAGAAGATTCCGTGAAGAAATGGATCGAAGATTCAAGCAAGTTGATGTCCAAAACATCATTGCAGAAGACGATGGAAGAAGGTCCTAAAATTGAGCCGTGTGATCCGAGTGAGACGTCTAAGGTTGACGAGTTCCAGAACAAGATTAGTCAGGACGACGAAAAAAAGAAAGGTCGTAAAATAAAAACTAAAAAAGAAGAAAGCAAGCCAAATCGAAAGCGACGAAACGATGAAACGGATAGTGATAACGAAGAAAAAGAAAGCACATCGGCACCTGTCGAAACGATTAAAAGCGATAACAATAACTTGCAATCAGAAAAGGATAGAACTTCTGAAACGGCCCAAACTTTAAGCGACTTTTGTAACATTGTCGAAAACATACCTAAACTTCAAGCCTCTGAAAGTGTGGAGGAGAGTGTTCCGGACACACGGAAAGAAGCTAATTCTCCGCAGAAGGATCTCGAGAAATCGCGAAAGAAAAAACACGATAAAAAACGAAGACGAACGCAATCGACTACTGAAGTTGAAGCATTAAAGAGTCCGAAAGAAAAGAAGGAAAAACGGGTGTCGCCGCCATTGCAATACAACATCGACTTTATGTCGGATTTAGGTAAGAAAATTTGCCGAGTATTTATTACATTTTAAATCCTTTACTATTTTTTTTTTTGAAAGAATTGCAGGAAATTTTTTTTGCGAACACCCACTCTCCAGAAAATAGACCACAACAATAATTATTTTCTTTCGTCGCCTTTTCCTTATATTTAAGTCTTTGCTGATCACAATTTTATACAGGTAAAATGCGCTTGTTTGGTGATCTGTTATTAGAGAGGTCTTTAAAGTGAAGGTCTTGATACAGTGTGGTTGGTTCACTGCTTGCTTTTTCACATTCCTTGCCGTTATGGTTTTCAGTTCCGGTTGATTTAAACTATGCATTGCAAATAAAGTCGTTTTAGGCGTTGGCTGTGCTAGGCTTTTTACTTATTTTTTGTTACTTCTTTATAATTTAGAGAATGTGCTTGCAGAAAAGAATTGTGTAGATCGAATTGTAATCATGCAGTCCCGTTTAAACGCCATGCGAAAGTTATACAGCAAATTACGTACGGAAGTAGCTAGCATCGACCGTCGAAAAAGAAGAAAGTTACGCAAGCAAATGGAAAACAAACAACGGACGAGTGTGTCTTAATGTATTGCCTTCAGTTTTTTATCCCTTTAATGTGAATATTGTGAATAGCTGTGTACTTAACAAAAGGAGATGTATAATAGCGTATTGTAATTGAAAAGCCAGTGTATGGTTGAAAATGTCGTACATTTTTTCATGCTTGAATTACACTTGCTGTTTTTTCTTTAACATTATTGCTAAAAAAAAAATTAAGTGCAAACGGTTAATGTTTAGAAATAATTTGACTGAGCAAAAATGTTTTTTTCAGTTTACGCATGAAACTTCTTGGTATTAAAACAATATAAAATTTTTGCTCAGTGGAGTGGATTATAAGCGTAACTTTGTATTTTTTTATTGCTACAGAGGATTAAGCAGTAATCTGCGCAAAACGTTTGTTTATCGAAACAACACGTTATAAACACGCCAATGAGTTAACAATTTTTAACGTGTAGTAATAATTTATTAGCAAACGTTTTTTAAAATCCTGCTTAATGAAATATTTTTTTCTCAATAATATTTATATATATATATGAAAGCAGAATGTGGATATGTAAATATATTTTTTTGAAAGCCACGACTATGTTCACAATGCACTGGATTTTACATACACGCTTTTTATGTAAGTAACATCTTAAAAGCGCCACGAGGCTGAAAGTCTTCAAAAGAACCTACTTGTAAGTAACATTCAGCCTGAAGTGAGTACAGGAATTATAAAAAACAGCAATCGTCTGCAAAGTCCTGTGCTAAAAGTGATTCCAGTTTTAGACACAACGACAAACGTTTTATTCCGATTGATGCTGACTGAGTAAACACGTGAATTTGGTCTTTTCGAAGTAAATTGTCAACAAGCAACAAGTAAGCAACAGTAGAGTCTGTTAAATATTAAAACTTACGCAACAGTAAGCCTCAGTCAAAATTTTGCGTTGCATAAAAAAAGCGTGTATGTTGTGGATTTCACGTGCTTACGCCTCGAGTTCAAACTAATCTTCGCATGTACATGCATTAATAAACCGCCCTGCGGACCCCGCCAAGTAAATTTTAAAATAACACTGGGGACATGTTTTGTGAGAAAAAGTTAAATTACCTTTCTTAGGAACAAGATGATTTTTTGCAATTCCAGTTTAGCTGTTAAATATTGTTTTAAAATCTCAAGTATTATGTTTATGTTTCCCTTCTTTGCCTACAACAAATCAATTTGATAAACACCCCTCTTCTGAGTGCTCAGTCCAGAGTTTAAAAGATGATAAGGCGCTCGGGCGGTTAATTGATTCATATTTATGTTCTCGAATAAACCCCGTCTTTCATTAAATGCTTCCCTCGAAAACTCGATTTTTATTAAACGTTCTCTTACATAAACGCCCTCTCAAAGAAACGCCCCTCTAAATACGCCCTCTCGATTAAACAGCTAGAGCATTGCCTTTAAATAAAATAACATCCATAATGTTTATTCGAGAAAATATGGTATTTGTAGTTTGTGTTCTTGAATCAAATTTTTTCGTCTAAATTCTGTCGTCTATATTTTGTCTAAATTTTAACTTTTTTTCGTTATTTAAAAGGTTTAGATTCTTTCTATTGTTATCTGGTTAACTGTTATTTTTGTCCAATTTGAAATACTTGTTCTATGTGGTGGATTTGAATCTTCTACAATGTATATTATCCGTTGTACTTGAGGCTAACAATTACCAAGTATTCTAACTTTTCATATCCTGTCTGCCAAATCCACCCTTGTCATTTTTTTGTCATCAGAATAAATATTCGTGTATTATGAGGTTTAGTCCCCGTCAATGTTGAAACCTGCTTTACAGAAGTAAATACTATTTAAAAAAACAAAAAACAAGCTGTTTCCTCTTCAAATATTGTCGCTACACTATTTCCATACAATATCTGCGGTTGAAGACTGATAGTTGATTGTTGGATAATTTCTCGTTAAATTTTTTAAATGTTTTCACTCGCGTGCGAAAGTGATAAAAAGCAATGTCGCTTAAAAATCGATTGATTATACCACTTTGAGTCGAAACCCGCCTTCTATTTATTTGTTTTGAACGACTCATTTGTCCATATAATGTCACTTGTCTACCGTAAATGAGAGAGCCAGCGTCGTCGTCAATTCTCCACACAGCCGGTGAATTTGCAGACGCATGAGTTAGAGAAAGGAGTGTGTGTGCGGGTTGCACTTTTTAAGACGTCTGAGGGACGCAAAAATTTCATTCAGCCTAATACAGAGGCGCCAAAGTTTGGGAGGTATGGCCATGCTGGCGCGTCAGCAACAGCAGTTAGGACATTTTTTAGGAGTTCAGAAGATGACCTGGAATCCTAAGCCCTAATCAGCTTTTGAGATGGTCAAGGTTCACACGATAATGTTCACCTCGAACATTATCGTGTGAACCTTGACCATCTCAAATTGCGTCAACCTAAGATAGAAATATCTTACACAATTACTTGTGGCATCGAACTTCAAAATTTTCCATCTTGACTCGCCAATTTTACGAATGGTTTTGGAAAAGGGCCTGATGTCAAAGTTCGCATTCCCCCGCTCCCGTGAAGAAGCTGAACCGCGGTCGGATTCACATTTCTTGTTTGCCGGTGAAGCGCGTTTTTTTTCAGAACAAAACAAAGATTTGGATAAAATGGCGGCAATGATGGAGGACGACGAAAGTGCATTAAAAGGACTTCTTAACGTGGGTAATATCGTTTTACAACCAGAGAAGATTGAAAGTGCCATTAAAAACACTGTAAGAATTTATCCTTTTTGTTCTTCATTTTAATTTTTTGTAAAGACCTTAACATAATTACGATTTTGGACTGAAGATAAGTTAATCTTAAAACTTTCATAACATATGTTATATAGAGTATTGAATAAGAAGCATTTGTTTTACAAATGCGTTTTATAAAAACTAGAAATTAAACTTAGACTGTATTTTCCCTACTTTTTGTCGTCAGTCATTTCTCCACTGCCATGTTGAAATGGTTATTTATTCAATCTTATTTTTATGTCATTTTGCGTTGCTCCCATCCCAGGGGTAGATAGATAAGAGTGGGTTCATCCATATACGGCCATCGCCCAATTACGGCCAGTGGATTTAAATTATGTATAACTTCATTTATTTATTACAATGCTATGTTAATTCCTTGTTTGAAACACATTTTAGCTTAAAAAAAAACAAAGTCTATCAATTCAACCACTTAATTTGTCAAGAAATGTAGGTTCGAAGCTTGTCGCAGACTGTGCACAATAAAAATGGCCGACAAAATATTTTTTCGAAAATTCTTGGAAATCTCATGAAAAGTTGTGAATAGGTAAAATTCAATAAACTCTGTGTGAATTACATACTTGGTGCTGTCCTTTAACCACCTCATTAACAGTTCCTTATTCACACTAGAGAGGATTGGAAATAATAGACCCAAGAAATTTCCGCATTAAAAAAAATATGGCGCCCTAATCTGGCCACATACATTTTAAGTGGATTTTAATGCTTTAAACAATGTAAAGTTTCATTTTAATAATAAATATTGTAATAAACAACCTGTCGTTATTGTTTTCTTTGACATTTTTTATTTTCCTATCTTTAATCGTGATGTTCATTTTCCTATCTTTAATCGTGACAAAACAACCACATGGTTGATCGCGTGATAAAAATGGACCCTGGGTGGGTCACAAACTGAGTTAACAGGATTTAGGGGACTGGAAATGAATTTGAAGCATTTTGGGAGTGTTACCAGTTGGCATATAAGAATGTTTAATTATATACCTCTATTGCAGATTATACTATGATGACAAGATTAGAGTTTCTATTAAGAAAAATAATTGGTGGCCGGTTTAGGGCGAAGTGGTCGCTAATGGGCGATTTTGGCTAAGTTGTTGTTTTCTCTGTTTACCCAGGGTCTATTTGTGCCGTACACGTGATAAATGGCCATATTGGTGCACGAACATACCGGTACTTATCAAGACCAGACGATAGTTGTTTATCATAGTCGTTAACAAGTTTCGAAGGTACATGTAAACACTGGCCGTATATGGGCGAACCCACTCTAGATAGATGTGCATATTTTACATGGTTACCCTCACAAATATTGAGGGATATACCCTGTCTATTATTTCCAGGAGGGGCCATGGCTTTGATGGGGAGTTCTAGAGTATTTAATGCTCTCTTTGAGCTACACAAACCCAATTAGGGTCAGCGCTCTGCCAGACAACTCCCTGCCACATCCAACGGCCCACACAGTGCGCCATCTCCCCAATTTGCCTCACATGGCTTGGGTTAACCCAGGGCTATGGTTATATTCAATTGCCCAAATTGAATCGCCGCCAAGGGGAATCGAACCCTGGTCTCCTGCACAAAGTACGAGAGTGATAACCACTAAACTACGGTGCCATGGGTGTGCTCTTTATGTGTGAAAGGTAGCCATTCCACAGGACCCAAACATTCCATTGACAGCATTACAGCTACCGAAATGCGTTTTTTTTTCGGTTTTCTGCTGGTATATAACACAGAAATTACCAATTTTTTCGGCTATTTTCCATTCATCAAAACCATATTTAAATGGTTTTTTTTCATGCGGAACATGATTATTTAGCCAAAATTTGAAAGCCACCCTCAGGATATTTTCAATTATCAAGCTAATTTTGGTCAAATTCCAGGATATTCAAACATACATACCGTTTAAACTGTATATTATAGAAATTTGAGAGTGACCCCTCATTTTTTAGTCTCATTGAGCTCTTTCCAATGAGCTTTGTTTCAACAGCTTTAGTAAAACTTCATTTTTTGGTGTGCAGTAGGTATGAAAGGACCCAGTTATACTGTTTTCACAGCCACTATATCCCATATTTATGGTCCCTGTGACTTAATTTCAGATTGCGAAAATTTACTGACTTTGTTAACCTTTGTGAAAACTAGCCTATTAATCCTCTATTAAAATTTCAACCTTTTTGCCTCCAAGAAGCGTAGCCATCAAAATTATTTTGATGTTTGCCTGTTTCTACCAAAATGTGTGAAACTAACTAAATTTTTCCTTAAAAATTCGCAACCAGAAAACAAGGGTCCGAATTTGTCAGATATTTTTGCGAGTTAAAACCGAACAGAAATTTTTTTGTGAATTAATGCTGACGATCAGCAAATGTAGACATTACTGAAAATTAGAGGACATTTTTTATATATATTTAGGTCTTTCCATTTGCAGAAGTAGGTCAGGAAGCTATTATTTTCACGATTGGCCAATTTTTAATTTATTTTGCAAAAATATAAGGAATTAGGGCAAAGATTTCTTCCTTGAGATTTTTTTAAAATTAAACTTTTTGCGACCCACAGTACTTTTGTTAAAGCTGTTAAAACATAGTTGTTGCAAGTGTATAAAAACAGAATAATTTGCGGCTATTGTGATAATTTACTTCTTCACTTTGAAAAACATTCTTACTGTAGATAAAAAAAGAAAAAAATCGATGTTTTGGAAGGGAGAAAAAACCTTTTTATTTAGATTAAATTTCTCTTTTCCCTCCTAACGTGTATGGGACCATCAATTATTATCATTAATTAATTACGTAACACCCAAATTCACCATTCCCCCACCCTGTTTAATGCATCGTAACCAATCTAGTACCACTCATGTTGTTACGTAATATATTCAATCTAAGGACCTCGTCTATCATTTCCTATAGTAAACCTTCATGTAACAAATAATCAGTTAAACTAGTGAGTGAACTAGTAAGTCAAGAGTCAAGAAACAGATCAAGATGTAGATCATACGTAGATCAAATAATTTGTAACAAAAATGATCATACCCGCACCCCCCCCCCCCTTAGGCATTATGAATTATTGAATGGCCCCTATGAAATAATTAGACTTTTTTTATAATTATAATATTTTTTTATATACATACGCGTACTTCAAACTACAACATTTTTCATTAATACCTAAAAAAATGATTACCCTTTGTCATTGATTACATCATAACAGGTGGCAATTACATAATTACACCAAAATTAAATTCACTCCTATTCCTATTGTGATGAATTACCAGTGTACCAAGTTTTATAGGAAATGAAAATCATTTGTAGTTCGTGAGTAATCTATAAAAATTTAGCTCTGAACACTTTGTGCCCCCACCCCACCCTCCCACTAGATGGTCCTCCCACTAGATGGTAGATTCAGACCAAATTTCTAACAAAACACACCACAGAATGTTTACTTTCGCTGAGTCAGAACTTTTGTTCATTGTTGAGCTTTTTTTATTTTGATATTTTTACACTCACTTCTGTTAACATGTTAAAAATAAGAAACACTGTAAAGCATTTCTAATGAGCTGCTCCTTAATTTCTAGAATAACTCCAATTTCTCAGCACGTGTTTTGCATAACAATTTTCCCCAATTTTCTTCTTTTTGCTGATGATTGACTTCTTTTGGCTGTTAGGGAAAGCAAGTGTATGTACCCTTTTACACTACATTATGACATCTACCAATTACATTTTTGTGAAATTTTTCGCCCCTTGGTTGTTAGGAACGGAAGTTATTCACCCATTTAACTACGCTTTTTATGAAAAATGGATTTTTCGCACCTTGTCCCAAACATTGTTTAGCTATGGATAAGCACCTCAATAAAAGGTTTAGTCATTGTTTACCTGGGTAAAGATTGTATGGACAAATTATTTATTTTGTTTGTTTCCAAAATATTTTAAAATGAGTGTTCAAAGTCAAAACATTTAAATTCGCAAAATTTAATTCCAAGTTTTAGTTGCAAGGGTTTTACCTCTGACAAACTATATTTAGGACTTAAATTCGTGCCACGGAAATTGTTATTTGGCCAATTATTTTCCCAGCAGAATTGTTTAATTTTCAACCATTTATTAGCAATTGTTTAAAATTTTGGCAATTTTGGGGTGATCATTTAAATCTGCTATTGTTTATATGAAGAAAGTGTAATTGTGTTTCCCTATTTTTGAAATCATCATATACCAATCAGATTGGATGTACCAAAGGATCCTTTTTTCCTAATGTTGTGAAACTAAGTGATTCTCAATGTCTCATTTTGTATGTAAATGGCTTGATGATTAAGCCAAAAAATGTAAGCCTGAATTTTATTTTGTACAAAATTATAGGTACGAGAATGTCCGAAATAAAGCAAGAAACATGCAAAATATTGTGTTGGAAATATTTGTGTACGAAAATCTTAAGAATTGATGTAGATGAAATAATTGTTCTGCTTTATCCTGGTTCTACCTTCATTTGGCAAATGTTTGATTTTTTGCGTGTTCTTTACAAATGAAAGATGCTTAGCAGAACTGTGAACAAATTCTGAGCTCATCAAAACACCGAAATTTTTGTATAACTTATTAAATTTTAGCAAGTGCAAGGTGCAGTTCACCTACACAAGTTTTGTGTATAAACAACATTGGATTTTGGTCAGATCTCAAGTTGCCAATTTTTCATATTCTGGATCTACAGTTGCTAAAATAATAAGTTCTTGAAATTTTCTTTCTTTTGTTTTGAAAGCGTGTCTCTTTCTATTTTGCCAACAAATAATTTTTGTGTTGCTTGTGATTATATTTGTACAGAACTGAAGTTACTTATAAAAATAAATATGTATGGCATTGTCATGTTTTGAGAAACTCATAATTCTTTTGTTACACACGGCATTAAAAAATACTTCGTTTCAAGAAATTTATCTAGCTTCAAAGAAGTACAAAAAAAATTTACAATTCGATTTTCATATTTGGCAGATCTTTCTCATCGTCAATCTCCATTTCTTCATCATCGTCGTCAGGGACGTCACCATCTTCAATTTCTTCGTATTCCTCATAAGTTTCTTCAGGTTCTTCTTCTTCTTCTTCTTTTGTTTGCGCGTAACCTCCTTTCATTTTTTTTGGTTGCGACTTGTGCCCTTGCGGTGTGACGATCACGGCATCATCATCTTCTACCTCGCGGTCTGGATCTTCGCGACGATGATACTCGTACGGAGCCAATGCGTCTGCAATAGTCTTTGATGTATCTGAAATTTCGTTTTTATCTCCAGCAAGTTTTTGCCAGAAATTTTCCGCGAACTTCAAAGTACCTCCTATGTCTTGGTAAACTTTTAAAAAATCCTTCTTCTGCAGAACACCTTTGTTGTTACTTTTCATGTTTTCAATGGTGTCAGTTAAATCTTCTGGCAACAATACTGAATATTCGTGATTGTAACTTCCAGCTGGTTCGATAGGAAATAACCAGGGATATAACGGTCGAATTTGAGCACGTGTCAAATTCCGAAGGAAGTCTGTGGTCATCTTTTCTTTTGTTCCACCAGCTATTTCCAGTAAATAAGCATACATGTTTTTAGCTTTTTGGACCATAAGTTCTTTGTTTTTCGCGCCACTTTCGTGTCCTTGGTACACCACCTGGAACGTGCTTCGTTTCGTTACATATCCGGTTGTTTCGTTGATTAATTGTGGTAAGTCCTGTTTGATCGCAGAAATTTCAGAATTACCCATGGGCATGATTCCATAGCCTGGATACTGCAAATCGACATCGACTTCTGACAAAGGAATAGAAACCACTTTTTCGGGACATTCGCTGGTATTGATGTTTTTGTGTTTGTTGAACTGAGAGAATAAGAACGCAATGGCTTTGTTAGATTCTCCATACGATTTCACCTGATGCCACATCTGACTTGGTAGGTAGAGACAATCACCTGCGTTGATTGTTGTGAACTGCCATTCAGGTATTTTACCAATATCAGGATATTTTTTAGCATCCACCTAGTATAAAGAATGTACGAGGATGACATTTTTGTGAATTTTTTCTAGCTTGATTGCATAACGAAATCAATCTGTAATAAAATATATAACTCTAAACAGAAACAAAAAAACTTGTAAATATTTGAAATTACCCTTTCAGGGTTAATAAGAGAGAATCCACCATATCCTGCATCCATTGCTCCTTCCCAACTCTGGTAAACATAATCGTTATATTTCAGCTCAATTAGTTTCCACTCCTTCGTACCATTCACTACGCAGTTGACAGTATTAAAAGCATCCTTATGAAGAATGCTGTTTCCTCCTTTTCCTTTCTTTCCTAAGTCACTGTTGATCCAGATATCAATTTCGACGTAGTTTGTGACGAATTCGCCGCACGACATGCTGGGCAACACGTGCACGTCATTCCACATGGATGTCGGTAGATCGGAAACGACATATTTATCTGCACCTTGTCTGTATTCGTTCAAAAATGTCTTCAGGTGATCTCGACCTAAACAAACGTCACCGGCTGGTATTCTGCCACCCTTTTCTTTCTTTCCTTCAAGTCGCATTTCCATATCTCCATATCGTTCTGTTAAGTATTCATCCGTCCATAATTTGTAAGCAGGCCAGGATTTCACAACGTTTCGAAACACGAGGGGTTTCCTTGGAATGACGTACTTCTTTGCAAAGTTTTCCGGTGAAATAATCTTGTCAGCGAAAGTTTCGTCGACCTTATTCGGTTCGATGTGACTACCTAAAGGCTTCATGTGCCATAACGGAAGTTCTGAAGCATGCGTTTGCAAGACGAAAAAACCCAACAATATGACACAACCATACATGTTTTCTCTTGTTGAAAACTTGCGTTTTTGTGCTAAGCATGTAGTTTCACTTCAATTATATATCAGTCGTTACTGAGTCAATTACCCTCCGTCGCAGTGTTTTAATTTAAACTTTCAAAATCACGTATTGTTCTTTAGATGTGACATCAAATTTTTATTGCTCTCCATTGGATTCATATTTCTATTATATTGGCAAACTATAAATTAAGAAATTGCTCTCCTTCACACTTCCTTGTGTTGTTTTTATGATTTTTGACATACATAAAAATTATAATTTAGTTTTAAATCTCTAAAGTAAATGTCGCTGAATGTCACTTTCCTCATTTTTCGCCAAAAAATAAAAGGTATTCAAATATCTAGGAGATCATTTTTTCTTAAAAAGTTTGGAATCCGCGGGATTATTTATATCAAGGAAATTTTTCGTGACCTTTTAAGGGGTTGTCAGACCTTGAAAAAGTATTATAGTGTTTTCTGATTTTTTCATTGAAATTGGGGAGAAGGTAGCAAAATTTAACTCTCAATTCTTGGTTGTTTACAAAATCTTTCCACGCCCATGCAGGAGAACCTCTGAAAAGTTTAAGCCAGTTAAAATAAACATCTAAAGGAGAGTATTATCAAAAAAGGATTAAAGTCCTATTAAAAAGTGCTTTTGTTTTTTAGGATGAAACCTGGACATACCTTGTACGATGGAAAGATATCTGGCTGCACGAAGCTCTTTGCATGAATTTTACCGACCTAATTGAAGAGTACTGGCAAGAACAGAAAGGTATAAGTCGCGGCAACAAGAATGAGCTGGATGATGTGATAACACATGAAGAGCAACCAGCGGGTGAAGATCAGGCAGAATTAGAGGATACGTCAGAAGATCTTGTGGTGCCAGTAAATCTAGTTGCTAGCGGTAACGATAATGGCGCAACAGAAATGGCTGCCAATGAGATTGAATCGGGCGAGAATTTAGATCAAGTGGTGATGGGTGTAGACTTCGATGTGAGTTTATCTGAAACGCTGGATGAGGGAAACAGTAAAAGTTTTTTACAAACCAATGAACGATGCTTCAGCAGGCGCAATCCACGAGAACGTTATCGATAGTAGTTTTAACTATCAATCTAATGCTACTGTTTCGCCATCTCGGAATGGCGTCATCCTTTCCAAAGCGACTACATCGGCTTCAAAAACGTCATCAAATGTGAAGAAAAAATACAATCCTGTCGAGTGTGACGTGTGTCACAAGGTGTTGTCTAGTCGGAACAGCTGGAGGGAACATCGGATTACGATGCATTTAAAAAACGGGAAATTTCCTTGTGATCAGTGTGATAAACGCTTCACACATAAGCGTGCGTTACTTCTTCATCAAGTGATGCACACCGGCGAACGAAATTATGTATGCGAGGAATGCGGTAGCACGCACAAACGCCAGCGTGAGTTGCACTTACATATACGCGACATGCACACGAACACGCAGAATTTTCGTTGCGACGTTTGTTTTATGTGTTTTAAAATGAAAGGGCAGTTAAAAAAACATTGCTTTACTGAGCATAAAGACACGGTCACTTCTTGCATCGTGTGTAAACATAAACTTACAACTCCTTTTTCGATATACACGCATTGCTTGAAACATTACGAGCCGAAAGAGTTTACCTGCGAACAGTGTGGAAAGGCCTTTAAAAGTAAAGCAGTCCTTAAGAAGCATCTTCCGATACACGATCCAAACAGAAAACCTTTTAAAGAATGTCCCAAAATGCAACAAACTTATATATTCTCGATCACACTACTATGAGCATGTCCAAAGTCATGACCAGAACACAAATAATTTGATTAAGTTCCAATGTGACTTGTGCGAGTCGTCGTTTCAACATTTGTCAAGTCTGAAAAGACACGCGCTCCGTCACAGACCGGGAGGAGATTTAGAACATCCTGTAGAGAATCCGTATTTAAACATGCCGGAGAATGAACTGCCGTCATTATGTTGCCGCGTCTGCCGGAAGTTATATACATCAACATCGGGTTATTATGATCACATAAAGAGATGTCCGCAAGGTGTACGCACAATAGAAACTTGTCCATTGTGTGGTCGAACTTACTCGAGTAAAAAAACATTAAGAAGACACATGAGGCAACGTCATGCGGACGAATTTGTTGAAAACGCGGAGCAGCCGAAGCACGAGGTTGTTTGTGAAAATGAAGGAGAGGTGGACGAAACAGAAGAAATCGCAATTCAAATTATCGCTTTAGCGCCAGCTGTCGAAGAGAATGTTGTCATTGAGGGAGAATTTCTTCAAGATGACAGTCAAATTATCGAGCACATTGTACAGTGAGAAGAAAGTGAGATCAAGTTCCGAACAATGTTTTGTCTATTTTACTAATTACTTGTGTGTGTGTTTGTCATGTTAGCTTTTTTCTTTCAGATAAATAATTTTCTTTCGTGTGAATAGTTATTCTTCTTTTGGTCACACGCGATAGCGAAGTGACCTATGAATTAGGGCCCGTCTGTCCGTACGTCACAGCTTTTCTGTGGATATGCTCGTTTCTTTGCATAATGTTACTTATTAATAAATGCTAGAAAATGGCATTTCTGGATTTTTGTAAAAAATAATAATGGCGCCATTTTGGGCATAAACCCCAAAATTTGGTGTAAAACTTACAGTACAAATTTCTTTACTTACAGTACAAATTTCATTTGTTCCTTAATGCGGGAAAAATCTGGTTGCTAGGCAACATACCTAAAATGGCCAAAAATTAGCTAAAAAAATGTAGATTCCGGTTCTGAATTGGCGTTTTGTTTAATATGGGTAAATACTTTTAGGCAGAATGCTTTTAAAAGTTCAAAATCCTACGGTACCCATTTCTGGTAACAATTGTTTAAGGTGTAAATTATGGACATCAAGTGACAATTTGTTATACTCATTTACCATCCCGTTGGAATTGTAAGAATATTTATAATAAAGGGACTCAGAGAGGTTCGTTCAAAATTGCCAGTAGCTACTTCTTCAAAAAAATAGAGTAAAAATACAAGCACGTGAGAACAAATTAACATAATACAGAAGAAGAAATAGCCAAACAAATTAATAAAAAAACAATGTACAAAACATATATCAAACATCATCAATCAATCAAAGTGAATGGTGAACTTCTACAACTCATTTTGCTTCACGCACTCTTACTGACTCTCCGTAACTTGCACGCCAATGTTTAGTGATGTCAACTTACTTCCGTGTCATGGTATCGTAAAAGAGACCTGGGGACAAGGTTGTGGTGATTATGCGTACCTATGTCAGAAACTTTGCGAGGAAGAAATTACACGGCATCGAAAAAATGTTCTAATTTACATAATAGAAGTTTAACGAAGTCAGTATATGACAGAAATTTTAACCAAAATGTAAATTTTTACTTGTAAAACAATGGGAATTTTCAAAATTAAATAAAACGTTTTATAATGTTTTGCGAGGAATAAAAACCCGGCGAAATTTAGAGGAAGCCTTGTTTTTTGCAAATTTTGCGGAAAAAAAAAACTTTTCATTTTAGAGTGCACAGAATTTCGCGATTAATTAATAATGTGGAGAAGAAAATTCAAAATTTTGATGCAGTTAAAGATTTTAAAAAACAGATCCAAACAAGTCAATCATCTGTTTCAGTAACTTCGTCAATCCTATCGTGATTCACACGTTCGAGGGAGGAGTGTTTCATGAAATTTATAACGTTTTGAGCTGCTGACGAAAAGTTCGTAACAATAAGATGGCCTTGGGCATAAAAAAGCCTTAAAGAAGTAGCATTTTTTAAAGAAAAAACAAACAGAAAGACCCATCTCCCTGAAACGATTAAAATTTAATGATATCATCGTATAAGAAATCACAGTTGACAATTTAAAACATTCAGTTTTTAGTTCACTGTTTTCGTTAGAATTAATTTTTCATGTTATCATAAGATTTAAATGAAGAGCGAAGAAAACCAAAAAAGTTAAGTCGATATTGTACACAAACATTCACCCTTTAAGAATGGAAGGGAAGAATCTCAATCTTGATACAGGTAGCCAAAGCAAAGCCACATCTCGTAGAAGCACGGGTGGTAAAAGAATGGAGATGATGGTGGAGAAGGAGATTGGGGAGGTAATATTGTTGCTATGGAGAGACGCAAACAATGTGATGTAATTCAGTCATGCTAAATCTAATTTTAGGAAAATGAAATTGATAATGTATTTGTAAATAATTTCCATGTTTTTAGTTGATGGGAAGTTTGGATCTAACGCCACTTCAAGTAGAAGGTTTACGAATTTTTCTTATTTTAATCTTAATCCTCCCTGCAGATGAAGTATTAAACTTTATTTTCCTCCCCAATAACTTCCTTGCAAGCCAAACTTTTATTAAGTAGACGTCTGCCCCTTAAAAAAAATTCTTAAAAAATAACCAGATGTAAATCATGTATCCAACCTTTTAAAGTTTTTAAAAAAGCATGGTATGTTCTCGGTGTCAAGACTAACACCCCCAAAACGCGTTTGGTGAGAACCAAGCTTAAACTGGACTTTCGAGTAATTTCCCATTTTTATCTCCAGATCTTTTTTAGATAAACCTCGGGGTCTATGTTAAGAGCCCTGTGGATGAAGTTGTTAGTTCTCACGTAAAGAATATTAACAAATTTGTCTTCTTTGTAGAAGTTCAGACATGTTTCGACCTTTTGATTTGCACGGTAGTGGAGCTATCACTGGTATCGAGTTGCAAAAAGTTGCGCAGAGTGTGGGAAGAGAACTGACAGAAGAAGATGTAACTGAGATCATAGCAGAAGTAGACGAAAGTGGTACATTAATTTTATTCCATTCATCACTCCCACGGAAATAGAATTGTTAAAACCTAAATTACTGATTTATCGACCTGGGTCTTTTGAAGGAGGGTGGAGCATTCAGAGACACTGATAAATGTTTCTTGGGCATCGCTTGAATTAATTTCGCTATCGCTTCTCGATAAAACAAACGAAATAATTGCCCGTTTATGCCCCTAAAAATAGTTTTACCTTTATGCCGAGCAAACAACCACGTCCCCAAGGCGTCGCCGTCGTACGTTTATACATGGAAAAGATGGAATGTGCCCTGGGAACGAGGTTACGGGGCAAATATTCGCCAGTGGTTGCTCAATCTACATTTACGGTATAAAATTGTTACTATCTCGTTTCCAGAGCCTCCTCCTAAGATTCGTGATCACTTGAGCTCTCATCAGCAGGGAAGAAATTATCTGGGAACGAGGTTGGACAGTTGCCTGCTCTGATTACATTCTAACTTTTTTTCTAGGCAAAGGAGAGATTGATTTCATAGATTTCTTAACAGTTATGGGCAAGACAACGAAAGAACCACTGCAAGAGGCTGACATAGAATATGTGTTCAATACATTCGACCAAAATAACGACACTTTTATATCACCTGAAGATATGCATCTAACGTTTTTGACAATGGGTGTCGATCTCACGCGTGGGGAAGTGAATGCAATGTTCGAAGAACATGACAAAGACAGGGACGGACTAATTGACTTTAATGGTAGGTGAGCCGTCCCTCTTCCTTTTCTTCTCTGTCTTCTTACACTAAACACTCCGTTAGTGTTAAACGCGTAATTTTCGCAGGCGGCGGAAAGTAGTGAATTTTCCAACACGACATTTTTGTGGCTTTTAAACAAGCGCTAATTTTAGGCGGAGATGGTGTAGTGCTAGCGCTTTCGACTTGTAATCATAATGTTTCAGGTTCAAATCCCTACTCCGGCGCACTTTAAATGTAGTTTTGTCAGCCCATTTGGTGCCATTCACTGACTGCTAATCGGCTTGTGTGGCAGGCCAGCAAGTTAGAACAATGCTATACGTATCTCTAGCGGCAATGTAACATCGCTACAGTCGGAGGGGGGGGGGGAGAGGCAGCCGTTAGGATGGAATCTCCAAGGACGTTAAAACTTCCCGTTACTTACTTACTTACTCACTTACTTACTAATTTTTAAACGGTGATTTTATGTTTATGTGATAAGTTTATGTTTTTCTTATAAATTTCGAAGCACGAAAACACCTTTTTTTCAGATATTTTGCGGAATTTAATTTCGAGAATTTGCGGGGGCAAAACGCGCTACTTCGATTTTTTTCAAAAATAATCTGACGTCGTTTTTTTTTTTAGAATTTCAAGATATTGTTAAAACTGTGCATGCTGGATTCTCATCTGGTCCTCCTGGGAGTGCGAGTAGTGCGAATTTAAAGAGTTGAGTGTAAAAATGTAAATATAAAAGTAACGTTTGTGCAAAAAAAGTATCTTATTATCGTCATCTCCAAATAAGCGCTCTATCTCATTCTTCCAATAAGCGCCCCTCCATCGGGGTGGAAAATTATAAAAGTGAACAACTGGATAACACCCCAGGTGCTTAACAAGGATTTATTTTTTTGTTAAATAATTTTGCAATATACTTTTAATAATTTACCAGTCATCTTTTCAATTTTCTGATACTTAAATCTTTTTGGGCTTCTTCGTAAAGTTTTGTCTTCCGAATCTTTCAAGTTTCACTCGAAACTTAAATATATTTGCAGACTTTTTCAGGAAGATTTTCGGTTGTGTGCACAATAACCAAATATCAAGGTGCGCTACATTGGTCATCTGATAAAATTTGGCATTGGCGTGTGCTGTTAATAGCACACATGTGTGGATGTGCTACCGCGCTCCCCTACTGAAAAAAAAAGGCGGGTAAAGCGATAATGCTTCAAAAGTATGTATCCATAAAAATAATAATCTAATCTAGTAACAACAGTATCTGTAAGAACACAATAAAAAAGTTGTTGCTTCGTTCTTTTATGACGCCGCGTAAATGAAAACTTTCTTAGTAAGCAATTCGAAATAGTAAAACTAGTAAAGCAAGATCACAAAAAGTTGATCTTGCGACAACTGTCCAATTTCAGATATCGCGAAAGTTTTTCTCGTTCAAATTTTTTAAATTCGTAGATTCGCGAAAATATTCAAAAAATTCGCGAGTTTTTGTTTTCGCGAAAGTTGCTTTAAGTTTATCACTCCGCGAACCATAGGATAAAGTTAGTACCCATTTTTTGAAAGAACTCCGAAAGAATCGAAATTGTTGAGACTAAACTCATTACTTATGCACATCTCCAGCAACTTCGCCTTTATTTAGACTCCAGAACAATTATTTAAACGTCGCCTTTTTATTTTATTGGCAGAAACTTTCGCGGAAAGAACGAATTTTTTTCGATGTGTAATGACTTTCATTTTGAAAGGTGACAAATTTATTAAGGTGACTTAAAACTTTGCGAAAGGAATGCGCAATTAAAATTGAATGTGCGCTAAATCTAATTGCGCGAAAATTAATTAAATGCATAAAAAATATGCGCGAAATTTAAACGAAAAATGCTTATTACAAAAATGTTAAAAATGTAAAAACAACGCGAGATACATTTAAAACTAAAAACATAATTTTAAAACCATATAAGATACATTTAAAACTACCTTTGGGAAAGAAATTTTTGCGGAACTTATTTTTGCGATTGAAAATATTTGATTAATATTTGCATTCGTAGGTCTTCTCGAAATGCCAGGGGAAAATGTTTTTTTAAGAAGGGTTATACCCCAACATAGCATTAAAATTAATTTTGTTTTTGCGATTATTCAATTTTTGCCTACTTGTGCAGAACTTATTTTTCCAAATTGCTCTTTAAAGTAAGCATTCAAACGAAATACTGCATACTGTATGCCTGCGTTTTCAGTGTTCTTTTCTACGCCTCGGAAACCTTCGCAAACAAGACATAAGACAAATTAACACTATTGAAATGAAATGTCACTGTGCATTGCTAGGCACGTGCTGGAAATGCAGAAGTTTTGCATTGCATAAACTCAACAATACATGCCTATAAATACTTGATCTGTTTGGTTACATATGTGGAATAAAAGACTTGTAAAGCTAGTGATGCTTGGAATTGTTGCCAGCAAAAACAAAGTTTGCTGACCAAGAAGAAAATGGAGAGACAATCTCACTTATTGGTCTAGACTCCCATTCCAGAAGCTAGTTAAAGCGACACACACTTGCACAGCATGGTAAATCAAGACAAAGAGAATCGTTGACAACTATGGGCAACATGCTGTCCAAGGAGATTAGGCCCAAGTCCAAGCTCTTAAAAGTGTAATTTTGCAGAAGTTAATTTAGCAAGGCTGCAAAGATAAAACTCAGCAAAAATAACGTTCTGTAAATAGTTCTTTCCATAAAAATTTCTTCCCTTTGGATCCTTTGTTGGGTTTCTTATAAAAAAAACAAGAAAAAAAAACTCATGTACTTTAGTCACTTTAACAACATTTTCATTTTACATAAACATGGTAATTCAGAATAATTATTTTTCATCAGTACTCTCAGCATCAATCAATGCAGAACGGTGTCCAATCTTTTCAAGTTCTTCAATCAAATCTCCACCTTGGTGCATTTGAAGTAAAATGTCAAACCCACCAATAAATTCTCCATTGATGTAAATTTGAGGTATTGTTGGCCAATTCGAGAATTCTTTTACACGGCTTCTCAACACGTCATCATCCAGGACATTAAAAGTGTTAAAATCCTCACATCCATACATTGATAAAATTTGAATGACGTACTTACTAAAACCACACTGTGGAGCATCAGGTGTTCCCTTCATAAACACAACTATTTTATTTTTATTTACCACATCATTAAATTGATCATCTGTCCAGTTTGTACTTGTTGAATATGAATTTTTAGACAGAGGAGCACCACTCAAATGCACTAATAATCGAGGTGCTAAACTGTTGTAGTGAGGTACAGGTCTTCCTGTTATCCAAAGTATTCCTGGCTTCACATATCGACATGTTCGTGATATAGTTTGTCTTAACATCCTAGAGTAAAACAAAATATATATACTTCCTTTATTGTTAGTTTCACATTAGATTGCTTCATGGTGTCTAGCAAATCCCTCCATAGAAATATTTTATAGTGCAATTGTATATATACTTCTGAATAAAACCCTACCCATGTTGATCATTTTATTTACCCTCTCTTGCTCTCTTGGCCTGTTTTTTTATAGCAAAAAAGTGATTAAAGGCCCTGAGGATGAAGATGAGTGCTTACTATACTTGTGTCCTTGTGTACATGGTCACCACAGCACAATGGACTTACTAGAATCTTGTGTTATGTGCTGATTTCATCCAGTGAGCTTCAGACATTAGCTATAGTTACTTTTTCCCTTGCCCACCTTATTGCACAGATTTTGATTGCAAGTAGGACTTGCTAATATTTAAAGAAGTTTGGAGCGCACACACACTGATAGATCAAGCGTCTGTTGTTTTGTGGCCCTTCTTCTCTCTGATTCAATAAGAAGTAAAAATATTGCATCTTGACATCCAGCTAGAGAGAACTTCTTAAAATGTACAAAATAGCATCGCTCTGCATGACAGCGTGTTGACGCCAAATCGCGTTGTTTATGAAAAAACAACCAAAAAAGTTGTTTATGACCCGACTTCCCAATGAGTACCTACTTTATGACTTTTTATTGTTATAAGCAAAGTAGAGATACGGTATATGGGTATATAAAAGCAGTATCTACTTTGGTTTGCATAAACAGCAGCATATTTTGGAAAGAAAGAAGGAAGGACAAGAGATACTTTATTCTTATTTTATTATATTCTTATTATTATTTTTCGTAGATGCCTTAAGCTAGGTAGGTAGCTTTATAACGTTTAACAGAACAGGCTGAAGTGTAGAGTGTCAAGTGATAATAAATGTGAGTTAAGCACAAATAAAACCGGGGTGTTTCGGGGTGTTTCGGGTGAATGGCATGATGATGATATGGGATGGGGAATTTATGTCATATATAATTTCTTCATATATCAGCAAGAACTGTGTGTGGGCCAAGCATGCCTTCATTTTTGAAAGGAGTGTTTATTAACAGTGTGAGAGTAAAACGAGGTTGTCGATAAGCCGCATACGCCGTAAAAAGTGCGGGCGTTTTCGGGCGAGTTCGGCGTTTTGAAAAAAATCAAGTATTTGCCCGAAAAACCCAGCATAGACCCGAACAATGCCCGAAAAAGAAAAGAAAAACAGACACTAATGATTCAAAAAACTATAAAAATTAAAATAAACTTACTATGTGGTAGCGAAGTTCTTAAGAACTGTTTTTGATAGTTTATAATAAGATTTACTTGATAAATAACTTATATATAAACTTTATTAACTCCTTTATCTTCAAGCGCCTTCTTCCAAATATCGTCCGCATGGTATGTTACAAGGAATTGCATTTCGGGAATGTTCCGGGTGAGTTTGGGAAAGTGCGGGCGGTTTCGGACGACAACCGCCAATTTAATTCGAAAAGTCGCCCGAACTCGCCCTTATATATGCGGGCGTTTGTGACTTATCGGCACCCTCTTGAAAGTAATCCTTGTATTCCAATGTTCCTGTACATAAAGAAGGGGCCATCGACAATATACACTCAATCATAGTGCCATGTTTTTCCTGCGTGCGCAGAAATGGAGGTAATTTGTCCACTTGGTTTGTTTACATTTTTACCTCCATTTCTGTGCGCAGATCCGGCATTACGTAATCACTTAGATGCGCGCGCAAGTAAATATCGGGACTGATTCCATGTATTAGGTTTTATCTCCATTAACAGTAAAAGAAAGCAGGCATCGCAAATATGTGGTGTTAGAGTAATTTGAGTCCTGAAAATAGAATCGGTTGACGGGTCAGTGAATTAAAAATTAAAAAAAAATTATGTCCAAACTATCATCCAGCCATATTAATGCCTGCCATTACACCATTATTTAAAGGTGCGTAATCACCTTGTTAGGTCTTGTTAGCAAATTTTTTGAGGTTCTTATTTTATTGTAAAGACTAAAAGATATGGAGGAAAAAACATTATCCTGAAAAATTTATTGAAAACTAAAGGTCATCAGAACATGTTTAAAAGTTTTACTGAAATAGTTACCCTAATTTCTCTCCGCATACAGAGCCTCCATTGCAATTCACACGGTCATAACGCATAGCCATTGTCCACATGCTGTCCGGATATATCACCAAAAATTTAATCAAAGTGGAAGAACATGTGTAGCTCCATTTTCACTGTAATCCTTTTTATAAATATATATATATATATATATCTATATCAACAAAATTCCGACTATGATAAATCATTCAAAGTTTCTGTTCTATTCTATATGAATTAAACATTTTAACTTACTCAAATCAAGCTTCTTTGCAACACCCAGCTACCTCTTGATGTGGTTTTCGAAGACAGTTCCGCCTCGCTTTTGCCTTACTTTTTGATGTTGCTTTTTTTTTCAAACAGTTAGTTGCTTTCTTATGAAGAAAGTATTGTCTGTATATTTTGTTTTCGGAATTTCCCTTTTTACGCTTTAAAATTATTTATCTCCATAGTTCTTTAACTATCTTTAAAGTCTCACTTTGGGCACTCTTCCCTGCTTGAAGATGGCAAAAATTATGGAATAAACCTGGCCATACATTTTAATAAATGGAAGAACGCGTGATAAACAATAATTATCATAATTATTGCCATAAGGCAAAGAGATATACCTACGATTTCTTGTTTTGTTTTTCCTCTGATTTATTGATTTCTAAAGTAAATTAGCAAACTTCAGTTCCAGTAACTTTTAGATCTTCGAATTTTCAAGATAGTCATAACTCGTCCTGGACTTTGAAATAAATCAAAAAAATGTATATGTTAATTTTTTTTCGATAAGGGTGATTACGTGCCTTTAATGATAACTTGCGTGCCTTGTTTAATTGGAGCTTCCACGCACCATTTTAGGTACAAGGTACAACTTCTTTCAGCTTCAGGGGAGGCGAGGGGGTACATCAGTTAAAATGTAAAAAAAGGTGATGAAAACTGACTTTATTATACCTAATTGTCAACAAACCCTAAATTTGCTGAAAATCATAATGGCAGATAGTGTACTGTCCAACATACTTGATGAAAACAGCAGTTTTTTCTGGATCAGAGAAACTTTTCCCAACAGGATGTTTTTTGTTTTTTTATCCACAATTGTGCCTCAGTTATGCAATCCCCCAACTTGTTAAAAGTCAAGTAAGAGAAAGTTGGGGAAAAATATAGACAAAAAGAAGCATCATTCTTATGAAAGTTTTTATTAGGATTTCCTTTCATTAGCTAATCCCATTTTTCATTTCTTAACTAATTCCTTCCTTCCATTTTTGCCATTCTTCCCCCCCTATGAGCTAGTTTTCTTTCTTGTTTTACTCTAAAATTTAAAAAATTGCTGATGTAGCTTGAATTTTCCCGATTTGAAAATAATTGCTATTTTCGTCTAGTGTGTTGGCCTTCTTCTTGGCATCAAAATAAACAACATGTTATCAGTCTGTAACAAATAACATTGTCTGGAAAATTCACTTTAATTTTATTATCCATTTTCATCTCAACAATCACACTGTATGATAAATGAATTGCAGCAATTGGGAGCACATAGATGCACATGTACCTTTTGTATTTTTAATCTTTTTTTTTTTTTTTCATTTTTGAGTTGCCACCTGTTGCTTTAATAAAGTACGGAAGATAAAAAATAACAAAATAAATATTTACAGAACACATTATCGGTATATACATGAGGGTCATTAATATACCCGTCCAACCCATGCTAGCATGGAAAACGGGTGTTAAGCCGAGAATGATGATACATAATAAGCATGTTTTCTAGGCATGTCAGTGAGAAAATAAGCATGTTTTCTGGGTGTCCCTAACAAAAAACAACAACCAATTCTTGGTCAGACATTTTTTGTGATACAGGGTGCACACATGTTTTTTAAGCAATACAAAGTTTTGGTAAGGCTCATTCTTGTTTAGGTTCTGTATTTTCCAGGCTCAACTTTCATATGTCACGGGTTTACTTCCTCAGTTGGCTTATGCGCCAATTGAAATCAATCGTTTTACTCATGCTTGTATGAAATTTTTTGCATACCAGATGTAATGCATTCTAAAACTTTTACATTTGTCCACCAACTGTAACATCAAAAACCTGTCTTGACAGCCAAAACTAGATATGGTCGTTATGAACAAGTTCTGCCTATAATGGCCACCTGTAATAAATGACCAATATTTATGGTTCCCTTAAGTGACCATTATAGACAGGTTTGACTGTATGTGTATAATTTAGAAAAAAACATAAGAACATGGTTGATCAATTTGTATAAATTATGGCAAACTTAGAAACATGGCTGGCTGAAGAAAATTCCATCATCCAAAAACCAGATAATGAGAAGCAGGCGTATCTGTACGAATGGTTGGAACGGTTAATTGAACATCTGAATAACGGAAAAGCAACTAATGTATGTCAAATTTTTAAACTCTTTGTAATTTTAAACTCACTGTATACCCTAGTACATATAAGTAGCTCTGGTGTATAATGTGTAAATTTAAGTTGAGAGCTTAATAACAACAATGAAAAATGATAGACAAGTTGTGTAATTGTATCTTTTAGGCTTAAAATTTTAAAAACTAATGCAGCTAGTAGTTACAAGTAAACATTCGGTTTTGTAACACACTATTTATTTTCCTTCTACTAAAAATATTGTTCATACAATAAAAACTGTTAGATTTAAGTATATCATACTGATGTTCTTTAAGGATATAGTATACCTTTTTATAACAAGAAATCGATTTTTTTTAATAGCCACATATAAGGAAGAATTAACTTTCCAATGGTAGAACTATTAATTTGTTTTTCGAAATGGAAAGCTAACTTTATTTAAGTAACTAACTTTTTTTCTCTGATTATTCTTTTACCCCTTTAAAGTGAAAAGAAGGAGTTGTGAGTGATTTTCATCTTCTTGGGCATAATTTTTCAAAATAATATACAAAATATTAATCATATAAACGATAATCATTTATTCTCCTTTCTGAGAAAATGACAAACTGTGTTTTTCAAGAAAAAGAATCTTCTATGGCAGTCGACATTCTTTGTAAACAATTTTGGTTTGAATAAAATTTAAAAAGTTGTCCTTCAGAATATTGATTGACTCAGAAGTGTGAAAGTATCACCCTCACCCTTAATAAGTATATATGCTTGAAAATTAAAAAGTATTTGAAAGGTGTTTTCGTAGTGTTGTGTTTTTCATTTACCTTCTATTACATGTTAAATCTCTTTTACATTACAATTGAGGCCCTGCAAGAAAGAGTGCTACTGTGACAAGCCAACGTAAGCCTTTCTAATTCAATTTCAAACTTCATTATACTATTTCGCGTCAGCATTTACCCATTTCACGTCAGTAAAAAAATGTTGACGTGAATTTTTGTTTTTATGATTCATCTCGGCAATACACAATTTCACGTCACCAATAACACTGACATGAATTTTAATTTTGGTGTTTGACGTCGGCAAATTGCCTTTTAAATTCAAACCTTTTTTTTCCAAGCAAGCTTGTTCACTACTTTAATTCTATTCAGGGTATATAAGCAAAATGCTCAGCAACCACTTTATGATCTTTATTAATTCTTGCATTTAAGAAATACTCTCGCCAATATATAATCAGTATATATTTATGATAGATTTAGGCATTAGAAGGATTTTATAAACCTCAAAAAAAAATGTTGTATGCAGAGAAAAAAATTGCCTCAACAAAATTTTGTAGACATGAACTTAGTTTTTTTCAAATCACCCTGGCATTTGCCGTGTGCCGACGTGAATTAGAAAGGCTGCAACGTGTATCCCAAAATGAACCATTCTACAGATATCACATCTCAAAGACGACTGTTTGAGTTAAAAAAGCATTTTTTAAAAAAAGTAAAATAAATCAAAAACAGGAAATTTTCGGAAAATAATTCGAAAATTGTTTTTACACACATCTATCACTGTTCTATAGAATAGAGTTGGGAACAATGTCATTTTTTGAAAGGCAGGTGTGTTTTAAAATGTCTCTGTATTTTTTACAAGTTGAAACTTTTTGATGAAAAAAAAACATGATTTAAAAACTCCATGTTCAAAAGGTAACCGTACCCTTAAAATTTGATTTATATGATACTAGATCTAAGTAACTCTATTCCCTATTTTGAACCCAAAATTTAGATTTAAAACTTCACTTATACACTCAACAATATGGTACTTACCACATAAAGTCAATTTAGTTGTTGTTGTATTTAAAGTTTTTCCACACAATAAACTTTTTTTTAAAGCAGAGACCAAAATTTTTCCTTTACATGATACTTTCCAAAAAAATTTTGAACATTTATAAATTCTCTGTGGTCATATGGGGGGATTAATTTGTCATAGAAGGAAAATTGAATTCGGCTCTATACTGCTATCTTACTATCTTTTGAAAAATAATTATTCAGATTTTTATATCAAAAAGCTAAGACTGTCGTGACAGTTTCACAAAATTGGATTGGAAAAATTAAATTTGTGACTCATATTCAGGACAGACTCAAGGATAATTTTATGAAAGAATTCATTTTGTTTCAAAAACATTCTTATAAAAAAACTTTTCAGAAAAAATTGCACTGATAAGGTCCTACCATATCCACAAAAAAAGTATTTCTCAAAGCAAGATTTTTACACAGCTGGAACAAAATTTAAGTTAAAACTTTATGAATAAACAAATCTAGAATTTTATGGCATTTAAAAGTTTGGGTTTTTGGGTTTAAAATTTCACGAAATTTGACAATTGGAAAATTTGTGATTCTAAAGTGTTTTTCATTGAAAGGTTTGGGATGATAATGTGAAAGTGGAAATAATGTGGTTTTTAAAGATTTTAGGTTTATGACCAATTTTTTAAACATTTTAGGTAGAAATCAAGAAGATACAGCCAAAAATTGTTTCTACGTTGCATAAAATTCTGGAAATAAATTGCAGTCCTGCTACCCAACAGCAACTTGCATTATGTTTCGCAGCCATATTTAATGCGGGCACAACACTTGGTCTGTTTGACAGCGTAAACAAATGTGTCGATATCATTAAGAGTCGTGATGATTCAACAAATAATCAGTCAATAAAATTGTAAGTCATGTAATATGTGCACGAATTGTTGATTTGTCTATTGTGAGGTAGAAAATATTTTTTTAGATGTATATAATCTTAGATTTTCCCTTCACAGCAAGTTTGCACTCTTGTTCCTGTCTTAACTGGAATAGCTGTATTTCTTAAGAGCAAATTTAGGTTCTATAATGTTGTTCTAAAGTAATTATTTAAAAGGTGAAAAACGTTTGTTTGTTTTTCTGATAAAATCTGAAAACATCAGCAAAAAAAAGAAAAATATGTCAACCATGACATATTCTTGCTTGGCATGTGTATATAAAAATTCACCTTGACTTTCCTTTTCCTTGTGTAAAACAAGATTAAAATCTAGATTTAATACTCCTTGAATTCATTTTTAGGTCTGCCATTTGTTGTATGGGAGGAATATATAAAAAACTTGGACGAATGGTATTTGCTTTTTCATCTTAATAAAGTTTTGTATTGATAAGTTACTACGTAATGTAATACAGTACAAGCAGTGTGGTCATTGTTGTTGTTTTTATCAGGTTGGTGCACTGTTCGATGTTGGTTTGCAAAGTTTAACAAAAATTTTGTACAAATCCGAGGTAAGGACTAATAAATTGTTAAAATGAGATAGGTATGTATAAGAAAAGTTTATTAATGACTATGCATGTATTTACATTTTTCATCTTTTTATTTTCAGTCTCAAGCAAAATGCGAGATTCTATTGTGCTTTCAAAAGATGTTGTTTGGACTGGGTAATGCTGCATCATCCGGATATAAAGATATTTATAAAGCTTGCAAAGCCTGTCTTGTTGATAAATCCATGTCAGTTAGGTGGGCAGCAGCTAAAGTAAGTTATGAAAGTAGTGAGGTATCAGGTCTCAATTCTGTTGTACACAACCATTTCTTCGATTTTACATTTTTTAGCCTGTAGCAAATCAAGCTTTTACACAGTAATATAAAGAATAATTTCGTAGAAAAATTGGAAGATCACTTTGGTTAAATAACAAATAATTTTTAACAAATGACACTAAAGTCAATATTAGTTATTACATAGTTTGATTGCTGGTTTAAGACATAAAATGCAAGTGTAAAATAATTGTTTGGGAATGCATTTTGTAAAGTATTCACAAATTTTGGAAGAACTTTTGAATTTGCATACCATTTGATAGGTATTTTGAAATAGTTACTTCACAATTTGCTATTTCATACTTGCATTGTAACAAAATTATGTCAAAAAATAGAAAGTAGAAGTTGGTTCTGTAATAAAACCCTCGCATTTCTGAACAATTTGCTGTAAAATGTTTAAACTGTCATATAAGAAATCTCACATTCCCACATTGAGTTCTAAAAATCATCAGAATTGTTCGACTATGGTAATTGACTAGGCGTCAATGGTTTGTAATATTTTCGGACCAGAGATAAGCCTCTTTGTTTTTATATTAAT
Source organism: Hydractinia echinata (assembly GCA_030067915.1). Lineage (NCBI taxonomy): Eukaryota > Metazoa > Cnidaria > Hydrozoa > Anthoathecata > Hydractiniidae > Hydractinia > Hydractinia echinata. The sequence continues at coordinate 206,236 of JASGCC010000082.1, forward strand.
TGTTGAAATTTCTGTTTTTAGTGTGCTTTGGAGTTATCAAAACATGCCAATTTTCTATGTACAACAGATTTGGAGACAATGGTGTCAACATGTTTAAAAGCTTTAGAGGGTTCAAATTATGATGTCAGAGTCCAAGTGGCTCAGTTGCTTGGTATTTTAATGGCTGGCTCACAGAAAGTTGTACCTAATGCAAATAAAAATACAAAGAAGATTTCAATTGAGGATGTATTTGGACTTATGGCTTCAGCGTTTTTAAAAGGTAAGGAAGTATTTATTTTTCATTTAAGTCAAGTTAAGGAAGGCTATTCTGAACAAGTTGGTGAATGTTTAATATTGCATTTTTAAATGACTTATACTGGACACTTAATCTTGGGTGGGCTTTCGTTTAAAAAGAGTGATTATCAAAATTTCTTCTGCTGACCTAAGGGCTTATTAGATGAGCAACCAAGTCAACACATGGTGTGCATTTTATTATACATTCTTTGCAATTGTCTGACGCAAACTTTACTTGACAGTGATCTGTGGCTTTTTTTGTGTACTTGTTGTTTTTTATTTTTTTAAGGTGGTATTGGTTTCTTAAAAAGTGGAGGAATCATTGAGTCAGGTTTAAACCGAGAAATTCGTGTTGGTGTAACACAGGTAAATGTGATGACCGACATGTTGATATTACGAAATTAGTAATTACAAAGCATTTTCCATTCTAATTTTCTTTTTTTAACATATGTTGTTGGTTTTTAAATTTGCATGGTTTAAAATGCACAATTTGAACACCCCTAACAGACTGGAAAATCAGAAAATAAAGATATGAGTAATAAAAATCAAAAAAGGTCATATTAAAAGAGCCTTTTGTCAGCTAAAACATGTTTTGGGGGCAGTTGCGAGATCGCAACCTTAGACTTGTCTAAAAGGCAAGGGTAACTTCCATGTAAAAAACAGCATAGCTGATAAAACACAAAATATCAATCCCAAATGAACAGCTTTTTTCTTTATAATTGACAATAAAATTGAGGATAATGATAAATTTGTTAATTGAATATTTGCTCACTTTTTATTTGATACCTGCAACGAATTGTATCTATTTGAACATTCTGATTTTGGATGAAGATTTGTATAAATCTATATAAATAAATCAATAAGTAAAGAAAATTTATAAATAAATAAATAAATTTCGGTTATAACATGACTTTGACTCTTATTTTAAATTGCATAACCAGATGAAATGTTCATTGGTGAAAATTTACTGAAACAAAAAAAGCAATGAAGCTGTTGTTTTGTTTTTTTCACTTTCAAGTTAAACATACTAAAACACAATTACTTTTTTGTTACTTGTAAAACCAGGTATAGTGGTCTGATATTATAAAGTTTAATGAATTTTTCTTGTAGGCATATGTGGTTTTCTTTCATGAAATGGGGACAAAATGGGTTTCCAAATATCTTGCTGGTGTTATTATTCACATTCTGGAACTTGCTGCAAGTCAAAAAGCAACAGCCACACATATAGATGCAGTATACTCTCGAAAATGTGTCTCCTTTATTCTGCATTCTGTGTTCCATGGGATGCTTCCTGAGCGTTCACAAGTACATGCTGTAAAAGAGTTGTGTAAAGTGATCACGAAACAAATGAATAATATCCATCAGATAGTGTCATCCGAAAACAATTCTGATTCTGCATTTAACATTGATGTGATTAGTACTCAGCATGTTCTTGTTTGTGCTTTGGCAGAAATCAGTAATTTAGTATTAGCATTGACATCGTCAGTTAAAGCAATTATGAATGACACCATTGTGGAGGCTGTGTTCTCAACATTAATCCATCCAGTACCAGCTGTATGGCTTTCTGCTGCATGGTGTATCCGGTCGTGCACAATCGCGATTTCATCAAACATGACAAATTTGATAGATGTGTGTATGAACAAGATGAAAATATTGAGGTCGTCAGCAGAAGCAGTGACTGGTTATGGTTATACGTTAGCAGCAATAATAGGTGGCTTGTATAAATGTCCATTGGGTTTGCCTTTTGCTAAAGCTAAAGTAAGTTTCTTTTTTATGCAATGTTGTTTGTTGTTATGTGCTCTTACACGCTATGATTTCGTGTTTTTAGACTTTATTTTCTTTAACAATGGACCTTTTACAAAATGGAGGAAAAAATGGCAAACTTGCATTGTGCAAAGTTCAAACTGGGTGGGTCCTGCTTGGTGCTTTGTGTACTTTAGGTTAGTGTTTATGTAAAGATGTTGTGTCCAACCCATGTGAAAGGACTTTTATGAAAATGTTGTGCGAATTACTCCAGGTAACCAAACTTGACGATATATTGTAAATTCAAAAATGGATTTTAGAACCTAAGTATCGACACAAAAGATTCCAAAGAAAGACAGCTTTTTACTGAAGGATACTTCATTCTGAAGGATACTTCATTCTGAAAGAATACTTCATTCTGAAAGAATACTTTATTCTGAGCAGTCATCTTCATTTAAATTTAAATTTAGGACCATCATTTATCAGAAGCTGTATTCCAGACATGCTGCAAATCTGGTCATCGGTTTTTCCTGCTAATAACAAGGATGTTGATGCAGAGCAAAGCCGAGGCAACCTAAAAACATGGCAACTGACATTAGAAAACCGTGCTGGTGCTTTATGCTGTACGTTATTTTTACTTTTACACTTTTGACTGAAAGATTTCATATGGCCAAACTTTTAACATGTTAAAATTTTATGTTTTAGCAATGGCAAGTTTCGTCACGCATTGTAAACAGCTTTTGGTGCCAGATGTTGTCAGAAAAATGATGGTACCTGTTGAAGCTGCACTTGTATTCTTTCAGAAGTACTAAGTATTCACTTTCTGTTCTTTTTTTGTGTATTCGTGCTGCATCTATTATGCATTGTGGTTTGTATTTTAGGCTTCAAAATTTGGTGAAAACCCATGGATCTCAACTTCAACCTTCTGTTGCCATGTTTAAATCTCGATTGTATCATCTTTTGTCTAAATTGCAACAGCCAAGATTGTTTGAGGGTAAAGCAGTTGTACATATTCGTATTATTTTATTTCTAAACTTTGCAATAATATTTGTACTTTATTAGTATATTTTTTTAACACTTCTCTTGATAGAAGTCTAGTTAGCCAATCCCTTTCTAATCCATTTTTAATTGCTTTTTAGGTTTTTTCACTCCATTGCTCAGGGACTTGGTAACTGTTTTTACACTGGCTAATCAAAAAGGGTCCACAATGACGTCATTACTTCAGTCATTGTGTCATAAAGATGATAGCCTTTTATTGGGTTCATGGCTGCAAGAAACAGACCATAAAGACGTAGAAGAACAGGTAAATTAAATCTTGTTCTTTGTAGCTTGTTGTTGGATACAATATAGCATTGTGGTCACTAAACCTAGAAAGTTCTTGAATTGAATTTTTCTTCACACTGGAACCAATTGTTTTTCAAAACAGTTGTACTCAACTCGGTTAAAGTTTAGAGCCTTGATATTCTACCTGCAACATCATATTTTCACCTGCAAAATTTCATGGAGATGTATAATGCTAGTCAGCCTGGACAAAATTTTTGGTATTGCTGTCACTTTTTTATGTAAGAGTTGCAAGGCTTTAAAAACCCCTAGGATATTAATGACATTTTAAGAATTAGGGTCAGGCCAAGCAAAATACCTTATCAGAAAAATTTCTCAACTCGACAAACATAATTCACAAAGGCACTATTTCGTAATTTTTACTTTTCGTAATAAAAGACTTTATCTATTCACTGAGAAATATCAATTTAAGGTATACTGAATAAAAAGAATAAAAAATGTAAAAATTATTAAGTGTAAATTATTAAAGTTAAAGTTAGAGTTAAATTATTAAGTGTCAAATAATTTTCTAGTGACAAATGATTTCCTCAATAAAATATTTCCCTTGAAACCACATTTTTTATGATTTCATGAGAAATCCATTGGATTACATAAGAGATTCCAAATCAGAAGAATTGCAATAGAGAATTCAGTATTGGTTCCAATTTTCTGTGGTCAACATCTGTAATACAAACATTAAAGTACTAGGTTGAACAAAAGCTAACTATTCAGTCTTTCAATTCACGTCAGCACTTGGCAATTGCCGAGACGAATTCTCACGTCTTAACAAAAATTCTGACGCGGTTTTTCTTTAACTTGGTGTAACTTGAACTTACAATAGTTTTTTTCTCATTTTCTCTACGAATTTAACATTTGTCTGTGTATGGGAGAGTGCGATCGCAAAACAAAATGTAAATTGCTGAAGTGATAAACAAATTTGGCAACGTGAAGCAGCCAAATGACATGTCACGTTGGCAATTTTTTGCTGACATCACTATCAGTTGATAAGATTATGAAAGCAAAAATTTTTCTTTTAGCTTCAGTTAAACAGTGCATCAGGTTCAGGTGCATTGGAACACGATTCAGCTTGTGTGTACGCTGCGTGCAAGGTAAAAAAATATCATCCAACTGTTCCCACACAATAATTAAACTTCCTCTACTTTTGATCATGTTTGATTTTAGAATATGAAATTTCCTGGACCTTTACCACTTGGTGTTGCAGTCATTGATAATGCAATTGTTTTGTTTGGTCATATTTTCCCCTTCGTGACAAATAAACATCGCTCACAATTAATGAGCCATTTCAATGAATGCATTGTCAAGAATAAAGGAAGTCGACAACAAGCGATACAAACAAATATTTTCACAGCTTTTTTAGCTGCACTCAAGGTGAGCTTATTTTCAGGTTGCCATATGATACGATATTTTGTAGATATGATTCATTGTTAACTTCCATGGCCTTGCAGCATGTAGCTGACCTATCTTTGTAAAAAGGACCTGGTCTGGCCTCTTTTACATATATCTGACTTGTATACCAAAATAAGGTCTAGGTTAGGTGGCAATTATTTTATATAGCTAATTGGATTCTAGCATTTCTCTTGTTTGCTTATAACCACAACTGTAGAAATACCATAAATGCTTTTTTAGTGCCCTCTCTTGATTGATCACCCCTCCTAATTAAGCACCCCCTGTTATCCCCTTCGATTAAGCACCCAGGGTCATCTAATTGAATATATTTCATCTTAAAAGGGAGATATTATTTGGGTTTATAAGGAGGTGCTTATTCATCGCGCATTTAGGGTAATTTAATTTTGTGGTTTTAGAACTTAGCTGAGAACAAATCTGTCTTTGGAGAAGAGAGTGTACGTTCTCATGCAAACATTTTGGTGCAGGATGCATTGGCGAACACAGATAATATTTTGCGATGTGCTGCTGGCGAAGCTCTGGGGAGGATGGCGCAAGTGATGAACGATCCAGAATTTGTAGCAGCCACAGCTCAAGCAAGTTTTGAGAAATGTCAGAAAACTCCAGATGCTATCATCAGAACTGGCCATGCTCTCGCTTTGGGCTGTTTGCACAGATATGTTGGCGGTATGGGGTCTGGACACCACTTAGTTAACAGTGTGTCCATCTTAATTGCGCTAGCAAAAGACGCATCGTCAACACTCGTGCAAGTATGTATTTTATGGTTGAAAATTGTATTTTTTTACCGAGCTGCTTATTATTAGCGGGTTATGTGCAATTTATTTTGTCAAATTAAAACCTTTAAGTTTTATTTTGAAAAGTGATTGGCTGATATTTTTTTTACGCAGTTTTGAAAAGAAATATTCATTGACGTTACTTTCACAAACTGGAAAAAGCTGAACATGTCAAACTTTTAAAATCTCGACTTGATAAAATAAATTTATTAAAATAATTTCGACAAAATGGATCATATATCGCTTGTTTTATCTTGCATTTGGATCGTAAATAACATAACCAGCTAACTGTTAGTCTGCTCAAGCTATCCAATGATATAGTTCTGATCAGCACCAACCTACCGTTATTGCTCTTTTGAAAAATAGGCTTGATTTTTTTCTTGATTAAAATTTGCCTTGTGAATTATATTTAGATTTGGTCAATGCATGGTCTTACATTGATAGCTGATTCAGGAGGGCCTATGTTTCGCACATTTGTTGACCAGTCACTCTACACAGTTATCAACCTGTTACTTCAAACACCACCCTTTATGACCGAGGTTCATCAATGTCTTGGCAAATGTATTGGAGCACTTATCACAGCCATTGGACCAGAACTGCAAGGTAAAGTCGATGCATGTTTCTTAATAATAAGAATATTTTTTGAGTACAACCTGGATGTTAAAAGTACCTATAAACGGAGCCCAATCTATCTTATAAAAAAGCATGTTTTATTGACATCATCAATTTCTCTAAAAACGTTTTTTGTACTGTTAAATGTTTTTAAATTATTTTGCATTCAGCAGATTTGTAAATGAGAGTAAATGAAGAATTGACTATTAACTCTATCTCAGACACATCCAAGGTTATGGAACGCTCGCGTTTGTTCTGCATGACGGCGTGTTCAATCATGCAAAACCATCCAGATTCGTTAGTGCAATCAGAAGCGATACGTTGTTTACAGCAATTACATTTATTTGCACCCAACGTCGTCAATTTGAACACACTTGTTCCTCATCTCTGTCAGAACCTGTTAAGTCCTCATCTGATCCTACGAAGAGCTAGTGTCGACTGTATGAGACAGCTGTCTCATCGCGAAGCTAGAGACATTTGCCAATTGGGTAAATCTATTGTTGAAAATAATGAAGAAGTGACAAAAAAGATGTATATTGGTAATAAGGGTCTGGAAGGTAAGTTGTTCGAATAAGTAACAACGGCTGCAGTGAGGCAATCGTTTTAAAGCAGTTCAACTTTTTTTCAGGTCTGTTGTTCAGTTTGTTAGATGCTGAAGTTGAGTCTCGCTTACTCAAACACATCCGTGAAACAATCACCAGCATGTTGCAAGCACGTGCAGCGACAGAATTGAAACATTGGCTTGGACTGTGTAAGCAAGTCCTGTTAGCTTCGAATGTGGAAGACGCACCTGAAAAGCCTGCCGTTGGTGGTGAGACTTTCGTCATTTTAATTTCAGCATGTTTTTTTGAGGGAACTCACAAATGAAAAAGCATGTCAAACTGAATTTCATTCTTACCCCCTCCCTACTCCCCTTAAATAAAAAGAATAATTGTTTTAATGAAAAATTTGTACTAGTGCGCGAAATATGCGCAGAATTAATTTTTTCGCGCCAAAGTGTTACGCGAAAATAAACATTGCGCGAACTAGGTTTATCTTGGCGCATTTGAGTTATCCAGAATTAAAGTTGCGCAGGATTAATTTAAATGTTAATACGCTAGAAAAATACCAAAGAATGAATGCCATGCAGAATAAAATACTACGATTTAATCGTCCATAACAATGTTCTTATTCTTCATCCATTCTATTAATTTTAACACTACGAGAAAGTCATACAATGTTGGGTGCAGAAAAATCCTCCACAAGTCGCGAGAATTAATGTGCGCGACGAGTAATAAAATTGTGATACTCTGCTATTCAATTGCATAAATCTAATATCTCATTGACAAATAAATTTACTGTTTTACACCCGAGAGAAATCAAAAAATTTTCATTCTAGCGGATGATGATGATGGGGAGGAAGGAAATATAGTGGTTAGTAGCAAAGACCCACCGCAGCCAACCATCTCACCGAAATGGCCGACACGTGTGTTTGCGATGGAATGTACGAGAATGATTTTAGAGGTTTGCAAGGCCCACAAGGAGCATACAGATTTAACACATGCAAGGTTGTTGAAAGAGAAAAATCCAGCGGGTTAGTGTCGTGTGAAATTTTAAGTAAAATTTATTTGTAACATCAATCAAGACAAATATATCGAGACAAACTTCGCATGGAACGAAACTACAAACTTCAGATTCGTGTATTTTGAACTTATAAATATTCACTGCGGACTTTTGGTTATTTGGTTATTTGGTTAGATAGAAAACCTTCTAATTGTTGCTGGCGTCATCATCAGCATGTCTCCCGAATTTCAGTGCTTCAAAGCCTCTCACGTGAATTATTATGTAGTTTGGACGTGCGACTAGCAAATTTGTAATGCTGTCAATCTGGCTTACGCGTGTATAAAAAGTATTGTGCAGCTTGCCGGCTGCAGAGTGTTGACCAGATCTTACACGAATCTAATGTGTCTAAGTTTCAGTAGAAATTGACTGAATATTTAGCACCACGTCGAGCTTTTTAGATGCATTTCAAACGCAAAAAAAATATATATAGAAAAAAGTTGTTTCCGTAAGATTTGTTTTTTCGTTTAGATGAGTTTTTGGTAACACAACTGTCAGAACTTGTGAGAATGGCGTTCATTGCTGGTACTTCGACAAACGATTTGCTGAAATTAGAAGGGATGAAGACTCTACAGGTCCGTGTCGATCTTTTAAAAACAAAACTTGCCATCGAATTACGCATAAAATTTATTTTTCTTTAGTTCTACATCCAAAACAGCCACCATGCTAACTTTCAGATATTGCTTAGCTGGAAAGTTGCATAATTTATGCAAACCAAAGTTATTAACGATCCTCTGTTAAGCTCTGTGATCCCTTGGATCCGAATTTTATTATTTACGAGAGATTTGATATACATAATCTCATTACCATTTATAATTCTGTCGAATCTGCTTAAAGTTTTTGGCTTGTAATAAGATTTGAGAGGGATTAATTGTTAGATCGTGGATTAAGTGTCTGAACTTTTAAATATCTCTTCTCTTTTGTATGTTTCATTGGATTGGTTAAATAATAGAACACTATACGGCCCGACGTGTTAAAACTTCGACTCAGGTTTATAGAGGTTTGCGTCGTTAATTAGTTGCTGACGTGGCAAAAGTTGAATTAGAAGGACTACGATTTAGTTTGTATGCTGAAATGAGGGGATGTCCAAATGTCTGTCAAATTATGACAACAGTAAGAGAAGGGAAAATCACATCCCGTGTATCGTCTAATCCAGCCTTTACACCTTAAATGATTCCGACCTACAAACGCAGTTTTTTAGAGAATTAGTAATTCTTTGTTATATAAGAAGCCTCTTTATAGAAAACCCAGTAAAAGGAGCTCTAAATTTTAGTGCAGCTTACTTATTGAAAAAATAAAATAAAAAACACTTGCTTTCTGCGTGATTGCTTGCAGGTGATTGGATAATTTCAGCATACAACTCGATAATATGTCGAAATTTTATTCACACGGTAGTTAATCTTAGACATCCGAAATACTTTGATTTTGTTTGCATTTCTTCAGGTACTTCAAATATCTGCGAAGAAAAGGAAAATATAAAATTCTGAAAAACTATTTCCACACGCCTACTCTTAGTTTTTTCTGCGTTGTTTGTTTTCAGTAGAAGAGCTGAACTGCAATGTCTTCTGTTTTCATCAATCATCTTACATTCTTGCTTTTCGTGTTCTCCTTACCGGTGTGTAATGCATGTTCTCCTCCTTACGTATGTGTTGCATTGTTTTGAATGGAAAGAGGTAATGGAATCTCACTTCTTTCAAACTTAGTTTCAGTTTGTGAAGGTAGATCGCTCTCTACATGAAATTCTGTGCAAGCCACACGATGAAGTATTTTTCTCCCAAACTTAGCGATTTCACTGCGGATATGATGCAGATAAAGAATGGGGTCAAGGAAAGAATTCATAATGGCGACGAAAAACAAAGTGTCTTCGATGTTTTTGTAGCTAACTCCACATGCTTTCAACAACCCATATATGGAGATTGGTAACCAGCAAATGAGATAAGCGGACACGACGGAGATGGCTAACTTGATGACTTTCCACTCCTTTTTCAGTCTTCTGTGTTCTTGTTTTGAAGGGACAGGACTAAATGTAATCAGTTTATCACCAGTTGTCTCATGCAGAATGAGACCTGTGTTATGCAGTCTTCTCCTTTGCATGTTCAATTTGCTGACGATGAAGTAGTAACATAGTGACAAAATTACGGCGGCCGGGATGGTAACGATTGGAAAAAGTAGAAGCTCGTACTCCGTTTGCGATTGCTGAGAAATCCAATCGAATCGAATCCCACAGTAATAAACCGCCAACACGGATGCTGCTGTGACCCATAAGAAGATACTCACGCAAATTGCTTTCTTCTGCTTCAACTTGCGATACCATAATGGCTTCCTCACAGCTAATATGCGATCCACAGTGATGGCGGTTAAGTTTAACACTGATACGATGAGTGACAAACGTAAGAATAGGAAAACAAGAAGGAAATAAAACTCAACTAAAGCTTTGTTCTGAATCAATTGAGGATTGTTTTGCATTGCAAAGTATACTATCTTAATCGCAGCAATGACCAGCCCGACGAGGAGGTCTGAAATTGATAAGTTCAGAATATATACCATCGACAAGTGAAGTTTTTCTTTCAAGCGGGCGATAATAATCATCTCTATAATGTTGCTGAAGATTATAAGACCAGCTAAAGTTGGACTCAAGAAATTCCACACGATATTCTGCATGTTTCTCCTCTACTTTTCCAACACGTGACAAATGCATGTGTTTTCTATATGTTTGAAGAGAATTGTATGTATATGCAGCTTGTTTTCTTTTACTTGATATTTTCTCGTTTATCTGCAGCTGTTGATATTTATAACACGGTCTATTTGTTCTTCGCTTTATTTCTTCAAAATTTTCTTTTTCCAGATGTTCTCCATCTATGGTAGAAATTTGAAGACCTTTCCTAGGAAATTTATCTTCTGTTTGCTAGGTTGCTAGGTTGATGAAGAGAAGTCTTCTTCTTCAACAAGTCCTCAACAAACGCTTCCCATCTCAACTAGATTTTTGTGAATTATAGTAACAATAATGAAAATGTCGATAATTACTCTTGGAATGCTCTTTTTATATTCTACTGATTATAGTTAATCAACTTTCCATCAAAAGATAGACGGTTCACGATATCCAATATAGTTTGCAATGAAAAGCAAAATTTGTGTTGCAAACTTTTTCTAAACAAAATGGGATTATGTTTGAATACTTATACAAAATGTTTTAGTCTGTCTCGCGAAATAAATTTTCATTCTTTTTTTTAATCGTTTTTATTAACCAAATTAAAAGTTATTTTTCGAAATAAATAAATAAACAAACAAATAAAGAAATAAAGAAATAAAGAAATGAAAAAACACGAACTAATAAATAAATAAATAAACTTCTTTTAAAAAAATTAAAGGGAAACGCTTAAATTTTTTCAATTACCTATCGCAACATAGTTTGTACATGTACAACCATTGATAGATGATGTTTGCGCTGTTATGACATCACGAAGCGTACATATATATATAACATAGTTTCTTGTCATTCTATTCACTTTTAGGACGTCGTGGTTTTGTTCGCGAATGTGCCGGATCCGGACATTCCAGGTCATTTAATACTGGAGCAGTTTCAAGCACAGGTTAGCCGCACGGGTTTCTTTACATGCGTTTAGGCTGAGGTGAATTGTAGCAGTGTTTATGTAATCGCAGGTTGTATTTTTTTAAAAGTTTTTTACACTTTTGTTTAGGTTGGAACTGCTCTGCGACCTGCTTTTGCTGATAATGTACCCCCAGATGTTCGAGCGATGGCATGTGAGGTGAGTTACCTTGCTTCCTCAAAATATAGTATGTATGAGATGAAAGTATGACGAAACACAAAAAGTTCATCTTTACCTACGGCGTACTCAACATTTTGCCTGATATGTCTCGTAACTTTTGAATTGAACAAAAAAAATCAAAATGTGAATTCCTAATAATGTTCAATTTTTTTTATATTCCTCTATTTATCATCACACATAACCTGTACCGCAGTAATGATCGCCATTATGAATTTTTAATATTTTTTACTAAAATATGAGAGAAAATATAATAGGATTTATATTTGACAAAGTTTTAGCAATATGGCTTTTCTTAAGAAGAAACTACAAAAGGGGGGGACCCTTTTATTTATCACAGACCAAAAGTCCCAATAGGATTTAGGCTTAGATCATTTCTTGTGATCATAGACAGAAGGTGTTTTTTCTAAACATGGAAGTATTATTGAAAGAGATTGGTTGTGGTCAAAACCTACATCAAAATCCATCCGGTAATTATTTCCTCGTTTAGGTATGCTCTTCATGGATTGGATGTGGAATATCACGTGATATAAATGACGTGCGTCGAATCCAACAACTTTTAGTGAACTCGTTAGAAAAGATCGACTCGTCAGATGACCTTTCCAAGTTGGTGTATAGCGAAAGTGCGTATACATTACAAACGCTAGCTGTCTTGAAAGCTTGGGCACAGGTAAGAACGTTTAACATCTTCACATTTTGATAATCGGGACAAAATAATTATAATTGCAGAAGGAGCATAGGTCATACGGGATGGAAAACCAATAGGAAATTCTTAAATCACCACCTCCTACGTGACCAGAGAGTCAGTAAAAGATTTTCGTTGCTGTAAAAAGTTTGAACGACATTTTTCTATACAGATAATTCTTCTATTTTATCGATAAGTTGTACGTCATGCGCAGGGCTTATACATCGTTCTGCTTCGACTTTGTCAATGGAAAACATACCAAGCTGAAGTAGAATGTGTTCGACATCAGCGTCAAGCTCGTCTTTGTTTTCAATCTCATTTTTTTCTTGCGTAATAATAGAATTACCACCTTTACGTAAAGTCATGGCGTATGCTTCAATAATGGTGGCCGATAAGGCCAAGCCGAATAAAATATTTAAAAATGAGAAAACTAAATACGGAGGGTTTTCTAGCTGTTTTTCCTGACTGAATGTGAGATCTCCGTAGCCGATTAAAGTTAAGCTGACAAACCAGAAGTAGAAACTGCTTGCGAACGTCCAATTCTCTGTTCCTTCTCTCATTGTCAGCGAGCAACAGAAAGCCACAAACACCAGCATAAAAACGAGGCTAGTCATCAGAACTTTCAAATGCAAATATCTGTCGTCGGTTTTCTGTCGGCTGTGTATTTTTTTGTCGATGCATCTTATCAGCAGAGTAAGAAGTTGTACCAAAAGTTTCGCTGTAAAACGGTACATCGTGACTGCTATAGGTATACCGAAGATGGCGTATAAAATAAGTACGCCCCTCCCAATGGTCGTGATGGGCGTTGTGTTTCCATACCCTACGCAAGAAAAATTGGACGTATTTAATAGTACAGTGTATTTCTTATCCTTATGCCCATATTTTGTCCGTAACACCTTACAGGAATGTGAAGAATGCATGAAATATTTTTGGCCGAAATAGTAAATGCGATATAATTCAATGATTTCCGTAGATTTTTCACAGGCTTACGATTAGTTAATTTAGAAGTGAGGCATTTCTGATCAGCTTGGAAGACTTGTTAACCTACCTATACTGAGTATAGTAAACATGGCGAAGGTTATATATTGAAGACTTTTGCTTGTTGTGACGTCACATGACGTCATCAATTGGGTTTCCTTGGCGACATGGGATGAGTTTTGCATGATTTTAATACATGCCATCATGAAAGTGTTGTTATGTTCTGCAGAACTCTTTTTCGTGGATTCACTCTTGTGTAAAGAGGCACCAGATGATGTGTTTATAAGTTTGTACTCGTCATCATAAAGTATCTGACATGTATTTTCAAAAAATTTCGCTGTATCTGCTTTGCGTCTTATTTTGTCGTCTGCTATGTCGGCGCCAGAGCACTCCTCGATATAGAAAAATATTACGGCGCCGAGTAAAATGTAAACAAGGAATATGAGAAAGTAGCACAGCAACTTCAATGCCTGTTTTTTTAAACTTTTCAAAAGCTCTTTTCTACTTTCGCTCTTGTAGTTCTGTACTTCAGATATAATTTTTTCCACTTGAAATTTTTCTGCCTCTCTCTTCACGAAGGCTGTCTGTTTGTACGTCTTGTCGTAGATGTAACTGAACTGATTTTGTTGTGTTGTTTTCTGACGAGATATAAACTTTCGAGCTACACTCGCCATAATCCTCTTCTTTTAAATATTTATATTTCCTCGTATACAACTTTTTAAACAAGTAATAATTAAACATTTCTTTTCCTCATTTGCTCTACATTCTTAATGTTATTGTAAGTGAAATTGCTTTGAACAATCGAAGCAAGTTCACATGCTTGTGATATCGTATTATAATTGGCAAAGAAAGGATGTTAGAAATGGTTTCAATAAATTTGAATTTGAATTGCTGAGATATTTCTATTTATTTCGATTTTGTGGGTTTGTTTGAATAATAATTGTTGACCGCGTGTAGCCTCTCTTCGGTGTGTTTGCATGAAATGGAGATTAAGAATGGGCGGTTGTTGCTATCTGAGTCACTCCCACAAATCATCTGTCACAGATAGTCGGGTATGACAGAACTTTCCCTCTAATATGTTTATGAATTGAGAAATAAAAAATATTTACACAAGAATTCACCATAAAAAACAAAAGCAGCAACCGAAATCGGAATGAGAAAACTAGTTATGTTTGAACTACAGTTGATTCTCGTTAGATGTGTTATAATTTTTAAATGTTCAAGTTTGAAAAATAATCATAGTTGCGTTTCTAATCGATGTAACCTTTTGTCGTTTACTGTCTGACTTCTGAGAGCTTTGTTCTCTTAACATATTGATTGAATACGTGATTTTCTTATTCCTGGGACTTGTAGATTTACATCATGGCAATAAAACATGAGAGCGAATCAGGCAAACCATCTGAAGAGGAATACACGACTTCAAGTTTACTCGATCTAGTTGAGAAGGATTTAAAGTTGTTGGTGAAACACTGGATAGGCGCTGCTCGTGACTATGTGTTATTGACTCTTCCTGTGCAGTACGCATCCCAGTTACCTCTGGAAGGAGGCACGTTCTACAGGTAACATTTCACACTACTTCTTCTCGTTTTGTAATTTCCACCTTGTATTTAAATTGTTGTTGTTTATGTTCACGGAAGTGGCATTCTAAAGCGGAGATGGTGTAGTGGTGGCGCATTCGACTTGTAATCATAAGGTTTCAGGTTCGAGTCCCCACTCCGGAGCACTTTAAATGCAGTGTCGTCAGCCCATTTGATGCCATCTACTGACCGCTAACCTAAAAGCAAGTTAGAGCACGGCTATACGTATCTCTGGCGGTAATGTAACATAGTTACAGTCGGAGGGGAGGGAGAGCCAACCGTTAGGATGGAATCCCCAAGGACGTTAAAACTTCCCGTTACTTACTTACTAAAGTTGACCCGTGTTTTAATATTTTAGCGCAGAGATGGTGGAGGAAGTACGGTCTCACTACAAACAAGCATGGCCGCCCATGATTCATGCCATCGCTCTCTGGTTGACAAATGTGGCATTCAAACATTTCGAAGACACTGTTATCGGAGCAGGTAATGTTATTGTTAGCACAGTTATGTTTTTGTTGCGCAAAAGGACGCCTGTTAGAACGCCTACGAAGATCTCAAATACATGTATCTGTTACGTGAAAGTTAGAGTTATATTGGCAGCAAGTTTGCTTGTAAGCCTTATAATACAGCGTTGGTTTAAACACTATTTTTTTGTAAATCCAATAACTGTAATTCCTGTAAGTCATTTTTGACGATCTGCGTAGGCCAGAAAATTAATCAGTGCATGAAATTATCAATTAATTAAATTGACGTAAATAAATAGCCGATTATTATATGTGTCGTTATTTTCTCGTGTTATATTAATAATTTACTATGACTAGTGGCGAGTTGTGTAACCGTCGTGCCGGTCTTTTAATCATTAGTTTTTGTATGTTAAGGCGACGAAGTACCAGCTAGGCTATCCATGGATACGTTGGAGAAGTCTCATGAAGAAATAAATCGTGACCGCTTTCACCTCATCGCAGGGATATGTATTGAAGCAATGTGCTCACCCATGGCCACTTATCCGCAAGGAACCGTGGAGACTTGCATCGATGCTGTTAATGCACTGTTGGAATCTAATTTTGGTAGAACGCGTATTGTTCATAAGAATGTAAGTCATTGTGAGAAAACTGAGATGCGATACTCTAGGTGATACCCGAGACGATAAACTATGTCTGACATTTGCAATTGCAATGCCGCAACTTTAGACCCAGTTCATCTCAAAAAAATACAAATAAATTGGGAACGAGGTTGTTTATGCGAAGTATTTATTCTGAGAAAAACGTCTGAAGTAAATTTACACCCACGCAGAATTTCTTCCATCGCGTGACTTTACTTCGTTAGGCCATCTAATTCCGTACCAACTAAATCGAGTTAACCGCCGCAAGTACGCCGTTTTAACCGTGTGAAAAAATCTACCTGGGGCACAGGTATCGGTTTATGGGTATTGGGTCTTGGGTTTTAGCATTCGTGTGTCGTGTCTCACTTTTATCAAATGTGAAGCAAATGCACCTTTAGGCGGTTGATAAACGTTTCTGACTAAATAACAGTTTGGTTTAAGAGAACTTGCGAAAACGTTTAGTTAAATTACTTTACAGATAGCAGGTGTTTTGCTGTTTTCAGGAATTATGTATTGAACTCTTGACTGTCCTATACCGTTTGTTATTATCGTATGAAGAAATTCGCATCCAGCAAACCATATTAGATATAGTTTTCAAATGCACGCAAGCTTATGACGAGAAAATAAATTCGCGAGGGGAGGTTGAAGATGATACTGAACCGAAGAAATATATAGATCAAAGAGAAGAAGAGTTAGTGCCAAAAAAGAGCGTGGTATTCTCCATCTTAGAGGTTTGTACATACATGGTCACAAAGTATGCGCATTCAGTCATGCCGGAAAGCACTCAGAAGATGAAATCAAATTCTCGAAAATATGGTAAGTAAAGAGATATACTACTAGTGTGTTTTCACTGCTGTTACGTGTGTGTTCAATGTTTTCACGTGTCTTTTTAGTACTGTCACGTGTGTTTTATGTGCTATCGCGTTTTCATTTCTGTATGGTGTGTTTCTAGCATAACCCCGTGTATTTCGAATTAACTCGTGTTATGACACATAAACTGTTTGTTTTTATCACAAAAGACATTTTAGATATTTTTTTTAGAGTTTAGTCTGTCTTCAGTAAAGTTGTTGTCGCATATCACTTCCATCTTGTCCCAACTACCTGATCTGTGTTCTCCATCAGCAAGTGTTGTTTGCCTTCCGACAATCGTGTTTTTGTCGACGACGGTACTCAAAAATATCGCCGTCGGTCTTGAGGAGACATTTCAGAATGTAAGCGAATTAAAGCTGGCATTGGAAAAAATTATACGTAGTTTTAAAAAAGTGATAACCTCTGAACATGGGCGAAATGAGTTATGCGTTGAAAGCTGGGAGAAAATTATTCAAAGGTATTTCCACAGTGTATATAAATCCTTCTGTGTAGTTGTGTATAGATTTTAAAACTTTTCCATCTTTATTCTCCTTCTAGTTTCGGTACAACCAGAAGTTCCACTTTTTAGTACTACTGTTAGCCCCCTGGAGTTAAGGAAGTGAATGTACCAAAGCAAAACTAAAATACAAGCTTGACGAACCTTGTTCTTAGTCTTATGCTTAAGAAAATTTCTTATCTTACCTCTCTTTAACTACGCCTTCACACGTGTTCTCATTTCGTAACTGAATTATAAAGTACTGGGCGGTTCATTTTGTAAAGATTTCACCCAAATAGACTTTCAGTAATGCCCACACAACCCTAAAAAAATGAAAAAATTAATTTTATTTAGTTCGTTTATGTCATTGCTTCAAATCCCGCGAGAGTGTGTCAGGTATACTGCATTGAAAGATGCGTCATCACCTGGTCTTGCATTGTGGGAAAATTTGTTACTCTCCTTCTCTGTGTTTATTTTACATACTCCAAACCAAGCTGTGAGTAAAACGGTGTTGCTGACCGATTGTATCGAAGTGTTTGTTGATGTCATTAAATATGCTCCCGCAAAGGTTTGTATATTTAATTTTGCGCAAAGAACTACACGGATTTCTTCTTATAAGCAACTCCATTTTATATTTCGGCCTCCGTAAATTTCAGCTTTACACTTGCTATTTTAACTCTTTAATTTATCAAAAAGAATCTTATATTCTTTTAACCTTATTAACAGCGAGCTTTTTTGTTAACCTGGAGGAAAGGGGTGGGGGGGGGGGGTGTACATAAACAAACTTACTGGAAATAACTTTTCTTGTTGTCACTTCAACTTGCATAAAGAAAGCCTATGTTTTACCCCGGGTTTTTCGAAAAAATCTTTGTCCGAGTAGGCAATAACCCCGAATTTTCGTATTATTAACGAGGCAAATTTAAAAAACATCAAAGAAAACTATTTTTTGCACATGTATGGTTGTGATTACGATAATGACGAGGGTATTAAATACTGCGATGTTTTTTTATTGTTTTTTTAAAGATTTTTTTGACCAACCTCGATTTTTAAAAACATTTTCCTTGCCCCTTGGGAGTTCGAAATCGGGGTACTACTGTACTATTGCAAAAATCCTAAAGGCGGGGGCAAACCAGTCCAACATTTCATCCAACATTTTTTTCCCATGTTGGATGAAATGTTGGATGAAAAAATGCATGTTGGATGAAGCAAAATTTTAGGTTTGTGGGACTGCTTTTAAAAACATTCGAACGATAAAGAGTTCATTCATTCCTGGCGGACGGAAGGAATTCTGCAGTGCTGCTTATGTTGCTGAACGAACTCATCGATTCAGACGATGAAAAACCAACCTGCGGAAAAACAAGAGAGTGGATAAAGAGGAGGGAACAAAATGGATATTTTAGTAATATCATTAAAGAATTGAAGATCGAAGACAGATTCGCATTTAGGGAAATGTTTCGGATGGATGTTATTGAAACGCATCAAATTAAAAACATTCCATTCAAAAACGTTCGAAATTCGCGTTTTTATATGTTGGATGAAAAGTACCACCAAACCAATCCAACATGAAAATTCACGCAACTCAGATAGAGAATTCCTTTGATCTTGCCGAGAATGTTGGATGAAATGTTTGACGGCGATCAAACTTCAGCCAACATTGTCCAACACGATTTTTTTCTTCTTTTTTCAAAATTTTGAAGTGACTCAAACCAGTCCAAAATTTCATCCAACTTCACAAAAATTGCATGTTGGATGAAATGTTGGACTGGTTTGCCCCCGCCTTAACAAATAATCATTAAAAGCGGAATTATATGAATGTTTTAGTGAGAAAAATGCTTTTTTTAAAAAAATGTTAGATTTTAACGTCATGCGCGAAATGTAATACCTGTGAAATATATTTTTCATCGACCTGAGAAAAAATTACTGCACGTGACAAGTCTAAGTGTAAAGTAAAGTATAACATTTTATATATTCGGAACATTAACAGCTAGTTTTTAAAAAATATATGAACAATCCTCTCGTAAATGTAATATTTTCACCTGCGTACATTTTTTTTCTAGTTGCGTCTGTATGCTTTAAAAATTATCGAGAGCATGGTGAAAAGCGTGGACGAAGATATATCCATACCGTTCATTCGACAGTGTGTACCGCACGTGGTTGGGATATTAGAAGAAGCTCAAACTAATAAACCATCGTGTGACGTCGAATTAACGGTTTGCAAAGAATGTATATCGTTGATCGAAATTGTGTTAGCAATGGTGGAAGATGGGAATCGTAAGAACGTTTTTTTGTTCTTTGAAAATCCACATAAACGGGCTTTCTTATGAAGGTACATAATAATGCCTTCTTAGAAAGAGAAGAGTCCCAGTCAAGTAAGGCTGTTTTTCTAAGCCGGTAAATGAAGTATTGGGGAATATTATAGAATATTATAGAATAGGTGTCTTTTATAAATCAATTTTTTTTATTTAAAGCTTACCTCCCGCGAAAAAAAAAGTTGATTTCATATAAAATAACTTGAAATGTTTTCTATGAATCTTTTTATTTTTTCTGAACAATTTTAATCAGTTTCCGAGTCTTTAGCTACTTATGCGAAATTATGATATCATTAGTTACACGCTAAAGAAAAATCGCTGGTGTGAATGATAATCGTATTAATGTTCATGTAAATATGTTCAAAATATCAAACTGGATAGGTAAGAACATGTTTCCATAACCACATAACTTGATAAATCCTGAAAACAGCACCTCATCAAATACATGAAAAGATTCATAGACAATTTTTCGAGCTCAAATATGTGAAACCAACTTTTTTTTTCGTGGGAGGCAAGCTTTAAAATTTTCAACAAAAATTGCGAGAATTCAGATGAAATTCGCTAATAATTTTATACTTGCACAGGTGTTCATATGATGTCAATATACGTTACTGTTTTGATTTATCTTCTGTATGATTCATCGTCACTGAGTAAAGCGAACGGATTTTCGCGATCACTTCACGAGTTTTGCATACAACGATTAACCGCAACTGGACCTTTGTATCCACTTGCCTTCCGCTCAATTATGGGTGGTACGCCTGAATTAAAAGACAAACTGACCGCAGGTATTAAAGCCAACGAAGCGATTAAAACAGCGAGGAAGAACATGGAGATGAATAAGTCATCGGAGCCAGTACAGCCACAAATAAAACTGAAAATGGACTTCAGTAACTTTAAATGAACAAGATGGAATGCGTCCAAAGAAAAAAAAGAACTTTCATGAGCGTGTAAATAAATAAATTTTATATGAATTTGCAGAAAAATAACTGACAACTAAATTACTTTATTCACCTATATTTTTTATAAATAAGGCCTACTTTGGTCTAAATTTAGGACAAGTTATTATTATTCCGAACATTATACATTATACATGATAGTCACTTCATTGCATTGCCTACCCATTTTCCCTCACATGGCATGGGTAACACATTTTCATAGGGATTCCAAACATCAAGGTAATCGTGAAAACCACTACTTGTCATGAAAATACTAAAATGTCAACCATGTTTCTAAAGTGTTATTAAGAAAAGAACATGCCCTTTGGAATTCCAGATATTCGATACACTTCATTCCATACGCCGTGTCGGCTTTTTTTACTTGATTGGATGGATTATTTTGCTCAATTATTTTATGACATTGAAATGTGTGTCGCAAGTCGCAAAAATTTAAGAAAGGCCAAATTCGCTAAAATACGATTTTTTGACCTCGCAAAATAAAATAAGCGCGAAAATTGTGAAAATGTCGACATGCAACGCGTGACTTTTGTTTTCGAATGAAGCGTTATCCTCGGGTTTTGTGGTACAGCTATAGTATGATGTTTTAAGAACGATGCAACTGATACTACTATGTAATTCTTTATTATTGCTCCACAATAGCTGAATATATATATACATACAAAATTTGCATCTAAATCTAAGAGAAGTGACTACAGTCACTAATTTTTCCGAAAATATATGACATGACTAGTACTTTTCGAAAACAATTCCCTCCAATGTCAAAGTCATAAATGTGCGACCAATTCAGTCAGGTAAAAAAATGTTTCTTCGATGATGTAGGTATTCTACGCTAAAGAATTTTTTTAGTAGCTACTCACTCATAAATTTTCTATTCGCAAAAAATCATTAAGGTTGAGGTCGTCGATAAACTTCGGGAAGTACGAATATGTGAACGCAGGTTTAGTGTCAAAAGTTTACACACGATCTGCGTCTAGAAGTTCGGATAAATTTCTCTAACCAACAAATGCTGAACGCTACCTTCTCGCATTCTCCTCATTTTTTCTGTTTTTCTCGTCAATAACTTTGATAATAGCTTCCATGTTTTGAAATTTTTGCCATTTCGAATAATAGCAGTA
The DNA here is from genome assembly GCA_030067915.1 of Hydractinia echinata. Taxonomy (NCBI): domain Eukaryota; kingdom Metazoa; phylum Cnidaria; class Hydrozoa; order Anthoathecata; family Hydractiniidae; genus Hydractinia; species Hydractinia echinata. Next base: position 227,833 of record JASGCC010000082.1, read on the forward strand.
ACTCCTACAACATAGGAAAAGTAGTCCTTATTGAACATTGAAGGATAACAAACCATAAAAATACGGAAGTAACTAAAAAACGTTTTAACAAGTTAAAAGAGGTTTCCAAGATAGTCGTAATCCGTAAACAACGCATGTCAATTCTTATAAAATGAAAACCCTTACAACAGACGGAACGAAATAGTTTTAAATTTTTCATAGCAGTCAGAAACGCTAATTTTTTGGTCCATTTATAAGAGAGGGTATCAATCCGCGTGTGAAAATATAGCTAAAACCTTACTTCCGCAAAATTTCGCGGAAAAAAATTCCGTGAGATATTAGTTTTTTTGTACACCGCAAAATCTTATTCTGCAAAAATCTAAAATTTCCAAACCATGAACCGCAAAGTGTCTGTTTTGCAATAAATATTACTAAACTTCCTTTTATTTCGCGAAAAATTAATTCCGGCGAAATTTACTGCTTTCCGTTTCCCGCAAAAATACAAAAATTTTGCGATTCTTCCTAACCGCCAAAATTTCTTACCGCGAAATTTTCTGGCATAATAAATTGATACCAATTCTTTTTTAAATAAGGAGTATCTCTATACATTTTTCTAACAATTTCAGTCCAAGATACAGATCTAGAATTATTTTTGACTTCAACACCATGTTGAACATCCCTTGTTTGTCCCTGCTAATTTGTTGAAAAACGAGTTTTCTTTTTTTGGACCAATTTTGATATTACAATTAAATACGGAATGTCCTTTTCATATTCTGATATACGCTAGTCAAAAATAGAGCAGTATCATGGATGAAATCACAAATTTCGTCAAGTTATATTTTGACACTATTTTGACACACGTCAGAATCTTAAAATATCGTTTAAATGAGATGCTGTACATTCTAAATCTTGATGATGACACTTTATAGAAGAGAACATTTTTTTACTTTTATTTGTGATTCTGCATAGTCACATCTAACGAACGCTTAATTTATCCGTGTAAGGTCTTACAAGAGATGATGTAACAAGAAAACTTACCATGAACCCAATGACGTCACAATGAAGGAACCAATTGCCATATCACAAGATTTCTTAATACGTTCTAAGAAAAAAAGAAAAAAGAATTTCCCTCGAAGCTTGCACATGCTAGACAGCCACCAAAGTCAAAGGTATAACTTGTGATGAAACATCAAAAACCTCGTAAAAGCGTTCGCAATGGAGTCGAGAAAAAAAAAGAGTTACAAGGAAATATCAATTTCAAAAACCGATCGCAGAATACCTTAACGACATAAATTATTGCGGACATAAATTATTTTGGCATGAATTATTGCGGACATAAATTATTGCAGCTTTTGCGAGAAAATTTCATTGTTAACTGTAGATTATTTAAGTTAATAGAATAAGCAACTATTTATTGAAACGGTAAGAACTTCATACCAAAATTCACTTGGCAGTCATGAAAAAAGTTGAAAGATTCCACAAAACAACAAATTATTATTAAAACGCAATTATTTATGTCGCAAAATGTATAGTAAGCATTGACACCGCAATAATTCATGTCGCAAATCAATTTTTTTTTACCTTTAAATCACAATAATCTTTGTCCGCAACAATTTTTGTCCTGGAGTTCTACAAAAGTAGATTTTGAAAGTCGATTATAAACTTTTAACAGAATTTTCATGATAAATCTCGATTTTGAAAATAAAGTACATAAAAACAATTTTAAATTTTCGATCAAGATCTTACTTAAATTTCACAGAACTGAGTTCGTTGGAGAACAAAAAAAAACTCAGTAATACTAAGTAACTTAGGATATTAAAGGAATTGAACAAAGGAATTGAACTGATACAGAATACAAATATATCGGACTCATATTCCACAAAAGAAAATCCATTTTAAAAATTAAGTTTGAAATATGGTTGATTCATCAAATCTTTCTTGTTGTTTCCCATATTTTAGCTATGCACCATTTTGATCTCCTATAGTCTGTAAACAGGCTATTCAGATTACGGTTTATAAGTAAATGGCAGCTGAGCTGAGTGGCATGGCTTCCACGATTAATAATAATTCCAATCAAAACCATATAACTTTGCCAAAATGCTCAAAAAATAAACTCCAGGAGTGTTTTCGGAGTTTTTTGACTTTTTTTCCAGGAGAAAGCTATAGCTCATGCAAAACAGCAACGAGAAAAATGAGCTGTGTGTAAACAGCTTCCGAATTGGGTGACAAAAAAGAGACAAAAGCAGAAAATTAACAAACAAATAAAGAAAATATTTACCTACTGGAATACAAACCCATACCAAGACCAATAGTTAAACCGCAACTTATACCAAATAAAAGTGAAGATCGGACGCATGGTGTTTCTGAGATAAAATGTGATAAGTCCCACTAAAAAGAACGAATTCCCATGATTTCTGCTCTCTGTGACAAGTTATTTCTATATTAATAATACCTGCATGTGGTCTGTGTGTGTGTGTCCATGCAAGAGAAAATATATACACTTGAATTGTTGCAGACAAATTATTGTGGCTTTAATTAATGTGAACATGAATTATTGCGGTTTTTGCTTAAAATTGCTTTGTGAACCGCAATAATTAATGTCCCGAAATTATTAACAACATGCCAGAATGCAATAATTAATGTTTGAAAATATAGAAAAATAGTAATCCACACGAACAAATTAACTGTAAATTATTTAAGTCACATGAAATAAGAAACTCAATCTATCAAAACAGCAAAAAATTCCATACAAAAAATTCATAAAAAACATTTCATTAAGAGAAAAAACATCTGAAAAAATGTTGAAAGAAATTAATAAAATCTCAATAATTTATGATGCAAAATCATTAAATTATTGTAAAACCGCAATTATTTTATGTCGCAAATGTGCCGCAATGATTTATGTTGCAAAATCCAGTTTTTGTTTTAAATCCCAATAAATTTTGTGCACAACAATTTTTGAGGTACAGACACACGAAATAGCAAATGTCATACATTTTTATCCAATTTGTCGCGAAGGGGCGAATTTTTGTGGAATATGAAGGTTGGGCAACCCTGTTGGTTTATATAACATTTAATACGGGTCAGCCATGGCAGAAAAAAAATGCTTTTAAACTTTCATCTGTTTTGAAATGGCGTTTGTGTAATCGCCTAGATTTTGAACTTTAGGATTATGTACTTTGAATAAATTTTCAAACATGTATCTTATTACTTTCCTGTGAATTTTCGATTTCTGCCTGGTTTTGTGTATACCTTTCCAAATTTTGGTCATGAAAGCTTTTCGGGAAGAAAGTCACAAAGACCGTGGGGTCTTTGTGACATTTTGTTTTTACCTAGCTCAGTTTTTTATTTTTATCACATTAATTAGTCTTTCTATGGGAATATTACTTCAAGTGGTTTTTCAGGGATTATTGGGACTGGTGTGGTGTTTCTATTTGTTTTTTGTTTTCCCTACTAGCTAGGAATATACATGTTTTCTATAAGCAATTGAAATTTTAAAATGAGGCTAAGGATGCCTATGAAAAGTACTTTTTCAGACTCAAAATATGCTTAGGTTATGCTTATGGCAAAAAGATTTATTGGAATAAATCCAATAAGCCCGTTGTAGAAGGGCCAGCTATGCAGATCAAGACAGAATGGGTAGTGGAGGCTATTAGGAAATTGAAGATTGGCAAGGCTGCAGGAGTATCAGGTATTGTTGCAGAGATGGTAAAAGCATCTGGATATATTGGAGTTGAGCTTATTACAAGTCTTGCTAATCAGATTATAAAGGATGGTGCTATTCCGAGTGAGTGGCAGTCGAGTGTAATAGTGAATTGTTTCAAGGGCAAGGGTGATGCATTAGAAAGAGGTAACTATAGAGGTTTGAAGTTGGTTGATCAAGTAATGAAAGTTATTGAAAGAGTGATTGATAAGTTAATATTTTTACTCAGACAGCTTCAGGAAAAGTATTTAGGAAAGAGAAAGAATCTCTATTTTTCCTTTGTAGATTTAGAGAAAGCTTTTGATAGATTGCCACGTAAAGTTATTTGGTGGGCTATGAGAAAATTAGGTGTGGATGAGTGGCTAGTTACGATGGTACAGTCTATGTACAGCAATGCTAGAAGTCGTGTCAGGATTAAAGATTCACTTAGTGATGAATTTAGTGTAAATGTTGGTGTACATCAGGGTTCTGTACTTAGTCCTTTGTTGTTTGTTCTAGTCTTAGAAGCGCTGTCGATGGAGTTCAGAACAGGTTGTCCATGGGAGTTATTGTATGCAGATGATTTGGTTCTCATAGCAGAGTCGATGGAAGAATTAGTTGAAAAGTTTGAGAAGTGGAAGAAAGGACTAGAAGAGAAAGGGCTAAGGGTGAACACAGCAAAGTCTAAAGTCATGATTAGTAGCATTGCAGCCAAGTGTGACCTTGTAGTTGGAAAGTGGCCTTGTGGAGTTTGCAGGAAAGGGGTTGGTAGTAACTCAATTTTTTGTCAGACTTGCAAGCATTGGGTACATAAGAAGTGCAGTAGTATTGGTGGAAGGTTAAGAGCTGACATTCAGTTTGTATGCAAGCGTTGCAAAGGTGAGATTATAGAGAATGAAGTATTTCCAGCTTTAATGATGTACAACAGTGGCTCGCTAGAGATAGTTGAGAACTTCTGTTACTTAGGTGATATGTTGGGCAGTGAAGGGGGTGTTGGAAGAAGTGTTACTTGCAGGATAGGTTCTGCTTGGAAAAAGTTCAGAGAGTTACTACCTTTGTTGACTAGCAGAGTCTTGTCAATTGAGGTAAAAGGTAGGTTGTATGAGGCCTGTGTAAGAAGTGTTATGTTGTACGGTAGTGAGACATGGGCAGTGAAGCAGGAAGATCTTGACCGTTTAGAAAGGAATGATATGAGAATGGTTAGGTGGATGTGTAACGCCAGTCTGAGAGACAGAAAGAGTTCAGATGAGCTGAGAAGCAGGCTAAGTATCCGTAGAATTAAAGATGTTATCCAGATAAGAAGATTGAATTGGCTGGGGCACTTGGAAAGAATGGAGGAGGATAATTGGGTAAGAAAGTGTAGAGACTTGATAGTTCCTGGGGCAAAGCCCAGAGGCAGACCGAGAAAGACTTGGCAGGAGGTTATAAGGACAGACTTGATACAGAGGAAGTTGAGTTTAGATCTAACACAGTCTAGATCAGATTGGAAGAGGGTCATTAATATACCCCGTCCAACCCATACTAGCATGGAAAACGGACGTTAAGCCGAGAATGATGATGATGATGAATATGCTTATGAAATACACATGATCAAGCTTAAAATGGGTATGGGTACACATGATCAAGCTTAAAATGGGTAATGGGAAATCTTCTAGTCGTGAATTCATTGAGTTGCGAATCACAAGGTCAGTAAGTTGCTTTTTTCACGCTACCGAATCATTTTTTCAGACTTGAAACAACAAAATTATTTCTATAAACTTTTCTTAAAAATAGAATCCCTGCATAACAAAAAACTCTTATTTAAATTAAAGCATACACAATAACATGTCTCTTCGGAATATGGCTACAATCCCCTTTCTTGCTGCCATGCCACTGATTGTTGGTGGAGGGACGAGGTCGATAGATGTAGATGTGCATATTTTTACATGGCTAGCCTCACAAATATGGAGGGATATACCCTGTCTATTATTTCCAGGAGGGCCATGGCTTTGATGGGGAGTCCTGGAGTATTTAATGCTCTCTTTGAGTTACGCAAACTCAATTAGGGTCAGCACTCTGCCACATCCAACAGCCCACACAGTGTGCCATCTACCCAATTTCCCTCACATGGCTTGGGTTAACCCGGGGCTATGGTAATATTCAATTGCCCATATTGAATCACCGCCAAGGGGAATCGAACCCTGGTCTCCCGCACAAAGTACGAGAGTGATAACCACTAAACTACGGCGCCACAATTTGACTTTATGCGCAGACACCATAGTGATCAAAAACCTACAAACGCTAAAGCGTATCAAATTCAGTATTGTTGCCTGTGAGTTTAAAATTTAATAATAAATAATTTGAAATATTTATCTTTCTTACCTTTCATCTTATAGCTATATGACATGTTGTTTTTTGGTCTGCAAATTTTATGCTTTTCTTTATGCGAAATGTCGGACAGTGCCCTGTACCACACTTTTCGAACGTTCAGAACTAAAGTTCCCTTTTTCGTCCTTTACTATTAAAAGGTAAAGTAAAACATTTTACAATGAGGTTAATTAATTTTGTATATTTTTTAAAGAAATTGCTTTATGCAAGTAATCCTTTATAAGAAACTCAGTGGTGGAGGCTGTGTGCGCTTGTCTGACAAGCAAAGTTATTTTTGGGGAATCGATTACTGTTAAATGAGGTAAGTCACTAACTCGGTAACTGACAACTAGCAACTCACGGAACTCATGACTCGATGATTACCAATACCCGGTCAAAATATGGTTATTTGAAAAAAAATATTGCAAGTCAGAAACAATCTCTGTTTTACCAGAAAAAAACATAAAATCTGGTTTCTGAATTCACAAAATGTTTCTCTTTTTAGCTACAGAGTTTCCATATACTAGAACTGTTTCCATATCTGTATAAATCTTATCCAGGGGCGGATTTAGCTATGGTGTACTGGTGTAAATACACCAGTGAAAATTTGTCTCCAAAAAGATAAGGTGATCTCTGTAAGCCTGTTTTTTTTCAATTTTATGCCCAAAGTCTGAACAAAGCAGGGTAGCCGTAGAAACTAAAAGTAGGAACCAACAGTAACCAACAGTAACCAGCAGTATTTCGAAGTAACCACCAGAGAACCACCAGTATTATGAAGTAACCACCAGAGAACCAGCTGTTTTTTTAAGTAACCACAAGAGAACCAGCAGTTATTATTAATTTACTCCAATTAAGGCAGCAACAGCGGCGCAAAGATGTTATGATTTTTATGCACAACACTTCATGACCTTAAAACTACCAAATATGATAAATAAAAGGGCACCTAGTTCCCAGGGCATTTTTTGATACTTTATGCTCTTGCTAACCAGCTACTTTTAAGTTGTTTTCACGAGGTCCAATAAATGGATTCCGCGAAGATTAATTTTCGAAAATATGAATAAAATTCGCAGAATTAACCAACTTAAGTTATTTATTTATGTATTTCGCCTAAAGGCAATAATGGAAACAAGAAGAACAGAACGAAAATAGTGTTTTCAGGATTAAAGTTCATTCTTTGAAATAAAATGTAACACGTTTCAAGGAAAAAACGTTCCTATCGAAAGCATAATTTTTTTACTTGAACAGAAACCATGTGAGAAAAACAAACGTATATTTTCTGCCGGATGCCACGATGTTTCTCCACGACATTTATTATTTTATTCGAACTTTACTTTGTCTACCAAAAGAAAAAAATGTCTCGTTTTGGACCCTCCTCCGTATAGCGTTTTATTTGGTTTACAATACATGAATTGCAAAATGAAAATCTTTCGGTCAAATACATAATCAGATTAAGTGGAATAATGTTTTAGGAAGCGTTGAAGGAAGTGTGTAATCGCTGCGAAAAATAAACTAAAATTTGATATGGATTCTTCAACAGTGGATAAAATGGCAGTAGAGGTATCACCATGCTAGATGACTTCAAACTGTGCAGTTTATTAATTCATTCAATTCATTCGAACTTTAACGTCTACCACAAGAAAACAATGTCTCGTTTTGGACTCACCTCCGTATAGTGTTTTTCGTTATATTTGGTTTACAATTCAGATATTAGTTTGTTATTTAAAATATTAATTTTGTTTTTGTTAATTCTCGCGTGTGGTTTTAAAAGCCTTCTGTCTCAACTGTTGCATAAAGCCCGAGTCACACCAGACATAAACATTTCAGAAAAATGGGTCATGAACTGTTGTGTACATTATAAAATGTTTCACATTCATAGCGGTAGTTGCGTTTATTTCGTTTTATCTATTTAACTGGTCTCTTGTGGTCACTTAAAAAAACTGCTGGTTCCTACTTTTAGTAAAAGCGCAGGGTAGCACCCATGCGCATGCGTTTGGTTTGTAAAGCTGATTTTCAGAGTCCTATGGCACCGTAGATTAGTGGTTATAGCTCTCGTACTCTGTGCGGGAGACCAGGGTTCGATTCCTCTTGACGGCGATTCAACATGGCCGAGTGAATGTTACCATAGCCCCGTGTTAACCCAAGCCATGTGAGGGAAATAGGGGAGATGGCACTCTGTGTGGGCCGTTGGATGATACCGGGAGTTGTCTAGTAGAGTGCGGGCCCTAATTGGGTCTGCGTAGCTCAAAAATGAGCATTAAATACTCTAGGACTCTCCATCTAAGCCATGACCCCTCCTGGAAATAATAGACAGGGTATATCCCTCGATAATTGTGAGGCTAGCCATGTAAAATATGCACATCTATCGATCTATCTATCCTCACTATCCGCGCCCGGGTTCGATGGTCTTGTTTCTATTAGAAAATACAAATCGCCACCCTTTTCTTCCTGCAAAATATTTGATTTCCCGTGTCGGTGCCGGCTTCACTATTTACACCAGTTGTGCTGGTGTAAGCTGCCCTTCTGGCTGGGCAAGAATTTCTCTGGTGGAGGAGGAGGAGCGTAATCTTTGTGAACCTTGTTAATCGTTGTAGCAAAGTTTTAAACTTGATTGGTATACGTTTGTTTATGGCGCTCAATACGCCCTCCAAAACCCCAGTTGTTTTTTATCGCTCTGACAAGCCTCTTTGAGACTATTTTACACCAATCAAAAAAAATCCTAAATCCGCCCCTGTTATCCTTGACTGTATGGATGAGTTGCAAATGTTTACAAAGTTCCCTATATGCGCGCGCCATCTTTACAGGCAATAAAAGAAGGACCACATAAAGAAAATTTTAAGGAATAAACGATCTAAAAGGAGCTGGAATTGGTTTTTCTTTATTATCATTTTCTCTTTTTAATATCTTTTAAAAAGTAAGTTGCTTTTTAACTTGATTTCTTCGATCATTGTGGTCTGTTCTTTATATTATTGCCTGTGTGCATGCATTTTCTGTGGGTAAGCCCTTCTGGCTCTAACAACTGTGTAGCAGTCAGAAAGATGCGAGAGTTTAATGAAGAAAGGTCTTTTTCAGCCCATTTCTTTCTACGAAAACATTGTTGAGGCTTTAAACTATTATTATCGAGTGTAGAGATGAACAATGGACATGGATAACTGATTGACATAAAGTCTTAATGATACCTTAGTGCGGGGAAATAGATCTCACTTCACCTAGCGCCCGCACCTTTTTGCCTACTAAGCAATTGTAAAAGCCAAATGGGCTTACCGCGAATGTAGCTAAACATTTAAAAAGTTCTATGAAGTCACTGTTTTCTTTCAGCGAAAGGAAAACATGGAGCTGAGGTTTTTTTAAAAAAAATGTGTCTACGCTTGTGTTCGCTAGAGCATTGGAAAGGACTTTACAAAATATTTCCACATATTTTTGAAAGCCTAATGACAACTACTCCTTGAATTTAAGCCATCTAGCTAGCTACCTTCTTCTTTTGCTTTTTAGCTGGAGGATCAAACAATGCGTGTTCTTCGTTTTCTGCCATCTTTGATTAAAAAATTAGTTAAAAAATACGGAATCGACTTTTCAAAACATAACGCGCATGACATCATGAGAAAATAAGGTATTTGATAAAAAAGCAACACGGGGACCAAATTTTTTACCTTTTGTATACAAATCTTACAGTACGTCTTAAAAAAAAAACAATTAGCGTTATATTTAAGGGTACAGAGGCACGATTTTTATTGAATTGAACAAATCATGCGTTCCAAACAAAAATCGGGGAAAACCAAGTTTTTGGATCTCTTTTCATTTTGCCTATAGACTATGCAAAACTGGCTCTAATGCTATTACTAATAGCGTAAAAACAAAATTGGCTATGCTATTACTAATAGCGCAAAAACGTTTAGGTATAAGAAATAATTCATTTAGAAACAAAAAACCATGCTTCGTAGGTCCACATCACTTTTCAAAAGCGCGTGGTTATGTAAGCGCACGGGGGTTTATGATTTATATGAATAACAACATTTCGTAGGGCTATAGCTTGCGCACTAAATCCTAACCAACTATAATTTATAAACCCTTACCCATATAGCTATGCCCAAAAAAAAACAAATTTATAACATATTCTAACAAAAAATGTCAGCGGTAATCAACGTCACATCCCCCGTTACTAGACATCTATGCTATTTATCTTTTTTGGCAAAAGTCTTTTTGTAAACAAACAATAAGAACAAAAGATTCTTATCGTACCCAGGCTTCTTACACAATTTACCGAAAGCGATTCTGCTTCCATAATGGTTGCTCTCTTGTAACAAAAAAAGTGACTGACATCAGTAGAGATACGACGAACCTGTTAAAATCACTTTGAGAATACTATCATTCTGAAGTTACTTTTTGCTGCATTTTTTTAAAGTTTGATTACCCACATTTGAACCATCTGGTGAAAAAAGCCATGTCACAAAGAGATGGACCCATGGCTGACTGGTTAAACACATGGGAACGTAACACGAATGCAGGGTAAAGCGTTAATCTTATGAAACAAAAAAAGCCTTGCTACTAACTATATTTATGTAAAGCTTACAACATACAGCTAGCAGCCTATTGTAGGTTTTTATGCTCGTCGACTTTTTAGGGACAATCCAGGAGGTGGAAGAATCACCTTAAATAATGATAAAGAATTAAGTGATTTACTTGACTTTAGTGCGGTAAGATCTGTTTTAATTTCTTGATCAAGTTAATAGCTAACTAGCTTTACAAATGCATATATTTTTTAGCTAGCTAGCTACCTATTTTGCACTAAGACCTTTTTTGTAAATTAACTGTACACTTTTATAAAGCCATGGTTGCTTGGATTGGTTTCTAAAAGACAGCCGTTAAACCCATGTATAGTGTAAAGTAGCTCTATATAGCTACATCTACAAAAAAATTAACATGGTTAGGAATGTGACGTCACTTGAATGGTGTCTAAATATGCCACTAATTACTTTTACGTTAACCTCAGGAATTATAATATTATAAGACAAAAGCTCTTAATTTTTTGTTTATGCTATTATTAGCACAATGCATCTCAATGACGTGGTATTGTTTTTAAAAACAAGCTAAACATTATGTCCATGGTGACCATGACGATTCTCCTCTAATTACATGTATGAGTTCTTTGTCCATTACTTTAAACAAACGTCACTCAAAACATTTCAAATAATTGAGATGCACTTCGTAATAGGCATATGAAAGTGCCTGAATAACAAAAACAGTTGAAGGTCAACATAGCTGCAAGAATGCTGGATTTTTTCTCCATAGATTTAGCTGAGGTTTGCTATGTATATATCTTGCAATAAAATCATGATGAACTAGCTGCACTATATATAAATACTCCTTAATAAAATATATCCATATAAATACCTAACTTACAATCAACTTGATTTTACATCTGTTACAGAAATTGTATATACATATTATGTTTAAAAACCTTTTTTTAGATGTTCACTCCTCCAGCTAATAACACTGGAATATCTAGAGTTAACCCTAGTTCGCCTTCTACTCAACAAAACACAACTGGTCCTGTTACAGCTGTGTCAAGGCCAGGTGAATAAAACATTCTTCTTTTCTATAACAAGAATAAAATTATTGCTGAAGTTGTATTAAAAATGTTGTCCACCTGTAGAGTGTGAAGTAAATAAAACGAAAGCAGATGATGAACTTTTATACAGCTTGCTTATATTTGAGTGAACAGCTTTAAAATAAAAAATGTATTTGATAATTAAAACCTTGATGCAACACTGCATTTCATGTTTACCATCTATATACTTGATTAAAGTTTAAAAAGGATATTTTATATGCCATTTTAAAAAATAGGCATATATCTTCTCTTTGGTTTGTTTGTTTTGTAGTTTATTTATATATGGTTTGTAATGCCTTTTTATGTGCTGCTTTATACAGATATACATGAAAAATCTTTCCCTCCGACCTTCAGCTGTTTTACTTTTAAATATATCTATATTCAGGTGTTTTTCTAGTTTTATAGTTCAGTGCAAGGTGTTCCATCTTTCTACATAAGCATGCCTTGAATTTTTCTATTTTATCATTTACTGGTTTCAGCTGCCTTTGAGTTTGAGCATAAAAAGCAGATGTCTTAGTTTGAAAAAGAAAAAAAATATTTCAGTGTCCACGGAGTATACTGTTCTGTGTATCACATTACTAAAAGAAGAACAAATTCTTCTGTGGTGTTCTAAGGATTTTTGTTGTAAGGAGAAGGTATGACTCATTATGGTTCAACATTTTTATCAAGGCCCTACAACTTTATATGATTTTTTATGAATTTTATAACCTTAATATAATTTATAAGATTGTTTATCAAAAGCTAAACAATTTTTATTATTTTGGGATTGTAGAGCAAAAAAATATGGTTTATACTTGAAATGAATCTTTAAAGACTTTTTTTCCCGTGTTTTTTTTTCACCTATGTGGATTTTTTTGCAGCTGTTTAACAAAAAAACCTTTACTTTATTGTTATGAAAATTTTTAACTTCAATATTTAGATTGTTTTAAGAAACATCTGCTTCATGTAATCAGCTGTTTCTTTGTACACAGAGAAAGCAGTCACAATAAGAATGCATTAACAGATATTTGAATGTTTCTTTGTTTCATCTTATGATTTTTTTGAATCATTTTTTTCTGAAGAAATCTAATAAACGTGATTAAAAAAGTGATTTTCACTTAAAACCCATTGTTTTATTAATCAAATTTACTTGCTAGAAAAAGGAGCCTAACAAGGTGGGGTCATGACAAAAGCTAGTGAGTGGCAATATTATTTGTCTATCATCAATGCGTGTTGCTGCAACTGCTCTACCTACAATGATATACTTCACATTGTTGCTTTGTTAAGTTTTTCCATCATGACAATGTGGTCAGGAACCGTTGACCCCCCATCTTTCTTGGTTTTGTAATTCAACTATTGATGTAATATCATCTTGGCATACCTGCCTTTTTATTAAGTAGATAAGGATTGTTTTTTATTTTATTCACAGCAATTATTTGATATATGGGGTTAGATATTTCTTCCAAATGGACTAAAGTTTAAAATAAAAATAGCCTCTCTTGGTTATTTTTCTTTTATCTATCCCATTATATGTATTTTTTATTAAATTAATTCAACTTGCACAATTCTTCAGCATGTCCATATAATTCGGAAACCATTTGTTATGCGTTAATGAGGTCAAATAGATTCTATTATGTTGAGGGTGTTATGTTGGGCCCTATTTGAGGATTTCCTTGATGGTGTATCCAGAGGAAAAATTTCGAAATTCTATGGTACCAATTGTCCGAAAGAGCTATATACTAATTCCTTGTAAATAATTAAATGAAAATCATTTAGTTGCTGCATGCTTTGACAAATACAAAAATAGAAAGGCATATGCGTATGCAATACCTTTTCCAGGAAATTAACGAAGCACAAAATTCGCATTAAATGTCCCTTATTAAAGTGTAGCGTAAATGTCCAGGATGTTAAGAAAATTACTAGTTATATAATTTAAAAACTTTTCACTCCCTGCATCTGATATTGTAAACATGTTGAGGAAAACAAGAGAAGCTGTTTGTCAGGGATCCCATATTCCTTTTCTTTCTGTTTCCATTTCCATAATTTGTAAAAAAGTTGTAGTGCATACTTGGGCCATTGAAAACTATTTTTACAAAAATGTTTGTTAAAATGCAATGTTTTTGTGTACATCATGAAAATCACATACATTTAGTTTGTTTCTTTGTATATTTTATTATGTTATATATTATTGTATTATTGTTATTTAACGATTCCAATATTTCGAATTTTGAATGTTTAACTTAAACTTGTTATTTAATTTAGGTTTAGATGAACCTTGGACAACATATGATTCAAGGGTATGTAGTTTTTCCTTTACTTTGATTCCATGTGTTATTATTACAGTTTATTTATGTTATTTAACAATAAGAAAAGGGAAAAATAAATTTCAAATAGCGATTCTTATTATTTCAGCTGGTATGTTTAATGATTTGCATATTTAAAATGAGGTTCTCATTTGTGTATAGTACCCTTAAATGTTTATTGCAATTTAGAAGTTGCCTCTAATTATGATCCCTCACCTTTTTTATAAAATATTCAAAAATCCAACCTGTTAATTAACCCTTCCCATTAAACAACAATTAACAAATAATTTAAAATGTAAGGTTGGATTTTTGAAAGTACATGTTGAAATGTTTTTCCATATTTTGTTTATAGAAATATAAAATAGGGTATATTTGATTAGATATATTTGATTAGATATATTTTTTCTAGCCCAAATAAATAAGTTTCAAAACTCCCATTATTTAATTACCACTTGTTTTATGACTTTAAAATGTCCCACAGGTTATTTTATCACCCCTTCCATGCTTTAAGCATTCAATACTATGTATATCTAATTTTAAAAGTTGCTCCCATCAACTATTTTTATTTGTCTCTGATTGGTTTATATTATTGTTGGTTGGACTGGTTTAATATTTGTGATATTTGCTGGGACTTTTCCATGGGTCTTATCGACTAGCAATCAATAATATAATTGTATGTACCTCAGCCATTAGAATTCAGCCTGGTGAGTGACGGCAAAAAAATTACCACGGTCAACCATCTTTTTCGTATTAGCTGCAACAATTTAAATCTTCTTGGTGACAATAAAATTGTTGTTGTAAACCAATATAGAATTTTTTCTTATTTCTGATTCTGATAGACATATCGGAAATATGTGGTACTTAGTACATTTTTTTGACATTTTTGTCCTCACAGCTGATATTTGTAACAACAGCCGATTTATTGCCGCTGGAAATTATATATTTTGCATATTTAAAGGAAATTTCTGCATGCAATCGTGAATTCTCATGGCTGGTACCTTATTCCAGAAAATTAAAGAGGCATAAGATTAATGATCACGAGATTAACACAACAGGAAATGAACATGAATGCCTATAAAATTTTGAAAAAGATGATTTTAGTTAACGCGATTTAATTAAACTGATTTACAAAAAGCATTAAAATAGTGTGAATGAAAAATATATTTATACTTTTTAAAGGTTCATTGGGTTTGCGTTGGGATTATTCAAAACCAGTTTCGTTTGTTTTTTTGCAAAACGTTTACAATATCAGCTGTCCTTCAGCCTGTCTCAAATAACACTGTGTGAGTGGTCTGTATTGAGAATAACTTTTTTGCATTGATCAAGCATGAGAACAAAGTGTGCGTGTGTGAGAGCTTTGTATTGCAATTGCTATTTTAAACTTTAATTACAGATTTTAAATTAAGGATACTTGAAACATACCATGTTGAGAACGCTGTCTATATTAAAAAAGTATATAAAAGCATATAGTTTCTGAAAGCTAGATAAATTTTCTACCAGATTGTTATTTTCTTCATAAAATAAAAAATGTGGTCTTTATAGGTCTTGTTTTCTTTGAACAAGTCTCCTACAAAACTGTATGAAATACATTTTCCTTTTTATTATTGAATTTTGTTTTAACATGGGAAACTTGATTTTTTTTCTGTAAAATATCGAAATCTTGCACTATCCCCACTACGATGCTCCGTATTTGTGGGTTTGTTGTGTGCAAAGTATATATTCAAGAAATCATGATTTTGTTTTTCACAGAGGCCAGCAGAATGTCAGAAACAAAAACTGTCAAGGCGTGACAGACAGAAGAAACAAATTTAATTACATGTGTTATATTTGTTTAAAATAAATGATAAAGGACTTTTTCTACAACATATCAATTGTGATGCAATGGTATCCATAAGTGGCTTGCTAAGCTTCTCATACCATTGGCTTACTAAAAGTACACATTGAATTAAATTTGCAAAGGACATTCTTTCTAAATTATATCTGTTGTCACATCAAGAGGGAGCTATTATAAAAGTTTAAAAGACCATCTTTCTACAACAAAGCAGCAGAACATGAGACAGTGTGTGTGTGGAGGTGCACGACTTTTCCAATTCCGAACACATTTCTTCTACCTTCTATTACAACTACATGTCCAGAGACTGCCAGTGCTCTCTATGCAAGAAAAACCTTAGCTGTGACAGGGCACCATGCTACCAAAATTTACATACTGTAATTGACTACAACCGTAAATGCACACCTCTAAATACTAGTCTATGTTGAAATAAACGCATGGTAAAATGTGAATAACCCATGCTCACAGGGTATGCTGTTGAAAACAAAATTAGGAAATCTAAAATGATAAAACTAGTAATTCTTTGTTATTCCTAAAATATGAATTGCGTACATTTATTTTTCAGTTATATTAACTTGCAAAAGAGTTTTTATGTATCACTTTTTTCAGCTTCTGTAGCTCTTTTGAAGGATTTTAAATAAAAAAAAAGCCCCTTATAAATAATTGCCTCTGTCTGTTTAAACGCATAAAGGTAAATTTCATTTTTTTCATCCCAGCCAGCAGTAATCACAGTGATAATTACACCAGCAAATAGGTCGCTCACAAATGATAATGATGAACAAGTCATTAACAGCCTATACCTTTTTTTATTGTAGTTATTTTCTTTTAGCCTTTCGATGGTAGTGCTGCAGGACCATTATTCGGACAAGATGACACAGAACTTATTGCAAACTCACGGAAAGCTCTTTCTACTTCAACGTCTTACAGTCCTTCTTCAAGTATGTATTTTAATTTTCTTATGAAAATTAGTTGCTTATTATAACGATAATAATAATTATAATAATTTTTGTTCATGATGAAGTGTAAAAACCCGTTTAATTATGGCAAATTAAACTTGCTATTTTTGAAGAAACACACTTCAATCTTTTTTAGTTCTCTGTTGGTCAAAAATTTCCTAGTTACCAGTACCTATAATCTAAACTTGTGTAAGTTGTATTGATTATGGGTGCACCAAATTTAATCATGCATAAATTAATACAATTAAGGTAGATGTGTTTTTCTACATCAAACTACTTAATTAATATTTAAAATCACGTTGTCAAAAAAATCCTTTTTTTAGGCAAAGTTTTTTTCTATTAGAAAATTGTTTTTCCCAAATTTTTATTTTACGATCTTTATCTTTAATGAACTTTTGTATGAACTAAATGAGTTTGCCCATTTAAGCCAGGAATTTATCTAATTTTTTTCTATTTTTCAGGATTTGATTGAAATACTAATTAAATTAAAGTCCTGTCATTACTTCTGTAAACATAATTGTTATTATTGTGTTTAGCTAAAAAAGATCCATTTTCGTCAATGCTGTTTTCCAATAGTGGGCAGGTAAGAAGTAATTTGCGAACCCTTATCAAACAAAGCTTTAGTGGGAATTTCAAAAAGTTTTTTTGTATATAAACCAGCCTATATGAAACTACTGTACAATCAGCATTGTTTTAAAAACTATGCCATGTAGTTAGAATGTAACAAGACGAGCAAATGTCACAGCATGTGTGTAACATAAACAAGCATAAATCAGATACATCACCTAGTTATTTTTAAGAACAAGGCTGGCCCCAAGACAAGAAAAGCTGAAATAGCCTGACATATCTGACATTATACGAGAACCTGAAAAAATAAGTTTGACTAGTAAAAAGCCTATAACCTGAAATTATAATTGAAAGTAACAAGTTAGAAGAAATTTTTGCCAGAATTTATTTGTTAAAATAATTTAGAAACCCAAGTGTGAAGGTTTCTTTCTAAGGTTTCTTATAAAAATAGGCTTTAACTGTATGTAATGATTTTAAAACAAGAAAGACATTTTTTTACAAAAATATAGTTTATTAAAATATTGAGGATCAAAACTAAGGAATTTTAATCACTACAGTAGATTACAGGCAAGGTAGATCAGACATGTAGGTCTTCCCTGCTTTTTTTAAGTTCCCTATTACTTTCATCGCTGGCACTTTAAATCAACTTTCATGTGCTTGTATTGTTTAGCGTAAGTTGAAATTCCAGTCCTTTAAAAATAATTATCCTTGTTGTGTTTTAAAAACAATTTCAGAATAAATTAGGCTCAAAATTGAAATTTTTTATACTCTTATATAAAAAAGAGTAATTCTTCTGATTTTTTTTAAATGTTAATGCTTAACTGCTAAAATTTTTGACATGTGTTGTTAATTATTACTTTTTTCTTTAGCCTCTAGGTCCATACCCCGGTGGTGGTAGTAATAGCGACAGCGGTAACAACCCTGAAGCTGGTATGAGCAGTTCAGAATGTATGTGTTTATATATACTGTAATCTGACGTGTTGCAAGTAAGAGTATGAAAATGAGAAAAACTAACACAGTAACATCCATAACGAGAACTAGCATAATTAGCCAGTAAAAATACACTTTATGGAGGGTGAATTTAGGTAGATTGAGTTTTTAATTTTGTTTAAGAACTAGTTCTACTGCAAAACTAAAAAGACCAGATGAATCGTTTGCTTTTCTTTATCATGGTAGATGATCTTCCAGCAATTATATTGATTTTAAAACAAAAGAATCAATATTTGTGAACTGGAAAGCTTTATGGAATAGAGATGTTAAATTAGTGTAAAAGAAATGAATCATTCAGTTTTGATAACCATCTTACAAACTGTATTAATATTTATTAATTTAGGGAGGCGGTACAAACAGACAAGCAAGAATCAACCTCCTCCACATATTCGTTCTGTAAGTTGAAAAAATCTTATTTGTCTCATAGCAGTTGATGATCTACAACAGCTGATGATTGTCAGCTGCTGTGACATTACATGCTAGCTTTTATAGCATAATAACTTTTTCTTTTTCCTGAAATATTGCATTCCTTTGTATAACCGACGGCTGTTGAATCCAATTAAAGTCACCTCTCGATGCAAAGAAAAAAGCTGTTTAATGCAATTAACACTGATAATCACATACTGTTTTTCTCATTCCTAATCCTTTGTTTGTCGTAAATCGTTTTGTGGTTAACTTATCATAAATGTAAACTAACAATTTCTGTTTGTCGTAAAAAAAGGGTTAGGCAAGGCAACGGAATGTTGGACTCGATTAGTCTGATTGTTATAAAGATTTTTACTAGAGATTGTCTGGCTTATTTGTGACTCAAAATCCAAACAAGGAGTTGTGTGTACTTAACAAGCTTGTTGTGTTCCTCCATGTTTGAACTAACATTTGGTGTTTTGGGGAATGGAATAATTCGTGATATTTTTACATCGAAATATTCATTATTGAATACTTTTTGCGTTGAAATTAACAATGCGAATTGTTAAAAGTACTCTTTGTCATTAGCGACTTTCTAATTTGACTAAAATTGAGCATAGTTTCTCCGATTTTCCGTCAATGACAATAAAAAGGTTTGACCTGAATGTTTTAGATCTATGTTTAGGTCCAATCTTGCTGCCGCATCTATAAAGCGATCACTTCATTCAATATTCCACAAAATAAAATTTATCTTTATCTTTTTTGTTTGTTTTTTCTTATTTATTTTGTCACTTTCTCGCGAAAATGTTGCGAGGTTTTATGTACAGAAGACAAAACCCGTCACTATTGCCGTACTTTCCACTATTGATACATCGAGTCTACGGCATGTCGTTATAACGCTAATTCTTTTTTTATTCTTTTTTGCACTCAACGTGTAAACACAATTCTAATTGCTCAAAAGTGCAATAGCTTTTTTTAGAACCTAGTCGAAGCTCAGAACCAACTCATTGAATATTCAGAGAAGGGAGAATGGAATAAAAAGGAAACAGGACCAAAACATCGAATTTCTCTCCCTAGCTATCCTAAGACGTGTGGAAATTTTGTTTGGACGAAATTGTAGTGTTAATTTTTTTGAACGCAATATAAATATTATTGTGACGTCATTTTTAACAACTCCCATGGGTATAAAATAAAAATAAGATAATCAGTGAAACGTTTCTAATTGAGACATGAAAGAGGTTTTTATCTGAGTAGTTAAGCGCCTTATTATTCGGCGCACTTAATAAACCATTTTAAAGTTCAAGTTAATGTCTTAAAATTTTACACAACAATCAAAACTCGACAAGGTAGAAGTTTCTGGGTTTGTTTTGTTGAGAATGTCTTCTGTCGTATCGTCTTCGAACGGAGTTCAGTTATATTTTGTAAGTGTATTCATCCTTGTGATACGTACAGGTTAGAATGTGTGCGCCGTATTTTTATGTTTTTTCTTCGGCGCTCGAATTCATCCCATTTTTACATATATTTTTTTTCTGATATAAAAAAAATTAAATTTTAACAGGCGATTATTAGCTTTATTAAAAGCAATTCTAAACACCACGATGTTTCTTTTCTTCTCGAAAGAATTCGACGATATAGGGAGCGTGTTTTTAATTGGTTAACTGGCTAATGACTTTCAAAACACATGTGCGATCAAAGATATAATTACAAGTTTACGATGACGATACAATAGCCATGTTTTTTTGACGTTCATTTATTTATTAGTTCGTCGCGCAAGAGGAGTTGTTATTTATTAATACTGTTTTTTTTAACATAAACTCAACATGTATTTTTTTGATACGGTAAAATATTTTTAACAATTTTTTATGCATTATTCATTCCTTTTAACCACATTTTTTTTAAAAACATTTTAATTTGTAGCACTAACTTTTACTTCAGTAACTCTGTGTTAGTTTATGCAAGAGAATACAATTCATTACTATTGACAATTTGTTCGTTTTCATGCAGGTTTATTCTCCAACGTCCGAAGACATGATACCAGGCGAACCTCCCTTGCAATACCCCTCACCGAAAGGTGGCATATATTCCAGTGATTACTATATGGGTAGGTTTGTTGTTATGTGTTTTTGTTTGTTTGTTTGTTTGTTTGTTGTTGTTGTTGTTGTTGTTGTTGTTGTTGTTGTTGTTGTTGTTTATTTATACCAAGCTTGTTTTCTTTCTGGGAGTAGTGGGATTAAAAACATTTCTTTCCTAAATTCTTAGCGGAATTACTTTTAAAGTTAGCTTTTCTACAATTTAGAACACGGATCTCCAGATCCTTGGGGAAATCACATGACTAGTTCCAGACCTCCAGCTCCAACAATAACTGGTTCATATTCCACTATTCCTCCAGACCTAGTAAGTATTAGCCATCTTGTCAGGTTTGAGGTTTATTTTCTATCTTTTCTCTTTTAATTATTTTAATGAAACGTTTGTAGGGCTACCCACCAATGGATGGTCATGACTCACGCCTCCCTCCTTCTTTACCTCCTATGTCTTCTTTTCGTCAGCCTGGTAGTACACAGCCAGCCGATTCTTCAGCGCAGTACATGCAGCCATCTCCGACATTACACGCAGGTAACAATAAATCTTACATGGTTACTCGTTTTTTTATATAATAAACCTGTTTATAAGACACTTTGTACCACTCCAAAATTTAAAGTTTTGGAACAAGGAAAAAATTGATAATATGAGGTATAAGAAACACTCTGCAGCATTGACCAAGAAACGTGTATCGTTTCAAAACAAATCGTTTCCAAAATTAGTTTAGATGTGTAAAAAATTTTGTATCTTTCTTTCATTAGCACCTTCACGTGCAACGGATTCAAACAATCCTGGTAGTGGCACACAAACTGCTGATGCGCTTGGAAAGGCTTTGGCTTCGGTAAGCTTTTAATATCAATAAAAACATGTTTTGGCCTACAAACGATCGTTAATAATGTTCCATCTAAAACAATTGACAGTGTCTAATTATCTCATTGCGATCTCGTTTGTGTCATCAACATTCTTAATGTGGTATTTTATAGATGTATTCCACTGATACGCCAGTGAGCTACTCCTCAAATCCGTCAACACCTGTCGCTTCTCCGCCTCCTCTCATCAGCGATCGTTCTGGCACTGCTGCATCTTTACATTCAAATATCGCATGGGCTAACCCTCCTCCACAAACTAATCACTCTCCTCCGTATGATAATATGCAGCAACTGGTACGGTATTTCAGATGTTTTTTACTTTTTAGCCATCCTTTTTTTACGCAAACTAGGCAGATTGCGGAAAAGCCACCACTATTTATTTCATCCTTAGTAGAACTGGGTTACTTTGTGTGGAGTGTTAAATACTGCTTTGCACAACTATTTTGAGTATTCATACAGCAGCTTTTTTGTTATTTTAGAATCGCATGCAAGAAAGTTTAGATGACGCTATTTGGGTTTTAAAAAGTCATGCTGAGAGTTCCGCAAGAAACCAAGGAGGTTACCATGGAGCTCTTCATTACCCTCAAGCTCTCACAGATCAACTCCAGGTATAATTTTAATGTCATGTTGCGTTACTACAATGATTTTATTTTGTGATCTATATTTAAGTTATAATTACTAATTTATTGATGCTTTGTTGCCTCTCTGCTAAATACTTGTAATATGTGTTTAGAATGCATCCATTGAAAACAGTGCAGTTCTTGAGCATGCTGGACATCTCTTGCAGAATTTAAACATACCTCGCCCTGAATCCGGAATGCTAGGTAGCTAATCCTTTCTACCACAACATATATTTGAAATGTTATTTCCATAGCAACACTAATGTTTAAACCTAAGCATATCTAAACATAATGTTATTATTTCATATTGACAGCTGCCGAGAAAAAATCAAAAACCAAATCCGAAAAGGCTAAAAAGCGACCTAAAATCGAACGCGAAAGCGATCTTTTGGGAGAGGATGACGAAGAAGTGGAGATCGACGAGAAAACGGGCGAACCAAAAGTCGTACGTGAATCCGAAAGAAGACATGCAAACAACGCGAGAGAAAGGTTATTATTTCTAGATTCGTCTTTTACCTTGGCGATTATTACGCGATCTTTTTAAAATTGTGCGTGAACGATGTTTTAACTGGATGTTATTTGATTTTAGGATTCGAGTTCGGGATATAAATGAAGCATTCAAGGAACTTGGTCGAATGTGTTCTTTACACCTGAAGAATGAAAACCCACAAACAAAAGTATGTATCCACTCGCGTCTAATAATTGTCGCCCTTATAAAAATGGATGATGAAATTGAAATGTCATGTCTTATTTTTTTTATTTATTTTTTTAGCTTACCATTCTTCATCAAGCAGTCACAATCATCACAAGTTTAGAATCCCAAGTTCGAGGTAAGTATCTTTGAAAGCCTTTCTATTTTTATTTCGACTTGTTTATAACACGATGCTTATTCTTGTGTCTTTCTTCAGATCGCAATTTAAATCCAAAAGCCGCCTGTTTAAAGAGGCGGGGTGATGACGAGAAGATGCACGAAGACGACAAACGAATGAATTTGGGCGGTCTTGTAGAGGGCGGGAAACGAGGTGGAAGACGCCCGCAACAAGTTAGACGTTCAGGTAAGAATAATTTTTTTACTTCCGCTATTTAATTTAGTAATGTATAAGTCGCCATTTTTCCGCATTCTTTGATAAAATAATTCCCATTAATGTATTGTGTAAAGTTAGTTCCTTTATCATTATGTTTTTTCCATTTTCCTCTTTTCAGGTTTCCCTCCAGATCCGCTTGATGGCTCAAGTGGTTTGATGCAAGACTCTGGGATTTTCAGTCATTAAAATACACGGTCGCAAACATAGAGGGAAAATACGGGGCGTAACTCGCAACCAGTCAGCAGTGATTTTTTGTTAATATGGAATTGCCAAGGCTGTGTAAAATGGCTATTATATTTGGAAGATATATTTACCGAATAACCGAGACCGTAACGAGTCATCACCTGGTGACGTCAAAACACGCGTGACGGAGATAATGAGAACCTAGAAGGAGATGCGTTATATGCGCTTCTTCGTAGATGACAAAATGACAATTTTATGTAGATAAAGACGAAGGTGAAGTTTTGAGACAGGGTAGTGATATTTATTTTCAGAGGTGTATATTTTATATATAAATTATATTTAATATTAGTTACGATTTACAACCTTACAAAAACTTCACTCTCCGTCGCAGAGTATACATAGTTTAATAATGTGACGATAGTATTTACGTTGTACATATGGTATTATTTAGCGGTGAACGCCGTTTGTGCGTTCTTTTCAAAGATAACTTAAAAAATATTCTCGCTGTCTTCGGAATCTTGAAATGCCTCGATGTATCAAGTGTTTTTATAGATGTTAGTTAGTTCGACCCTTCGCGAACGTTTATCAACTTGTCAATTCAAGACATCATTCTCAACCTCTTCTTAAGCCTCTATCTTTTTACTCGTATTTTGAATCTTATGATTCGAAAAATATATGTTATTAAGAGATAGCCCAAAACTAGTAAAGTATACTTCAAGGGAAGAAAGTGTTTGCGGCGGAAACTTTTTGCGGTTGAGCTTGACCGCAATTATTTTGCATTTTGCGAGAAAAATTTTCTAAAAAAAAGTATCGTTTCGAAGACAATTTCGTTCGGGAAAGAACAATTGGAAACGAGGCTGATGCGGAGTATTACAGGGTGGCAACATTTCTTTCTTCATTTCTTAACCTCGTCTCCAGGACTTTTTCTCAATGTAAAAAAATTGAAAAGTCCTGGGGACAACGTTGAACAATTCCTGGCATATAAGCCTAATAGTCATAGACACCTAAGACTTGGTCCATATTTCTCCATAAAAGCAGCGACGACTCTCCAGCAACAAAACCTGAAAAGATAAGTAGAGACTCGTGGGAAAAAGTTCTGCAAATACACCCTCGTCCCAACGGATTTTTGCTTTTTTGGTACGAGATATCAAAAGGCAGAAATCCCTGGGAACGACGGTTCTTCAAGTATTAAAATTTTGCTCTCGGTTTACCTAGAGCTCTAGGGACGAGAGTGTTATTGGTATTATTATTCTAAAGATTTATACAGGATGGCCACTGCAGTGTTGGAAACCATGTTATGAATCTGGGTCCTGTGTTTTAAATGTATATATTAGGTATACATCGCCATTACCCACCCAATTTCTCTCACATGGCATGGGTTGATCCTGAGCTGTAATAAAGGCACTTGCAAAACATGCCCGCGCTGTGGACTGAACCACGAACCTCGTGATTGCGAAGCGAACTCCATAACCAGTAAGCTACGCGCATCGAGTTTATTTTATCTAATAAATCTTTAAAAAAAATGTTTTTTATTATGCATTAAATTTACAATTTTAGAATTTATTAATCTAGAGTAGCGTTGGTTTTTATCTCTCGGCAGAATGAACGAGCGATTATAAATGTCTGCGCATATTGGCTTAATAATTGCTTCCATATCGTTAGCAGCTCGAATGTCTTAAATGGATTAAAGAAATTTCTGGACGGATTCCTAAAACTTAATCCCCTTACTTGAGGGATACACGATACTAATGAAATTTCGTGGGCAGAGAAAGGAGACTAGGTTGTGGTGATTAGTCTTTGTGTGTTGTCGGAATGATGAAAGTGACCTTTTGTATTGCTTCGTTCTTTTTCGCAGATCACGACGCAACATCGACCCATGCTCTTTTTCTCTTTCTGACAATCAAGTAAAAATGTTAACTATTGAAAAACCAATAAATAAATACCTTTCGAAAGTGCAGTTGCGTCTACGTACAAAATAAACTTATTTTACAATAAAAAAAACAACAACAAAAAACTAGACCTATGCAACAAATTGACAACATAAAGGTATAATTTCTACCTTCTACTGTCGTTCTGTGCTTGACTATTGTGTTGAGTGGAATCAGTAGGATGAGTTGGGAAATTTCACTGAAATATCACTGGCTGACATCGGAGTAATGGGTATGACATGACCTTATATCTTTTCAAATAGGGGTCATTACAAGGCTGTCAGGGTGTAAAAAATTTGAGATTTTAATATAACTTTCAAAGCGAGAAACAGTTACCCTGCGTATTTTTAAGAATAAAATATCTACACAAAAATGTCTCTATAAATTATTTCTAGTCAAAAAAAAGAAGAAATTATCTATAATACTGGATGTGTTGAACACATTTTACGGACTGGCTCATTTTCTCTTTTACGAAACACCTCCTTGTTTTGCGACGATTACACGCTCGTGAACCTAATTCCAACTCGTTACCATATTTCCGTCTCTCTTGACAACCTCTTAGGCTCTTTGCTTGTATTATTTTTACGTCTACCACTAGGTGTATGCACTTTTTGTTCACCTGTTTCAGAAGTCCCAGCCAGACTACTGGATCCAGCAAAGGACTGTAAATTTTCAAGTTCGTTTTCACATGGTGACGTTTCATGTAGAACGTTATTTCGGTTACCGGTTGGATCTTCAGTACGGTTTGTAGTCCCTGATGTACTTAAAGATCTCGTCCTCGTCAGCAGTTCAGTATTAAAATTGCCCTGTATATTTTGTAAGTTCAGTGAACCAGCAGAATCATGTTGGTTATTCGCAGGTGAAGTCGTGCTTGCTTCAGTATGGTTTGAAAACTTTTCTGTTGTTAAATCTGACCGACAAGTAGGACAAGTTGATTTCTAGAAGAAAAAAAATTGAGTCTTTGTTTACGCAAAAGCCTTTTATTACAAAAAAACCCGCCAAATATCACAGCAGTATAGGTGAATTCCGTTGTTTACATTTTTAACGGTAAGCTCTTTCGGCTTTGGCATTTGCGTGGCAGGAAAAAAAATGGGGATGCTAGATGAAGCAAAGTTATTATCAGTCTATTTCATAACACGAAACCATTCTTAAGACTTTAAATGAATTCAAATAAATAAGAAGGCATCAATCTATACTCGATAATATTTTATAACCTCAATGATGTTTCTGTGAGAAGAAATCCACAGGAAAGGACCTCCCTTCGCCAAATCCTAGCATCTTTTTTCCTGCCACGTAAATGCCAAAGAGCTTACCGCTGAAAAGTAAACAAATGAGGTAACGCTGGAATTTATCTATATTAACAGGAAACTACATCTACGACTTACAATTTTAAGCCAGTTTAAGATACATGCGTTATGATAAAAATGAGTGCAAGGTAGTTGTAGAAGCTGTTCGTTTAAAACGTATTCACCAAAACAAATGCAACACGATAAACTGGAAGCTAAAACATGAGAAAACAACACATTCTTTTTAAATTCAATAAAATTGAAAAAAAATCTCTATGCTAGCCCTCTAGCATAGAGATTTTTTTTCAATTTTAACTTTCGTCCAATACGTTTAAAAAACCCTTAGATCATTTTCATTCTAGATTTGTTCACTTTTCGCCAGTCAAGAGGAAGAAAACATCTTTGTCATGGATTTCAATGGATGTGTCGTCACTTATTTCATCCAAAAGTCAAAAATAACATTGGTCACAATTAGCATAATAGGATAGCACATGGAATTATTCATTTCCCAGGTCCTCCTGATTTAGGCAAAAATTAACTCACTATTGAAGTTTGTTACAGACCGTTTAAACTCTGCGTTTATTTTTCATACTTTTTAGATGACTTAAAAATATTAACACAAATCCTTACCAACTTGTGCGATAGTGACTTTTACAGACGGTAACGATTCCAAAATGTGTTGTGGTGTGGGAGAGTCTTTCTCCTCCTCTTCCTGTAGACTGTCCATTATTCTATCATATAACATCTAAAAACAAATGTGCATATATTCAGTTTAAGGATATTCACGAACTTCTTTGGCCGACATTTTAAAATGATTTTACTGGTAAACACATGGAGTTAGTGAGAAAACAGACCTGTAGGGAAACACCAAAAAATGATGGTGCAGAATTACTAAACATCTCAAAATGGTGACTCAGCATCTAAAATAAAACGATGAAATAATTATCAACTTTTTGAGCTGAGAAAGTGTAATTTAGTAATTCCTGGTCTGTGCAATCCTTTTTTTAAGTTAAGGTTAAAACGAGCCTAACAGCCACTCTCAATTTCCTTTCTTTCTACAATACAGTTTTAACAGCAAAATATACTGAATATACCAATTAAGTAAATAATTACCAAACCATCATTTAAGCTTTTAGGCTAAAATGCTCAATCCTTTTTAAAGAAAGGTTTTAAGCCTGAGATTAAAACTTATAGATTTAAAAGTGCATGTTTACATGTTTTTTATAAGCAAACCCATTTTGGGGGTGAGACCTCAGGTTTTTAAGGGTAGAGGGCCTTTTGTGGCCTTAGGTTTTTTGGCTGGTTGGTTAGCACCTATTTTTTTTTGACACAAAAAGAATAGAAAAAAAAAGATATGTCAAAAATGCATCCCTTTTCACCATTTACACTATTCTTTTTCTCACAATACTATTAAAAATTCCCTCTAAAGAGATCGTTTATTTTAGCCTGAAGTAGAATTTTGGAGGGTGAACCGAAAATTTCATTTTATCTCTGATCTAGTCTTTAAAAATGTTTACATGATTTCCAACAAAATAAAACTTATTTCGGTGTTGATTTCATTTTAAAATATTCATGTAAACATGATTTACCCATTATGAAACTATAAATGCTAACGAAGCATGTTCAGAAGTTATTGCACATGTGTAGGAAGCTTTAACAACATTGACATAAAAACACTCCATGTAAACACAATGAAATTTTATTGTGGTTTGAACACTCATTTCGGGTCCATGTAAAGGGTATACCCTATATATTTTTGGCATAATGTAAATCTTTGCCTCAAACGAAATTCTAGACAATTTTTCTGATGTTGGAATATAAAGAAACGCACCTCGAACACACTAAATTCATCATCTGAAACAAAAAATAAAAAAATCACATAAAATATCATTATAATACTTTATTGGGAGAACCACAAATGATGTTTGCAGGACTCCGCACGTTTTCTCAAAAATCTGTAAAAATAAGTCCTGTGAAAATATTTTTGGCCCAACCGTAAAAGTAAATCTCCGCGTAATTTTTTTTTTACTCTCAACTACAAAAGGGAATGATGTAGGTACATCTTTCGTTATCTTGATGTGGTGTTTTTAGTTAAAATATAAGATTGTCAAGAAAAATGTGGAAGGAATAAAAAATTGGCAAACCAATCAATGTATTTTAAATCTGATGCCAGATAAAAAAATCCACATTATTAAATTTCTGTAAAGAATCTAAAAAAGGTAATCCACAAAAATAAATCTCTGAAAAATAAAAATAAAACCTTGTTGGCTCCAACCAGGACAATTTCTCCCAATACTGTCTTCAAACATCAGAGTTTTTTATTTGCAAACTTACCATCTGCTACTGAAGAATCTTCTGAGGGGACTGAAAAACTGTCATCGAAATCTGACGTGTCAGAAGCATCTGTTGAGGAATCGTCAACTGTACTCCATCCTGAATCATCCTCATCATCTACTGATTTGAAAATGTGTGTTTTTATAGAAGAGTTTTTGCAAATAAAATCTTTTAAAGTTATTTTAAATTGCATATATTAAACTTCTAATAAAAAACACCTTTACTCAACCCTGGTAATATTAAATGTTGCTGAAACTTAAAAAAAAAAGAAAGCGTTAGAATCACCATGAAATGGGAAACAAACAAATGCCATGCTGATCACATCTGCTTCTTGTATACAATATATATGTACAAAATATAAAGATCTAACAATAAAATATAATGCAATGCTGACCTGTTTCCAAATGTTGTGGCAACTGTTGAAAAACATTTTCTCCTGTGTTTTGAACTTCCTCTGACATCATAGCATTGCTGCTTAAAAAAGATGGATTTTGCAAGTGGTGACTTGTAGTAAATTCACCTTCTTCACCATCTGATTCAGATGAAAATTCCGACATTGATTGATCAGAAGAACCATGATGATCCGACTCTGAATCAGTCACAAGATTTGGAAGCTCAAATGAATCGTCCATTATTTACGTCTATAGAATTACATATAAAATTTTAGCATTAAAACTACAGATGGCACTGCAGCAAAAACAACAAAACAATGCCACAAAACAACACAGCATCTTTTCGTAAGAACAGCATCTCTATGCAAGAACAAGCACTGACCATGTCACACTTATAATGTTAACAATCATTTTTCTCTCAAAACACGACATACACAAAACAATACAAGGAGCATCTTTTCTTTCAACCGTTACGTCACAAGTTAAAACAAATTACAAAAACAACTGATCCTCATTGCACACTAGGAAAGCTTTATAAATATATATTGTAACAAGTGCAAGCTACTAGTGTTTTTATCTTTTTAAAGTGATTGTTTAATTCTATTTTAAAAATCAGAGAACTTCTTTAGGAAAGGATTCTATGTGTTCTTGAACACAGGTTAAACAATATCTTTTGGTGTAAAAAATGCTACATTTTTGATCCACACAAACTGCTTTCATGCACAATGAACATATACCACCAAGTACCAGCGGGATAAAACTCTTGTGAGCAAAAGGGTCTTTTATGTAGTATACATCTTCAAGAATGTAAAATTTTGATTTTTCATCCTTGTATTTTGAAAATTTGTCGTATTTGTACTTATTTTGACATTGTGAACATTCGAAACTCTCTAATGGTTTATCAACATCTTTATTTTTCTCCATCACAATCTGATCAAATATTAGATCACAGATCTAAAGAAAGGATATAAGATGTGCATTAAATATTTTTTTATTGACATACTTCAGCATGCCTAAATTAGGCATGCTGAAGTATACAAACATTAGGCTAATGTTTGTATTTAAGCTATGATAGTTCTAAAAGTGTTAAAACATTACTTTAGGATTGGGCAACGAAGGGTTTAATTTCATGTAAAAATACAAATGTGCCAGAGTTTTATGAACCAAAAAAGTGAAAAATGTGTTAGAAAAGTCAAATATTTAAAATAAAACAAAAAATTCAAGTAAAACAACTGAATGATTATATTTATAACAATTATATATATAGAAATCATTTAATTGTATTAACAACTTTAAGACAAAAATATGCTACAAAAAATAAACAAAATAAGAATTGTCTTCTATAAAAGCTTTTGATGGGTGTGGACAAAAGGACCAGTGAGATATAGTAGTAGTAGTAGTAGTAGTAGTAGTAGTATTTATTTCATGTGAGATAACTGTATATTTTACATTAAATAAATACCTACGGGGAGACCATCAGATAGTATAAATACTAATGTAGGTGATGGCCACCTATATAAGATCAAACGATTGCAATAAGCAGTATGACACTACAAAAAAAATTTTTTAGTAAAATCTTTTTTATGCAGTGGAGAGATTAGTGTTATAGCAATCCAGAAGATAAGTTTTGCAGATTTTTTTTAGTTGTTTTAGAGTGAGAGAGGCTAGGTCGTATTGGTGAAAGTGTTGTTGGATATTGTTCCAATTAATGATAGATTGGTAACGTATAGATTTGAGACCAAATGAGGTAGTCCTAACAGAAGGTCTAGCTAGAAGTTTAATGGATTTACTTCTTGTTGAATGATTAGATGAATGGCAGACCAATTTAAAAATATCACAAATATTACCTGGAGAATGCAGATTTATAATATTAAAAGTTAAAATAATGTTGAGAAATTTTATAAGATCTGAAAGAGTAAGAATATTAAGATTAAGAAAAATAGGATTTGATGGTGAGTTAAAATTAAAAAAAGTAATGATTCGGAGAGCAGCTTTTTGTAAGCGAAAAATTCTACAAGACTTTGAAGTGAGACCCCACACTTGCGGACTATAAGAAATATGAGAAGAAAATAATGCATGGTAAATTGAAAGTAGGATATCCTTAGGCACATAATATCTTAGTTTGCAAAGAGCTCCATTTGTTTTTCTTAATTTATTGCCAATATAAGATATGTGAAAATCCCAATCTAGAAATTCATCTATTAATATACCTAGATATCTTACATGAGATGAGAATTCAAGTTTTTTTCCATTTAATTTCAGCCTTATATCATAGTTGACTGCTTTATTTCTTTGCCTAAATAGGATGACTTCAGTCTTTGCTACATTTAATGCTATTTTATTTGCAGTTAGCCATTTATATATACATTTTAAATCTATATTTAAATGCTTCTGCATTTTTTTCAGATTATGGTTAGCATATAACATGCAAGTGTCATCTGCAAAATGAAAAATTTCTGAAAAAATTATTGAGTTAATTAAATCATTAATATAGAGTAAAAATAAAATAGGACCAAGAACGGAACCTTGGGGAACTCCATGTTTAATAAAAAGTTTTTTAGATTTGGTGTTAGTTAGGGAGACATATTGTACCCTATCGCTGAGATAGGAGCGAAACCAGGAGTTTGTTACACCTCTAATTCCATAATGTTCAAGCTTTGAAAGGAGAATTTCGTGTGATACAGTATCAAAGGCCTTTTGAAGGTCTATGAAGATTCCACATGCAAACTTACAATTATCTAAATTTTGTCGAATAGTTTCAGTGAGACTAATTAGTGCATGGGTGGTTGAATGTTTGGTCCTAAATCCAAATTGTTTATTGGTTATAATTTTATTAGAATCTAGGAAAGAAATTAATCGGTTTTTAATTATTTTTTCAAAGATCTTATCCAAATTGCTTAATAATGATATGGGTCTATAATTATTTGGATCAAGAGGAGACCCTTTATTCTTGTAGATTGGTATGACACTAACCATCTTTAATATGTTTGGGAATACACCTTGTTGCAGGGAAAGATTAAAAAGTTTGGTTAATATTGCAGAAATTGCTATGTTGGCTTGTTTTAAGATAAGATTAGGGTCACTGTTTGGGCCCGATGCTTTGGTTAAATCAAGGTTATTTATGATCTTTAAAACTTCTTCTATTGTTACAGGGTTAAAATGAGTTACTATTATTATTTTTTAGGTAAGATGAAAAGTGTGTATTGTTATGTGGAATTTGGTTTCTAATTTTATCTGCAACAGAAGTAAAATGTTCATTAAAAGCATTAGCTACAGTTAATTTTTCAGAGATTATTTTATCATTTATTTTTAAGGAAGAAGTGCTAGATCTACTGTTGTTATCTTTATTATTTAAAATATCCTTTATACCTTTCCAAATTTTTCTACTGTTATTTTTGTTGATTAAGAAAAATTCTTTATAATAGTTTGATTTTGAGTTCCTGATAAGATTAACTATACGATTTCTATAAAATTTATATTGGTTTTGATAATATAATTTTTTTTCTTGGTTTTTAGCTTTGATTAACTTTTTATAGTAATTATTGCGGATGTTAATGGATTTTAGAATAGCTCTAGTGACCCAAGGTTTATTTCTATTACTTAATTGTTTTTTTGATAGTTTTTTATTAGGGGTATGTCTACTTACAATTTGGTCTAATTGATTAAAAAAAAGGTTAAAAGAATTATTTACATTATTTTCATTTAAAAGCAAAGTAGAATCCCTATCTATAGATTCTATGTCATTTATTACGGCATTAATGTTTAAATTTTTCCAATCCTTGTAATAGGTGTCTAAATTATCCTTGACTTTAAGTCTATTGTCAAAATAAATTAAAAATTGAGGAAGGTGGTCTGAAATTGAGGTGATGATGTTACCTGAGAAATATTTTGTAAATGGATTAGATGTAAATATATTATCAATTAAAGTTTTAGATGTATTAGATATTCTGGTTGGAATTGTTATAGATGGTTGTAAAAAATTAGAATAAAGTTCATCCAGGAAATCATCAACTAGATGGTTACTTTCACATTTTAGAAGATCAATATTAAAATCTCCCATTAAAATAAGTTTTTGTTTTTGCTTAATAGCTACTTCAAAGAAGGGTTTAAGATACAAATTAATAAATTCAGGAATTGGCATATTAGGGTGTTTATAAATGCACCCAACAATGGTATTTTTACGATTGTTATCTAAGATTTCTACAAAAGTTGATTCTAATTTACTTTCAAGAAAGAGCAAATTTGAAAGGTCTGAGCGTACCACTACTGTTAGCGAATTAGAAATATACAAGGAAGTACCTCCTGCATTGCTGCTTGAAAGGTTATGAAATCCTCTATAACCTTTTAAAATTGGTGTTATTGAGTACTTACTAAGTCTAGTTTCACTGAAGCCTAACACATCAAAGTCAATATTGAGAGAGTTCAGAAGAATGTTGATATTATCAATATTCTTGGGAAGAGAACAAGTATTAAGATGAAAATAAGAAAAATTAGGTGTAAGGTCCGAAGAAGAAAGTTGTTCAAGAGTAGAGTTAAAGCTGTTATATTCATAATATTTACAATTAGTAAACCGTTCATCCCCATCATCAACATTATTTGAAAAAGAGGTTTCAATATGAGAGTTAACGTCAGAAAAAATCTGACTTTTTTGTGCCTCAAACAGAGGTGTATTGTCACTCTGGAATGGAAAAACTTCAGAATTACACTTTAAACACGACCATGCCTCATCCGAGTTATCCTTGGTGAGTTTTTTGAAGTCATTAGAATTAAGCAAGTTACAACTTGGGTGAACCCAAAGTTTACAAAAATCACAAAAAATACAGTTAGAATTTGCCCTAATCAATTCACTGCATATACCACAAAAAAACTTACTAATTCTTAGTTTGCGCGATTGAGAGGGAAGCCAAAGAACTCGCATAAATTACTGCATGAGCATCAGACTGATTTTAGCACATCTTCGCCACCATATTAGAAATCAATTATAGATCGTACTAACAAAAAATTTTCCTAGTTGGTAAGTATACTAAAAATATTAGTAAGCGTGGAGAATCGAAAAAATTTATTCGGCATCAGCGTTAAAGTTGAAAGTTGGAAATAGGCCAGAAAGTTTATCAAAGTGATCTATCTTAATTTTCTGATCATTTTCTTCAACAACGATGAAGAGATTTCCATTAAAAACCAAAAAACGATTGATCATCTTCTTTGAATGAAGTCTCTTACATTTGCATTACATTTTGCATTGCATTACATTTCTTATATAGACAAACATAGTGGTAAAAAAATGAGATTGACCAGTGTATATAAGTTTAATGATACATCGGATAGAGTGGAGGTGGTAATAAAAACATTCACTCAGAAGCTATAAGTGCTGCGCTCTTACATCAGTAAGGCAAAGTCAGAAGCAGAAAAAAGATTTGCAGATGTGTTAAGAAAGGAAGACCAGCATGTGTCTTAGCTAGTGCAGACAAGGAGAAAAGACTTGAAAGAGTTATTATAGCTAAAACACTAAGTTTGATTCGGATGAGGATCATTTACCATGATGCAGTAGAGGGGACAACTGTGCAGATCATGACAGAACGTGTAGTAGAGGATTGTCAGGTGTTGTTGCCAGAGATTGTAAAAGTGTCTGGATATACTGGAGTTGAGCTTATTACAAGTCTTGTCAACCAAAACACAAAGGATGGTGTTATTTCCAATGACAGGCAGTCAAGTGTAATAGTCAATTGTTTCAAGGACAAGAGCAAAGTGCAACCTTATCAAATTTGTTTAGCATACTTATCTGCAACTGCTAAAGGATGTTAACCTATTATTGTATTATTGAGACTAGGTCAATATCTTATGCTTAATTTGAAAGTAAAAAAATGCACATGTTATTTAAAGTTTATCACTGTTTTAGCTAAGTTGGTGTCAAAAAAGGTTAGTTAGCCAGATAGCTAGCTAGATAGCTTATCAAACATAAAAGGCAAACAAAAGGAAAAATTGGAAATGTTTTGAGTTAGATTGCCAAAACCCAAAATATATCTTAATCCTTCTAGCCGCTTTTATCTTTTAGTATGTATATACTGGACTAAAACCATCAAAGTTTTTAACAAATATAAAGTTAAACGTCCTACAGCAAACCTTTCTGTGTGGTTTTCGCTGGTCTTCCTGTCTTGTGTTTTTTTCTTAACAAAGTGTATATGACGTCATGCAGTTTTGGGTGATCTTCTCCGCAAAGTCTTAATTGAGATAAAATCAAGAAATGACTATATAAATTTAAGCACAGCGTTGGAAACTTGTTCTCAACGCTAAATTGGGACAGCAAGACAAATTTCAGAGCATAAATTCGCACAACAAGCACATGCTGCATAATGTAGCGCAGGTCAGCAGATGAGGTCCATGTCATGGTCACTGCAACAACTTTCCTTTTTTTGAATGTTCTAGAATTCTAGAGAATTCACCCAATTTCGACTCCAAGTATCCCTTATTCCCAAAGTTAGTAAGAGATATTCAAATATATTGCTTCTTTGTTTTAATGCCCTCCCCCTTGTGTGGAGGTAGCTAGAAGAGAAATCAAGTAGCCTAAGGTCTTTGAACCAACCATAAGTGCCAGTTTATACTGAAGTATACGGAACAGCAAAATTTACATTAGATCTGAGGCAAGTTTATAATACAGCCTTTTTAATTATAAAAAATGCTGTCATCTCATAGTTCAATGGAAACCAAACTACAACCCCGGAAAAAGGGTTGTAGCTAGCTATGATTTTAAACTCTCCCACAAATGTGACATAAGTAATTTTTAGTTAATCATGGTAGTTTTTGGTGATTAATGGGCGTGTGCAACCATTTGCTCAAAACATACATAAGGGTATATAATAGAAGTAACAAATTAATCATGTTTTTTTTTGTTTTGCTGTGAACCTTGAAATAGTTAAAAAAGTTTAAAAAGTTTGAAATTAAATAGGTAAACCTGAAAATCTTAAATATCTAGACTAAAAAATATTTTTGTTTGATGATGCTGAAAGAGGTTGATAAAATAGCATCAAATAGAATAATTTAATTACAAGTAAGACTTGTATATAATAAGTAATTTTTTTCATATATATGCATAGAAAATTATATATATATAGTTAAAAATGATGTAAAGAATTTCCTGATTCCTTTAATTTGTGGGTCTTCGCATTATAAACCATCCCCATCATTCTATAGAGAATTTTTGTCTATAGATGTGTTTTGGCTGTGTGTCCTGTTTATTAAAAAAAATAGGGAAATATTTCATCTATATATATATTTTTTTTTAATGATGGTAATGATTCTTTGTTGTAAACTTAATAGAACTCTTCTTCAACACTAGGCTGGACTTAAAAATATATATGTTTGCCATCATCTGGGTGAGGGTTTCAGCACTGACCCGATCGGTCGGGATTTTATTTTATTTTTATTTTCAAAGCACGTCTCTCTGCGATATATTTTTCTTATATTTTAAGAGAATGTACTAAATAAGTGCCACTAAAACCGGGCTTCCACCGAGTCAGGGAAAGTCAGGGAATTTTATCTGTGGTCAGGGAAAGTCAGGAAAAAAGACCCATTTTTGGGGAAAGTCAGGGAATTTTTTGTCTTTTAACTTGACTTAGACTGATAGAACTTTATTTCTAAAAAACTCTTGTAAGTTATGTTGTGACAAATAGTACGGTTTAAACGGTTTTAGTTAATTTGTTTTTCTGTTTGGCTGTAGAATTTCTTGAAAAAGTCAGAGAAAGTCAGGGAATTTGACCTCAAAAAGTCAGGGAAAGTCAGGAAATTTGATACCATATTTTCGGTGGAAACCCTGTAAAAACACAAAGTTTATGAAGCCCGCGATAAAAAACGGACAGTGTTATTATGAATAACGTAAGGTATACCTAGCCGGCACAAAGAGCTTTAAAAGACGTCTTTTAGACATCTTCCGCATTTCTAAAAGACGTCTTTTTTAGCGCTGATTTGTCCGTCTATAATGCATCTTTTTTTAAGCGTCTAAAAGAGGTCTTTTCAAAGATGCATTTCAAAAGATCTCTTTTAGACATCTTTTAAAAGACGTCTTTAAGAAATTCTTTAACAACTCGTCTTTTTAAAGACGTCTTTTAGACCTTTTACAGATGTAGAAGCGACTAACGATAATTGTTGAATTTCAATCACGGTTTATGAAGCAAAAAAAATTTATTGCAAGTTGAGATGTGATGATGTCTTTTAATTCATTATAACTTCTTTTAATTTATGATAAATTATGCGCCAGATTGTAATTATTTCAAAAAAAAAAGAAATTTTTTTTATGTCACGCCTCAATAAAATAAAACATGGGTTTAAATTCCTGGCTGTCAACTTTGTTGGAACTTGCTCTTCGCATGTTCCCCATGCCAAAACAATAATCCCTGGGCGGTGTAAGGGGGTAAAGGAATTTTTTAAGATGATCGCACGCGCAAAATTATTGAGGCGTGCGATTCATTGCGGCGCCATAGATTAGTGGTTATAGCTCTCGTACTCTGTGCGGGAGACCGGGGTTCGATTCCTCTTGACGGCGGTTCAACATGGGCGAGTGAATGTTACCATAGCCCCGGGTTAACCCAAGCCATGTGAGGGAAATTGGAAAGATGGCACACTGTGTGGGCCGTTGGATGTTGCCAGGAGTTGTCTAGTAGAGCGCGGGCCCTAATTGGGTCTGCGTAGCTCAAAATGATACATTAAGAATGTAAAGTAACAAGGATATTTTTTACTAAAATCAACTTTTGATATTTTAATTTTGCTATTCGGTTAATATATTATATAACCATGCCATGCAAAATATAAACATGCTTGACAAATCTCTCCCTTCTTCGTTAAACTTATGGATTGATTAACTTAGCCGGCCAAAGAGGGATAATATTTTTTTATCATAAGATTTAATATGTGAAAGCAATGGTCATGAGAAATTACACAAGTTTCTCTATTGCTGGAGACTAAGGATGTTATAGCCACAAATTATTGATAGCGAATAGAGTGTGATAGCAATACAACTTCTCCTTGGTTTTAAATTATATGCCTGAATTTTAATATATATATACACAATGTTTTAGAATAAAATTTTATGATTGCTAAAAGCGGAAAACTTGTGTACTTCTTATATTTGTAAATTCTGTAAAATTGTATATATATACAATGTTTATTATTGTAGGAAAATGGAAAGCTTTAAACAGTTAACACAAACTCTCGAAGAGAGAATTATGATATTTGATGGTGGCATGGGAACAATGATACAAGGTTACAAGTTTGAAGAAGAAGATTTTAGAGGTACTATATACTACTTGTTACGCTATTCACTGTCCCTACATATAGTTAGACCTCCCCTGCCCCTTACAAACGGGGGTAGAATCAAGAATAATGAGGGGTTAAAAACTTTTTAGTAAAAAAGGTGGGGTTGAGCAAAAAAGGGGTAGGGTTGCTCTATATTCCAGAGCAAATTATTGCTTCTTAGATTACCTACTTTAACAAAGACAGATCATTTAATTTAGCCTTAAAATAGCAATTTGTTGTATTGTTACAGTTTGCAGGCAGTTTCTATTTCTTTCTTTTTAAAGTTACATACTGTTTATTCATTAATATATCTAAATTCATGTTTTTGCCTCCCAAAACGTATTAGAAAAAATCATTAAAGTTGATAATTGTAAAAATATTTAATAAACTCAGTAAACCAAGCTTAAAATTGGCAATGTTAGAAAATTAGAGAAACTTATCTATGCATTGAAGATATTGCTAAAATTTCTAAAAATACCAGGTATTTTTAGTCACATTTAGTGGCTATGAAGGGCAGACAAAGTAAAAAAAATTGGAATTAGCAAGATCAAAATTTAATTTGCTAGAACTTTTTTTCACTATCAATTTGTTGGGACTATTTAACATGTTTTTTTGGTAGGTCCCATTATTTTTTTAACAACAACAACAACAAAAGTGCTTTCTGATGTCTTTGAATATGAGTTCAAATTAATAGGGTGTTTGCAGTACATATCCATTACAGGGTGAATATAATAACTTGGGAGTTGCTTTAAAAATAGGGTGCATCTTACCCCTATGCCAACTATGCCATAGCACTTGTTTAAGAGGCATGAGTACCTGAGTCGAAATACCTACTGGTGCCATTAAACATGGAATAATCTAAGTACATATGTTAACTCCTTACAAGGTTCAATACCTTGGCAATAGGAACATGTCAGAAGTACAGGCCAGGTATTGGACTAACAGACACTAGAAACCTTTTTTAATTACCTTTAATGGTATTTTCTGGTTTATATAAGTGTATGGGCTCATAAACATAAAAAATATCAAATGTAAATATATAAAGATCAACAAAAATATAAAGTTTGTTAATCAGTGTTAAAAATTTTGAGGTAAATTTACCCTCATCACTGATCTGATGTACCTTCAAGCGCTTCAAACAAAAATTGTTTGCCTTGGCTGAACGTACGGAACCAACCATTGCACATCGCATAAAAAGAAAGAGTTCCGAAGTTGGTGAATGTCTTTTGTCCCAGAACTTTGCTTTTTTGAACTTTCTCTTTCTCCCTTCCGTATTTATTCTGTAAGTTACCGAAGGCTGTTTCAGCTGTATCACCTGAAAGTTTAAAAATGTAAACAAATTGATAAAATAGTCATCTTTAATTGTAAGAATCAAATAACTTTTACTACCATCTTCCTGTGCAACATTTTTTGTGACATTCGCCTAAGCCAGTTTTTTCTTTTTTTTTATCGAAGGTGTATGCACTGCCTTTTTCTTGTGTTTGCGTTTGCGTCTTAACCAGTCTATAGACTTAATGAAAGGAAAACTAGTATTTGTTGCTGATGTTGCAGATGCTTCATTAATCTGTTTTTAATTTGTTTGCCTGTATGCTAATTCCAAGAACATCAAAGGCAATATCAGGTCGTGATTGATTTGCCACCAAGTTGATTTGTCAAACAGCAGCTTTGAACAATTGATGTTCATTTTCATTTAAATTTTTTTAAAGGTCTTTTACTATTAATTGGGATTTCAGTTATTGATTTGTAAAATTTGTGATCTAGTGTTTTGATGTTTCGTTTTTGTTGAACATTAAGTCCAACATATTTGAAGCAACCCTCATCCTCCTAAACAACTTTAAATACCGAGCCTGCATATATGAAATCATCCACATGAATCAGTAACAATCCTTGTAAACCTTTTTGTAGAATAGGGCAAGGTTGTGTTTTAATCGGAAACTCTTTAACAACATTTTTATATCAATTTTCGAGCTGCATTATTAAGTCCATAAACCACTTTATTAAGCTTCCAGAAATCCTTTCGATTACTATGTTCCGGAGAAAGGAGGAGGAAAACTTCTCGTTCTATTTGCTTTTCTTGCAGAAATGCAGATTTTATATTAATGGTTTTGCACTGCCATCGAAATGTTGATGCTAGTGCCAGTAGCACTCTTACGGTACTTCAATCAGCTGTTGGTGACTTCACTTGACTTATCTTTTCTTCTTCAAATCCCTTGCCACCAATCTTGCTTTAACTGGGTAATTTCCACCTATATGTTTCTCAGTGATGGCCCAAGTTATTGATATTGCTCTTTGACCTTCTAAGGGTATTTCTGAACATCTCAAAATTCTTTCCACAGTTCTAGTTCCTTTCTCTTTACTGCTAAGACATCTGGATTATTATGACAATTAACTGGGATAGTAATGTTCACTTCTTCATCAGCTAGGTCTGCTATTTTCCATTCTAATTCAGCCAAGTTGATGCAAGTGGGTGCATTGACTGATTTTACATTAAAGGGAATCCAAGGTATAAAATGATGTTGAACTTATATTATAGAGCTTAAAAAGTTGATTAACAAGTCTTTTTAAATTTTTTAAAAAGCTCTTTTCGTTCTCATGATATTCACATTTATAAAATTTCAGATTTAATTATGCTGCCTAAATCATGATGTCATATTTATGTAATAGCAAATTTTGAAATTTTCTGTCATCAGTAATTTTAGACCTGTTAAGGGATGTGCATTTAAACTTTAATAATGCATAGATGTTATAAAGATGAATTGTTTGACATAAAAATTTTGCCAAAATGACACTCGTTTGCTCGTCCCAGGCCTCCTAATTATTTGCTGATGACCCCATAACTTAGGATCTGAATGTTGGTTTTAATCAAATTTTGTGAGTAAACATATAGGGCCTATACAAGCTTACCCAGAAAATTTAATTGCAAATTATTGAGAACTCTGTTGTTTTCACTGCAGCCAATAGAAGTTTACTGAAAGCAACGATCACACTCACATATAATACGTACAGAATGCAAGCGATGTGTACAATCTTTGCGCAATTTGAGTTTGCATCTTGTCACATCCAGTAAAATGTTACTCTTAAGGAAAATAGATATAGATAGATAGAATGTGAACCCAGGGTTGTTTTGTACTTTTTGATATTAGGACATCAAGCAAGAGAATGAACATAGTCCCAAAATCAAAAGTCAAAAAGAGTTTTGGTGAAAAGGTCTTGTTACTAAAAATGGTAATGTGCGTATAAAAAAGGCTTTTAAGGAAAATATAAGTGATTACATACAATTTGTCTGATTTAGATTTTTTAGCCACAATATTGGCAATATTAAAATTTAGTAAAGCTTTTTTCATGACAGCCAATAAAATCTGTTTTTCAGAGTGTTGTTCTTACTTTTGAAGCTTTTTTCAGCCCAGTAAAAAAAACATGGATGGAGAAATAAACAGCGCCATAGTGGTCTAATATGAATATTACTTCGCGGCCGTATAGATAAGAAAAGAAATGACCACAAGTAAAAAATAATATTGTTAGCTTTAGAAAGAATTGTATAAGAGAATTCATATCCTTGAATGTTGTGTTCTTGTGGCAAAAATATGACTAGGGTTGTTTTACTTTTAAAACCAATGATTTGAGGCAAGGGTTCTTATAAAAAGAATGTGTGTGTATTCCGTGTGGTTTCAAGAATGTTCTTACAAGAAGCAAAGGAGATGCGATATTTCAAGCGACAATGTTGCTTCCCTTACAGAACCACACCTTTACATGATACAATGTCCTGTATGAACACATGGCTTTCTGACTTCTCACAGCAAATTAGGAAATTATCAGAAAGGTTTATCTCCATGTCTAGATATGAAAAAAAGACAACAGG
Source organism: Hydractinia echinata (assembly GCA_030067915.1). Lineage (NCBI taxonomy): Eukaryota > Metazoa > Cnidaria > Hydrozoa > Anthoathecata > Hydractiniidae > Hydractinia > Hydractinia echinata. The sequence continues at coordinate 270,396 of JASGCC010000082.1, forward strand.
CTCTGGAAACGAGGTAGGAATCTGACAACCTACACAGCAGTGCAAATAACAATCATTTCTAAATTTTCAAAAGTTCAGCTTCACACAATCCTACACTGTCTGATGTCAGTGCAAGAAATATTGTTAAATTTCACTTTTGATCTACAAATTATTTATATTTGAAAAAGAATAGAAAGGTGCACACTTGAAAAAACACAGTCTTTACAAAAACAGCGTTTTCAATGAATTCTGCAAAATCACTGAACTATCAAGTTTGCTTCATTTGTTTTCATTTCACATACACTGAACTAGATCATTTCGGAGGAGAAGGTCGCCATTACTGCTGAAGGTAGCACATTTCTTAAAAATATTTCTAAGTTATATTAACAAATTATTCAAAATAACTATTAAATTATGTAATAGTTTAACATTATCTACGTTGCAAGCAAAAGTTTTTTTGAGGTGGCAGGTAACCTTTAATTTTAACATTTTTCAATATTTTCAACACTAATTAATAATTAATCCTTGGCAATAGTTTTTAAGATACATGTCAATAACACCTAGAAATTACACCTGCTATTACCAAAAAAACAAATTATTTTCATATGCTCAATGTGATTGCAAAGATATAAATTAATTAGAATAACATTCAACACAAAAGAAAAAATGATCATCAGGATTGTGTTTTAGGAAGAAGGGAAAATTGTAATTGAGAGAAAAAAAATTAAATTGCATAAGTGATGTAAGGTTAGGTACATTTGTGGTCGTGTATGCAGTTGTGTTAACGCACACATCTATCTCATGGGCCCTTTTTCCTTCAATAAGATGGGTAAATAAGTATTAGTTTTTTCTAATAAACTTTGTTCAGATATATTTTTAAATGTGCGTTATTTATGTCATTTGTTTCGAGCAAAAGTAAAGTAATAACACTAAACATAATTAGACTTGGTAACCTGTAATACGCGAGTCTTTTTAGACTTGGGGGGACTTGCACAACGTAATTAACACCGTTTACAAAGACTTACCCAAAATAAGGTTGGAAAGCCATGGGCCAAATAACATGAAAACAGGTAAAAAAATTGATTGTCATCTTCCATCTGAGTAACGTATGGCCCACGAAACAATCTCTCATAAACTCATCTGTTTTGGAACCATTTAATAATGATTACGATAGGGGGCAAGAAAATTAACAATTGAATGAGTGACTTTAAACAAATAAGAGGGGGGGGGGGGGCTGGAAAATAGAAAATAGAATATTTTTATGAAAAGCTTTGATAATATTTATAGTTTGGAATTTTTGTCATTGTGTGTATATACTATTGGAAAAAAAGGTTACATTTGGAGCGCTCGACGAAATCTAAGATATCAAGGAAGTATTAACAGTTCACACGGTTTTTCCAATGATATAAACCTTGATGAAGGTAAATTTAAACCCTGGGCTTTCATTCCTATGTTCCCAAATATGAAATGATATAACCAAAATATCTGTAGGTCCTGCGTGTTGTGACCTGAAAATATGATCCCAATGATCTATATATCTTAATATTTTAATTTCCCTTTTGTGCTCCGGAGCTGACCTAAATAGCATTTGTTGACCTACGTTTTGTTGTTTTGCTGACATAGTAAAAGTTGAGATAAAGCAACAGCTCTCTTGCAAGCAGAAATCAAGGACTGAAAAAATCTTGGGCAGCCTAATCCTAGTGATTGTAACTTTGGATTGTTTACAGTTATATTAATGGTTAGGTTGTAATAGCTTTATTGTCGCAGTACATTAAGTTTTTAGACCTACCAGGTACATGTGAGGTCCTATAAAATGACCTGTGTCGATCCGTTCGTTACCAGCTTTCTCAGAATTTGTTCATTAGTTTTTTCTGATTTTTTGCACAAAGATAGAAAATAATAGACACTTGAATGTCAGTTATTTTAGGAAAAATCTTATCAGCCCATAAATGGCAGATTTTTGTGCAAAATAAGCAAAAATTGCGGTTCTTACTACATTTCCCATGATTGGATCATTAGTTTTTTTCTGATGTTCTGCTCAATGGCAAGGAACAATAGATCCTTAAATTAGACGAAGTCGTTTTTTTGGAGAAAAAAATCTAATCAGTGCGTAAATGCCGGATTCATGTGCAAAATGAGCAAAAATGGTCTTGAAATTGTTTTGTTTTTTACATTTCTCAGGATTGGATCATTTATTATTTATTTATATTATTTATTCTGATTATTTGCACAAAGATGGAGAACAATTAACCCTCAAATGTAACGAAGCAGCTTGTGAGAAATTTTTTTCCAGCCAAGTAATGACAGATTGGTGGCCAAAACGGTTAAAAATTAGGGATTTTCAAACTTTTCTGAGGATTGGATTATTAGTTTTTTCTGCCGTTTTAAATCCAGTTAGGTCCATTGAAGTTTGGCTTATATTAGTTATTTTTACAAGTTCTTAAACCATTATTTTTTTAGGTGAAGAATACAAAAATCACCCAAAGAATTTAAAAGGAAATAATGACTTCTTGAGCTTTACTCAACCTGATGCTATCTATCAAATACACAAGGTTTGAATGCACATGAGACAATCTTGATATAGTAATTTAAAATAAAATCAGGCTGTTGTAGTAGTTTTAGTTTATTATATACCTAGACATTAGCGGAAAAGCCCCTAGACCACTGTAGATTTTGATCATGTTGTTATTAAAATAACTCCTTTCTTATTCAAATTTTTTTCTATAATTGTGGCAGAGCAAAATGACTTTAAACTTACACTAATGTAGAGTTTACTAATTAGAGCATGAACGATCTGTTCTCCATAATATGGTTAAGTCTTGGGTTATGGTTAAATCTATTGTTACATAATTTGATTCTAATTTGTCTTTAAAAACGATTGGTGTAACTAAGAATTTTAGTGTGGTCATGCGATCCTGGCTGTAGGCAAAAGCTAACTACATGGATATGTTGAAAAAATTTTTTTTATTTTTTTTCATTATATACACAGTGCTCACTCTCAACGCCCCAGACATTTATTTTTTTATTCATAGGATTACTTGGAAGCGGGTGCAGATTTCATTGAGACAAATACATTTAGTGGAACGTCTGTTGCTCAGGCTGATTATGGCACACAACATCTTGTAAGTCTGGCTAAGTTATATTTAATGTGCAAATCTATATTTTGTAATCAGTTTGTACAAAACTTTGTTTTTAGGTTTATGAAATGAATAAAACTTCTGCTCAACTTGCTCGTAAGGCAGCTGATGATGTCACAAAAGCTACAGGTAATTTTTTCTTATTAAGAAAAAAGTGGAAAATTATACCCTGTAGATGGTAACTGAGATATTTTAATGTTTTTCTTCAAATTATTATATCTGCCACAGAGTCACTGTTTTGGCATTTCAGGGTTTTAAAATTTTGCGTTATACATTGCACCCTTTCTTGGCCTGGTGAATTTTAAGTATTGCTCTTCTTTTTACTCCAGTTGCGTCAAAATAGTTTGTGTAGATTCAGAAATAATGGTGCAAAATAAATTTGGTGCAGAATTTTTAAATGTGTGTATTCAAGAAAAATCACGGTTTTAGGTATACAGAGGTTTGTTGCTGGTGCAATGGGACCAACAAATCGAACACTTTCAATATCACCTTCAGTGGAAAATCCAGGTTACCGTAACATCAGTAAGTTTAATAACGGTTATATACTCTTTTATTATACAGGTATAGTTATCAGTGGTTTAGTTAAAACCAAAACATTTTGTTAATTAAAGTGTTGATGTTGTTTTTAGCATTTGATGAGTTAGTTGAAGCATACACGGAACAAGCAACAGCATTGTTAGATGGCAATGTTGATGTATTATTGGTGGAAACTATATTCGATACTGCTAACGCGAAAGTAAGTATATGATATAGGCATATGGTTAAGAAATTCTCTGACCTAATACTGTTCACCAAAAATAATTTCTTGTCTTTAGGCTGCATTGTTTGCCATTGAAACTCTTTTCGAAAAACACTACAAACGAGTTCCAGTTTTTGTAAGTAATAAATTCCTTGATGAGTTGATGTTTTCTTCAGTATGGTGTGTAGTTTGTCATTTATCCTTTCGGTTAATGCTTTTACAAATCATGTTTTTGATCAGGTATCAGGTACAATTGTTGATAAAAGTGGTCGCACATTGTCTGGTCAAACAACCGAAGCATTTGTTATAAGTGTACAGCATACAAAACCATTGTGGTGAGTTATTTTAGAAGCAAGATTGTTTTTCTTCTTTATCGACATAGTTGGACCGCCCCTTCCTTTCCAAGGGGTGGGGTGACTTTCCGAAATTTTGTAAAAATAGGAGCGTTAAAAATTTCCCGATAAAAAGGGTGGGATTAAGTTAAATAGGGGGTTGTTATAAAAAGGGTGCGGTTGCTCTTTATTTTTGAGTAAATTATTGCTTCTTAGATTACCTACCTTCAGTAAGACAGATCATTTAATTTAACCTTGAAAAACAATTGCTCATTTTTTGTATTATTTTAGTTTACAACCAGTTTCTATTTCTTTCTTTTAAAAGTTACATCCTGTTTATTTATTAATATATCTAAATTCATGTTTCTGCCTGTCAAAACCTACTAGAAAAATCATTGTGAAAAGATTCAATAAACTCAGTAAACTAAGCTTATGGCAATTTTTAAAATTGGCAACATTAGAAAGTTAGACAGACTTTTCTATGCATTAGAAAGACAAATGGAATTAGCAAGAGCAAAATTTAATTTGCTAGAACTTTTTCTCTTTATCAATTTGATAGTGGTAGGTTCCATATAGATTTTAACCAAAAAAAAAACTTTTTGATGTCTTTGAATATGAGTTCAAATTAATAGGGTGTTTGCGTTACATATCTGTTACAGGATAAAAAGATAATAGCATGACCTCAAAATAATAGTGGGGGGGGACTCTCAAAATGAGAAGGGTGCGGTTCCTAATAATAAGAGGGTTGTTTTAAAAATAGGAGGGTTGTGACCCCTCTGGCAACTATGATTGATTTATATTTTTATTTTGAAAGAAAAATTACATATTTTTAGTGTTGGGTTGAATTGTGCATTAGGAGCAGAAGATATAAGACCGTTTATTGAGAGAATTGGATTGAGTTATGAAGGCTATGTTTTATGTTACCCAAATGCAGGTTGGTTTTTACTATGCAAGATTTCCGAATTACTGATTTGAATGTTGCTAAAACTAAAAAAGTTATTTTTAGGTTTACCAAATGCTTTTGGTGACTATGATGAGTCTCCTGAATCAATGGCGGAAAAGATTAGGGTAAGCATATTGATCATGAACTGAAAGGTAGCATAACAACAAGAATACGTCTAATTTAGTTTCACAATATCACATGCAGGTATTTGCAGAAGATGGGTTATTGAATATTGTTGGTGGATGTTGTGGTACTCGGCCTTCACATATCCGGTGTGTAAAATAGTAGCAAAACTTCGAGCGTTACTTTGTAACTGATTTTAAATAATTTAAAATTCGAATATTTTTAGAGCCATAGCAGAAGCTGTGAAGAATTGCAAACCAAGGATACCACCACATAATACAAATCAGAATGCCATGCTTTTGTCAGGTAGCTAGATCTGTTTCTGCATGAATGAACATTTTAACAATTCTTAAAGTAGCATTTTCTCAAGGATCTTTTAAAATGTGACTTTTACAAGCTTGTTGTTATGAAACTCTCACTTTGGTTTTCTAGTTGTCACACCACATATGTTTGTTTTGACTAACATTGCAATTGTTCACACATTACAGCTGTCAAATTATTGCGAGTTCATGTATTTCACATTGTGACACTAGTAATGACAATCGTTTTTAGGACTTGAACCAAAATACATCACTCCTGATTCAATTTTTGTTAATATTGGAGAAAGGTGTAATGTAGCAGGATCAAGAAAATTTTGTAACTTGATCAAGAACAACAAATTTGAGGTTAGTAACCTGTTGTTATTTTTCGTGGGTAGTATATCAGATATTCTGTAGCCATCAAGTTCATTTTAGGATGCACTTGCTGTCGCAAAGATTCAAGTTGAATCAGGAGCACAAATTCTGGACATAAACATGGATGAAGGAATGTTAGATGGAGAAAAATGCATGGCATTGTTTTGTAATTTGATTTCAACAGAACCAGACATTGCAAGGGTGTGTATGAATACTTGTGTTGTTTGTTGTTCTTTCTTGTCACCCTTACTGCTGTCATTTTTATTATTGGTTTGTTACATTGTAACAGGACAGTATGTGCAATTTTTTGGTTTATTTTCAGGTACCTTTGTGTATTGATTCATCAAAGTTTGATGTCATAGAAGCTGGTTTAAAATGCTCACAGGGAAAATGCATTGTTAACAGTATCAGTTTAAAAAATGGTGAAAAAGACTTTATAGAAAAAGCTGTACTGATTAAAAAGTATGGCGCAGCGGTTGTAGTAATGGCGTTTGATGAAGATGGACAGGTGAGAAAAAAGACTAATTGTGTATTTGTAGCTTTTCTATTTTGCCTTAAATGAGTCTCTATATTGGGACATAGAACATTTTGCATCAAAAAATAGGTATAGCTACTAACACTTATATACGTTTCATTAGGTATGGTAGCCCATTATGAATTATCTAAATCAGAAAACGTTTACACCAATATTATTGTGAGATTCCATTTAACCCGTAATGTTTTTATTAAACGCCTAGGACATACACATTTCAAAATCAACTTTTAATTATGACTATTATAGCGAATTATAAATTTAAAATTCAGTCCTGTGGGAAGGGGGGAGATAAAGCACTTGAAACAATTTTTAAATGTAGGCTCATTCAAAATTTACTGATACTTATTAAAAAAATGTGTATGATCTTACCCTAACCCTAAGCACCTTTACAACAGTTGGTAATGATTAAAAAGTAGTGCAAAACAAACCTCGATTTGAAAGAAGGTACATTTGCTTGAAAATAATAATGTATTATTTGTGCTAGCGAATGCTCTAGTTATTTATAACTGCATATTTACATCAAATGATATATTTGTATTTATGTTTGAGATCGTGGCGTCAATACAATTGAATTGTATTTTGTATTTTTTTAAGACATAGCACTCTGAATGAAAAACAATTGATCAAACTTTCTAGGCTGCCGATTTACAAAGAAGGGTTGAGATTTGTGAGCGGTCGTATAACATTCTTGTGGAGCGGGTTAACTTCAATCCTAACGATATCATATTTGATCCAAACATTTTGACAATAGCGACTGGTATGGAAGAGCACAACGAGTATGGCATCCATTTTATAAAGGCAATATCAGAAATCAAGGTTATCTTTCTTACTCTACTTTTTTCTCTCGTATTGTGCATACTTTTATCTAGCAATGTCTTTTTCTGTTCTACTTGTTTGCTAGTAAGTCAAATTCTTTGTTTTTTTATTTTTAGGCAAAATGTCCAAATGTCAGAATAAGTGGTGGATTATCAAATCTGTCGTTCTCATTTCGTGGTGTTGAAGTAGTTCGAGAAGCTATTCATACAGTGTTCTTGTACCATGCAATCAAAGTAGATAATTTTTTGCTGAACTACTTCATGTTATACATTTTTCTTGTAACTATTTTTCAGACTTGGTCGAAAAAACTTCATCTAACAGTGAGCTGATTTCAGCCTGTCAACCTTGACCAGCACAGCTAACCGGGATCATATGAACACTCCCTAAGTTACTTTATGTATAGGAGAACCACAAAGTGTACAATATGGGTGTGGTTCATTTTTCAGGCTGGTCTTGATATGGCTATAGTTAATGCAGGTGCCATTCCACAATATGATGAAATTCCTGCAGATCTTTTAAAATTGTGTGAAGATTTAATTTGGAATAAATCGCCAAATGCAACAGAAAAAATGTTGGTGTTCGCTCAGGTAGGAAAGCTTAAAAGAAATGCTTAATTCATTGTTTAAAAGCTCGTTGTGACATTATGGATACTGTTTAGTCTGTTGGCAAGTCCACTACAAAGCAAAACATCGATGAAGAAGCATGGAGAAAAGATCATGTGATAAAAAGACTTGAATACGCTTTGATCAAGGTTTGCGTGCTTTCTAGTTTTCTGTTGTACTTTTCATTATTTTTCTAAACATTCACCCAGCATAACAACTTCAGTTGCAGTTGGTATTGCAATCATTGATGGAATTGCAAAGTGATCCCAGTGCATTGAAAGTGTTAGCTACAGGTGCCATGAAAATTACGTCTGGGTTTCTTCTGATTGATCGTGCTATGCTTAAGCATGTTCGATATGCATTATATGTTATCAATACATAAATACATGTCTCGTATTTTACATGTAAAATCTGACTGCCAATTATTTTCACGAGTCTAGGTAGTAAAAGAAAAAAACAGAAAATATAATTAAATTTTGAAAATGATTTCGGATGTTAGCAAAACAAAACATTTAAAACAAAGCTCTCGTAATGTAAATACGTCTGTCTGTCTGTCTGTCTGTCTGTCTGTCTGTCTGTCTGTCTGTCTGTCTGTCTGTCTGTCTGTCTGTCTGTCTGTCTGTCTGTCTGTCTGTCTGTCTGTCTTTTTTTAAACCAATTAGCTTCTGCATTTATTAATTTTGCCTGTTTCTTTTTAGGGAATTGATAAGTATGTGATTGAAGATGTGGAAGAAGCACGACTAATGACAGACCATTTTCCAAGACCGCTAAAAATTATCGAGGGTCCGTTGATGAGTGTAAGGATTATAAGTGTTATGTGAAAGAGGTGTTATTCATTACTCGGTGTATACAACCCTCTACACAATAATTTTGAATGTTACAGGGAATGTCTGTAGTTGGAGATAGATTTGGAGCAGGAAAGATGTTCTTACCTCAGGTAAGCAAAAGCAATCCATGTCTTTTTAGGGCGGAGGGTGAGGTGGGGGGTGGGGGTGTTGGTTCTTATTGGGGAGTGTATGTGATAGATTATGTTTTTACTTTTGTTCCACTGTTTGATTTTAAGATAATTGTAACTTTTTAAAAATTAACATTTTATTAAAGACTTATCTTGTAGGTGATCAAATCTGCTCGTGTTATGAAAAAAGCAGTTGGTTATTTGGTCCCATTTATGGAAGAAGAAAAACGTGGATCCTCGGTTGAACATTTTGTAAGTTTGGATTATATATTGTTTTTCTTGTTGTCAACAGAACTTAAACACCTTTAAAACGAATATGTTTGCAGGAAAGCCATTTAAAACTACAAACAGTAATTTCGTCTTCTTTTGTATTATATTTACACAATTTAACTTGTCAAAGTTCATCTGTCATTGTTCACAACGGACTTAGGACTTCTGGTCTTTGTTGTGAGAATAATCTAGAAATCTTGCGACATGAAATTTCGCTTCCTACATTTACCTACAAAGACAGGAGATAGGTTTGTTTTTGTTGCATACAGAAGTTGATATTAGTGTTCTTTCATCCTTTTATAGAGTTCTTATAACGGTACGATTGTTCTTGCCACAGTAAAAGGTGATGTTCATGATATTGGGAAAAACATAGTTGGTGTTGTACTGGGTTGCAACAACTTCAGGTAAACTGACACTGAGAAATAAGGGATTGAAATTAAAACCACTTTCAAAAATACTTTACCTTTTCTTTTCAACAGAAATCCCCATCACTAACATATTTTACCTTTATCGACTTCATAGGCTGATAGAAGGTTACTTCTAAGAAAAATATAAGGCTCTCGTAACGTGAAAATACTGCTGTCAGGTTTGGGTTGAATCAATCAATCTAGGTTTATGCTTTGTAAGTCTTTTTTGCTAAGGTTGCAACCACCACATATAGTACTGGAAATTTTAAAAAGAAAAGAGAGATCTCTAAAATTACTGAGTTATAAGAATATTCATTAATTTCTAATGCTGGAAATATATCCACTCACAACTACCCCTTCTGTTCAGAGTTATAGATTTGGGTGTTATGACTCCATGTGAGAGAATTCTTGAAACAGCAATCGAGGAGAAAGCAGACTTCATCGGATTGTCAGGTCTCATCACACCATCACTTGATGAAATGATTCATGTTGCAAAAGAAATGGAACGAAAAGGCTTTAAAATCCCACTCCTGATTGGTGGAGCTACAACATCAAGGTTGCCATTTCTTACAAACGTGTAGATACATGACATTGAAAGATGCGTTTCATGTTGAAAGTGACGTTGTTATTGTTTTGTAGGACACATACCGCTGTGAAGATAGCTCCAAGATATAGTAACACAACAATTCATGTACTGGACGCATCAAAGAGTGTAGTAGTGGTAGGTTTTTTATTTCGCAAAATATTTTTAGTTAATAAATATTAATATTACTTAGTTGGTCACTCATGTCAATTTTTATGAAAGCACATGATAAAAATATCCGTACTTAGTTGATCACTCGTGTCAAATTTTATTAAAAAATATGATGACGATATCCGTACTTAGTTGGTCACTCATGTCAATTTTTATGAAAACACATGATAAAAATATCCGTACTTAGTTGATCACTCGTGTCATTGTTTAGGCGCAAGCTTTGTTGGAGGAGGATACTCGTACTGAGTTAATCGAAGAAATCGATGAAGAATATGAAGAAATTCGTGAGGATTATTTCGATTCTCTAAAGGTTAGTTTGAGCTGCATTCACAAAAACGATAATGGAATATTAATCAAGAACATATTTTTTAGTAGACAGTGAAGTCAAGTTTTTCTATTTATGTAGTGAAAGTGTCAAGTTTAAAAACAAAGTTGGGTTTTTTATTTAGGATCGAAAATATGTTGATTTGGAAACAGCTCGTCAAAGAAAGTTGAAACTGGATTGGTCCACATTTAAGCCAGGTAATCGAGACCGTCGAACATAACTGTAATTCTCATAGTGTGTAAACGACTGAAGTGTTAAAAAATGCCTTGGCAAATGTTTCAGTTTTTATATTATAGTGGAACCTACTTTTGTTGGGAATAAAGTTTTTAAAGATTTTGATATTAAAAAGATTGCTGGCTACATTGATTGGAAGCCGTTTTTTGATGTGTGGCAATTGCGTGGTAAATACCCTAACCGTGGGTATCCAAAAATATTTAAGGATGCTACCGTGGGTAAGCGCTTTGTTCAGTTTTTCTTCCATGTTTTTTATTGCTTTAAAGACTTATACAATAAACCCGTAAGAACAAAATTTGTTCAACTCCATGTATGTTTATGTTGATGAATCTTTGGTTTATATAGGTGAGTCTTTATCATGGCACATCTATGTGTCCATTGTTAACAGAGAATGTTTTTTGTATACTGTGTGATGCTATATAATACGGGCCAACTTCTTTGTTTGTACATCAGTTTGTTTGCTGAATATGAGATTTCACGCTGTAAATTATTAACTGGAATTCGCAGAAATAGCAAATGGAAAGTTTTGTTAAATAAGGACGATTTGAGATACGCGATATGAGCGTATGAAAAAATGACTGTATGCCAGTCGTCGATAATTGTTTTGCACTATATAGCAACATTCGACCCCCGGTATCTTCAGAAGATTAAAACATGTCTAAAGTTTAAAGTACTGGGTGGATAATAATCTATGTGTTATTCCCTTCTGTTTTCTCCATCGTACATTCAACATTCAAATTGGTTCATTGATTGATGCTTTAATGTAACGTTTTCAAGTTCTTACAAGATTTAGTTTCAGTTTGTTTAAGGGAAATTGTTGTTATAGTTCACCCTGGTGATCTACCAATATTTTGGTGTTGATATTGGTAAATTGTGTTTTGTTTTTATAAAAAACTAACTGAATGATGAGATCGTCAGTTAATTGCTACCGTCATCAGAGTTTCGGCCCTGTCCTAGCACGAATTAGTAGTTGTTGTAGTTATTCATAAACTGTCATAGGGGGAGAAAGGGAATTTGTTCAGGTTGTGTAAGTATTTGAGACATCGGTATCTGGCTGTTTATGTTTTTTCAGAAAGCAGAAGAAAGAGCTGTAACTCTAGGAAATTCCTTTCAGGAGCGGAAGCGCAGCAAGTGTTTAACGACGCACAAACCATGCTAAATGACATTATTACAAACAACTCTTTGCAAGCGGTGGGTGAGGTGTCCTTCTATCCTGCGAATAGCGTGGGAGATGATATACATTTATTTAAAACGACGGATGGCACGAAAAAACATGTTGCTACTTTGTATGGGCTGAGACAACAGGTAAACATTTTTTTTATTTTGTATGACTGGCTTAACCGTTAAAACAAGATAGCGATTTTGTACCTTCGTATCACATCGTCTGACAAAGAAGTTGATCAAAATGAAATCTTAATTTTCCGAAGTTTAATAGGGTTTGTTTTGAATTAGGCAACTGTCAAACAAGTATAGAAACGAGACTAGTTCAGCCTGAAACAGCATATTGACATGTCTTGCTTAAATATCACTTATCATCAGCTTATTGGTCGTTTTACTCGTACCTTACGTAAATAACAACAACACCTTTACAATGCACATTATTGTTATTTTTAAAACTTGACCCTTTTGTGTATGTAACGTATTTCCCTTCATTAGTTTTGCTTTTTGTTAATATAGGCTGAGAAAGATTCAAACAAAGAGACACCATACGTTTGTTTGTCAGACTTTGTAGCGCCCTTAGAAACGGGCGCAAATGATTATATTGGTATGTTTGTGGTCTCCTGTCACGGCGCAGAAGAACTTTCCGAAAGGTAGTTTATTCTTGATTATTTGATATATTAAACAAGAAAATGCTGTGCATATTAACAATTGCGAAAAAAAACGATGTTTTTGTGATGTTTTTGTGTAAAAACAAACCTATATTATATTATCATAATTTATGGAGGTTAAAATAAGAGATCAATTTGCACATTTTTTCCGCACTTTGTGAATATAGCGCGTATAAAAGTGACTGTTTTAAGCAACCTTAAAAAACGAATTGACGATTAGCCTGAGCCGAAACTAAACCATCGCGCTATCGCGATTGAAAAAGTACTTTTTTATTTTAACGTTGGTTTAGTTACAAATCTTCTTTCGACGATTACAATTCCATCATGGTGAAAGCAATCGCTGATAGGTTAGCTGAGGTACACACCATTACTTGCTCCTAAAGTTATCATTCCGATGTTTTTCCTTGCGTGCAGTAATTTAATTACCTTCATTGTTTCCGTTTAGGCGTTCGCTGAGTTGCTTCATGAAATGGTTCGCACAGAATTATGGGGCTATTGTTCGGACGAGAATATGACGTCATCCGACCTTCACAAAATAAAATATCAGGTTTTTAATTTTAATTTTTTACTTATTCTTAAAATATTCTCGCAAATATTTTTCCAAGTTGGGTATGTTTTTACATTTAGAAAAACCTTTAAATTATTGCGTGTTGTACACAATTTAGGGGCTGTTTATATCAGAGGCGGACGGAACGATTTATCAATACTTATACTAAAAACCACGTGACAATTTCGTCTCGTCTCGTCTCGGCTAACCTGCTTGTCTCTTGTAATAACACCCATATTCTGATGTCGGGCCAACATCTCGTACACGATCAACCTGTATTTTTTGGATCTAACTGGTACAAGCGAGGTCCTATAAAATGACCTTGTCCGTTCGTTACCAGCTGTTCTCAAAGTTGAATCATTTTTTCTGGGTTTTTTTGCACAATGACAGGGAACAATAGACCCTCGAATGTGATGAAGTTAGTTTTTTTTAAAAAATCTTATCGGCTTAGAAGTGACGAATTTATGTGCCAAATGAGCAAAAACGATTCTAAAATATGGTTCTGGACATTTCTCAGGATTGGATTATTGGTTTATTCTGATTTTTGCACAAAGATATAGAATTTTTTTACGGATTTTTTAACTTTTCTGAGGATTGGATTATTAGTTCTTTCTGGTGTTTTAAATCCAGGTAGGTCCATTGATGTTTCGCTTGTTATTTTAGGGCATAAGACCAGCTCCAGGCTATCCCAGTCAACCCGATCATTTAGAAAAACTGACCATGTGGTCTGTAATGGAAGCGAAGGAGCTTACGTCTGTAACGTTGACAGAATCTCTTGCAATGGACCCTGCATCCTCCGTGTCTGGTCTGTATTTTGCGCACCCAAAATCATTCTATTTCGCTACCGGTAAAATATGCAAAGATCAGGTTAGGATTTTTTTTACTTGTACAACCGAGTCCTGATTACAAAGACGTGTGTGTTTCGATAAACTACACGCTTTTTCTTTTATAAGAATATGCTTTATAAGAATATCAACCTAAGTCTATTGTTTAGAGCAGTAGAGAGATAAGAATAATGACCGGCCTGGTTAAAATTTTAGTATTTATATTAAAGAAAAGCGTGTTTAAATAAATTTCTGTAACTGTTCTTAATAACCTCGCTTTTTCAGGTTGAAGACTATGCCCGAAGAAAGAAGAAACCAGTCTCTGAAATTGAGACCTGGTTGTCACCTGTTCTAGCCTACGATCGAGATGCTTTATGACGTCAGATTTAGCTAGATAAATATATTCAAATATAAAACAGAAATTAATATTGTTTTGTTATTTTCATATTTTCGTGCAATTACCCCCAAAAACTCATACTCCGAGATACTCCCGAGTTACACTGTCACAGTGACTTTTGTTTACATGCGGAAAGAAATTTATGCGGAATTTATTTTTGCGATTGAGATACCTCGATGAAAATTTTTTACGGAACATATTTTTTGCGATTACAAGATTTTCTATACAAATTAAGGAACTTGCATTGCGTTTGATATCACAAACATGACATCAAGAATTCCTAATAAATCTCCTAATTTTTTAGGGCAACATCCATTTATCTTATTTAACTCAGTTTTTATAATGGTTTTTCTTTTGTGGAATATAGAGGTCAACTAATGCGGAAATGAAATCTGACCAATCCAATTTGTCTCCCTTCTTTAATTCCATTGACATCCTCGATTCTTAAGAATGTAAGTTACACTTTCACTAATTCGAATTCTCTTAAAATCTAAATTTTTGTATTCATTTTCCTCGCTAATCAAAAAAATCCCTTTAAAAAAACAGTTATTATCTCCTAAATTCAAAATATCACTAAAAAATTAGCGAACATGAGTTACGCAAAAATTCCTGAAAAATGAAAGTTTCCTACATGTTTTTTTATTTCCGCCAGCGAAGGCGGAATCTTTAAAATCGCCTGAGGAGATAGATAGATAGATAGATAGATAGATAGATAGATAGATAGATAGAGACAGCGCAGCTAGGCTGGACGCCCGAAACTTATCCAGGCTAAATCCTCGTTTTGACAGATTTTTTTTCTGAGAACGAGGCTAAAATGAGTTTTAAGCCAATAAGAATCCTAACAGTGCAATAAATTGTTTTATTATCCAATGAACAATACTTTATTTTAAAGTTTATATGCTATCGAAAGTTAAAGCTCGTGCAGTGTAGCATAATGAAGATCGTCTTTTAATGCGCCATCTTTGATGTTATTAACGTTTCCCTTTAATAATTACGTCATTTCCTTCTGTACAAGCAAGCACGTAGGCTAAAGCTATATTCCATTCTCGTCCCCAGAGCTCTTTGAGATTAAAACCTCGAAAGTACTTTCGAGTTTATCTCAAAGAGCTCTGGGGTCGAGAATGGCTATATTCAGCAGCACTAATTAATTATTCATGAATTTTAATTTAAAGAGGAATTGTTGAGGCTGAATATTTTTGGTGAAAGATAATGTATTATAGCTATAAAATCTTGACAAGTGTGTTATAAAAGAAAAAATAAGAATATGTAGTCTCAAAATAACCTTTCGTAACTGATTATGTAAAAAAAAAAATTGCTGCCACCTTAAAGATATTTTCCAAGTTGTTTTTCAGAGAAAAAGAGAAAATAGATAAATTTTCAGCCTTGCCGTTGTTTTCATTTTGTGTTTATTGTTCATCAATTTTCAGGTTTATTATTTTTCTTTTAAAATTGTTCATATAGAGAAATGAAGTTTATGTAAGTTAAGTTAACTATGATTTACAGTTACAATAATAATCAAAAATTGAATTTTAAAATTTTAGAATATTCAATGATTATGTTCCCCCATATTACTCAGTCCTCTTCAAAGTTCAGTACTTTTTCAGAATATTGCTAATGGCGGAAATCTTTAAGCCGCAGGGCTTCTTGTTTGTTATAACGTGTATATGCTGTGAGCGAATTTTTCTCAAATGGAAAACGAGTTTGATGTCAAACGAAACTTACACCTTATATTTTAGATTTTATTTACGTCATTTTCGCAATCACATTTCTATTTTATTGAAAATAAGGTCACGGAAGACTATTAAAAATTTATTACCAACCAAGGATCCTCTGTTCTTGTAGCTCTGTCAAAAGAAATTCTACTTTCAAATTTTACACAATTCAGAGTAGATTTTTGATCAACCTTGTTCACAGGACCTTTTTTATTTCCGTTATAACGGCTGAGGGGCCCTCTAGTAAAGCGCCACACTTAGAAAAGCAGCGCTTGTTAGAAAAATAGTACTAAGTAGAAAGGATAACTAACAAGAAGAACAGAAGGATAGTTGTACAATACACAATACATTTTTTAGATTTAAGATATTTTTCTTTCTTTCAAAAACCAAGGTAACTTCACAATTTTCTCAAATTCATGCTCGTATGTTAGTTCGAAGCAAGTCAAAAGTTTTTTTCGCTTCTTTTATTTCATTACCCAATCTTTTACTTTTTAAAAAAGCAAAAAACTTTGCTGGAACCACCAGTTCAACTTCACGTTTACGTTTTCCAACTACTTCGCAAATTAGGCGATGCTGTTTAGCAGCTACAGGGTGTAATGTTGACAAAAGTTCTATTGGGGACATGACCGAGGAAAGTCTCATCACTATAAATTCCCAAAGCGTGTTTATCGTAATCACGGGCTTCTTCTCGGGTATCAAATTTTACGGTACGAAACTCATTGGAGTCGAAATATCTTTGTACACATGGTGACCATGAATGTTTGTACAAAACAAAATTTGGTAAACCTTGTCGAACTCTTGAACTCTTACAATTCTAGCCATGTTTTATGTTTTAACTCTCTATCGTTCTGGCTAAAAAATGTCAATATTCGACATCCGCGGAGTTTGAATGTTTTGAAAACAGAAGTCATATCATTGCAATCATTGTCAGTGGAAATAATCAACGATATTTATTACAAAAGAACCTACTTACAATAAAAGACACATAAGAACGAGAGACATTAAGTGTGGAAAGATAATAGGTACATTATTCTGCTCTCGTTGCAACGATCTGAGCTAGACTTTAGAATTTACTCTTCAAAAATCAAAAACTAAAATTACCTCGGTGCATGGCTGCGCAGCTATATAAAAAATTACAATTTTTGGTATAAATCTTACCCTGCACTTGCGCAATAAATTTACCCTGCACTTGCGCAATAAATTTACCCTGCACTTGCGCAATAAATTCTGAACCCTTTGACCTAAATTACCGTAGCTGCACGGCTGCAGGGTCATCCAACATCAAAGCATTCGTTAGGGTTAGGGATTGCAGCCACGCAGTCTTGAAGCCATGCAGCCACGAAGCCCTGCAGTCACGAAACCAAACAGCCACGAAGCCACTCAATAATTATCAACGGCTCCATGATCTGAAAGTCTGTCACTTCAACTGGCACGTTCTCTTGTTTAATAGTCCGTGACCCACGCAGACAAAGCAGTTGAGAACCTAATAAATTGAAGATAAGGTGTGTCCGCAACTAATCTTTGGTTACATCTATAGATTCTCTTCTCTTTTCTGCAATCAAACTTGACAGTCGACTGTAAAAAGTGCTGCACTCGCGAGACATACCTCCAAAGCATGAGAATATCATAGGAGTAAACGAACCTTAGTCTAGAATTATTCTTCGATTGCAATCATTGGGCTGTGTATTAAACGGGATTGACAGAATTGGGAATGGACATGAAGAAAGCACTTCTCACAAGGTAGAAAAAACTAGATCATATACATTAGAGTTAAAAAGTAATTTGCAGAGAATAATAGTAACAGGGCAAGAAATTTAATGTTGGCGAAAAAAGAGAATTGAAGAAAAAACAATCTAAAATACCTCATGTACGAGGCGGTACTGTAAAAAAGCGGCTGACAGGAGCCGGACGAAAACTTACAGGTATTGATGTCAAGGAAAAGATATTGAATAGGAGTCACGAATGTAGAGAGAATAAACTTCGTGTTTCCAGAAAACTGATAATGCGTGAAGCTAACATGTTTTTTGATAAGAGTGTTGGAGATAACGAATGTGCACAAAAAGCTTTTGTAGCATCACGATGGCTGGAAAAGTTTATAAAAGAAATTGTCTCTCCTTGCGAGCACCAACAACAACAGCACAAAAAGATCCTGCATTTTTTATTAATAAAGTTGTTACGTACGTATTGCAAGTCCGCCGCTTAACTGAAAGCCATCATTACACCCCACAATTAGTAATATACTGCCCCGAACAACTGTTGATGCAGTTGGTGCAAGAGAGATTTGTCTAAAGTCAACGTGCCACGAGATAGTTAGAATATTTGTGTGTCTAAGTGCAAAAGCTGATTGCACAAAGCTAAAGCCCTTCATAGTTTTTGGTGGAGCCAAACGGAAGGCAGCAGCTTTACATAAGGAATACAAATCACGTTATATTGTTACTTCGTCATCAAATACATGGATGTATGAAGATCTTACCCTTCAGTATGTGGAAAGCATGATCAGAAACCTCTCGTTCGCACCTCGACTTTTAGCTTGGGATCCATTTCAATTTTTACTTAATAGCCTGTGTTACGAAACTATTAGAAGATAGCAAAGTTGATTCGATAATTATACAAGGAGGCTATACAAAGTACATGCAAGCACCAGATGTATCTTGGAACTAACCCTTTAAGGTTGAGCTTACTGAATGATACGATGAATGGATGTGTAATAAAACACACATACACAGCAGCTGGAAATCCAAAGCCGCCCCCAAGACGAAAGATGGTTGAATGGGTTCTCGAATCTTGGGCTGCACTGCCTCAAGATATCATTATAAAATCGTTTAAGGCGTGCGCATGGAATCTTGCAATTGATGGAAGCCAAGATGATTTGATTCATTGCTTCAAAAAAAAGGAACATCATCTGCAGCGGGTGCTGAGTTGTTGAAGCAACAACTGTTAGTTCGAGGTGATCCAACTCTTACGAATGACTTGTTTGAGAACGTTGCAGAAGATACAAAATAATTTCTTTTGGTGGATCAGAATGACGACGAGGATGATATTATTGACATTTTGAGTGTATTATTATGTTGTGTTATGTTTTTGAACAGAGAGAGGAAAAATAAATTCGTTGATTTGTCATGTTGGAAATTATTTTATTTTCGCCGCCCTCTAGTGCCGCCCTCTAGTGCCGCCCTCTAGTGCCGCCCTCTAGTGCCGCCCTCTAGTGCCGCCCTCTAGTGCCGCCCTCTAGTGCCGCCCTCTAGTGCCGCCCTCTAGTGCCGCCCTCTAGTGCCGCCCTCTAGTGCCGCATTCATTGAGTTCATTTTTAAATTAGTGCCGGGGCGCTAAAAGAAGGAAATACGGTATCTATTTATAGCTAACTTTGGAGAGCTAACAGACTAACAAATACATTTTTTTTTCACGAAATAAACATTCGCGAAAGTTTTTCCACTAAGTTTTTTTTTTAAAAGGTGGAACGGAATGACTCCTAAAAGGTTAGAAAAGCTTTTGTTCGACGAAAACGTATAAATCTCAAGCTTATCTTTCAAAATTTTAGATGTCGTTAAACAGAGACAACACGATGAGCTGTATTTGTTCAAAAATGCTATGTTACTAGCTTAAGAAGGTAATTAATACCTCTAAAAAGATTTTAAAGTCATTGTTGTTGCTTCGACAGGCTTTATGTGCAATAAACTTTTCTACACAAAATTTCGAAGGATATAGAGTTACAAGCAAGGCAAGTGCTTTTATGCATATATAATATATGTAGGGGACTTTTCTGTTATTTTCAGTTATATTTAGATCCCCAATATGATATTTTCGTGCCTTTCGTGTAAGTCACCAAAGTGGAAAACCAACAGCCCTTTTTGTTGCCCCTTTAAACAAGCAAAAATTTGTTATAAAAAAAGATAATGAATAAAAGGTGAAAAATAATTTGTTGCACTTAAATAGGTTTTTTTTTCTTCACTCGTTACAACAAATATACAACACAAGCACACTCCCTCTCAATTGAACATTTGTATTGAAGAAGCGCGTGTGTGGATAATTAGTTCTGTTACAAAAGTATTATTCAGCTCCCACAAAATATACCCAGCTCAAAAGTTGGTCATCATTTCTTTTCTGCTGTTTCTGCATTTTAACTTGATTGTTTTGTTTCGTAACTTGTCACCTTCATGACGTCACGTGTTCATGTTTTTTATGTAAAACTGGTTATTACATAATGGCGGTGTAGCGGCGAATTCATCAGAATATGAATCAGCATTTGTATCTGCGGTGTATTCGCAAAACTTTTTCTTCTTTTCTTGCTTCCGTTCTTTTACTTCGATTGCTCGATCTCTTTGTCGGCGATTTTTAAACCAATTGCTAACTTGTGTTATTGAAAGTTCTGTTGCTCGGGACAATTCTCTTTTCTCTCGTGGCGAGGGATAAGGGTTTTGCTTGTACCATTTCCGTAAAACAGCTCTCGACTTTTCTTTGAAACAATAACTTGTCTCTTCACCGTCCCATATTGTTCGTGGGAGGGGATATTTTCGTCGTATACGATACTTGGCTACTGCCCCTAACGGTCTACCACGAAAACTTTCAGCTTCTAGGTAGTGAGCGTTCAGCCAAAGCATTTGTAGCTTTGGGTGCCAACTTGGTGCGAAATTATTGTTTTCAATGATGTGACGAAGTTCTTGCAAATTACCTCGATGGTAAGCCACAACTGATTTCGCCACTAATACGGACTCGTTAACGTAAACGTCATCGTAATCTGGTAACGACCAGAGAAATCTCGCTAAATAGTCGATGTTACCGTTTTGTTCAAGCGCCTGGCAAATACAAGCTACTTGTTCATGTGTATAGTTTCCTATTGTCTGTTGGCTATTATACTCCATACATGAAGGAAGGAATTGTAGCGTTGCCATGACTTTAATCAGAAAATTTCCTTGTAACTATCTTTTAACTCTACAGAACCTTTTAAAGTATCTATCTATCATTGACAAGATCACCAGCCAAATATTTTTGCCTTCGTTTCATTCATTCAACTGAGTATACAACCTCGATGACAAATTTCCAACACTTTGGTATGTGACAAAGCCAACTTTTTCTGACTGTTGGATATCGTCACGTGTTATGTCACGCTAACATTTTTGAAAGTAATTCGTGTCACGAATTTATTGTCGCCTTGTAATAACGTTATAAAATTTTATCCTTCGTCAAGTTTTACGATTTTGCGCGAAAATTTCGCTATTTGTTGATTAATAGTGTAATTAGATCTTTATTTCTGTTGATCAACTATATGTGCAAAGAAAATCCGGCACAAAAACACCAAAAAAAGGATAAAATATATTGCATTTTTTGCGAAAATCTTAAGATATCGTTCATACTTGCAGCAACTGTGAGAATATGATCCATCTCAGTCCTGTTGCAAGGGAAACATGTTTTATTTAACCCTAAATATACTGGGCTTTTCGCATGAAAAAAGGCCAAAATTCGATATTTTAGGGTAAAAATCTGAAAAAATCGAGATACCATGTTAATCGCATTTCCAAGCTTTGCAGAATGATTCCTTTGATGAAATAAAATTGTGAGTTTCAGGTTCTAAGGATAATTCTAACGAAAGTTATAATATTTTCCTGATTATAAGGATTTCACAGAAATTCAAGGGGTAGTTTCGAGTATTGGCCAATATCTATAATAAGACTGAAAGGTATGGGACCTAAAGAGTTATTGAAAAAGAACTGGGCGGAGGGCGGATTCCGTATTTAGGATTTAGGAGGAACGATATATGGGGTTTAAATTTTAGATAAGCGAAGCGGTGTTTTAGGGTCCATTTTCGATTTCCCCATACTGTTCTGTTTCAGTAAGTATAATCAGAGGCGTTAGCTACACATAGGTAGGTTGTAGATTGGGCAAATTCACCCGATGCTCAAAGGCATTTGCGCCGTGCGACATCATTTATGTATAAACCAGTCATTCTTTCATCAATATGTGTCAACATGCAATGAAATTCTACGAATCGTTTACATGTCAAATAAATAAATCAAATAAATTGCTACAGTGAAAAATTTGTTCATTGATTATAAAAATTAGAAAAAAGGAGAGCAGGTCTAAATATTGATTAGTTTTCACTCTCCCCCGTTTAAATAGAGTCTTTAAAAAACAGTGTTCCGCTGTATGTGCCAGTACGGATAAATATTTTAAAACTATAAATAAAAGCATAGAGAGTTCATTAAGCCATGTCCGAACCTTCTCTCGTGGTGATTTGTTGCTGTTGTTTTTTTTGGCTGATTCGATGTTTTGCATAAATTTGTAAAAATAAAGCCATAAAAACTATGGTTACACCAAAAATCGCTTGAGCGGACAACACATGTCGATATATTAAACAGGACAGCAAAATGCTGAACATCTGTCGTGTGACCATGATGATCGTAAAAACGAGAGGTCCGAACTCACCAATCGTGTAAAATATAAACAACTGTCCAGTCGCTGAGGTAAGCGAGATAACAACGACGTGCGAAAAAAACGACGGGTATTTCATCATAAACGAGACAGCGTAAAACATACCACCGCTTAACAAAAGAGGCGCCGAAGTAAACAAAACTGAGAAAGCGTTCACGTTAAACATCATTTGCATGGAAGAAACTTTGTACTCCTTGAATAGTTTTGATTGCCAGTTCGATGTGAAGCTATCAAATCCCATGTAACCGAGCATCAACACAATTCCTGGCACGGTAGTTGCCGCGGAGTGATGTTTATCGGATGCTGTCGACATAAGAAAAAGACTCACACCGATGGAGATCATCACAGCGACTAAATACTCATAATATTGATAGGTTTTCTTCGACACAAATTTCCCCATTAGCATTACTGGGATCATTTTCGAAGCTTTACCAAGAACCTGAGTGGGAAAGCTGACAAACTTTAGAGCCTCGTATTGACACCACGAACTGCAAATGTTTGACAAGGAGCTAAAGGAAAATCTGTAAAACGGCCCGCTCCAGTTGGGGCCCGTAAAAAAAACGTAAGTAGCAGCGACGACTAGCGCAACGATACGATTCATGAAGACGAGAAATTCTGAATTTTCGAAATGGACAGCTTCATCGCCCACACCATATTTCTGCGTCATAACTTTTTCTTGAAGTACGCCCCAGGTGAGATAGGATACTTGCAGACCTAAAGCAAACAGTGGGTACTTACATATGAGTCTTCACACAAACGCTTAACGCCAGCTAAGGAGGGACTTAGCTATGTCTGAAGTTTTGATGATCGAAAAGACAAAATACAAATACTTCCCTAATTCCGAAAAACGCTGGGAAAGTGCAGCAAAACTGAACACTGAAGCGATATAACAGACCAAGTGAACGAATAAGAAAAATCATTCGCAACGATTTAGCCATCTAAGAATTTTTCATTTTTCCACAGTGTTTTCTCCGAGTGACAAAGTATGAAACATTTTGGAAAGATCTAGATACCTGTAGTACAGAAGATAAGTTTTGTTGCAACCGCAGATGAAGTTGTTCCAGTAAAACATCGAAAGATGGAGGCTGGTGCTACTGTTGCTGTTTCCTTGGTAACACCAAACACACAACATTGAATCAAACGGAACATGAAGCCTTGCCCTGGGAAAAATAATTTGATAATATGATCCAAACGTTATTCATGAAACACTTAATTGTTAGTAGTGTGTGACAACATTTAATAATTGGGATAAGAAATGGTAGTTAACACATGATTTCAAAAGGCAATAAAGTACTCTTGAAAGTCAAAAAAATTTCTGACCAGGTCAAGTTTTGATGCCGCTTACAATTTTTTTTCAACCTCCTGACTTTGTGGACAACTTGATTAGATCGAATATAATTGGTTGAAAACGTGACAATTAAATTAGGAACCATTAGAACATGATTTAATGCAAACATTTAATATTTTTTGGATACAAAAAAGGGAGCTAACAAAAGACTTCGGATGACCACAAAACATCCAGGAAGATCAGAATTTTTCTGATCAGATCAAGTTTTCATTACTTTTTATTTAAAACTTTGGGGACTTTTTGATTTGAGGGCCTTGATTGAATCGAACACGTGACAATAAATTTGTTTACCTTCCCTTTCGTTAAAATTCGACGTCTTAATCATGCGCATTATGAAAAAAGCAGGGATGAGGATGACTGAGTAACCAATCACATTCCATGCAAAACTATGAAGCCAATTTTCTCCACTGTGCATACGATGTGGAAGATGATGGTTGTGCTATAAGTAAAAAATGCTGACGTAAGCTACATGACTACTTCACGTAGTTCGAGAACATTTTAGACAACACTTCTTATAAACCTCTGAGACAAAAGCTGTAACACTTGACAAGCTACAAAGAAAACATAAATGAAACGCCTTATGTGGAATATACGCATTTTTTATACAAAAATTTAATTCAGACAATATTTTTGATAAATAATTGTACAAGAAATTATTTACATATTGCATATAGTTTTAAGTTTTCTAAAGTTAACTTGATAAGTTATAAAGAAGTGCAAACTCAATTGTCTTTTTTTAACCAATTTTACGCAATTACGGGATCGCCCGTCTTTAAATTACACGCTATTTCGTGTGCCCGTTGCATGACGCTTTTCCTGCGGACAGACAGACAAAATACGGCTACCATTATAGAGATGTTGCCTGTTCTTTATTTACCTTTATCTGTATTTCGTAAATCTCCTGTGAGGGCTACTACTAGGAGATTCTTAAAAAGTGGTCCAGCCTAAACATGCATACTGCAACGTTGATGAAAGAATTGAATAGGCTGTAAGGAGGAGCGTACTTACCGAATGAGAATGAGAGTGTTGTGTCGGTTGCATTTTACTCTGTTCACTCATTTCTTCACAAAAAGTAACATAAATGAAGGCGAGGAGCAGAAAAACATGTGATAACTTAATGTACGCCATTTTGTTTATATTTTTTTTCTAAAAAAAATAATTTTTTATTAACGAAACGAATCTAATGAATTTAAAACAGTCTCATTACACGTTTGCCATGCAACAGAAACTTTAAAACTGAAATCCCAAAACCTGTCGATGATAGTATGTGTTGCCAATAGTAACATTTAAAACATCCTTCAGAACTATCAGCACCCATTTTGAAGAATTAAGATAAGAATATAACATACAAAAGAAGACGTAAAAATTTTAATCATGTATTGATCCAATTATCTGCACAGCAGATAACTTTCGAAAACAATAAAAACTGTCAGTATCGTGGACGCGTTAAAAACAAAACCAATGCTATATCGACACGAAAATGAATTAGCCTGTAGCAAAAACATTTAAAAATTCCATATCTCATCCATCCACTTTTTACAGACTCCTCCATGAAGTAATACAGAAGTAATTAAAAGATGCAAAAATGTGAAGAAATATTTTCTTTGAAATGACGAGATTACTCTCCATAATTTAACAGTGTTCACTTCATAAGAGTCAGCCATTAATTTCCCGATTTTTTTCTAATAATTAGCTTCTTTTACCAAGTCTCCCGAAATTACATCAGGCGCATTTTTCCATTCCATTTATTCACCAACTTGCAAATCGCAACAAGATTTACGCATCTTCCTAATTTTTCAATTTAAAAAATGATTTCATGGAATAATAAAATAACCAAAATCAAACAAAAGACTGGGGTTATCAAGTCACTTCTCATCGCCTTTATAAACCACACATCGGAAAAACTTTTCCGATTCTTTCGGAGTTCCAGCAAGTTTAACCTCACAATTTAACTTTATTATCAGCTTCTCATAAGCCTGTCGCGGTGTCACGTGACTTTGGCGAGGTTTTGATATCTTCAGCGTTACTTTATAACCTTTATCTAAGAAAGTCTGTAACTTTTTTGCTTTGACGTTTAAATCTTGCTCTTCGATTTGTGACTTCATAGTCAGTTCTTTAGATTTGATTGTTCTGCTCTCCACCGGAGATGTCTTTTGTTGAGATATCGTTTTCACGATTTTAAACACACTATTCTCTGCTTTCTGGTTAGCTTTCGAGACTTCTTTTAACTCTAACTGTTTGCTTTTTGCAATATTTTTAGCTTCTACTTTAGATACCACACCGAGATTTTGTCCATTTTCATCAATGAGTCGCACAAAAGTGTCGCTGGTCAAGTATCTATACACTGGCCATACTGGCTTTGGCGTTCTTACTGCAAAATTTAAAACGTGGTTTACATACTGGCGAAAAATGCATCGATACATCTGTGAAAATTTATATTTTGATCTAAAAAAGAGAAAGAAAATAGTCAAGCAACTTTTCATTGGCTAATAACGTAGCCTCGTATTCGGCATACACGCAAACAAACAAAAAATAAACAAAAAGACCTTCTTCCGAGAAATGCTGCATGCTAATATCTCGATTTTTCGAAACATGACAGGATGATAAAATCACACTAACAGATCAATATAATAAAAATTACATTATAATTTATTTTATCTTGTTTCAACTTGCAAGCAATAAAGACTGTCGTTACGGCAGCCGACAATAATCCGATTATTAATCACCACGGGCGACGAATAAACTTCTCCGGGTAAACTATATTTAGCTGCACAAATCCCTTCACAGTCCAACACAAAGACATCACCATTAGTGGAAACCACGACAAAACAGTTACGATCGGTTTTGCTTCTTTTGCGCTTCGATCCTGCCGCAACTTGTTCCGACTGTTGGACAAAAGCAACACTAGCATAGACGGCAGCCGAAGTTTCATATTTCCAGAGTAAATCACCGTAGTTTGTTAGACAGTACACGCACTTGTCGTTACTTCCACATAAAATTCTCTCTTCTGTGTCTACACAAACTGGAGAGGAGAAAATGGCAGCAGCAGTTTGGAATTTCCACTTCACAACACCATCAAAATCGATAGCGTACAATGCACCGTCAACGCAACCAACCACGGTGAAGGATTCGCACAAACAAAACGAAGAAAAAATTGGCTTCTGCAAGTTCACTTTCCAAATGCATTCTCCAGTCGTAATTTCCAGCGCATGCACACACCCTGACAGAAGTGCTACGTAAACATGAGACTTTCTAACCATAGGAGAAGAAAAACAGGAGCTGGAAAAAAATACTTTCCACAAGCACTCCTTCGTAGAGATGTTAAGTGCATGCACATGTTGGTCATGTGACCCCACTACAAGAATTCCATAACGACGATCGACACATGGCGACGATTTGACAACGTCACCAGTTGCATATTTCCAATAAATTGCACCAGTATATCTTTCGAGAATGTAAACACAGCCATCATAACATCCTAAAATACATCACAAAAATTGAAAAAAAAGCGAATTGACACGGCTAAAAATTCTCCAAACAGTTTCCCTCCTGCATTTAAATAATCATTACAATCAGGACTGAAGCTGACTTATACGTCCATGTCACAGCATTGTTTGTTGCTACAGCTACGAATTGTATGTGAATTTCCAAGAGTAAATCTATTATGGACGGAAAACATGAAAAAAATAAAACTTTAATCTCTAATAGTTCCAGATCGAAGAGAAACTGTTCAAGGATTTTTACGATGATCTTCTTCAGTCAAACCATTTATAGCTTGCTTAAAAAATGTATAATTGACCGTGTGCTACTTTCAAAAATCATCAATGTTCTACAAAAACAATACCTGCAGTGAACCCTTGTAATTTTACCATTAGAGTAACTGACGGAGACACGCTTCATTACAGCATGAGATCTGCAACCAGCAACACAAAAAACACTAACTCACCAACACATATATATTTTCCATCCAGTGAGATGATAGATGAAGACTCGATCCGATCACCAAGAACAGTTTCCCATAACGTTCGACCATCATCTAAAAAAACAGCTGAAAAAACATGAGCATGTGAACCGATGTAAACAATACCGGTCTCGTAGTCATTGCTGAAAACCACCAAAGGTGATGCATCAATGCACTTCTTCATGTCATATTTCCATAATTCAGAAATTTTAGAAATATTCGAGAATCTGATCTTATTCGCGAAATGTTTATCTTCACAACTACATGTAACTTTTTTGTTTTGACGACAGAGAGCAACATAATGATTACAAGCCTGCTTCGTTTTTGAAAAGGTGCACTGTTGCACTAACCGCTCTTCTTCCTGCTTTTCGTTTACCGTAATATTTGCAAGACGACGGAGGAGCATCTCCACGTCCCCATACGTTCGCGTCAGTACTTCATTTAAAAGTCGTTCAAACGACACATTGTTAGTTGAAATTAACGACGACAATTTATTGATAAGAAAAACAGCTGCGAATGAATCTCCACCGCACAGGATAAAATTGTCAGAGTTTTCAGGCTCCTTCGTAGATTTATTACTCAGAGATAGCTTCCAATTAAATTTCAAGCAGTCACTAATCGATTTTTGATGAGAAAGGTGCGCATGCGCATCAGGCGAACTCATCAAACCATCCTTGTCAATCTTTCCATGATTGTTGACAGGAAAGTGCTGACGAAAAACAATTCGATCAGGAATGTGTGAACTGGATAGATCTTGGTTGATCATTTTCAAAATATCGTCTTCTATGCTGGGAATGTGTTCCGCAGCAACTGTTGGAGCAGCTACAAACATAACTAAGTTCTCTTTCTTCGACGTCAGCAATTTGATGACACAACAGCAGTATTTTACACCTGTTATGTTCTCAACACGTCGTTGCAACAAATCTAAACAAATCAATTGTCCATTACGTTTAACGTTTGAATCAGCTCTCCCACAATAATAAATGTTCCCATTGAGAATGATTCCTAAATCTCCTGTGTCTCGCATATAATCCTCATCAGTACATTCTTCATCGTCGACCTTACACACCCTTTTGTGACCACCTGAAAAAAAATCCAAAGAAAGGGTGCAAGATGTGAAATACAAATTGCTTTCAAAGTCAACAACCAAACATACCTATGAAAATTCTTCCCTCGCCATATTTAATTGACTTATTTTCTTTATTTCTTACTTCAATTTTTGTATTGGTTAAAGCATCTCCAAGTGGAACCCAGTCCGCCGTGTCTATTTTATCGTGCTTGAAATTAAAACTCGCATCAGTGATACGATATAAGGTCGCCCAAGCTGATACTTCACTTGTCCCGTATATATTGTACACGCTTAATTTATTTCGCGCGTCCATCAGCGCAATCGCGTCTTCTCTTTTTAAGAATCTTTCACCTCCGCATGCCAAAACTCTCAAGTTATTTTCACGGTTAACGAGATACTTTTTTAGACGTTCCATCCCGATTAAATGGAGAAGTGACGTTGTGCACTAAGACAAAAAAAATCATTTTTTTAAAAGTTGCGTGATGCTACGTGTCATTTGTTTTGTTTTTTCTTTTTTTAATCGTTGATTTTTTTTGTTAATATACTTAATTTGAAAAAAAATTTCCGATTTAGAAAAAGTGAAGGAACACTATATATCAATATTCGATTAATTGGTACCCTAATAAATCAGCAGCTTTAACTGGTCCTCAAAACACTCCGAAACACCCATGTGGACTTAAAAATCAAATGACCGTGTTCGAGAAACAAACAATATAATGTGTATACGCTATAAGACATCTTCCAAAGCTTTAAACTTTAACCTATAATGTGCCATGTAGACCGAAATGGTTTAAAACAACATTGAATTATATTGAACAAAGTGAAAGACTTCACATTTTATCTGGCATTTTTATAGCTTGCCCATTTTTTTTTTTAAAGAACAGATAGAATTAGAATTATGTGTCTATTTTAGAATCTTTAAAACGGTTTTTAAATTTAAACAAAGCCTGTTTAAACCACAAATGAAGTCAAACATACGCATATACTTTCTTGGTTTATTTACAGCTTTGATGGGTTTTGTTATTTTGAGTTTCATAAACGACTTTCTGATGCTGTTCTCTACATCATAAAATCTAACGTAAATCAAAAACAATTTGGGTGTGGATTTTCTTTAAAAACGTAAGGTTTTACTATAAACCAATGAGAACCAAGCTAACGAGCGCCCGAATTTATCCTACCTGTATAATTGACACTTGATTCTGTTGCAAAGTCATTGAGAGAGAATCTGGATTACACATTACATTTCTTGATACCAAAAGCATAGTTGCACCAGATGACCAAGCAAGTAACATCAAAACAATCGAAGCATCAAATGTCAATGCTGAAGATATGAAAATAACGTCTTTGCAGGTTGCTGTAAAGGCGTTCCTTTATATAGAGGACAACAAACTCATTATCAAGCCGAACCATCACGAGATTATCAATTTTTTGCCACAGAAGAGGCAAAACAATTCCGATTTTTCCTGATCAAATGGCACACGTATTCAAGAGTAACTATAAGAGACCAAAGACACAGCTTGTCTCCCATTTTTGAGCAAGATCAAAGTATAATTGTTTACCTGGACTGTTTGATAATTTAACTAAATAACTTTTGTGACAAGTTGACACGAAAATCTTAACTCACCTCATGTCAATAACGTTCGGTTTAACACATTTCCAAGGAGCATAGATAATTTTAGGTCTTCCAGTACTTCCAGAACTTTGTACAATGTAAAAATAATCTTGAGAACTTGCCAGGCGTTCAATTTTTAACTTGAGTAGAATATAATCCTTAATGAAATTGAAGGAGATTTCTGTTAACAAAGGTATTTTGTCTTTAATTGCAAGTAGAAATGAAGGTAATGATGTCTTCTGAACAAACATGTATTCCACTTTACACTTTTTAATACTTTCAATGATATCAGACATTGGTTTATTTGTTGAAAGAGGTAAAAAGACAGCTTTCAGCGAAAATATTGAATACACTATTACTGGTAAATTCAAACTAGAATCACTGTACACCGCAATGACACCATTTTTTGAAAAGTTCTTCTCATGCCTTAGCATTGTGCTCAAGCGTTTAACAGTAATATTGAATTGTGGATAAGTAAGAGATTGTTTGATACCATCATTGAATATTACCGCCATATTGCTGCTGCTAGTGATACTGCAAACATCCAGAAAACTCATAATGGCTTTAATTTTCAGTTACATTCTAAACAAACAAAACACAGTGATAGACGATTCCATTTTAGAGGACTTGAATCAAATAAAAACAATGACAAAATGTTGTCTAAATTGCAGTGTGTCCACTTAAAAGTTGACCTCAATTTTCCTGAAATTTTTTAGCTACAAAACTGACATTCTCGAATTTTCTCCCCTACAGTTATGACTAATGAACAGACTGTTTTAGGAAGAAGAAAAAATGCAATATACATAAAGAGAAAAAGAATTAAAGGATGAAACAAATACAAGCTAGAGATAAAAACCGACATTGAAAAACATATTAAAATGAAAAGCATATGCGTTACCGGGACTTGAAGGAGTGGTTGGGGTGTGGAAAGTTTAAAATTCCTGACCTTTTTTTCCTGACATTTCATAAAAGGACCAAATTTTCCTGCCATTTTGGCTATATTTTCAAAATTCCTGACAATTCCCTACAGATTGGACACCCTATATTGACATAACAAAGTTAAAAAAAAAAAAATAGATGCTTTTTGGTGCAAAAATTGTTGAACAAGAAAAACATAATTTCAAATCCAAAACAATTGTCCTGCAAAACGTTTCCCTCAGAGATTTGCAATTTAGGGAGAGTTAAGAGAAATAATTACTGTTTTTGGATAGGAATAATTACTGGTCTGCTTCAGTACAGCCACAAGCAAAATTGCATACATACTATGAATAAAAATCAGTTTACCGAACTAAAAAGAATATAAGTATAAACTTAAAATAACTTGAAATGTTTCTACAAGACCATATTAATAACATTTTTCATCTATTATGTCCTAAAAACTACCAAAAATATAGCAAGCATATAAAAATATGAACAACCAAGGCTGGTTTATAACGAGTCAATAATACGTTACCATGATGCATTGGACAGTGTCTCCTAAGAATAAGCACCCAGCCTCAATTACATGACCAGTCTGCAAAAACAAAACCATAACAAGTGCCTTGATGCTTATTTGAGTTTTAAATTTGAAAAAATTGCCAGAATTATTTATGAAAATAAGTAGCCTTTACTACAGTTTAGTTTTAGGATTGTGTGAAAATTATTCGAATGTTGTTAAAATCTCAGATATTTTAATTTATTATTCTGCACTACTTTGCCAATTAAAAACTATCCTGCCTTATAAAAGTCAACGGTTTAAAAATTGACAAATAAATTAAGTACACAAGCAATTAGCTAATACATTATTGTACATTATATATACATACAAGAAAGTGTTAAATTTCTTCTGTTATACTTTTTTGGTTAATTAAACATATACATACAAAAAGTCGTAATAACGAAAAAGTCTTGAATCTGTCGTATTCAAAATGTTATCAGCATTTCTTCAGTAAAGCCAAGGCTTCTTCTCTTGCTTTTTCATCCTACAAAAAAAAGAGAAAAATTCATATTGGTTACAACGATATATGATTTCATATATTTAAACAAATATAATTAATATTTAAAAGTTAATCAAACCTCTGGAGACTTTGTCTTTGCTTGCACTGCCTTCCTGAACCAGATTTTAGCATTCGCATAATCCCACTTGTGATAATAACACTAGCAGAGAAATATAGAATGTAGCTGAAAATTCTCAAAAGCATAGAAAAGAATGATTTACATAAAGATGCATAAATTTTAAAATTAGGCTAACAGGTGTAATTTATGTATACCTTGCCTATATATAAAGGGTTTTCGGTCCAGAATCCAGGGTTCAGTTCTTCAGCCTGTAAATAACCAACAAGTTAGTCAGTATGAATCTATATGCATGTCAATGTTTAAATTATGTATGTGTCAGCAATCAAGTGCTTCGTACCTTTAAAAAATGTTGTAAAGCATCATCTGCTGTGGCTTCTGGGGGGCTTGCAAACAATGCTGCAGCAGCTTTTCGCATGTACCACGGCAACATAAATATCTATAAATTCAAGAATTACTTCTATGAATTCCTATTTATTTTGTTTTTGCATTAAGAAGGTAGCACAGCTATTGTACCAGAAAGTCAATATCAATGTTTACAAAGTTTGTTTTACATTGTATATGTTGACCTACCTCAAAGCAATATCTTCCTAACAGATAGTATGACGTCGCATTGTCTGGTTTCAGTTCTATTGCTCTTTCGATATGTTGCTGAAAATAACCACATTATTTGTTACATGTGCTTACTAAAATTAACATAAAAATAATCATATCATAAAGACTATAAGAAAATTAAAAAATCACCTTATATTTATAACCTGATAAGATTTTTTCCTTTGTTTCCAGAAATTGAATATTGTTACCAATAAGTATAGCGTACCTAAAAATCAATGAAAATTTTTACTGTACAAATCTGCTTTTACATACTACTTTTATCTGAATGACCATGTTTTATTCTTGCAACATTGTTCATTTATAAAATCGTTTACAAAACCGTACAGGCTGTCAAATCCAACCTTAGCTATCGCGAATCCATTTGGATTCTCGCAACTACCACTTTGTGAATCCACCGAATCTAGTTGGATTCTCAGGATTCTTACCTCTCGCGAATCCAATTTAGATTATCATAAATTCAATACGCGAATCCAATTTTTATAGTTTCTTTCTCTAGTATTATGATATGAAACACTTTATTTTCTTTTAGGTGAGTGGAAGATCATCATCACAGCCGACTGGCTGGCCGAAACTCGCACTCAAGAAATGCGCCATTTTGATATTTTGTGCATTGAAAATAAAGGGAAAGTACCGAATCCACGTGGGGGAACTATACCTTACGGAAATACCCTTTGAATACGGGGTCCTGGGAGAGACATAGTAAACATATCATCGAGACGAGACGTCGTTCATTTAATAAACTTTTGAAAAGATGATAATAAAAAAAAATCACATGCAAAAAAAAACAACTCATGTGAAGGAAATCACGTTGAAGTTGATAACCAGACTCGTCCCGATAATTAGGTTCCGATGATTTGCGCGCAAGGACTTGATGCTTGATGATCAATAACCGTTCTGTAAAGTATTCAACTTCAATAAAGGGAGAAATAAAATGGTAACCATCAGCAGCGAATGGTGGACCTTGGCAGCGAACAAAGTGTTTGTTCGTAGATTCACCAATATTGGAAGAGTAGAAATAGAGTAGAAATATGGTGACTAATGTTATTAATTGCGCAAATGTGATTGGATTCGCGGTATCAGAGGTCACGAGAGTCGACACGCGAATCAGATTCGTGGATTCGCGTCGCATTTGACAGCCTGTCGTAATGTATAATTGTATTTGTTTACTTTACGAGAATACAATTACGACAATAATTCTAGACTTTTAATATAAAATAAATAAAAATAATAAATAAAATTAAAATTAAAATTATTTTTTCGTACATGTGTTATAGCTTATTATTAAGTATAGTTTTTAGTGTAGAATCTTCATCACACTATAAGAATTATATGAATTATATAAATTATATAAAGGAAAATAAATTTATTTTAACATACCATTGATGTGCTCGGAAATTCTCATCATCAATTTTTATTGCTTTTTCTGCTGTATGTATTCCTAAGAAATAATTTTTGATGCAAAATTAATTAGAACTATAATTAGAAATAACTACTTATCAATTAAAAATGGTGACAGTTTAAAACTGCAGTTTGGGACTTTACATAATAAATCATTTTGAGGAAGGAAACGAAACCTTTTTCATTGATCAGTTTTTGTGCATCTTTATCACCCGCTTTTTCTTTTAATTCGGAAACTTGATATTGCGATTTTGCCAACCTCCACAGCAACTCACAGTTATCTTGTATCTGCAACAAAAAAAAATGGCGTCAACAAAAAAAGACTCTGTATATTTAAATTTTGTGTACGAAATAAAAAACAATAGCTACTTCATTTGTTTTCGTGATAAGTAAGTTATAGGCATCTTGCTGGTCAGCCGATGAACCATCCTGTAGTCTGTCCAACTTCAAAATGAAGTCCTCAAGATTATCTGATGCACTAAAAAAATCAAATCCGAATCTTGCTAAGACATTGACACATCTCAGATGCTAAATTTTTATTCAAGGAGGGTTTTAATGTTAGCTTTGTGTAAATAAAACAGACCTGGTTGTGATTGGTGTGTCATTAAAATTGCACAAACCATTTAGGGGCATGGAAACAGGCTACAGATTTCTTTGTATACATCCTTACAAAATTACAGAAAGGGCAACTGTGGGCAGCACAGAAATATCCTGCTAAAAGAGTTTTATTTTAATCCTGTTGTATATAAATCATATGTAGATACTTTGTAGTGCCCTTGGCAAGATGGGACAGTGGCAGCCATATTTGTCCTAGAGTCTTCCCCCATCTTGCCCCCCAGCTCTCCTTCGTTTGTGCTTTGTGGGGCCCAGTGCAGGAGTTCAGAGCTCTCTAGTCTCAGCCCCTTGTGTGGTTCTGAGCTCTGACCCTACACTGGGAGTGGCAGTTGTTCATAGACTTTCAACCTGAAAGGACAGAAAACTTGTGAAAACCAGATTTAGTTAAGATAAAGTAATTTGCAACTTGAGTTTTTATTCTTTATGAATAAGACCAAGCCTACATTTTGGCTCCCGCACCATAATAAATATAAGAAGACAGAACACAATGGCAACAGCAGAAGTGAATGCAGAGCAGCAGGTGATCCAGATTTTGGGTACGCTGGATGCAGATCAATTGGAAGAAGTCTGCCTCCACCTGACACTAGATGTGCAAGACAAAAAGGTAATGCACTGTTGCTACTTAAAGTGGTACTTAAGCATCTAATGGGCACTGACATCCAAGAATCTGAAGATGAAGGACTCTCTACTTTCTTAGAACTAAAAGATTATATGCAAACACTGAAAGATAAGTCCAGGCTAAATTTTCCCTTTTCGACGAAATTAAAAAAAGAGGAGGATGAGGATGAGGAAGATGAAACAAAAAAGGAATTCAGATCATTTTTCCAGAAGGAATTCAAAATTACAGGAAAAATTGGAAAACCTGATAGCAAAGATTCCCTGTCGTATAGTAGTCTGATCTACCAAATTGAATCAGGATTTAGAAAGGGGTACACCGAAAGCCAAATTATCGATGCAATTGTGAGTTGTGTTTCTCATTCTAACCCGTTGCGACCATACCTGGAGGGCAGGGGGCAGCTTAGTTTAGCGAATATGAGTAGGATCTTAAGATACCACTTTAAAGAGCAAGATGCCACCGCCTTATTTACAAATCTTTCAACTGCGAAACAGGAGCAAAATGAATCACCACAGGACTTTGTAATGCGACTTTTAAACTTGCGACAAAAAGTCATTTTCGTTTCAAAACAGGAAAACATTTCATATGATTTAATTCTTGTGCACAAAAGGTTTCTTCACTCGATTTGGACTGGGTTGAAAAACGACAATTTAAGAAATGAGCTTAGAGAACTTTTAAAAGATGAAAATACTTCTGATGAGGAACTACTCTTCAAACTCTCCACAGCTGTGGCTGATGAAGTTGAACATTCTAAAAAGTTTTCTAAGCCAAAACCAGTACATTCGAACAATATTTCTGTCGAAAAAGACAAAGAAAAAAAGAATCCCTTGATGCTAGAGCTAGAAGCTATGAAAGTTCAAATAAATTAAATTTCTCATACCCTTTCTGCAATATCCTCTTTGGGAAAAATGGAAAACGAAAGGGAACGCCGGAACGACTATCGGAATGAAAATCGGAAAATGGGATGCAAAACATGTGTAGAGAAAAATTTGAAAAAACTGTGATCATTGTTTTTACTGTGGATCTAGCGAACATTTTAGACGAGGTTGTAAAAAGAGATTTAACAAAGGAAAACAAAAAAACGAGTAATGGTTGGTCCTGAAAACGGGGAGGAACCAACTTTTGTAAATAGTACCCGTTTATGTTTTGACGAAAAATCGGATTTGAATGTTTATGAAGCAGCGCAAATCGGAGCCGTTAAAGTTGATTGCGAAAATTTCAAAACATCAATAAAGATGGCGCATTATGTCTGCGAAAGTTGTGGTTGTTGTCATTCTGATCCAGATTTTAAGGTTGTATCTACTTCTGTTTTATCTAACCAATTACATGTCGAAAATAATAAGGAAGTATCTCCTAAGAATTGTAGCATTAATTCAAGTTGTCCTGATGTTATATTTCACAAAGCTATCGTCTGTGACATGATTAGTTCTATCAAACTGTTTTCCGAAAGTGTTAATGCGAATGAAGTTAAGCTTGTGGGAGAGAAGCCCATGTTAAATTTTTCTATACAAGGCAAAAACTTTCAAGGTCTTTATGACACAGGCAGTATGGTCAGCTTAATAAGTTTTGATTGGCTGAAAACTGAATTTCCTGAGGCTCAAATTTACCCTGTAGATGAATTTTGTTCTGAGAATAATGTTGCTGTTAGCTTACGCGCCGCGAATAATACAGAATTTGTTTTAGAA
The DNA here is from genome assembly GCA_030067915.1 of Hydractinia echinata. Taxonomy (NCBI): domain Eukaryota; kingdom Metazoa; phylum Cnidaria; class Hydrozoa; order Anthoathecata; family Hydractiniidae; genus Hydractinia; species Hydractinia echinata. The sequence continues at coordinate 307,927 of JASGCC010000082.1, forward strand.
GGTGTTGTGATGCTAAATTCTTCTTTACCCTCGTTAAACTATGTGGTTACCACACCGTTTATGATCACCAAGGAAAAAGTAACACACCCTATCATTGGATTTAACCTTATCCAGGCTTTAAATCATAAATTTGACCCACAAGAAATACCAATTATATTGGAAACTGGCTCCCCTATGTCAAACCAAAGTATCGACCCAACAGTGAGTTCACCCCAAAACATCTTTGAGGAATTTAATACCACTTTAGCCGAATCAGTCATCATACCCCAAGATACCTTAGTGCACGTGAAATGCATCATACACAAACCTAAAGAGAACCACAATTACACTTGGATCTTTCAGCCAGACCCAAATATAACTGCTGATCTCGAGTTTCCAGTGATAGTTACCCAATCGAACACCAAACATATCAGAGTTCCTGTGCGTAATATAGGTACCAAAAGTGTTGCACTCAAAGGAAAAATGTTGGTAGGTTATGTTAGTGTTGTAGAGAGTATTGTTGGTGTAGCTGAAGAGATCGGTTGTGATAGAGGTAATAGTGTCGCTGATAGGAAAGGTGGAGCTAGGGATGTGGATGGTGTGGATGGTGGCTATGTTGGTGTGTGTGGTGAGGATCAAGAACATGGTGGTGTGTGTTGTGTGAATCGTGACGATGTTGATATGTGTGGTGTAAACGGTGACCAGGTTGGTGTGTGTGGTGTGAATGGTGGATATGATAATTTGTCTGAAACTGGTAGTTGTAAAACTGAGTGTGTCGAAGGTGTTAGTGATAAGGGACGCACTAGAGCTACTATGCTGCCACCTGTTGATTTAGATCACCTACCACAAAAACAAAGAAAAGAAGTGGAAAATCTTTTGATAAAATATGCGGATGTGTTTTCAAGGGATAGGGATGATATTGGCTCGATTGAGAAACTCCAAATGGATATTAAGCTCACCGATGAGAGTCCAATTCACAAAGCTCATAGGAGAATCCCAAAACCCTTGTACCCTGAAGTCAAAGAATACCTTAAAAATTTGGAGATCAATGGCTGGATCAAAAAGTCAGACTCAGCTTTCTCTAGTCCAATTGTGTGTGTCCGGAAAAAGGATGGATCCCTGCGAATATGTGTCGATTACCGTGGGATCAATGCCAAAACTATACCAGATAGAATGCCTATCCCCAGAGTTGACGAAGTGCTTGACCAACTTGGAGGCATGAAATGGTTCTCCACGCTTGATTTAACACAAGCATATCACCAAGGCTATGTAGAAGAGAATTCACGGAAATATACTGCCTTCTCTGTACCATGGGCACTATACGAATGGATACGCATACCATATGGTCTCATGAACGCTCCTACAAAATTTCAGCGTAGCATGAATGAAATGTTGGAAGAACTGAGAGACATGTCATGTTCACCTTACATGGATGATATCATCACTTATGGTAAGTCTTTCCATGATCATTTGTTACGCCTGGAGAAAATATTTATCAAACTTCGGAAACATGGTGCTAAGCTTAATCCTAAGAAATGTGTGCTTTTTAAACAAAAAGTAGAGTACCTTGGGAAAGTGATCACTGCTGAAGGTTACCATGACAACCCTCTCAATACTGAAGCGGTGGACAAGCTCAGAAAGGCACCATCAACAGTTGGAGAACTACGAAGCTTGCTAGGATTCCTGGGATACTACAGATCTTCAATTAAGGACTTTGCCCGCATCGCAAAACCTTTGTATGACCTAATTGTCAAACCGAATGAGAGTGGTGACTCTTCAACTTTAAACAGGAAAACAGTATCGAAAAAGTCACATGGTCAGAGATCTTCAAGTGAACCAGTTGAGTGGAAGCAAGTTCACTCTCTTATTGTGGACAAACTTCTAGATTTTCTAAAAGTACCTCCTATCTTGGCATACCCTGACTTTGAGAAAGAATTTGTAGTCCACTGTGATGCGAGTGAAACAGGGCTTGGTGCTGTACTATACCAAGAAGAGGAAGCCAAACTAAAAGTCATTGCTTTTGGATCAAGGACACTTTCACCAGCTGAAAAAAACTACCATCTCCATAGTGGAAAGCTAGAATTCCTTGCTCTAAAATGGTCAGTATGTGATAAATTCAGGGAATATTTATACTATGCTAAAAGATTTACTGTCTTTTCAGATAACAATCCTTTGTCATACGTGATGTCAAGTGCGAAGTTGAATGCCACTGGCATGCGATGGATGACTGATCTATCACAGTTCAATTTTGAAATCCGATACAGACCAGGTAAAGCCAGCAAAGACTGTGATTTTCTTTCCAGGAATGCTGATTTCTCGGATTACAGAGGTGAGATTGATATGCAGAGTGTTAGTGCGACTCTCAGAATGGACTTGCAGTCTCAGAAGTACATATCAGTGAACGCACTTGACTTGTTTGTCAACCAGACTTGTACTACCACAGTCAACTCAATCAATTTTGACACCCTTAGAAGAGATCAAATGGATGATGCTGTCACTGGACCAGTCTACTCTTCGGTAAAAGAAGGTATAAAACCAAAGGCAGAATTGATCAAAACCATGTCAAAAAAGGTGAAGCAGCTATTTAGGTACTTTCAGGACTTACGGTTGGATGACAATGGTATCCTGGTAAGAGAGGGTAAAGACTATAAAAAGAAATACATTTTGCCATCATCTTCGCATGACCTAGTATACCGATATCTGCATCAAGACATGGGACACCTAAGTTTCGACAAAGTTATTGATCTTGCTAAAGAAAGGTTTTACTGGCCAGGAATGGCAAGTGACATCAAAACATTTATCACAAAGAAGTGTAGATGCATGATTGATAAGGCACCCAATGTAGAACAAAGAGCACCACTAAAAGTCATTGAAACAACAGAACCATTCGAAATAATATCCATCGATTATTTACACTTGGACCAATGTCGAGGAAACTTTAATTATTTGTTGGTGGTCGTAGACCATTTTACAAAGTTTGCGCAAGCATATCCCACGAAAACAAACTCGGCAAAAGCGGCAGCAGAAAAAATATTCAATGAGTACGTTCTTGTATTTGGCTTACCACAAAGAATTCATCATGATCGTGGTCGAGAATTTAACAATAAGCTATGGACGCAACTTCACTTTTTGACTGGGATAAAGGCATCCAATACTACTCCCTACCACCCAATGGGAAATGGTGTTTGTGAAAGGATGAACCGGACGGTAATCAATATGCTAAAGACATTGACAACTACACAAAAAGCAAATTGGAAAGATCATGTAAAACATCTGATGTTCGCATACAACAACACTGTACATCGATCAACTGGATACTCACCCCATTTCCTCATGTTCGGGAGGGAAGGACGTCTACCGATTGATTCCATTTTTGATAACGAAGAGACCAGAAAAGTCAAGGATTTTGACCATCAGGACTTTGTATCAAAGTGGAAAAAATCACTCGAAGAAGCATGTGAGATTGCTAAAAGGAACAGCCGACGGAGAGCAGCTTCAGGCAAACAGAGGTACGATAAACGAATATTTGGAAATGGAATTCAAGTAGGTGACAGAGTGCTCGTGAAAAATGTTTCCGATTGAGGTGGCACTGGGAAACTCCGATCATACTGGGAAAAAGATATTTACGTTGTGGAAAAAGAGAACCCTGACATTCCAGTATACCATATCAAAAGAGAAGATGGAATGGGAAGGACAAAAGTACTGCATCGTAATCTTCTCCAGAAATGCGAACAGTTGATGAAAAAACCAAGCGAAGCGGCTAGTCCAATCAAAATGAGACCATCGAAAAAAACCTCTGAACTCCCTGAAAATTCGTCATCATCCTTGGACTCTGATTCGGATGAAGAGAGAAAGATAATGTACCTGATGAAAAAACTGTCATCCATCAAAAAGAAAAGGAGAGGGGAGAGAAGAAAGATGAAAGAAACCCCAGAAAAAGTTAGTTCACCAGATGAAGATGATCCAGTAGAAACTAATGATGATGATCGAGGCGAAACTAATATCAGATCTAGGAAAACGGAGGCAGAAGAAACTACGGAAGAAGAGGAAATGGATGACCATGGAATAGAGGCAAATATATCGGAAAGCGCTCAACCAGAACCAAGAAAATCGACTAGAAAAAGGACCGTACCAAAACTGCTTACCTATGATAAGAAGGGAAATACCTACTACTCATCTAAGCCGTTCCGCCTGCGCCCCCATAAATCCAGATTGAAGAGTGAATAAGCTGTAAAATAAGAAAAAATAATCTTTTCTTAGGAAATGTGATTAAGAATGAGTCATTTATGTTGACAAAAGTCAAGGATTCAAAAAAACAGTCTGACTATTCTGTACAAGTGGTCATGTGTGCTGATAATTGTATTTCATATCTTGCTAAATTTAGCCTGGTGAAAAAAATGATGAACCATACTTAATCTACCTTTTTTTCTATTTTATGCTTGCTGTTATAATGGAACTGGAGTGGGAGGTGCATTACAATCTTGTGGATAAATCAGTGACTGTGCACGTAGATGCCTGAGGCGGTCGGATAGTCTAAGTGTTGACGAAACCCGGCTTATTAGGGTCCTATCTACGCACGCTAGTCACTGGAGGCAAAGTACAACTGCATGCATCTGGCACCTGAATGAAGGAGAACCTGTCTGCTCTAATAACTCAACTATGTAAAGACGAGCACTGTCTGCTCTAATAACTTAACTACTAAGAGACGAGCACGATTTAACAACAAGCTCAATTCGGAAAGTAGAAGACGAGATGATAAAAAAAAAAATTGAGTGCGGAAAGTTACCTACAACTGGCTCTCAAGTACATCCAACTTGTCGACGATAACGAAAAATCTCGTGCTAGTATATGTTTAGCATAATCGTAATTATGGGATAAAACATGATCAATGTCGGAGAATAGTGACGACGTTGAAAAAAACTGTATTTCAAAATACGAGGATTGTGGACGTTTACTGGTGCGACTGCTGTATCAAAATATGATTCGAACTTGGAGTGGATTTGGGTATGACGATTGTTCGACGGTGATGTCATCTTTAAAGTTGGGGCGAATGTGGGCAGCACAGAAATATCCTGCTAAAAGAGTTTTATTTTAATCCTGTTGTATATAAATCATATGTAGATACTTTGTAGTGCCCTTGGCAAGATGGGACAGTGGCAGCCATATTTGTCCTAGAGTCTTCCCCCATCTTGCCCCCCAGCTCTCCTTCGTTTGTGCTTTGTGGGGCCCAGTGCAGGAGTTCAGAGCTCTCTAGTCTCAGCCCCTTGTGTGGTTCTGAGCTCTGACCCTACACTGGGAGTGGCAGTTGTTCATAGACTTTCAACCTGAAAGGACAGAAAACTTGTGAAAACCAGATTTAGTTAAGATAAAGTAATTTGCAACTTGAGTTTTTATTCTTTATGAATAAGACCAAGCCTACACAACCATACAAATTGAATGACCTGTACAAAAATCCACTTCATTACAGGGTCGTTTTGATGATGTCACCAGTGGCCCTTCCATGGCAGAAATTTTTAACTTTCTTATTCCATTGCGCAGGGTTTAAAACACTGATGAACACAAACACAAACTAAACACAAACTACAAATTAAAACACAAACTGTTTAAGGCAAATTGATGTTTTCTGATGACGTTATTGTTATTGTTAAATCTCTATTGTGTAGAGCTTGAAAAGCTTATTTAAGACAGTTCCGAAATGGGAGTGTCAACCTGGATTTGACAAATTGGCCTAATTTTGGTCTGGAGTGGATGTCAGTTATTTCTATTTGTTTCTAAGTTATTACCAACTTTAAGTACAATGCAATTGGTTCACTAATTATAATTAATTTATTGACATCAGACTAATGTATTAACATAAAAAAGAGCTAATCTGTTCTCAAAAAACATAAAAAATATATACATACGAATCATGTCCTTTCTCGGTGTCAAAGAATTCATCTTCATCACTTGAATCAATCCCACTTTTAATTTGCCTAAGTTTCGATTTTGATGCAACAGTGCTTATAAAAGTTTCACGGAGTTGCCTGACCTCAGCTGCTAATTGTTTTAAGCATGATATTAAATGTTCACGTTGCTTGGTTTTTTCTCTGATAACTTTTCTGATCACCACACCAATGCCAACTCCAATGCCAAGTCCAAAAGCAAAATGTTTAGAGAAATCAAACGGGCTAAATGACATCAAGTAACCCATTCTTTCTTTTTTTGTTATTCCATTTTATATAAATCTATATATATAATATAAACTGAATACACATTATGATTCTAAAAACAGTTCCTTAAATGGTTGGTGTTCACTTAAGCAATGTGATAACAATATTAAAAATATGCAAGAAATCTATTTATTTTTACTTGGAACTGCACATCTGCATAACTGCACTTTTTTATTGTACAGAGTCATTTGTGGAACAAGAGAAGAGTTTCTATTGTTTTTAAGAAAATGTAAGAAAATAGTCAGAAGTAACCTTCTCTACATGTGGCCAGAAACTTTCTCTTTAAAACTAAATTAAAAAATCTAGTCTGCAATTTCGCACCCATGGTCTTCTGAGAAGTATAGGCTAACACATGCTCAATCTAACAACAGCTTTTATATGGCAGCAGGTCCCGGTGCATGTGCATGAATAAAATAACACCACAAATCAATTCCGCTTAGTAGCAGAGTAGTTAATTTTACTTATCAATAGACACAATAAATGGCAAAATGGCTGCCCAGAGTCCTTAAAATCATGGTAGTTTCCACCAAGCAATCTACATGCTTTTTCTTTTATAAGAATGTGCCTTATAAGAATATCAGGCTGAGATTTTAGGTTAAAAGCAATAGGTATTTTGGTTAGCTCAATCAATATTGCAGACCAGAATTGGGTCTGGGAAGTTTTTGAGTTCATGAAAGAGAAGTGTTTCACACTTTTGAAAAAACGTGTTTTTAACGGAAGAGAAAAAGAGAAGAGAAGTGTTCTTTTTTAGAAGAGAAGTGACTCATAGGGGCCATCGTAGTAGGTAACTACTTTTTTACAACAAAGGCAGATGGAAAAAAATTGACCCATGATCCGAAATGTTTGAATCAAGAAAACATATCTTTCAGATAGAAATGAAATTCTTATTTTATTATTTATTATTAGATGATTCCTTTGTTTACATATTCAGCAGTGAGCTCTTTCGGCTCTGGCATCTGCCTGGCAGAAAAAAAAGGGGGCGCAAGGTAAGTTCTTTTCGGGCCATTTTATTACACAAAGGTATTGTAGCGTATACCAACAAAATTCCATGAACGTCTTAATTCCGTGATTTCACCTTTCTCTATAACTTTCTCTATTTACTGACAACAATGGCTGGCTATGACATGATATCCTGAGCCTTACGTCCATGATGTACCATATTACCATTTTCACCGGCACCGAAACTTGTGCACTTTACAGAACAGACAGCCTAAACATCATCGGAAAAAAGGTACATACCGATGTTTCAAGCAGTTACTAGCCCCATCTGAAACAAGTCGCCAAGTATTGCAACCATTTTAATCAAAAAATAGACTTTAGAAAAAATTCCAGTGGATCTCACATCGGAAAAAAACGAAAAAACACATCACGGAATTAAGCTGCAAATCACGGAAATAGGAGGTTTTTGACGGTTTTTTTTTCGCTCAACACCCACCTTGATCACCGGAATTTTTGCAAAGTTGTTTTTAGGGATGGCTTATAGTCAAAACCATGAAGTTATGTGGCAAGCAGAGTTGCCAGATTGTCGCTACAGCTGTTTGTTTAGATAATCACGTAATTAGGACGGTATACGCTAGGACTTTAAATGAATTTAAATAAATTAGAAGGCATCAATCTACACTTGATAATAGTTCAAACGATGTTTCCATGAGAGGAAATCTTTTTTTTACAAAATCCTAGCATCTTTTTTCCTGCCACGCAAATGATACTTACCACTGAAAAGTAAACAACAAACATACAATTCCTTGATTCTTGCTAGCTAGCTATATATATATGCTCAAAACACTGTAAAAAACATACTTTTAACTTAATGTTGATTCTGCTCTTTACAAAGAATGTACCTAATTAGCCTGGTGGACCAAAATAACAACAACACGACGGACGACGACGAGGGGGGTTCTTCACGTATTTTTCATATAACAATACGGCTACTTTTTTATTTAGTTCTAATATAAGGTATAAAAATATACAACCGTGTAATCAACCTCGTTCCCAGGGCAGTTTGCCTTTTTGGCCTCTTTTCATGATACCAACGGCCCGTGTGGTGGACAGAGTCTGTTTGAAAAGAGTAGTTAGAAACTGCAAAACTGCAGTTGTCATTAGGGAATGATGAAGAGAGATTTACGTTTAGCACGTTCTTGATCCGCGTAGTAAAAATTCGGCTTAAAGTGTCCCTTTCATAAACAACGTCCTTGCCCTCACCAAATAAGCAATATTTGTGAGAGACGACATGATATTTTGTCCTTGTTTTATCCTACTTCCTGATTTTTTTTTGTTAATTTTTATTTAAAAACATTTTATGGAATAACATTTTTGAATGGTATATATATATTTTTTGAAAAAAAAATTGATTAGCAGGTAGGTGGTACTCAACGTGGAAGAATAACAGATAAAATATTTTAATATCCCAACCTCGTCCCCAGGACTATTTGCTTCTCAACGGCGCTGCGCTATCTGAAGGTGCTGGAGTCGAGCTTGTCAATATCCGACTTTCCGTGGTGACGCACTTTTCCTCGCAATAAGCAAGTTACAAATTTTCGACATTTTAGATGCATAAATATATTTCTAAATCCTAATTCTCTGTCAGAATAAGGTGCCCCTCCTAGCCGTAGTAAAGAGTTCCGACTATAGGTGCACTGCTGCTCATACATAAGAAGTCGTGCTCATCCCACTTGATATATTGTTAGCCAAGGTTGCGTAGTGATTTATATAGCTTGCGTTATGCCTCCTCGAATTTTTTATCTAAGAGGCTGTTCATGGAGGCGAGCTGGCCCGGTTGACCGGGCTGCCTCACTTAATCTCACCATGCTTTAGAAAACTTTATAAAAATTGCATGTGTTCATATGAGAAGCGAGCCAGCCCGCCTTGCCGAGATCTCGGTTGTTTCTACCGAGATCCCGGCAAGGCGAGATGGAATTTTACCATATGAACACACCAGCCCGGCTAACCGAGCTGACTCACTTTATTTTTGAGCACGATCAAAATTATTTTATTTGTAGAAAGCTCTACAGAAATGCAAAACAATATTGAAGGTTACCTTTTTTGTCAACTATTAGTGAAAATAATATTTATATTATATGCATGTAAAATAATATGCAATAAATATATAAAAACGCTCCAGAAGAATAACCCTATCATCAAATTTTATTGTTGTGTATTTATCGCAAACTCGTCCCCAGTGCCTTTTGTCTCTTCCGTTCAGTAAAAAAAAAAAGAGACAAAAGGCGCAGGGGACGAGTTTGGTATTTATCGTTGTTTTGACAAATTAAGCATTATTTGTAGCTTTTTCATGGATTACATTTTTTTGAAGAATCCCTGTAATTTAAATTTCCTTTAGAACGCGATATAAAATATATGAGCAAACTTTCGTGACTATTTTCAGCCCGCCTAACCGGCCAGCTCGCCTTATTTGAACGTAACAAAATATCAACCCGCCTAACCCCGGCCATCCAGCTCGCCTCACATGAACAGCTTCTAAACCATAAAACGTATGTAATTCGGGTATAAGTTTAAACTCTTGTATAGAGAGTACTAAATAAAGAGAAATGGTTACGTCCATGATGTAAAGGGTTTAATATCCTTAAATTGTGTAACTCATTGCCAACCTCGTTCCCAGGGCATTGACTCATTGCCTATTTTAATTGCACGACTTGGATTTCGCGACTTAGATGGATGTAATGCTCATTTTGAGCTACGTAGATCTGTTCTGCCCAATCTTAGGACGCTGCCCAATCTTTGGACATAAAATTGCCCGGTCTTAAGACTGGCCGGCCAGTCTTAAGACTGGGCAGGGCGTCACAAGATTGGGCAAAACACCATGTTAGGCCCATCTTTGGACGCCTTTTAGATTTTAAAGAAGGGATGTGCCACACAAGCTCTGTTGTTTGCAAGACCCAACAAACATTCTTAGGCACATTAAAACATCATATTTTGGGTACTGTCGAATTGACCCATGATTGACCTGGCCAGTTTTTGGACATGGTAGAGTAAAAATCGTAGCTGTAGAGTATGTGTCATACATTTAGCATTTATATACAGCTTGTAGTGGCTAAATTTAAAAAATAAAATGTTTATATTTATGAAGAATCAGAAAAATCGTATTCAACCATATTATTAGTTAGCTAGCTGTTAATTTCATTGGATGAGATGTTTAGCCAGCTATAGCGAGCTGTAGCCAGCTAGCTAGCTAATATGGTTGAATAGTTTCAATTTTTTTAAACACATGTTTAATACATGGTATATATAAATTTTTGGTCTTTTGATTTACCAAGAAAAGTTTCAATTTAAAGTTCCTTTTAAGAGGTAGGGTCTAAAAATTTTATTGTTCTGTTTGTCTTCCACAATTGTTCTAAGATTGGGCATGTACGTCTATAGATTGGGCAGTCCAGTCTTAAGACTGGCCACCCATTTGTCACTGTCGGAAGATTGGCCTGGCCAGTCTTAAGACGGGGCGTGTTCCAAGATTGGGCAGAACAGATCCAATCACGCTCTACTAGAAAACTCCCCTGCGCGCAACATCCAACGCCCCACACGTGTGCCATCTCTCCTCTCTCTTCTTTACTCAAGATAACTCGATTATGCAAGACAAGTAAAATTTCCCCTGGCTGATTGCATAAATGTTGGTTGGAAAAATAACATATAATATAATGACATTTTCCTACATGTGTTTTTTATTGTGTCTAGGACTAGAAACTGTGATTTAATTTCTCTTGCCTCAATACTTTTAAAAATAGGTTTGGAAAGATCTGTTGGTATGGTTGGAACTTTTCATTTAAAGATTAGTAAAATTGCATAATTTTTTATTTTTTACTCGCCGATGGACTGAGCAACCTTTTATTTGGCGCCTAAATGACTCTAACATAAGATATTTGTCATGCAAAAGTAAAAATAAGATGATTTGATTGTTATGAATTTGTCAAAAAGCCATAAGTATGAGGGCAAGCTTAGGCAAATTTTTAAATACAGTTTGTACTTTCAAAATGAAAAACTGCTTTCAATTCTGTCGTCTTGGCCACAAAAAGTAATGATCTATATTTTATGTGGTTAGCCTCATTAATTCCAATAAATTTACCCTGTCCATTTTTTTCCAGGAGGTACAACAAACGCAGTTCTGGAGTTTTAAAAAGCTTCCATTTGAGCTACAGAAACCTTTTAAATTTCTGTTCAATAGGCAACAACTATTATGTGGGATTGAACCCATATGAATATGAAGTTAACGCTCTGCCGACTGAACTACCAATCCCCGAAAGAAGGCAACCCTCAAAGTAAACAGAGTTGCATGACTTTATTAATTATATCAAGCATATTGTATGTAATAAACACTTTTGTGCTAACTCTGTGCCAACAAATGATATATATTTGTAGTTTGGAAATTCAGCTCTAAATATCGTCCCTCAAAGGCACTGGATTTTAATGTATTTAGAAACTTTACTATATAAAAATGTTTTCCTTTTCTTTTTAGATTGCGTACAATGAGAGCGAGAGATGTTATCTTTAATGCGTGTGATAAAAAGAAGAAAGGGAAACCTTACACCGCGTTGTTATTGTTTTTTTGTCAAAAATGTGAAGCTGTTTTATAAATCTTGATAAAGTTAATAAATTGTTTTCGCTTCTGTAGATTGTTTGTTTTTGTTTATTGTTTCACATGACTTTTTGAAATTCATTGCAGCAGATTCCGTGGCTCCAAGAAATTGATTTTCATAACTAGTGCCGGTATTTTTACATAAAAAAAATAATACCACAAGCTGCTTCGTTGGTCTTCTCATCTCCGAAATCGTTAAGCGAAAGTCTCTATTATTACTGCGTCCCGAGTATTATTTTCCGGTTGAAAGAGTGTACCTTACGACGAGCATCCCCTTATTCGTGACATTTTTGCACACTACGGGTTGTATAATTCAATGTATTTCATATCTTTCAGAAAAAGGTTTTTAACTTTATAAAAGTATAACTTAGCATGGATTATTGGCGCTAAAAGCTTCATCAATGTTGGATTTACGTCGGCCACTGACAATATTGTGACTATTATCGATTTTTAATTTTATAATTCTGTGGAAAGAGGTTTTACGACATTTCTCAGTAATCGTTTTTGTTGAGTTTCGCACGAGCTAATTTTCTCGCACCTGAAAGGAAATATTCCACATTATATTGTATTTTCGCCAAAGAATCACTACTTTTGCGCAACGAGTTGTTGTTCCGCGATGAGTTCATTTCACAACCTCGTCCTGAGGGTTTTCTACGTCTATGATATTCAGCTTTGTTGTATTCCCAGATATCAGCTGCAGTAAGATGTTAGCGCCTCGCCGTATTATATCAAAGAGAAACAAAAAGCACTACTATTGGCCGGTTTCAATTTTGCTTGTAACGTGCTTCGGAACCTTTTTTTTAAATTTTTTCCAAAGCCTAAGAAATAAGTTTGCGATGTCAGTTCGTATCTACCTGACATGAAGGATGTGCCAAATTGCGACCTACGTTACGACGACCGAAAGCCACCGAATGTTTTTTATTTGTTTATTTATTTTCATTAGGATTTCCTCTCTCAAAGGTTAGCAAAAACGTCACATCGAAACAAACTCAAAACATTGGTAATGGTATGTCCTGAAGAACATTTTAGAATTTAATAAACTATACCCACTTACAACTACAGTCTGAATGGATGTCGCCCAGACCAGAGGCTATAATTTAGAAAATGAATGTATATTTCCTACACCTTACTCTTAGTTGTCAGTAGAGAGAGAGAGAGAGAGATTTATTTTTTTATTAGGAGTTTACAATGAAAATATATAATATGAAAAATATATTGAACATTTACCTAATAAAAGGATAACTAGCACAAAGCACTTTATGTGCTTAAATAACGTGCTAGCTACCTGGGAGAACAACAGGTAGGACGAAGCCACAGGACAACACAGGGACAAGACGAACATTCAGACGAGGATATCACAGAGTCAAAGTCAAAAATAGCATGAAATGTCTGGAAGCTGCTTAAAACAAACCTTCAAGCAGGAAAAAGGAATTTGGACTGGGTGAAATAAAATAAAATTGTAATTAGATTTTATATGTGTTAATAAAGTGACTATGTAAAAAAATTTTTAGCTCAGAGGTATTTTTACTCAAGATTTTAAAGGGTAAGGAATTTTGAAGACGGTTCCATGAGTTTATTGCAAAGAACTTAACAGACTTTTTACCAAACGCAGTTGAATGAACAAGAGGTAGATTCAAAAAGCCTTTGTCAGCAGCACGGGTGTGGTGGGAATGGGCGAAGTCGATTGCGAAAGTATTGATGAGGCTAATAGGAAGAGTTTTATAATAAAGGTTCAGTAGGAAAATTATATTATGTATACAGATCATGTCAGAGAATTTAATTAAGTTAAGGTTCCCGTATAGTGGGGTAGGAGAAGCATTGAAAGTACTAAAAGAAATGATACGGATAGCATGGTTTTGTAAAATTTCTATTCGACGGGAAAGAGAAGATTTTTGGCCCCATACCAAGGAGCAATATTGTATTTGGGAGTAGAAAATAGCAAATAAATTTGACGAAGAACACATTTTGGAACAAAATGACGAGTTTTGGCAAGTGCTCCATTAGATTTTTTGAGGTTGGAGATGGTGATGTTAATTTGAGATTTCCAGGAGAGGTTTGAGTCAAGAGTTATCCCAAGGTATTTGACAGTATCACTAGGAACGATTTTAGTTCCATTGATTAGAAATTTAAAATTAAATAAAATTGGTTTTAACGGAGTTTTAAAAATAACAAGTTCAGTTTTAGATTTATTTAATGAGATTTTATTTGCATTGAGCCATTGACAAAGGAATTTGAGATCCAAGTTAAGATGTTTATTTAGTTGTTTAGCGGACTTACTAATATTTAGCAGGTTGGTATCATCTGCAAAGAGGTGGACCATGGAATGTTTAATTGCAGTATGAAGATCATTAATATAGAGTAGAAATAAAAGTGGACCAAGAACAGAGCCCTGAGGAACACCATGACGAATAGGTTTATGTGAAGATGACGAATTATTGATAAACACAAATTGTTCTCTGTTGGTTAGGAAAGAGCGCAGCAAATTTAAAGGAACCCCACGAATACCATAGTGATAAAGTTTTTTAATTAAAATTTCATGGTCAACGGTGTCGAAAGCTTTTTGTAGGTCAATGAAGACACCACAAACAAGAAGACCATTGTCAATAGCTTCCATAATCTTTTGAGTAATGTTTAGTAAGGCGTGTGAGGTAGAAAATTTTTTCCTGAAGCCAAACTGATCTGGAAAGATAGTATTGTTCATAGAAAAAAATTATATAAACGATTGAAAATAAGCTTTTCGAAAATTTTGTCAATGTTTGAAAGTAAAGATATGGGCCGATAGTTGCAAAGTTCGACATTTGAGCCTTTTTTGTAAACAGGGATAACTTTTGCAATTTTAAGAGAAGATGGATAAATACCAGTTGAAAAGGAAAGATTGATTAATTTAGCAATTGGAACTGCGAGGAGTTTTTTAGTAGGAAGAAGGACTTGGTACGGAATGCTGAAAGGACCTGTTGATTTTTTTTTATCAAAGAGAGAAATACAATCAAGGACTTCTAAATCATTAGTTGGGCGAAAAAATATTGAATTAGCTGTTGGGTTTTTTAGATACGAAGAAAAGTGTTTAAAGCTTGGTGGAATCGATTTCCTTAAATTATCTGCAATTGAGCTGAAGTAACTGTTAAATGAATTAGATATGGTTAATGGGTCTGTAGTGAGATTATTGTTAATGTTTAAACAAGAAGGAGTAGGAGATTTGGCAGACCGGAGTGAAATGATGGAACGAACACCATCCCAGATAGCTTTTGAATTATTTTTATTTTTGATGAAAAATTGTTTGTAGAAGTTACTTTTACTTATTCTACATAGAGTGACAAGTTTGTTTCTGTATTTTTTAAAGGATGTGTGCAGTAGAGATTTTATGAATGGATCTTTTTCTTTAATGAATTGTTTATGTAAAGCGTCACGTTTGCGTATAGAGGTGAGTATGCCAGTAGTGATCCATTCTTTATGAGAGTTTGTGTTATTTCTAGTAAAAGATTTTTTGAGAGGAACACATTCATTTATACAGTTATTGACAAAGGTATGAAAAATATCAAAAGATTTAGATGGGTCAAGTTCATTTAAGCAAAGAAGTTCATTCCAGTCAATGGCAGATATTTTTTGAGAAAATAATTCTTGGTTAAATTTATTCCAGTCTGGAATAGGAGATCTTTTTGTGGGAGGAGGCGGCAAGACGTGTTGTTTGTTTATTATAAGAAACTGTGGGAAATGGTCAGATATTGACGATATGATGTTACCAGACTTGCAGTTTAGTTCAAAAGGGTCATGAAAAATATTGTCAATTAAAGTACTAGTATTTTCTGTAATTCTTGTTGGAAGAAGTATAGAAGGAGCTAAAGAAACGAAAATATAGAGTCTAAAAAATCAGAAATATCAGGGTTGGAATCAGAGAGTAATAGATTTGCATTAAAGTCTCCCATTAAAAAAATGTTTTTGTTCTCAGAGGTGGTTTTTGCTTAATATAGGAGTAAGATGGTTCATATTAAAGTCATGTAGGTCCATATGAGGATGTTTGTAGATGCAACCTATGATATAATTTTTACCTTTAGGATGAATAACTTCAACAAATACTGATTCAAGTTGGTGACTTATATAACATAGTTGATCAAGGTCAGGGCGACTAGAACAGGAGAGCTTATCAGAAATGTATAACAAAGCGCCACCTTTGATGCTTTCTGAAGGAGTATGTATAAAGGTATATCCATTTAGATTACAGTTCAGAGAAGGAGATTTACTTTGAAAACCCGTTTCTGTTATACCAATAGCACTGAAATTAAAATTAAGGTCAGAGAGGAGATAGGTTAAATCATTAAAATGTTTAGATAAGGAAGATATGTTTAGATGGAACAAGGAAAAGTAGGAAGAATTAAAGTTTTGAGAGACAAATTCAACAGAGTCATAGTATTTACAATTGGTGTTATCATTTTCAGAAGGACTGTTGTTAAGAGTATTAAGATTGGATAGGAATTTTCTTTTCTCAGTGGAAGATAAAGCAGAGTTGAAAACAAGAGGGGTAGATTTGTCATTAAAAGGAAGTGAATCATTTATACATTTAAGACAGAACCAATTATCGTTGGAGTTTTGTAACATTTCATAGTCAGTGGCATTAAGCCCATTACATTTAATATGCACAGTAGTGTAAAATACTTTTTTTTCTCAAATTTTAGTATGTGTTTATGTGTGTATTATTTATTTTACCCACTGTTCCAGCCAGTAATATTGCCAGGTCTGTTGTGGGCCGATTCCCAGAAGTATCTTTGGCTTGAGTCCCTTGAGTTAGAAGAAATCCTGAAATATTCCATTCTGTGAGTTAGCAAATCAAGAAATCAACCCTAGGTGTTTTTGCTCCTGCTGGGGCTCAGACCACAAAGCTGCTTTCTCCCATGTGTGTAATAACCTGCTGTTGAGCTGTCCAACAACTGACCAACCGACTTATTTTAAGATATGGGGAACGATATCTAGCTAGGAATCTAGCTACCCTGGCCATCTTCAATTATATATGTTTAATTTAATGCTAAAGAGGTTAAAAGGAATGTCAAGTTTGTTTAAGTTTAAACACAAAAAAACACAATCTTGCTGCTCCTGGTGCTATACCTAGTCACCAAATCAGGTAGCACAAAAATAACTTGTTATAATGTAGCTACACAAATCACTAAATCACTGTCTGCTATAAAAAACCCTGTGTTTCCTTATGCAACTGACAGCTTTTTCGATTAGGCAACAACTTTACTTAATAATAATAATAAAAATAATAATAAATATTTAAAGTGGCTAGCCCAGAAAATCACTTCATGTAGCCTAGCTACAATAAAACAATTTTATAATATGTGCAGCACCACAACAAATTGAAAATGGCATGATAAAAGAGGCTGTGTATGATAAACAAAATGACAAACTAATATACAATTTAACGCAGAAACAGGAAGGAAGGTTTAAAGTAAATGATTTCTAAGACAAAGCACATAGAAATTTCTAAAAAAGCATCTAAGCAAAAGGTGTGTATCAATTTAATGCGAATTAAAATATTTTTTGCTTAATTTTATTTCATGCATTCCCTGGCCTGGTCTTGCCTAATACAAATAAATTAGAACCATTTTGAGGAATTTTTAATGTTTTTCAATTTGTTTCTTTAGCCCTTTATGTTGGCAAAATTCATTCTAAAATTTGTTCTAAAGGTCAGAATTTATGACAATACAAAATATTTATTCATAATTTCTGGTGGGCCAACATGAGATCATAATATAGTCAAGCGGGGTAAAGAGGGACATCTTTACAAAACATTGCATGTATATACGCATCGACGGCAGCCATATTTTTAACACAAACCTTTGTTTTTTTACAACGGGACACATCCTGAACCTTTCGAGCTTAAGTTTTCACCCACAGTCGCAGTCTATTATGTCCTTCAATCCATTTTTGTCTGTCCCGAAATTACACCACATAATTTCAAAATATTTAAATTTCTTACCTGATCCCCACATTGTCTGAGGAAGTATTAAAACATGTTCTATCGATACCGTATTTTCTGGTATATAACCCACACATCGTATAACCTGCAGCTCAGCATTTTTAGGGAGTTACAAACAAGATGCTATCAGATAGCCTGCACCTTCGTATAACCAGCATAAAATTTCAATCAGTGAGTTTTTCTTACCTGCACCTTTGTTATAACCCGCATCGTGTTAAGAAAAATACTCGGCTTAATTTTACGTACCTGAATCATTTTATAAACATTGCGTGTGGTTGCTTTTTTTGTTTCTTTTTTCGTTCTGTTTCATTTTTTTTTTCATGCAGAAGACAAGTGGGGGACGTTTAAACTCGTGAACCCTAAACACGAGAACCGAGTGTCGGAACTAGCGACTCTCTCAGTCTTAACTTCCTGTCTCCAATTGCCGAAATAATAATGAGCAATATAATAATTATCACAGGTTGTCTGTAACAGCGATGTACGGAACATTCTTTTCTAATGTTTATTATTTTGTTATCCATTCATATCTCAGCAATCACAGTATGCATGATAAAATAAAATACAGCAATGGGGAGGAGATAGTGTCTTATTAATTGTATTTTTAATTTATTTTTCATATTTTCAATGGTCACCTGTTGCTTGAAGGTAGCGAAGATAAAAAAGAAAATAATCATCTATATATATATACATTTAATTTTAACATTTTTCAATATTTTTGACAGGAATTAATAATAAAGTCCTGGGCACTAGGTTGTGAAATACATGTCAATAACACCTAAAAATGATACCTATACTGCTCTATTACCTGAAGCAAATCATTTCAATGTGCTCAATGTGATTGCAAATATATAAATAGATTAGAATTCCATTCAACACAAAAGAAAAAATGATCTCCAGAGTTGTGTTTTAGAAAGAGCTCGTAATAGGAGCACTGGCAAGCAATAGAAATATAAAGCAATTTCACTGTGTGAAAAAAATTAAATCACGTAGGTGAAGTAAGGTTACTATGTACAGGATTGCGCATGCAGTTATATTATTCTTTTGTGTACCCTACTTTCTTCCCAGACCACCACATATACTGTCCGAGTTGTGCAATGTCTGCTTTGTTTCATTCTGTGCAATTTTATAAGGTTGTTAGTACTACAAATAAACGAAAAACAACGCACAAAAGATTCTGTTAAAAAAAGGAAACCTTGACTTGCTTGCACCAGTAAATGTATAAACTTTAGATTTCACAATAAATGACAGAAAAAATAAAACTTATCATATAACCTGCACCACATTATAACCCGCACCAACGGTGGTAAGTCGTAAAAATTAATATATAACCCGCGGGTTATATGTATACCAGAAAATAGTGGTTTATTGATAGAACATGGACTAAAGCAAAACAAAAATTGGTGTGTCCAGGGGGGACCTTAATGTATCTTTGTTTTACGTTCAGTTATAGTCATAGATCTTAACTGAAAGAGAATTTTATTAAAACAAAACACAGCAATATGACTGACAAAATCCTAAAATTTTAGATATAGGTGGCCCAATTTATGTAGAATAATTAAATATTTACAAAGGTTAAGTAAAACAACTTTTTAAGCTCTACTAAAAAGTTCACTATTTATCAATTTGGAATCCTTTAAAGTTGTAAATGTAACCATATGAAGGCACATGGCGCCTGTCAAGTCTTTCTGTACCAAGTCTATACACTGCCTTACCCAATTACCCTCCTCCATTCTTTTCAAATGTCCCAACCAACTCAATCTTCTTATCTGGATAACATCTTTCATGCTACGGATACTGTCTTTTACTATAAAATCATTTGATCCTAAAACTGCTAGTATTATGTTGTTAAATGATCACAACTTTCAAGCATATTCTAACTAAATGAAAATGCCGACATTCTTTATGTATTGTTTGAAATTTAATGCTGTTTCTATAATGAGACAGAACTTATATTACTCCACCAATTATTTTGAAACTGAAACATAATACAGTGTTAAGCTTGGTGTTTAGTCTGTTTAGCTTTTACAGGAACTCCACCTCATTATCACTTATTACTTACAAAAACAATGAATGTGAATAATATTATAATAACAGGTGACACACCCAAGGATGTGTAAAGAACTGTTTCTGTGTCTTCTTTGTTGCATAGAAAATAACTCAAACCTGTCTAATAGCTGACATAGTGTACGCCCTTGTTGTGTAATTTTTCAAAAGTATTATTTTTGTTAAAACAGTTCCAAACTACGGTTTCTCAGGCATATGTGCAAGCATAACCCACAGAGAAATTAAATTTCCCTTACATTTGGTAAAACGCTTCGTAAATTATTTTTTAATCAAAATGTTATCTGAAGTCTTTATTTCGTTAAGTGGATTAAAACTCTCTCTAAACCGAACTATCTAACATCTGATTTTGTTAGCTTTCTGGCGTGTTTATTTTGTGTAAAATAACAGAATTCTCTTATAAAACTTTAAAATTGTTTTGTCTCATATGTAACCTTGTATTATAATGATCTTTTGTTTTGGTCATATACTATTCTCGCATTATTTATGTAATCACAAGTGAGACATTCAAGAGAGTATGCTTCTGTTGTTACTACAGCAAGAATAATGTTTTAAACTTATAAACAATAGATTTATTTATAAGAAGGAAAAATTGCTAAAATATTATATCCTGATTTTAGTAATAAGAAAGATACACAAGTGAGTGCTTTTGTATTTCATGTTGTTTTTATAAAATAACTATTATATAAATATACAAACATTCTTAATGAAAATTGATTGTGTTAGCGACTTCTTTCTTTTCATTGTCTAGTTGTCAATATCACCAACTGATTTCTATATATATATAATGTTTGACACAGGAAAAGTCAAACTATTAGATGTTTCGTCTCATGTTTAATAATGTTTTCTAAACAGAGAATAAGTTTTAAATCGCATATATCACCCAGTAACAGAATTTATTTTTTTGACTAGTTTGTTTTATGTTTTTAACTTGTTTAATTCAAAGGATAAACTTGTGTATGTGTTTTTATTTTAATTTGTTTCCCAACATATAAATTATACCCATAAGTTAATTATTTTAATTGACAGTTGACTTATAATTTGAAGAATGTATAAATTTTATCACATCATTAATAGCAATATTCAGATACAAAAAGAAAAATCACAGTTTTTATACTCTATAACTTAAAAAAGGCTCGCTTATAATATGTTTGCAACATGACTTGGCATGATTCCTATCTTATCTGGGTTGCATTTTTATGTTGTTTTTATTTTGAAGGCTAATGTTATGAAGGTGACAATTCTTGTAAAAAATGTGTGGGAACATGCAATGTATTTTGTAATGTTTTTAATTATAGTTTAACTGTGTATTTCCAGAACATATACATTTATCTGCATGAGTTGATTCAAGAGAAGGTTATGGATGAGGAGGATGAAGCAGCAGTTCTTGGCCAAGATGTTGTGTTGCGTGAAAAAGACATTCTTAAGGAACTACTCAAGGCTTTACCACATAAAGCTCAACTTGGTTATTCGGGTTTAAAAGAAAAGTTCATTTCAAGTGGTGACAAAAGTTTGAAGAAAATAATTGCTGCTGCAAAAACGAATGACTCTCTGAAAGTCGAGTACACATGTCTGGATGTTACACCAAAAACGATTGTACTTGGTTGTAGCCTGGGTATTGCTTTCCTCTATGATCGGAACACAAAAATACTTAGCAGATTTGTCTGTGAGGTAAACATTGACCGTGGCTATTTTAAACAGATGCACAGTATATGACTTGTGAAATACACAGGCTTTTGGACTCTTTTTTTAAAAATAAATTCATTATTGTGTTTAGAAAAAGCAGATACCAATTGTTAGTATCAAGTTGTTGGAAGAGCGCAACTTTATTGCGACTGGTCAATTTAGTGGTACTATCACAATATTTCAATATGGAGAAGAAAAAAATGGTTTGATGAAGGTATATTGTATATATTTATATGTGTGATTTTGTTTCTTATCTTGTGTTTTGAACTAATTAACTTAGTTAATTCTCTCTTAGTTCTCAGAACGTTTTAAAAAACTTTTTTAAGCAAATGTCTGTGCACAGCATTTTAAAATACACTTTGTATAGAATATTTCTTTGCCTTAACAAAATATGATTTTAAAGTTATTTTTTTGCAGTAATTTATTTATTAACTATAAAACTCATGCAATGCTATTTTTCGACAAGCTTGCGTCATTATTATTTTTTTACTGACAAATGTTTTATGTAATTGGTTTACTGCCATTCTAGATTTTGAAAGTTTGTTACCTTGAGTACCATGTTTTTCATTAGAAAACTAACATATTTTTCTATGCTTTAATTTGTGTTAGTAACCAGAACTCTATTACATAACAACTGACAGTTTTTATTTTTAAATTAAAATTGCAAACGTTGAATTTAAAGGATATCTGACAAGTTTGTTTTTTTAAAAAATTGAAAAAAAAACGAGGCCAAAATGAATACATTGTTTTAAGCCTAACTGGTGGGAAAAAAAGTTACCTGAGCAGTTGGAAGTTTTTTTAGTCTTTGGATTGGGTAATATGTTGCTTATAGGCCTTTGCTGCCCTTTTTTTAGTCAATGTATGTTGACCAATCCATTGTAGTGTAGACTGACTAACACTTATTTTTATTATAGTGTAAACAATTGTATATATTTGGTGTTTATGCTTTTGTTTGAATCTTTGTTTGTATTGATTTGTTTACTTTACCCATCTTCTACAATGTATAGTCTTGTGCAAAGTTTCACAACTTATAGTGGAAAAAGATTGTAACAACATTCTTTTACTCTTGCACACTACACCAGGGCTGCTATTTTAATTTGAGGAATATACATGTGTTTATGAGTTGTGAGGGGTGACTTTATTTCAGACTTACAACTGTTTGTTGGACAACAAGAAGTGAAATGTAAACTAAATGGAAGATGAATGCTTTTCACGAATTAAATACTTTATTTACACAAGTGTAATCATTTATTGATTATATATGCAATACTTATTCCATTACACAAACAAAACGGAAAATATGTTTGAGCTACGATTAGAAGAAAAACAACAATAAAAAAAATATGTACCCTCCTCAATTTTCTTGTGAAAACATGTTGGAATTTTTTGAACTTTTTATGAATGCACTGCTAATGCATCAAGGTTTGAAATTTAGGAGACACTAGTTTCTCTTTAACTTTTAATATTCTTCCCACGCTTCACACAAGGATCATAGGAATGCTTATTGAAAGTTTATTCTGTATGAAAATTAGTGGCTGTTTAATAAGAGTTCAATGTTTTATTCTTTGTAAGGCAAAAGAAGAACATAAGCATTGAATCTTTTTATTTTGGTCCAAAAAGATAAAAAATAACTAATTTGCAAAACTCTTAAAAGATTAGCAATCAATATTGTAATGTGTATTTTTTCTTTCACATTTAAGCACTTCTTATTTTTTCATTTACATTTAGGCAATTCTGAAATGTACTGTGGAATCCCATCACACAGCCCCTGTCACCAGCATTTTGTGGACACCTGACAGTATGAAATTGTTCACAGCTGATAGCGAGGGTAATGTTGCAATCACTGTCATCAATATGGACGAGGTAATACCCCTAACTTCTATGTAGTATTTGTTTGTTCGCTTGCTGTAATAAGTAGCACTAAAAATATTGCACATAAATTATACCCGTAAAAAGTTGTGATAATTTTTTTTAGTTACATTTACCTAACACTCTATTAAAGATATTCACCCCTCAGACTTTAAAACTGCCATCTTATTTTTCTTTTCTTTTTTAGTGTTTTTAAATATTGAAGCGCCAGAAACTTCATTTAATTGTTGTGCTAATAAAAAGATTTTGAGTAATTTTTAAAACAGTGCTGTTTATAAGACTGCGAATTAATCCCTAATTGCCATTTCTGAATTGTACTCCTCACAGAACGCTATATCAGCAAAAACACAAGATTTACCTGTACTCTGTGCAATCTATAGCATAACAAATTCAATAGGCATTGTTGCATCATCCAATCAATTAAATGTTAATGATTTTTAACTTGTCCTTTGGTTTAGTGCTTTTTTCACTTTTGTTTGAAATGGACATTTACAATTACAAATAAAATGAAAATAAAAATTTGTGAAAAAACAAATGTAGCAATGTGAATACAGCGAAATGTCTTGTTACTTGATTGATTGATTTATTATTTAGTTAGTTTGTTGCTTAAAATCTAATTGCAGGGCTGTTCTGTTAAATCATTCTATTAGCTCATAATTTAATGATGCAGAGGACAATTTCTTACTCTTAATTTTTGGTTTTGTAGTTTAAAGGAAATTCTTCTTGTATTTCAGACTCAAAACTTTTTTGCTTATATCATCTACTTATCAAAAGTTGATCGCAAATTGCACTCTTCACCATCCATGTAATTACTGCTACTAATCATATTTTCTTCTGCTGAATTATAAATTTGTATGAGGGATCCAAATTTTCAAAATTACGTGGAAAAATCTTACGATATCACTAAACAGATGTTTAGTCATTCAAACTTATATATTTTTGTTTTTGAATTTACTTTTCTAGGGAAAAACGCACACTGTCTTTCTTTGTAAAGAGGATTCGCCTGTGACGCAGATGTCATTCTCCCACACTGGCTTACTGATATCAACTCTAAAACGAACCATTATATGGCCTTTCACCACAAAAAAAGTTGTTCAAGTTGGCATGCAAGAAAGAAAGGTGTAAGTACAATGTCTTAACTCATTACACTGGTGCAAGTAGATTGTTTTTATGAGTAAAGCAAATAAATCAAGTTGTTATTTATCTCTCTAGCTTTGGAAATTTTGGTGCTTGTTTTTTACCACCTGCAAGTCAACTTCCTACAGATGATCACATTGAAGTATTTGCATCTCGCCCTGGCTTGCGATTGTGGAAAGCTACAACCGATGGAAAGGTGCTTTCAACGATGATATTCAAAGAATCGATAATGAAAGGTGAACCAATTATAGAAACAATTGATCTTTCATCTCAGGTGGACCTGCCTCCACAAAGTGAACAGAAACAATTTGGTTCACTAATTGTATTCAAAGAACAATTTCTTGTTTCGTGGCAAGGATCCTGTGTGTGGGTAATTGACCCAAATACTGGCTATGTTATTGGTTGTCATAGCAATTTAGGTTGTGTTGTTGATGTTAGTGCTTGCAACAATGAACTCCTTATATTATCGAAAGGTGAAGAACATTTTATACGAAAAATTGTTTTTGAAACTGTAGTGCCATGTATTGTTGTAGAAGATTTGGACCTTAATAATCCACAGGAAATAGCAAAAGCTCAAGGAGCTAGTTCTGTGAGTCAGTTTGAAGACCAGGACAAGTTAGATAAACATATTGATGAAGTTGTGTCCATTGTGAAAAGAGGGTTGATTGATGTAAAATCAAGAGTTAAAGGTATCACAGAACAAATACGTTCAAGAGATGCTTCTGAAGACGACAATTCAAGCCCTCGTGCTGTAAATCGAAATCGCGACAACGTTGAATCTGTACTTAGTGGGGAAGCTTTTTCAACTAGTGATGATAACGGTAAATTCGATGGCACAACAAGTGATGAAAATATACTTAGCGATGGTGCTGGTAGACCCTTTGAATCAAGTAATGAACTTTTAAACTCTTGCGAGGCTAGTCCTGAAAGAAAAACAGAAACTATTGAAGTGGAAATTACCCACAAGACGAGAGAAAAGGAATCTATGTTTGGTCACTTATCAAAAGAAGAATTTCCAACAAATATTGTATTTGAAGGTACATCTATTGGCAAGAAGAAGGAGAAGAAGAAGAAGAAGAAAACAAAAAGTTAGTTCATTTTCTTGTCAATAAGAAAAAGGCAAATGCCTTTTGTGAGATAAAATGCTATGATCAATTGTGTGTATAAATTGACCATGCACTTTATGCATCATGTCATGGTTTTATGATATTTTTTATGAATGGGAAATATGTTTTTTATTTTTTTATTTTAACAATACAAAAAATTGCCAAACAATCAATAAAACCTGTCTAAAATTATTTATATTAAAATAACCTTATCTCTGTCTGCAAACCAATGTGATTTTATTAAACACTAGTGCTGCCTTTTTATTAATATGAAGCCCAACATAAATCTAAAATGAGTTGTAAACACCTTTTTTATCAGCCTGTTATTAGAAATACCACTTTTAGAAGTGTTTATTTGAATTTGTTTAAACGGATAAGATGATTTTTTTTCTATGAATGTCTTCCTCCAATAAAGACCCTCTAAAATCTTTGCAAAGTGATTCGATTTACAGAAGTCATCTAAACAAAAAGCAGTACCACAACTGCTCTTGCAATCAGAAAAAGTTGTATTTTTTCATAGGACTGGTCAGGTGCGTTTTAGTGATATCATAAGTCATCAAATTGTTCTTTAAAAAAAAATTGTTTTTACCAAAAAATGAAATAATGAACTGCTAATTTAAGAATTATATTTTTTATAGAAATCACCAACACCGAAGAAAATGTGGATACTACGGAACCGACATGTGATGCTGCAACAAAAGATGACGACACTGTCACGTTATGTGATTTTGACGAGACAACATCTTCTGGCATGAATAGATTTCAAAGAGTTAACTCTGTACTTAATAAAGAAATATCATTCGACAATGATGTTAATGAGGATAATTTAAATGTTAATAATGATGTGTGCAAGGAAGATGAACTTAAACTAACCTTGAATGCTGAGACTGAGAATTTGCTTGATGAGCAAAAACAAGGTGATGATGTAAAAATGCTATGTAATAATCAAAATGATAGGACAGAAATTTATCAAAGTGAAGTTTTTCCTCCACAAGACAAAAAAGAAGAAGTATTATATAATGACATTGAGAACGAAAATGATGACTTGCGTGTAAATAGCTTCCCCAGTGATGAAAAAACAATAGAAAATGAGACTTTACACCACTTTGAGCAAAAAATACAAAACAATACTTTGCTACTAACTGTTGCATCTGATACTGAGCAGAACAATATGTTGAACGAAAAGAGTGTGGATTTATTAATGAGAAACGATGGTGTTATTACAACAAATAGCACACCAGAATTTTATTATTCACTCGAACAACCTCAGCAAGACAATAAATTCTCTGAAAATGATATTGCTAAGCATTCACCTGTGGTTGATTTCAAAAAAAACTGATAATGTTATGATAGAAAATGATAAATTGTTTGCACAAGACAAGACAGAATTTTCTGCTGCATCAAATAGCAATCACATTTCAAATGAAATCAATAACCAGCCTTCACCTTCTGTGATGTTACCCACTTCAGGTGTGTTGGACATTTCAAAAACTGATAATGTTACGATTGAAAATGATAAATTGTTTGCACAAGACAAGACAGAATTTTCTGCTGCATCAAAAAGCCATCACATGTCAAATGAAATCAATAACCAGCCTTCACTTTCTGTGATGTTACCCACTTCAGATGTGTTGGACATTTCATATACTGAGAATAAGCCAAGCAAGAAAAACAATGATGACCAGGAAGTCAATACTATATCTGACAATTTCACAAAATCTGATGAGAATGCAGATACAGAGATTTCTTCAAATGATAAAAATTTAATGGATGTAAAAAACCATGTAACAAAAGCATCAGAGGAAGACATGAATATTGTCAACGTGAAAATATCTCATCAGCGACAAGGAAGTAATGCCAGTGTTCAGAGCCTTGGATTAGCTGAGCGTTGTAAAGAAGTGCGTGGTGAAGCTTTGGAACGAACACATGTACGACAACCTTCAGGTCCTATTTTACTAGGTGCTGATGATACTCTCGATTCGAATATTCATCCATATGATGAGGATGAAATTAGTATCGATGTGCGTGATGACCACATAGATTTGGAGGGGAAACTTTACCCCATTAGTCCGTTTCCAGCTCCACAAGTGCATTCCATTTATTCGCAACGCAGTGTAAGCTTGTCAGAATTTTCACTTTCTAATTTTGATGACAAGACTGAGGAAGAAAAACTTTACAAAGCCATTGGAGAGTACGACAGCATTGACGTACAAGCAGATCTTATTGAGTCGATAGAGAGCATAACAGATGTCGAAGACAATTTATCCAACTCTCCTCCATCGGATGTGAGCATGAGTGATGTAAAGAATTCATCTGGTTAGTTGCTGTTGTTATTATTGTCGTCGTCGTTATTGTCGTTATTATTATTTTTGTTATTGTTGTTATTGTTGTTATTGTTATTGTCGTTGTCGTAATTATTGTTGTTGTTGTTGTCATTTTCAATGTTTTGTGTTTTTGGCGAAGCTGTAAAATTTCACAAAAGCATCATTTACTCGTTTTGACTTCTTTATTACTGAGGAATCTAACAATTATGTTTTTTAAAATTTAGGTGCTATTGGAATCAGACGAAAGAAACGCCCTAAGAACAGGCTAAGTTATCCTAACTCACCCTGCAGTTCAGATATGGAAGGGCGCCCTCTTCATTCCCCTAAAGCGATGGCTGAATCTGTGCAAGAACGCCTGCGGTATTTAGCAGACAGCTGGGCGGATGTCAATTTGCCGTCATGTGGCCAGATACAGTACATAGCCTGCTCTGATTCCGTGGTTTGGGCCATCGACAACCATGATCACGTCTTTTGTTCTGGCACCTTTTCTCAAAGTTATAACTGGAAAAAACTAGACGGGAAAGCAATGCAGGTTGCATGCAATCCAAGAGGTTCAGTTGTGTGGTGTGTTGATCGAAACAAGGTTGCTTATTATCGCACAGGCATTAAAGAGCAGTGCCAACAAGGTAAATAAACAATATTTGACATGTTGTTGGTGGTGGTGGCCTAAATCTTATCCTAGTTCTTAACCTAAGAATATATTCACATTCAACTTTCTTCAGCTAACAAAGACAGTTTTGATATTAAGTCCTATAAATTCATTCTTTAAAATAAAAAAAAATAAAAAGATGGATGCGTTCTAGATTTTTAACATATTTTGATTGGCATACTAGATTTACTTTACGTTTAATGTGATCCCTTGTGTTAAGCATGTTGTAAATTATTTTTGCAGGCACAAGTTGGGAGGCATTTGAAAAAAATATACATTACGTTGCTGTGGATGATGATTCTGTTTGGGCGATCAAAACAAATGGAGACGTAGTTCTAAGAACTGGAGTTTCGATAACAAAGCCTTTAGGCACTGCATGGCTGACAGTGAAAGAGGCCAGTGATCTTGTACAAATCACATGTTTGGATGGTCTCATTTGGGCGCTAGATATATACAACCACGTGCAAATCTTTCATGGTTAGTTAAAATTATCATTGTTCTTTTTTCATATTTGTGGTTGTGTCCTCAGAATTTCTTATTCACGTCGGCACTTCAAACCACAATCGCTTTCTAACTCTATGCATGGTGCATGGTGCATGGTGGTGAAAATTGTTGTTGCTGACAGCAGATTAGTTTAGAAAGTCTTTATTGGTACTACCATATTACTATCATATTACTTTTATTTATTTTCGTAAAAGCGTATTAATTATTCTGTGTGTTTATTTTCCTTACTAAAAACATCCTTTTTGCACGGGATATTTTTAAAAAATTTTCATGCATAAATTTTTCCAAACAGTTAAAATGTAACTAAATTCGCAGATGTAGATGTCTTTTGTACTTTTTGTTTGTATTTTCGTAGACTGTAAATTTGGGATAAGTTTAGTGTGTATGTTCGAGTATTAATTCATCAACTTTGCAAACATAAAACTTCATACGATATTTTGTGCTGCTGACATATAGTAAACATATCAAGCGTGAATGTGATCCTAACTTGTCCAGGTGAAGCCTAACTTGTCCAGGTGAAGCCTAACTTGTCCAGGTGAAGCCTAACTTGTCCAGGTGAAGGCTAACTTGTCGAGATGAAGGCTAACTTGTAGAGGTGAAGGCTAACTTGTTGAGGTGAAGACTAACTTGTCGAGATGAAGGCTAACTTATCAAAGTGAAGCCTAACTTGTCCAGGTGAAGGCTAACTTATCAAAGTGAAGCCTAACTTGTCGAGGTGAAGCCTAACTTGTCGAGATGAAGGCTAACTTGTCCAGGTGAAGCCTAACTTGTCCAGGTGAAGGCTAACTTATCCAGGTGAAGCCTAACTTATCCAGGTAAAGTCTAACTTATCGAAGTGAAGCCTAACTTGTCGAGATGAAGGCTAACTTGTAGAGGTGAAGGCTAACTTGTCCAGGTGAAGCCTAACTTATCGAAGTGAAGCCTAACTTGTCGAGGTGAAGCTTCACTTGTCGAGGTGAAGCCTAACTTGTCCAGGTGAAGCCTAACTTGTCGAGGTGAAGGCTAACTTGTCGAGATGAAGGCTAACTTGTAGAGGTGAAGGCTAACTTGTTGAGGTGAAGACTAACTTGTCGAGATGAAGGCTAACTTATCAAAGTGAAGCCTAACTTGTCCAGGTGAAGGCTAACTTGTCGAGGTGAAGCTTCACTTGTCGAGGTGAAGCCTAACTTGTCCAGGTGAAGGCTAACTTGTCGGAGTAGAGGCTAACTCGCTGAGGTAAAGGCTAACTCGCCGAGGTGAAGCCTAACTTGTGGAAGTGAAACCTAACTTGTTGAGGTGAAGCTAACTTGTCAAGATGAAGGCTAACTCGTCAAGATGAAGGCTAACTTGTCGATGTGAAGGCTAACTCGTCGAGGTGAAGCTTAACTTGTCGAGGTCAAGCCTAACTTTT
The DNA here is from genome assembly GCA_030067915.1 of Hydractinia echinata. NCBI lineage: Eukaryota > Metazoa > Cnidaria > Hydrozoa > Anthoathecata > Hydractiniidae > Hydractinia > Hydractinia echinata. Next base: position 338,393 of record JASGCC010000082.1, read on the forward strand.
TCTATGCAACGAAATGGTTTTTACCTGGGACTACTAAACGGAGTTTTCCGGTCAAGCCTTTTTGTGAAGTTATTGTGATGTACTTGTAGTACTTTTAATGAAGAAACTTTCGGGAGAGAAATTTTCGCGAGTACAAATACTTACAAAAGATTTTTGGTTAGACTTTTGCGAATCCATAAATTGAAAAAAATTCTTGAGAAAACTTTCATGATATCTTCAATTGGGAAGTTTTCACAAGATAAATTTTTGCGATATTGTGATATTTTTTGTTTTGTTTTTACCCTATCATCATAAATAAGCAACGCAACAACTTTTTTATTGTGTTCTTAAAGGGGAATTAAGCCTCAAACTTAAATAGCATTATTTCGGTTAACATTATGTTCATTTCTCAAATTCTGTTTAAAATTTTAAAAATAAATATTATTTGGATTGATTTTAATATAAAAGTTTCCCCTTCTATGAGCGAACGGTAAGCGCCATTTAAATTTTCTGAGGCCACGGCTGATTCTGGAGACTGTTATATCGTGACGTATCTTACGCTGAAGAAGCATAAGCTTGCGCTGAGCGGAAGCAGCGAGATATGGAAAATTTAAGCTCCTGCTCTGACTCCCCTATTTCTAGAATATTCAAGTGACTCTAGTGAAATGTCAATAACAGGATGTTACATGAATAAGCCTGAATACTCCAAAGCAGAACTTGAAAAAGTGACTTATGAATCTAGTGATAGCGAAGAAAAAGACGAATTGAATTGTACATGTTGCGTTATTTTCAATTCCTTCACTCTTGTGGAATGCAAGTGTTGCCAAGAATTTTCCAATTTATTGAATGACAAGTTGAATAATAACAAGTGCATCACGATGCACTAGGATTTTGAAATTTTATGTTTGAACCGCACAGTGTTAGAGGCAGCCAGCATACAACATCGACGATACCAGAAAAATATTAAAAACTCTCCAAATATACTAATAAAAGTTTTTCTTCAAAAAATATGTTTCTCGTAAATATTTTCAAAGACCATATTTCTCATAGTCACACCAAAATAAAACATTCTTCGTATCTTCTTATCTTCTCACTTTTCGCTTTATTATCTTACAGGTCCACGCGCTATGAAAATACACACCATCGTAGATTATTTAATTAAATTAAAAATAATGTCATTCCTTGAATATCAAGTAAAAAAGGAGAAGAGCCCATGTGCCTCAAATAACAATTTGTTTCAAAGAAGTTTTGATGAATGAATAATTTCAATATATTTTATCCTGGTTTACACTATAACTTAAACTTTGATTCCTTGTACGGAAATGAGGTACACCAGTTACTGACAGTACATGGCCTGGGTACATTATTATGAAAGGCTTTGAAAAGGATGTCGCGTTGTGATTCCAGCGTGTATTGTGCGAAAAATAAGGGAAGAATTTCCTGATCCAAATGGAAAGTATACTGGTTTCAAAGCATTTGTTGATATATAACGGGACTTAGCATTTTCAAACAAACAATAACAACAACGAAAAAGCGAAATAAAGTACAACGGACCAGAGTTATTTTTTTTGAATCGTTACGTTTGTTCACATTGTGTAAACAACTTTAAAAAAGATGAAGAGATCAAAAAATTGAAATGAGCGTAAAATACGTCATAGATCTCCATCGCAGATATTGTTTTGATTTTAACATGGCGATTACTGTTGTCAACTTTTATGCTAGAAAAGGGATGTAAATTCAAAGAATTTCAATTTTTTTTATATACCATCAAAATATGTAGGGTTTGTAAAAGATATTTCCGAAGAAAAAAAATTTGGGCTTAATTCCCCTTTAAGGTGGCACATATTGTTAATGATAGAAAAGGGGACAAACTCACTGAAGAGACTATTGTTAGAGAAATTCTTTTTTTCACGTTTAAAGTATCATCATTATTATTTTTCTAAATGCAAGTAAATTTCCGAGTTTTGGGAGAAATTTGGCGAGTAAAGGTTAAAATTTAGACTGTTGTAAAAATAGTGGATGAACGTTTGGAAATCGACGATTTCGAAGTTTCACGAGACAAAGTTTTGCGAAAAAATTTTCTCCGATTAAAGTTGCAACATAATATAAATTCAACTTTCGATTTGTTTTTAATAGGAAATTCGAAAGAGCTCGATGTGCAAACCGTCGATCAGTCTTCGCATTGGTGCGAACTACCTGGAATCACTGCCAGTCATGTTATCTTGGGCACGAAAGGCGTGTGCTGGATTATTGACGGCGAGTCAGGCTTGTGGTTTAATCAGGATATAACGCGGGAAAATCCTCTTGGTGGCACGTGGTATCAGTTGTCGCTGGGTGAACATCACAGCCAAGACGCTGGCTGGTTCTCTTCTGTATTATCCTACTTCACGCAGGGAAATGAACCAAAAATGATAATCGCGAACGAAGTAGCAGGCGTTTTAATTCTTGGCAAGCAAGGCTACATTCATGTTGCTCATGGGCACTTGCTAGGAACACGGTGGGAAACGATAGTGCCATCGAATGTAAAAGAACCAGCCTTCTGGACGTGCGTCGCTGCTGGGGGCATGGATATGAACAAAGACTATATTTGGGCCTTGCAACCAAATGGTCAGTTGTATTGTTTTAAACCGGGAGGTCATGCTTACAATGTCCACCCACCCACAAAAGTTGTGTTAAAGTATTGTTCGGCAGGTCCACGCTCGTTATGGGTGTTAACAGGAGGTCCCGATGTTTACTTGCGAATCGGAATATCCGATTCATGTCCGCAAGGATTAAAATGGTTGAAAGTGGATATGTTGGCTCAAGGTAATCGAAGACTTAAAGATATATGTTGCGGTAATCACGTTGTATGGGCTGTTGATTTCGAAGGTAATGCTTGGTTCCAGATGGGTCGTGATGAACGAAAAGGAGTTGGATTTGCTCCCGCTTGGGTAGCTGTAGAGGGTTGTCCTCTCGATGGAAGTAAATTTATCAAAATTGTAGTCGGCCCTGATGATCGTATCGTATGGGCTTGTGATGATAAAAATAATGTATATGCAAGAACAGATATCACTGAAAATTTCTGGGTTGGAACATCGTGGGAAGTGGTTTCAGGTACAAGCGGGAAGGATTTAGTTATCAGTAGCAACCACGTGTGGGGTCTGAGTCCTAATGGTGATGTAATGTGTCGATTTGGCGTGTCAAGTAGCAATGTCATCGGCGATTATTGGAAAAAAGTGCCAGGTTCATTTGATAAAATTAGCGTGAGTGCTAATGACGATATTTGGGGCATTGACAGACACGGGACCTTGTACCAGAGACAGACGTTATTATTTTACGGAAGTACGATGTCAAGTAAAGCCCCTTCGTACAACGACCTGTTTTCCGCCCACGATGATTGGGAGTTTATATAGATATTATTGGACAGCACATGAGCTATGTTGGACCGCACATGAACGACTTGGTGGAAGTGTCAACATTTCCTTTGTGTTGACAAACACCATTGTACAAATATATATATTTTATGACTTCTGTTGCCCAGAACGCGTATTTTTCCATTGCGTACAAATTTATTTTTTCTATAGAAAATTTATGTCATATACCACGCATGCGCACTATTTTATACCAATAATACTTTTCTTAAGCAACAACATATTTTGTAGTAACTTTAAGTGTTCATGATTTTTCTATTGCGGAACGACGACTAAATTTGCATTTTTTATTTTTTACTTGTTTCATTCATATTTTAGAGAAACGTTTTTTTCTTGACTAAGAATATTCTCATTGTCGTGTCGCCCGTTTCATGTCTCTAAATAGTCCGTTAATTTTTGTCTCTGTTAGCCAGCGATAATAGTTCGTTTAGCGAAGATTTATGCACAGATTTATTTTTCCCCTGAATTTTATCGGTATATATGCATTCGTCAGCATTTGTCAGCACTTTAATTACACAGTGATTTTATCTTTTCCGAAAAAAAAAACGATATTTTTTGTTTGAAGGTATATTTAAAAGTTTTATTTATAACTTTGTGGTGTTTGCGTTCAGTGGTAAGAAAGTTTAATGTAACGAAGTATTTTCGATAAAATCTCTTTTTTTAAAAGGCCAAATTGATTTATCTCCTTTTTTGTATAAATTTCATAGGTATGGATACTGCTGGGAGTAACAGAGCGCAGCGCTTACCGAATACGAGTAAAAGACAGGTTTATCACTTTTTGTTGATATAACATTTTTATTTAGCGGAAATCCGCCAGAACCCCTTGCTAATTTAATTATGCCTCGCTGATTCAGTCCTACCTTGTTAATTCAGTCCCACCTTGGTAGTTATACCTTTTTTATTCAGTCCTACCTCGCTTATTCAGCCCTACCTCGCTAATTCCGTTCTGCTTCGCTAATCCAATCCTACCGAACTAAATATTTTTTTTTGCTATTTGCTGGCTCGAATAGCATTTTTCGAATCTGAATACTATAGAAGTACCTGTTAAAACTTCTGAAAAGCGTGCTGAGTGTCATAGCTATTACCCCCAGCTAAATTCCATGCCGGTTGCCGGCAGATTTACAGTGATAAAATACGTCTGTTATTTGGTTGGATTTGATTAGCTAAAAAAATATTTCTGTTTTTATTTAGTTATATTAATTATTATTATTTTTTGTAAACATGCTTTATCACATGAGTTTGATGTGTTTCCATGTACACATTTCTTGAAAGTTAAAATGGAAAACAATTTTTGGTTGGAACATAGACGTCTTTCTTTCCCAATCGTCGCCTCAATGCTGTAAAAAAAATGTCTTAAATAAGTTTAGCAACTTTCATTTAAAACAAACTGGTTTTGTGTACAAGCAAAAAGCTTGGCAACGCGTTTATTTATGCTACGTACAAAACATCCTTTTGATGAACATATCTAAATTTTTTCCAGTTTATTCTGGTTTACTTAAAAATAAGAGTCAGATCTTATTACATTCATAAAATTTGGTTTCTAGACGAACCCTCTCCTAACTTTTTTTTTTTACTATCAAAACACCTGTTTTTACATACGATCATTTCTGTGACGCACGTTCTGAAAATTTCATTTTCTAGCTCGGGTTGGATTTACATTTAAATACGGAAAGAAAGTAGATCATAGATTTCTTTTTAGAAATTTTAAACCGGGGCATTTTTTTCAAGGTATTTCTAAAAAGAGTTGCTTTTAACAATCCGTTTCTCGTGTCTATTTTGAGTATAATAGCTCACCACACAAATCAATCATTAACGAATGGAAGGCTGTAAATTGAACTCGTTTACTTGGTTTCATTTTACCGAAAGGTATTGTGCAATAGCTGAATAATCGAGTCAGCATCGTAGACGCTGTTTCAAATTCTTAGAAATGTATGAATAGACTCGAACCGTTGGTTGCGAGGTGGGATTGTTGGCAAGTGATTGTATATTCTCTGCTTTATGAGAGGATGTGATCAGGTTAAAGTTTGTTTAAATTGTGCAAAGGTATATAAAGATTTTTATTTTACTTATGTTTTTACTTGTTTTTTTCTTTCATTTTCTTCTTTAGTTTATTGTTGGCTATAAGAAGCCAGCTTCTCTTTTAAAGTAAATGTTTTTAAGATGTGTTTCAGATATTCAAGAAAAGTCATTTGTTTACGTATGTAAAGTTAAGCTAGCGAAAGATTCCATGTTTTTTATTCTACCAGTTTGAAAGATCACTAATTTCTAGCTAAATCTTATTGGTGAGAAGTAGAAGGATTGCGGAAATTTGTATATAGGTGTCTATACACTTAGAGTTGAACACAATATTCTCAACAATTGGTTTGCTGAGTTAGGATATACATGAAAAGTTCCTTTCTGTAAAGTTTCTTTCGTGTCAAAGTTTTCTAGATTTTCATAAATCAATTTTTATACAGAACTTGTTTTTTTATATGTTTACAAAGAGATTTTAATCACGAGTTCTAACTCTTTCTTATAGATATTTTTGATTAAAAGTTCGTCATGTATTACTGAACAATTCAAATATGTTTAATTCATTCCTTCCCAGTCTACAAAATTATAGTAAGTGCTTCTTTTTATTTATATTTATATAAGCTGACACAGTCTATTGTGCCTGGAGCTTGGGGAGAATTATTTGTAAAGGGCTAGGCTGTTTCCAAGCAACAAAATATATTAAATATTGTGTCAATAGAAACCAGCTGTTTTGATTACTTTTTGTTTTTGGTTGGTTTAGTAATTTAATACATCCAGGCAACTTCGTTCCCAGGATTTCTTGCTTTTTTATATTGGGACGCCTTCTATCCCAATATAAAAAAGGCAAGAGATCCTGGGAACGAGGTTGACATCCTGGGAAATTGCTATTTTAAAGTTTCTTATGCAAATATTTTCAATACCCAAATAAACAGTAAACATCATTTCTTCACGGCTTTAAAAAAAAGTGGAAACGTGTTTTTTTTAAAAGAATTCCTATTTATGGGGTCATGTCAAAGGTTGCTGAGGGTAGAGGGTCTTTTTTACCTTTAAGTTGCTTAACCAGTTGCTTAGCACCAGCTATTTTTTCTACCTGTGAAACCTGCTTTGACCCTTTGAATTGTGTTCATCAGGAGTGAATTCAACAAACAAATAATCTCTGACGCATACAATTTAAACAATGTTGCTTCTGAGAGAGTTTTGCAATAGTTTAGCTAAAAAGGTTGGTAAGCAAGGAAAAAGTGTTCAAGGGATTGATGTGAGGTTAAAGGTTGCTAAATAAGTTGCTTAATTTGTTTTGCCTAATTTGAGGTCTGGACCCTTAGCAACTGAACTGTTTATAAAAAGTGTGTAACCTGTTAAATTAAAAAAATACTAACAGAATACAGATTTCTTTAAATTTTTCCAATTTTTTTTCTTAATACAGTCTTTAAATTTTTATTGTTTTTATTGTTTCTTCTATGTAACCAGAACTATAATTTTTGGAATAAACAATTTAATGATTCCGAATGGTCAGGTCTATTGCACCCTCTATAATTCTTGATTCAATCTTGCTACTTTGAAACACAAAGTTTATACCTGTTTATAGATCACTTGCTGTCTTCTTTTTCAGTCACCGGTCAAGACGTCCAAGAATTTCGACGCTTTAAACGGATTGAAGAAATTCAAAATATTTTGAAGGAAAATCCAGATAAGAACATCATACTAAAGGTCAGTCTATATTTAGTTAATTCTTACACAAGCTAATACAGAATTTAAAATTGGTAAAATCACAATTGAATACCAGGCTTTGGAATTTAGAATAAGGAAACGAACATTTATAACTAAGGCTAAGGTTAACTTGCGGGTTCAATTTAAAAATGGCATTAATGGTTTACAAGTTTTTTTTGTAAGAAAATGTTTTATAAGAAAATGAGCTTCAAAAACCTGAAAATCTTAAGAAAATTTAAAGAAAATCCCCAATTTTAGAGACCTTGATATTTACATTTACAGTTACTAAATCACCATAATTTTCAAAACACAACACAATCAATTTTCTTTTTACAGTCCAATGTACATCCTAACAAGATTTATCCTAAAAATAACAAAAGACTTCAATGAATAAAAAGATGTCTCAAAACAAAACAAAAATGAGGAATAAAAATTAAGAAAAAATTTAAGAAAATTTGAGCCTCAGGTCAAAAACGGTTTTCTTATAAAAAAAAACGTGTATAAAGGAAATAAGTTTGTGAGAAAATGAGTTTTAATAATACCTTACTGATAGTTTGTACGTAGTTTAAAGTAATAGCAATAATATTGACAGAAGAACTTCGAATAAATCCTAGATTACACTGCAATTAAATTTTTGCAACTATACTCATGTTTCTAAAGAAAAAACCCGTATATTTTGTTTTATAAAAACACAGTTATTTCCAAAGTTCATCTCATCTCATATCATAATAATTTCAGAGTTAGCCCAGATTCTAGAAAATTTGCAGATTTAGTGCCTAAAGCTATCATTATTTTCGTTACATACTATTTCTCTCATTTTCTTTATTTCATTTTTAGTATTTTAAATTTGGGAATCTCCAGATTTTTACTATGATATTGTATTAGCTTCCGTTTTAATGTTCCCTGTATAAAATTATTACTTTACTTTTTAATATTCATTGTACGTATCCATAATATTTCAATAAATTATTAAAAAGGGCTCATCTGAAGAACTGTGCGACTAAATACACCTACCTAATTTGAGGTCTATTCGAAGTTAGACATGACTAACGCAATGCATGCTAAAATGCATGCTAAATGTTAAATTTTACAAATTTTATAAAGGCAACTTATAGATATTTCATTCTTAGGAGTTTCTCAGAAATGCTGAAAATGCAGGAGCATCTAAAATTGTCTTCATCCATGATGAAAATGATCATCGTTTTATCAAAGGACAACATTTTTCTTCTGAAAACATTGCAGAGTCACAGGTACTTATGGATTTCAAGTATATATACATTCCCTTCTTGTTGTAACTGTCTTCTTCACCATCAATACCATGTAGCATGCTTTGTTCATGCTTGCATGGCAGGGTAGTTTATTCCTCTCTACTTGTTGACAAGTCAGTTGGTACAACGTAATACTTTTCCACAAGAAAAACCTTTTGTCCTACGTGAAAACACTCCTAATCATATTGAAATAGAACTAATTCGTGTGTTTACTACCGGAATTCGATCCGCGGTTCTCAAAACTAGGACCCGCAGACGAACCCACTACACTACGTGCGACACTTTAATATGATTTACACCGATTATACTCGCCCATCATGATCGGAGTTCCGATCATGATAAAACATTCTCTGTTGAGATGGATACACAGATGTGCCATGATAAAGATTCACCTATAAACACTACTGACTCATCAGCTCTATAACATTCTTCCACCAAACCTTTAATAAATTAAATAGGCGGCTATAGGAGCTTAATGGGGGATATGGTATTTTGAGGGGTATTTTTTTGCGATTTGAAATTAATTAGATAAATGTTTTTTCCATGTAAACAGGGGGATTATTCTGTTTACTGCCAGAATAAAGCTAATAATACGCGGAATTCCTGGTTTTAAATGATATTTTTACAACTATATACACGTGTTCTCTTGATTGTTTCGTAAAAGCTACTGAAAAGAGAGGGGACTGGGGTAGACTAAAAAAGCAGTGAATGACCTTCCATCCCAATATAAAAAAGGCAAGAGATCCTGGGAATGAGGTTAACATCCTGGGAAATTGCTATTTTAAAGTTTCTTATGCAAATATTTTCAATACCCAAATAAACAGTAAACATCATTTCTTCACGGCTTTAAAAAAAAGTGGAAACCCAACAGTGACCCAACAGTGATATCGTTTCGACTATAAATTTTTACTTAGTATTATTATTCTCTACATTTTCCTTCTTCTTATGATAGGGACCAGCGTTGTATGTGTTTATGGATACCCTAATGACACCTTCTGATTGGGATGAGCTGAGTTCAATTCATCGCAAATTACTGCGTGACGATTCCAACAAGAAAAGAAGATTTGGTGACAAGTTTCAATCTGTTTTTCATATCAGTGGTGAGTTGTTTGTTTTCACATGCATGTTTCACAAGCCGCAAAATTACTTTCTATCTGGTCAGGTTGTTTTACAACACGAAACGACATGACACAAACCGAAACAACGCGATATAATAATAAATGATACTTAATTTTGCCTTTTTCATGATGGAATGCGTTTTTGTCAATTTTTGTTTGTTTTGCAGATCAAATAGTCGTTGCAAGTGGCAGTAGAATGGCGTATGTTGATCCACTAACACGTGTCCAGTCTGATCTTGAATATTTGGATTTTTCCCAATCTCGTGATAAAGTGCTGTTTGCTGATGTTTCACTGTCAGATTTTAACTTGTTTAAAAAATTACCACCAAGATTTTCGCTTGATACTGATGGTGTTTGTAATGGTACCTTATTTCGATTTCCTCTTCGACATGTACGAACGGAGCTATCAAAAGCATGCTGTACGAAAGACGATCTAACAGACCTATTTGAATCCTTTATGGACAATGGTCATTTAAATCTTTTGTTTGCAAAAAATCTGGAAACAATATCATTGTACAAGATCGGTGCTAGAAAGAATACTCTTGAAGAGGTTTATTTGCTAAAAATAACTGTGGGATCTTCGCAACAATATCAACAGAAGAGAAAAGACTTTCAAATTCTTATGAAAAGATGTATGGGAGAACAGAATCTCGGCGAGAAAGTGTTGAATCATCATGTTAAAATAGAAGAACGAACACACGGCTTACGCAATGTTTGCTCATACGATGTGAGCGAACAGTTTGGTTGCCATGGTGATGTCAACAATGTTGCTATTGGTAACAATTTATTTTACAATCCCTACATCGCAGTTGCTATGCCAATGGATGACATCGACGCTGGTGCTGTGTGCAGTTCTGCAGAATTATTAAATCCATCTCTCTCTGGATTCCCGGTTTATATAAATGGTGGCTTTGTCGATTCGTTGGATATATTGACGTGGAAAGATTTGGATTGGAACGACCTTTTGGTGAAGCATCTTCTTCCAATCGTTTATGTCAACTTGATGAAATTTATGATGCGGGAAGGTAGAAAATTTGACTTGATCTACCAACTGTGGCCTGATCTAAATAACGTAAATCAAAAATGGTTGCCTTACTGCGGAAATATTTTAGCCAAACTAACAGCAATTCCAAGTATGTTTGTTGAAAACAAAAAAGAATGGGTACTCATTAAAGACGCTGTTTTCATCAATGAAAGAAGTTTTCAGATCAAGAAATCAATATCTTGCTGTGTTCAATTTTCTTGAGAGTTTAGCAATCAACGTTGTCAACATTCCCGACCGTATTGTAAACACATTTAAAATGCATTTTAATGTAGTGAGCAAAGAAAGTATACAATTACTACTTACACATTATCCACAGTATTACCATCAACTGACTACGCCAGAGCAATCGCATGTCTTCTCGTTCGTCTTTCAAACTCTAAGCGATTTAAGGAACATAATTGGTCTAATGTTGCTGCGTCTCAGAAATGGACAACAATTCCGTGTATCCAACACGAAGTGAACAAAATGCACTGTATCTAACAACAGATCTTGCAACGAAAGAAATCTTGCCACGATGGAAAAATGTCGTGGACGAGGAATTCTTTACAACAGAGAGATGTTGTTGACACTTGTTTTAGCTGTAGCACGTCAGGTAAATATTTTTGTTGATTTAAAAATGTTCCAATGTTAAGCGAGTTTTGACTTCTCGTACATAATTTGCCAGTTAAATCTACAGTAACAAATTCCCTGCATACATTCAGGTTGTAGGAATCCATGCGTGAACTATTAATTTTGGGAATATTTTCAATGTAGCGAAATTAAAAAGTCTGAGTTCCTACAGAACAAAGTAACTACATATTATTATTTTTAAGATTCTTCGATTATCCCATTTACCTCTAACTTTATTTGTAGGTGAAACGAACATGGTGTTATTAGACAATTTCGAGAATGTCCGACACGCTGTAATATCAAACCTTCCACAACAGTGGGGCGTCAACTAACCAAATTCTTGTGGAGTGGCCATTAAATGATCCTACTTTTCCAGAAAAATCATGGCTATCCTACTTCTGGAGGTACGTCAAAACACAACGATCCCTATGGAGACGTTGGATGGTCTTCCTTTAATTCCAATTACACAACTCAAGAAGCAGTACTTGTATAAACTTTGTCACCCACCTTTACTTATGTGCGATGGTTTATCAAGTCGGTTAAAAGATTTCTTTCATCAGATCGGTCTGATGTTTTGTGAAGGAAAGGAAATACCTTCATTGATAGATGACTTGGTGTCTGCAGATAGATTACTACTACCAACTAATGGTGTTCTGCAAGCTTTTCAAAATATTTGCGTGCATTACGGAGTGGATGTGATCAATACGGTGTTAGATAATTCATCTCCTGATGTACATCAATCTATTCTTGAAATCATTTCACATTTCACTGATGAAATACCTGCTGTGATTTACGACTTAAATTTGTTGACGGCTGTTGACGGAAACACTCGTGTCTCAATTAGGGATGGAAAAATTGTCAATGCAGATGACGTTCCGAAAGTTTGGAATTGTGATTTTGGACAAGTTGTTATCTCAGAGTCCCTATCCGATATTGTTAAGAGTCGATTGCATGGCAGTTTGACATATTGGTCATTCGAAGAAATCTCTGTATATGTCTTACAAAATCATGAATTACTTTCTGAAGACGAAATAATTTATTTCAACGAATTTCTTCTTCAAAGATTGCCGCAATGTGAAGTGTCGGAAATCTTCCTTGATGCTTTAAAAATCAATATTTTTGTCACCAGTGAAGAAGTGTGTTGCCAACCTAAAGACTTGTTCGAACGCACGGAATTATTCGACGGTCTGTTTTCCGGAGAGGTAGGAAAGTTTCCTGATGAAAACTTTGACGCAGCAACATTGAAGCTGATTGGATTAAAATCAACAATTAATGACGTCACTGTAGAGGATATTGGATCCAGCATTCAAAGTATTGTTAATTTATCTACACCCAGAGAAAGAATCACTGCAAAAGTGAAAGCCATACTATTCATCAGCTTTGAAAGAAAGTTTGACTTGGGCGGATTTATGGAGTTTTCATGGATACCAATTCAAGAAGACCGTCCTACGGATTACCCTCTTTCACTGGAGTGGTTTGGAGGTCTGGAAAAGAGAGAAAGTGTTGTGCATCTAGAAGGCGTCAGTAACATATATGCGCCCAAGTTCAACCATTTAGTTGGTTCCGTCTCGTACATTGTTGATGAGGAATTATCCGAAGAACTCCATAAGCTTCATTTTACAGCTGTTCCAACGTTGGATACTGTTCTATCACACTTGGAAAAAATCCACGACATAAAAGATTTTGCTGAGGAGGAAGCACGCCTTTATTGCTCTATGATCTTTGACGTGTACAAATATCTAGTTGCTTCGTTTGATGTCAACGACGTTGCAAGTCGTTTTAAAGAGAACGATTTCAAGATATGGCAAGGCAAATCATTTGTATCTTATGACCAGATTTCACTGGCGGAAACGAAAGTTGATGTGAGTCCCTATTTTGAGTTGCTGCCGAAAACGTTCCCGAAAAGTTTTAAACAGGTCCTGCAAAAACTGGGTTGCTGTGGCGAGACAGAAGAGACTGTGTATGTTGAAGTTCTAGGAAAATTGAAGGTAAAATATGATGAAGTCGGCCACGAGATTAGCGACGCTGATTTAAAGCTCGCTTTGAAAATTACAACAGCCTTAGCAGGAAAAGCACTGGATGATGAAGTTAAATCGTCAATATTTATCCCAGTGGAGTCAGAAACACTAAAATTTTGTTTAGTTAAGGATTGCTTCTATTTTGACTTTAAAGAAGACACAAGTACTGAACACATCAAAGATTTCAACATAGCGCATCGCAAGTTAGGTAGAAAGATTGCTGATCAACTTGGCGTGCCCTATTTAGTATGCGAAAAAATGATCTCAGATGTCAGTTCTAGCAAAAATCAGGAAATGTTAATATCGCGTATAAAGGCCAACATAGATGAACAATCTAGCGAGACCGCATTGCCGGTTGAACTCATTCAAAACGGCGACAGTATCGGTGCTACGAAAGTTTGCTTCTTATTCGATCAACGAGAAAACAAGAATTTTAAAACAACGTTAATAGATGGAGGCATGAAAGATTGGCAAGGTCCTGCTCTTTGGGTGTATTTTAATACACGTTTCAAAGACGAAGATTTCCAAATTCTAAGTGACAATTGCACTGGGAAATCAAAGAGACGAGATTTTCATGCAGTATACAGCATAACTGACGTGCCAAGTTACTTCAGTGGAGACACAATGTTGATAGTTGATCCACATATGAAGTATCTCGGGAAGGCTTGTGAACAAAAAAATATACATGCCGTCAAAATTCCTATAACGCCATCCAATGTTAATGCAAAGAAATTCTCGGATCAGTTTCAACCGTTTCATGGAATATTTGGCGCATGCGTAGATTACAGTAACGGAAACGTGAAACAGTTTGACGGAACTCTCATCAGGTTACCATTAAGGAATGACACTACAGCGGCTAAGAGCAGACTGAAGCAAGACTTGGTGGACATGAAATTCTTGTTGGAGGGCGTGAAGCGTTTGTTGAGTGACTTACTTCTCTTCACTAAACATGTAAGTTCGGTTGAGATACTTTACTTGAATGCAGAAGCCAAATCGTTCGCAGATAATCTTACACTCTGCTCTGTCGAAATAAATATTATCTTGCCTCAAAATGAGATGGATAATCAAGACATATTAGGCAATGAGGAGATCGAAAAAAGAATGTCGTGTGTCGAAATACAAGGTGAAGATGATAGAACAAAAAGGTGGTATGTTGCAAGAGATGATCAGTCAAGCGAATTAAATAGTGCAGTTGCTATTGGATACGAAGAAAAAGAAGATGGGACAGTGACGCTGGTAACAGATGCTGACATGAACAACATCTACGCATTCTTACCACTGCAGATTAAAAGTTTCTTGCCTGCTTCTATACACGACGCTAGGTTAAGTGTTGCTGCTATAGCAAGTGGAAAAGTCGAGAAAGAGATAAATGGTAAAATAGCAGAGTTATATCTTAAGTTGATTGTCCAACTGTGTAAACAGTTTCCTGGGTGGTCATTGAAAGAATGGATTCAAATGTGTCCCCTACAGAATCATGTTCAGCTTCCATTTGTGGTTGATATAGCAAAGCAGGTAACAAAACATTTGTCCACGTGCAGCGAAGCTGTCATTCCGATTGGTGGAAACGTGTGGGTGAAGTGGGAAAATGTCAGATTTCTAACGAAAACGTTTGATCAGAAATTAGCTAGATTAGTTCTATCCTATATGAATTGGTATTACAAACAGTCAAGCCAGAAAGAGTTGGTGTGTGTCGAGTTATCAGACGAATTTACAAGATTATTTCCAGATGAAGTTTCCAAGCAGACTGTAAACGAAGAATGTTTCCTTCATGTATTTTTCAACTCTCTACACTGTGATGGGATAGATCAGACAGTGCGAGATGACATCTTGAGATGTTTGTTAAACGAATATATAGTGCACAACAAACTGAGAAATTACCTGTCTTCTACACCTTGCATCCCTACCCAACCACGTGGTAGGCTACGCTTACCAAGTGAGCTTGTTACGCCAGACAGTAGAGTTGGGGTACTGTATCATACCAATGAGGAGGTATTTCCAGAAGCTAGTTTTCAAACTTCCTCCTTGCAAGCGTTGGGCGTGGTTGCAGTTACACTGTCATGGGAGAGATTGATTGAAAGAATTCAGTCTGTTTGGTTGTTAGCTCAAAATAAAGACGACATACCCTGCGCTATCTTACGAAGCCAATACCTCGTGCAGTTTATCGAGGAGAAGTTACAAAGAGAGAGCCTGGTTGACGAAGCACGGAGCGAGCTGCTACATGCACCGTTCATACCAGTGTTAAAGAAAACAAACGACTCGTTGTTTTCGAGTTGGTATATGGATGAACGTATATTTGCTTCAATAAATGAGGTGTATCCTTCTAAATATAAGGATATTGCGTGCTTATCTGTCCTCCTCTGTGGTGAAGCTTTTGATAAAATTGTGATGAAACTAAAACCAGGTTGTGCGCCTGCAATAGACACAGTGAAACAGCAAATGGTCAAATTAAACGAAATTTACGAAGCTGGTTGTGAAGATGATCCTAGATTTATACACACGTTACAAACATTTTACGATTACTTGAAGCACGATGTGAAAAACGTCCCATATGAAGAGCTGAAAAATCTCAAAGTACTATACACCAATACTGGTGCACTTGCTCTTCCCCATCGAATGTATTTTGAAGTTTCCCAGGAGATTCCCAACTATATACACCAACTTCCAGCGCTTTTGAGGCTTAAATTTCCTGATGTAATGTTGAATCTTGGTGTAAGAAGACATTGTGATGTTAACACTTACATGCAAGTGTTACAAGAAATCCAAGAAGACTTCACATCCCGTCTACCTGAAAATATTTTGCACACGGTTTTGTACCGCGTGCTGCCACAGATGATTACCTCTGAATGTCCCGGAGAGATTTTTCTACCGGACAGATCTGGTGTTATGCGAAACGTTAAAGATATGTATTTTACAGAACAGATTTTGCTACATGGTCAACAATCTGATCAATTCATCCACGAGGGAATTTCAAAATCACTTAGTTGTCGTCTCGGCATTCGGCAGTATCAAAGACCGCAAAATGCAATACAACTCGCATCCGATGGCGGAAATCTTGTAAATTCAACTGCTTTATTTAGAGCGGATTTAATGCTAAATACTCCTATTCAGGATGTACTGAAAGAAATGCTGTTTAACGCTGACGATGCAGCTTGTACAGAAGTTGAATTTGCACTCGATTCTAGACACCGTGCCGCTCAAACTGATTTATGCAACCAATGGAAAGAGATGCTAGGACCAGCGTTAATATTGAAAACGAACAGTGTTTTCACGAAGGATAACCTCCAGTCTTTTCCATCTTTAAATAGAATTAACCGCGATGTTCTAACTTCAGGAATGTACGGTCGGGGCGACGTTGTCGCTTGCGCGATTACTGATTATCCGTCCGTCCTAACACATGTTGCTGCGTGTAACAGCGTGTTAAAGATAGTCGATTGCAACGCTTTGTCCAACGAAAACGCTATAGAATCTGGGTACTTTTTCCTTGAAAACGCATACAACTACAAGGAAGTGAAAGAAACTTATTTGGTGGAAAGTTTAAATCCAACTGATTCAAAGGATGTCACTTTGTTTCGCTTTCCCTTGAGGACTGAGGACATGGCGTATCAATCTCAAGTTTCTAATGATGTAACAACGGTTGACGATATGAAAGAAATTATTGGGGCTTTCTTGAAAGATGTGCCAGGTTTTCTTTTATTACTAAGACATGTCGAAAAGCTATCCTTCAGTATTATTGACGAAAATGGAAAAGTTACAAGTGATGATTTTCGTCTGCGAAAATATGGCTCAAGCGAGCAAAAAGTAAAGAATTTCCAAAACTTTGGAAAAAAACTTCATCGAAACTTAGGAAGTGTCACGCATTTGACGCGCGAGTCACAGCGTGTATCGTACAACGCGTGTCTCCAACACATCTCTTCAACTGGTACTCAAGTTCATCACGTAAATCTGCTGAAACAAGTTGGTTTTTCTGACTTAACCGATTTGGAGTCATCAACCGTATCATTGGTTGAAAACAACGATTTGAAGTTAATACCAATGGGTGCGGTAGTTTCCATTTTGGAAGACAACGCATGTCCATACTGTGAAAATATGTCAACTTGTGACCCGGACGAGCTGTTTCATGCTGCAGATAATTTCTATAAGGGTCTGTTAAATAACGAATTAAAAGATTGTATCTTCGGTGGGAACTTTGTTTTAAATGCGCAAGAACAGTCGTACGGATCAGGTGGAGAGTTAAAGCAAGAATGGAATCGGCATGTTATGAAAAACTGCGTGGTACCTTGTTATGTCGAACATGTGGTAACTTCAGCTGAATGTTTAGCAGTGGAGGATGTAGATACTTCAGAAGAGATGCTACAAAAGGTCAACAGTTTTTATCAACTATTTCCATCACTAGAAGATTTCAACCCTTATGATTTTTGGGATAGTTTCGTTGAGGAGTTCTACCGACAAATTTTAAGTAAACGCGTATTATCTGTTTTAAAAGTTGAAGAAAACTGTCTGGCCTTCTACACCCCGAATGAATACTTGGTATATATGCCAGCAACAAGAGAACATTCATTCATGTGTGTTAAATCACAACTTCTTTGTGTTCTTCAGCGATGTATGATCACAACAGATGTATTACCAGAGAAAATTACTTCAAATATTGAAAAATACGGAACTTCCTTAACCAAGGTAACGTCTGCGTTGGTGCGAGAACAGTTAAACAAAGTTAAATATTCAATTTTGCCAGCACATGGAGAGAACAGAAAAGTTAGCGCTACTATCTTTCAAAACATTGAAGATACTTTAACTTTACTGCGCTACTGCTTAAGTGAGGATAATGACGTAGAAGAGCTTCCTCTTTGTATAGCTGCAGATGGGAGCATCTCGGAATTTTCATCAAAGAAACCTCTTTTCTTCACGCGATTCAGCAACATATTTGCAAATCATAAAGACTTGTTTGTTCATCCTCTACTTTTTCAAACTTTATTGGAAGTTAAACGTGATTGGAATGAACAAGCTTGCTTTAAAGAGCTAACATTTGAAGCATTTTTGGAGCTCTTTGATGAGTATGTTCCTACAGAAAGCTATTTGAACAGTTCATCGTTTGCTAGTGGTGTTGAGCTACCAACAGAAGAATGGCTGAACAAGGTGTGGATGTACCTACTCCAAACAAATGACGATCGTGATCAAATGTTTCACAGCATCTCAAGCTTGCCGTTGCTACTCACAACATACAAGGATAAAAAAATACTACTTCCAGTTGGTAGAGGAAAGGCCATTATGTTTTGTGACGACTGCAACGATGACTGTCAAGATTTAATCAAAGCATATGGAGATGGTCTACTTGAAGCAAGTCACCTTTCTGATTATGAGATAGCTAAGCACATTTTTGGTTGTCTGAATGTTGCTGAAAATTACATCGACGGAATGTTGCTGTCTCAAGACTGTGGAAATAACAAACCACCAACACCGTACCAAACTCGACTTATACTTGAGCACCTAAATCAACAAATAAAAGAACTTGATGAAAGTTATGTAGCGAAGCTGCGTTCGTTACCATTGTTTGAAAGATTGGATGGAAAGATAGGCGATGCAGTTGGCGAGGTGTTCTTTTTAGGGAGAGAAGTTCCACCGATTGCTAAAGAGTTCCTTAAAGATTACAGCCAAGATGTGATTTTAAAACCGACTGATACTCTGGAAAACTTGTTTCTCTCGCTTCATTTTAATTTATTAGACTCTTTGAGTGTCTATAAAAAATACATTTTCCCAGTCTTAGATAGACTAACTGATGAGAAAGTTATGGAACACATGCAATTTCTTAAGAACGAGGTACTTACTAAAAACACTACTAGTAAGGAGTTAATCAATGCTTTAGCAGCAGTGAAGTTTGTGCCGACGCAATGCGGAGAAAGAAAGTGCGTTACTGAACTGCATGACCCTAACATAAAGTTGTTCACTCTACTGCTTTCTAAAGATGACTTCCCGCCAGATATCTACGTGGAAGGTGATTGGTTGATTTTTTTAAAATCGATTGGTTTAAAAACTAAGGTCACTGGCGACTTATTTATCAAGTTTGCCAAGCATGTCGAAGGAATGAAGGATTCGCAAGAAGCAACGAAACTATCAAAAATGCTATGTGAAGAATTATCGAAAAGCGACTTATTTTTGACCGCGAAAGAAGCTCTGTCGAAGATTAAATCCATTAATTTTATAATACCATGCCAAATTAATGCTTGTTTTGAAAAGATTTCACCAAGCAAAAACTCAAACCAAAAGAAAATCTGCTTCAATAACTCCTCGATTCAAAAACATGAAAAACTACTCTGGACAACCGCCACAATTCTTCCCACGTACGCTGTGAGTGCAATACAACAAGCTAGCCAACTTGGTGTTATGTGTTCCGCACAGAGAAATCAACCAGTGGCAAACATTTTTATATCTAGAGTTGTCCAGCATATTGGAAACATCACTGAATCGATAACAGGTAAAGATACAGCGACACACAAGAAGTTGAAAGAAGAAGACAAAGATGTAATTGTTGATATATTAAGTTCGTTTTACAAATTTGTTGCTGATGCAGATGCTGTGACACAAGATATCGTCTGTATGTGTAGTAAAATTAGCTGTATATTAATATGCAATGGTAACGCCGTCGATATTCCATCCAGAGCATTTCTTTGTAATGATACCAAGCTTTCACCTTATTTGAATCCCGTTTTTCCCGAATTTGAAAATCAATCTAACGCTCTAGCAAAGATTGGTTGCGCGAAGCATCCAACTGCTAAATCCTATTGTGACATGCTTGCTTCGATCCATTCAAAAAATGCACTTGATGATTCAGATTTGCGCTTGGTAAAAACAGCTGTGTTTCAACTCAGTGAAAGTTTGAAAGAGGTAAAAGAGAGTGAGTTGAAGGATGTGAAATTGTTTCTTCCAACTTCGGCTATTGGACAAGATGAAGTGCGAATGACAATATCTAAGCAAGCCATTTTTGTCAACGACTTGGACATGCTGATAAGATTGAAAAATTTCAAAGAACAACTTCTATTGCTTTCTTATGAAGATGATAAAAATAAAAACGATGAATTATCATTTAATCAAAGTTTGTATGAAGGCTTACCGTTAGAAATGAAGTCGAAATTAATCACCGAGGTTGTGATTGAAAGCGTTTCAACATCTTGTCAGCGAATCACAGTTAATCCAGACCACGTTAGTGTAAAAATTAAATCCGTTTTGCAGTCACCGTTGTTTTTGAAAAGTTTAGCACGGCTTGTTATGGACCGAGAGACAAATCCTGAAACGCGCAAAAATACTTTTAAAATGTTTAAGAATGCGAAAATAATAGTCGTTAAAGATTTAGTAACTGGTTTGACTTATCGAGGAGAAGTTATACTCGATAGTGAAACGAAAAAAATGTTTTTCGTTCAGAAGACTGGAGCTGATTTAGTTGTTTACGTTGCAGAGTCTGCTGTGGAAAGTAACTTCGACGAAATACCTCGCTTGATTATGAAACTTTTCTGCGATGTCTTCAAGGAAAAAGAAAATGCTTTTTTGCAGTTATTTAATCTGCCACCTGATCTGGAAAAGTTACTTGACCAGGAGGGTATCAAGACTCTGATTGATATGGCTGAAGCTGTGAATTTTGATCAAATTGCATGGATGGAGCAAGATATTGTCGAATTTGATAAAAATGAAGAGGTTATCGTCAGAGCAAAAGAGGATCAAACGAAATACTATTATGGAAAAATTGTTGTAATTAAAAAGCATGACAAAGCGTTGACAGAGTGTCAAGTCGAGATAGTTGAAAATATTACAGAAACTATCAAAGCGATGCACTTGTACAGATATGGTATTGTTGGAGGTGCGAAGGTAGAAACGAAAACAACAGAAAATAAAAGTGTGGAAGATCAAAAAGCGGAGATCAGTTCAATGTTGAAATGCAGCCAAGATGAAGCAGAAGTGAAGATAATTGCACGAAGGTTGTACATGAAACATTTTACAAATGACTCAAAGGAAGCACCTCTGTTTCACCATGTGCAAGAAGAAATAAAAAAGTTAAAAAAAGAAATAGAAAAAGAATTCTCTGCATGGAACAACGAAGCTAAAATCTTAAAGGCAAGTATAAAATGTATATTTTGTCGCTATTTTCTCACCTGGAATGTTTATACGTTTTATGGACTCTGTACTTTTTTTTAGCTCCGCAGATGATCCCGAGGACAACTCCAACGTAACATAACTTTAAACAGCGCATACCAGCACCAACGTATTGAAGCACAATGATTTTTCGAACGAAACATCAACCGACAACAAAAAAGTTCGAAATGACTCACGCATGGAAAAGCGACCTTCACATGTTTCCCGCCTTTTTACTGTAAACGTTAACCCCAACCTCGTCCCAATGCTACATCATTTATTCTCTTTTTTGCCACACGCGTGAAAATGTCTGGCTACCTTTTAAGAAAAAATGACGAAAATAAATTCTAGCGGGAAAACTTGTTGCCATTTATAGAAATTGTCTTGAAAAAAGAAATTGAACACTGTTTTTTTCTTCTTTGCAACAAGTTATTATAAGTGTTTGTTTAAAGGTAGCTATTTAAGTCGTAGAGTACAAGTTTTGTTTTCGAAGCAATCGAGTTGCTACGGGCTGAAGCTGAGGTTTGGTTAATACTTAGGCAACTAGCTAGGCTGAAAATTTAAACTACGACTTAAATTTGGATAATCTACATAAAAAACAAAAATAGTGTAAGGCTGAATTATTGTAAAAATTAAATATGACTCTTAACAACTTCTAAGCAGGCTGAAATTGCCCCTAGCAACTAATTAAAAGAAACGTGTAATTTTGAAAATTTTAAATTGTTATATTTTTTAGAATTTATAAATCTTAGAACAGATTCATTGGAGTACTCCGTCTCCAGGGCTTTACGCATGAATGTGGGAATGAAGTCGCCGTGTTACTACTAAAAACGTTTTTCATGACGACGTAATGTCTTTAGGTCCTTCAACTCCAGAAGTTAACAAGTCTGAATTTATACCACGTTTGAATGTGCTACAAGCTTGGGCAAGTAATTGCGTAGGCTATTTCTATATTAGGTTCAAACATTTTAAACTTGTCAATGTTCAGAGTAGGTTTAGGCCTTAGCGTAGGTTATTTGGTAAAGTTTTAAATTTTAAAATGTGCTAATTGTTGCTGATGTCAGCATGGCCATTTTTTACGAATTTCGGGGCATTTGTTGGCCCCGACGTGGAATATTTCGGTGTGCGGCTGGAGAATGTGACTAGCAACTTTTTAACGCTCTCTGCCTGGCCTACGTGTGTGCAAAAGCAGCGACTTTGCAGTCTGCCGGTTGCAGAGCATTGATTGTTTGACACTTGTCCATATTTGAGAAATGCGGAAAAAACTGCCTTTGTCTCAATATTTTTGTCCAAGATTGTAGATCTTTTCCATTCTCGACCCCAGAGCTCTTTGAGATAAACTCGATCTTTTCTATTTGTCTTCAACCTCGTCCCCAGCGCTTTGTGGCCCCTGAGCCGTTATTACGGAGTGCCCAACAACTTTTCGCCGCTATATCAACTTCATCAACAAGGCAAAATACCATGGGAACGAGGTTGATTTGTCCCGTGAAAGTTGAACGTGTCAAATTTGTCTTTTCTTGGCGCATCATAAATGCTTCATTTAATCAGGTTTTTAAAAAGTTTTATAGCTTTCTTAATATTTACTTTTAAAGCCAAACTCGGGCTCGGCACTAACGGCTCAGGGGCCAGGTTAATGAAGAATTTCATAGTGCAAACTCAGGTTGCGAAAAAGCCGAGAATAGTAATTTATATTTCCTATGACGCAGCGCATAAATTATCACGACTATATTTTTGAACATAATTTTCGCAAACTCGGGTGCACCGGTGAGAAATTATTAAAACACGTGATGCGGTCCGCTGGCGAGGACAATATTTTCTTTAAGCACGCGGAAGCACGTGATTAATTTTGCATTTATTTCGTTTATCACATTTCATTTATTTTTTTGTGCAACCCTTCAAACAAAGTTGCATAGTAATGTCTGAGGGGACAAGCTATTACTGTTGTATATCGTCGTCAGATGATGGTAAGTACAATTTATTATTTAACGTAAACGTATGGATATGTCTGGCATACTCCAAAAAGGTTTTGGATCCTTTATTTCACACAGCCATTCTAATTCGTCAACAGAACGCTACGAAATTTTCTTTGGAAATGCCACAACATTACCGAGCTGTACATGCATGGATTGACGACTGGATGTTGTATGATCTGTCACCATTATATATCAAAAGCACATTTATCATCCTAGATGATATAGCTAACCCGCTGTTGCAGAGGATTTTCACCAACCCGAGGAACAAGTCAGATTCGATGATGAACAGGAGAAAGTACCTATAATGGAGAAAAACCTGCCTGTTCAAAAGTCCTGGAAAAGGAACAAGGCTGGTTTGTGTAGGGAAGTTTTGAAGGAACTCGACTCATATTTAGTTGAAGCGGATGACGTTTTAGACGAACTTTACGCAGGATTATTAGGACTAAAAGATTTATTGTCAAAATCTGTTCCAAAGGAAAAAAGACATCGCCTTGTTACCATCATCATCGCAGCCCAACTTCAAATCATTTCGATTACCGATGAGAAAAAGGAAAGTTGCCAATGTGAAAATATTTTAAAAAGTTGAAGTAACTGACGATTCCATGAATTCTCAGAACTTAGTATCGGAGATTGTTATAGAGGAACAGCCGCTCAATCAACATTGTTTCGAAGTTGATCAACCCGTTTATATCGCATTTTCATATTACATCTTGAAAATGGTGTCGATAGAACACATAACAATGCCTTTTGATGCGATGCGAGAAACAAGTAAGTTTTCGGACTTTCCTCTGGAGAAAAAAAACGGCGTATTGCAAGCAGAGAGCCATGTTCGAGTTAACCTCTACTGCAGCAAGCTAACTTGGTTATGGTACCACAAGAAATCCAAGGATATGCACATGGCACAATGCGATCTGTGCTCTTTTTGTGGTACCATCGTAAATACGAAAATATTTGTGACAAGTTATTTGCAAACAAAAAAGCAAAATGGCAATGCTCGAAGTGTGTTCCATTAAAAGAACAGTAATATGAACTGAGCGTATATTTTTATTTATCTTTCAGAATATAAAAACAGAGTCCGAAACTAGCTGTTCATATGTTTTCACCAAACCCCCACAAGATAAGTCCCCCCCTGGGGTTCAATGTTTTGCGGAAATGCAATATTGCATACATTAAGATCCGTTAATTATGCAATTCTAATTGAATAAATTACTAACCTTAGGAAATTTATTAAATCTACCTGAGTTTGCACTATGAAATTCTTCATTTACCCAGGGGCCAAGGGAGTAGCTGAAGACTCGGATATACCCATGTGAGATAGATTTTTTGAAATAAATTTTAGTGCGCTATCTTTTGGTGAGCCTTTTTGGCAGAAAATGTTAGCTAATATAATAGGTTTGAATTTTTGCAATGCTATGGACCTCATATTCACACTTTGCAAACTATCCATGAACACCCTCGTCCGCAGGGATTTTTGTCTTTTTGATATTAAAAAAGCAAATTCCACCCCTGGGGATGAGGGTGTGTCCAAGAGCGGGCAAAATTCCTCTGCTGACACTAGATAGATCGTTTTATCCGCCCTAAAATACGGTTATGGAATCTCAGGAACTAAAGAATTTTGACCGCCTTCGGGACGGCGGGGATATGCTTGGCAACCTCTGACATTATTTGTTATTATAGTCTCGCTTGCTCAAACATTCTAATAAAAATGGTGGCGTGATGTTTACAAAACAATCTTGCGCTCGTCCCGTGTGTAGCCCAACAGCTGTCTGTCTCTATAGCGAGCTAGGGAAAATGGATGTGATTTGTTTAAAAACAATCACTTCGCCTGGAAAGTCTACTTTAAAAGACATAGCACTTGCTTCTTTCGGATCTCTCTTTGCTTGTTCATCATACTTGGACTCGTCGGAATTGCTGCTATGGACAAAAGGCGAGAATAAGGTCAGTTACATTCTCCACACCAGAGGTAACTCTACTAACTGCTCGCTAACACACTATAGTGATTTATATTTTATTTGGTTTGCCTCACTAATTTCGAGAGGTATACCCTGTCAATTGTTTCCAGGTGGGACCACAAAGGCGGTTCTAGAGTGTTTGAAACTCCCATTGTTTGAGCTACAGAACTAGAAATCTCTGCGCAACTAGACAAACACCCTATATGGGAATATCGACCCCATGATTACTTTGACATGAGTTAACTATCTATCTTATCTATCTATCTCTAATGCTCTACCAATTGAGCCATCAACCTCCATATATAATATACCTATTATCCCCCAACAGCTAGCTAGCTACCTAATTTGTCCTAATTTAAGGTGTGTACCTAGAGAGAAGTTGCCACTGTATGTGATGAATTAACACAAATAAATTTTATTTGCTTAGCTAGCTAACTAAAATGAGTTTCCCTCATTTGAATGCTTAGATGCAAATCACTAATTGGAATCCACTAACAAACACAAAATAATTTTTCAGAGCAAACCCCCAATTTAAATCAACCAATGAAACCAGTGTGGTTACATCTTGCCCTTTTATATGAGATAGGAATTAATCATGTTTTTTTGGGTGAATGAGTGAGTTAGACCATTCTTGTTCAAAACATTATAAGAAAGGATTTCCTGATAATGATCATGTCAGCAAAGAACAAAAGAAGTAACCAATCAAAAAGTGCTGTCAGTATTGCAAAAAGTTTCTTTTTGACCCAGCATATTTCTTTCCACCACAACTGTTTGATTCGTGCCAGGTGATAAAAATAATTATATTGGGGGAACTGCAAATTAGGCTATGATAGAGTAATTAGTTTATAACTAGTCGATAAGGCCCGTGGAAAAATCCACTTAGGCAGAAAATAATGGAAAAATAGGTTGCTTTAGGCCTTTTGCTGATGCCAGCAGTGCATAGACTGACAAAAAAGAAGCGTCATTTGAATTTTGATGACGTCAGCAACCCATCCACACAAAAAATTAGAACCTTGTTTTCACGTTGCCTCTATTGTGTGGAGCTTAAAACTGCTGATCAAGAAAATGTATATGATCATGTGCTTTTGTTGAGGGGTTAATGAGATATAAGAGTTTTGCTGACATCAGCAATGGCCTGTCAAAAACTCCAAAATTTTTTTTAGAAATTTGTGAACCTATCATGAATTTATATTTAGGCAAAGTCTCTTTTGGGACACACAGGTATGGTACGGGCATTATGCTTTGGAAACAATGCTGACAAATTATTGCTTGCTTCTGCTTCAAAGCAAGCCATCAATGTTTGGACAATATTTGATCCTGAGAGTGATGGTGGTAAGCCTATATTCATTCATGCAGATTTATGTGTAGATATATATAAATATTTTTATGAGATCTTGTTATAAAAGGGTGTAAATTTAGTATGTTGTAGAGATACAAAAATGGGTTAATAAACTATGGGAAGGCAGGTCACCTACTGTTTTTCTTAGCTGCCTCAGAACTGTCTGATGATCTAAAATATATGATAATGAAAACTTTGAGAGAAATCAAAATCACAAAGTGGTAAGACTTGTATGTGAGAAGAAGAATAGAGCTAGGAGTAATGTAGTATGTAGACGATAAAGTGTATAGAAAAAGAGAGATTTACGGAAAAACTGACCAATCAGGATTTGCACGAAGGATTTAGAACTTAAATGCATTAATGAAGTGTTTCTTGGGGAAAAGTATACTTGTAACGATAAAGATATCTTGACGAATATAGACAAAGAAAGGCAGCTGAACAAGTTTTATTGAGATAGTCATTTGAAAGTCATAAGATCAATGTCTTCTCACAATACAGATCACTACTTGGTTTTTAATAAAGTCAGGATTAGAATGATCTTAAAAATTTTGAATGTATATATATAAGAGATATGAAGAGAAGCTCTGTTTTATATACTCGTCGTTAGAAAAAGTAAAAAAGAAAGTCTGAATAAGTTCATTTTATTTAATCACGTTTAATTTAATTTTAATCACGTTAGCCAGATCATAAATAAAACAAAATTTTGTAGTTTCTAATATTTTGGCTATAGTTCAAGTCATCATCAGAGAATAAAATATTTTACAACAAGTGGCTGTTATATATGTAACATTAAAATAGTGATAGTTCTTTAGAGGCCATTAAATCATGGTTCAATGCAGGTTTCAATTGATTGATACACAACGCTTCTTTTATTAACAAAATGTTCCAATTATTGCTGCAATCAATAACTTTAACGTTTGATTGGACACAATTTATGTGTGATAATCGTTTTTCATTGTCCTTCGGCATGACATCATCAAGCAAGTTGGCAATGCCAATTATGTGAGCAACGCCATTGCATGTGTTTACATATCGCACTATTTTTATCACTCTATGTATGTTCTAAGGTTCTTTCATACAATGTACGTTCAGTTTTACCAATGTATTGTGAGTTACATCCAGGACAGGAGAACTGGTAAACAAAATTTGATTTAAACAGCATTCTTCGTGTTTGTAAAAAATTCTAATTTCGTTGTGTCGTACATAATTTTAAAATAAACAAATTTATCTTTTACCAGGTTATGAAAGATTTCACAAATACATGATTTTATCAATTTTTTATTTTATTTAATTTATTATTTTTTATTTTATCGTTAGCCCATGCTAATTTCATGGGGGGACGCCCATCGTACCTATTTTCACATCACTGTTTCGTTCATCCTAGCTCGCCTGTTAGCATGAAGTAATGACCCTTGGGTGGGGGCTATTTTATAGGTGTGATCATAATGGCGTTTTTTAGTACAAAACAATCCCGAGGTTTTAAATGGGTGAGCGAGTAAAAGACTTCCAGAGAAATAAAAAAACTCTAGGAAACAAAATGTTCTCATAATGACATTGCTTTTATTAAAACCTAGTTTTTTAATTCTTTTTTTTGTCAACAACTGTGTGTAATTTGTTTAGATATGCAAGGTTCTTGCATGAATATTGGAAGGAATCTTGGTGATGTGACCCATTTAAGTTTTTCCATGGATGATTCTCTAATCTCAGCATGTATATTCGATGAAGTCTGGGTGATAAACATCAAGGTAGGAAAGTATTTTGTTTTTAAAAGTAAGGTTACTGCCATAATAAACCCTTATATATAATGAGATAAAATTCCTAAAATTTTATATTATGATTACGACCTCAAAACAGGGGGAACTTCTGCAAAAAAAGCAATTACTAGGTCGATTGTGAAAGCTAAAGTTAAAAAAGCTCAGACTAACACAATAGTTCTCTAAATGCAGCATTATACCAACAATTAGTTATACATGAAAGGTGAAAATAATGTACACAAAGTTTGCTATATTTTTTTCTTAATAACAAAATTAAATTCCATAGAAAATCTGTCTCATATTTTTTTTTCCCTGAAGGTTGTGAAAATTATTTTTATTTAGAGAAGTGAATTAGTTGCCACACTTGTTGGTCATTCAGGATGTGTTGTTGCCTCTGAGTTTTGTTCACAAGATGATGACCTGTTAATTACAATATCTGAAGACAAAACCTATGGTGTATGTTGTTTTCAATACTTATATGCTCATTATTTTAAAAAAAAATCTAAACACAATTAAATTTCAAGCTTATGACCATTATAATATTGTTGCCACCATTTTTGTTTTGTTCTACGTAATAAATATTGTGTAGGTGAATTATTAGAAATCTGAAAGTTCTTCCTAGATCATATAAAAACCTTTGGCCAGTAACAACAATGGTACTAGCTCTTTCCATTTTGTTTCAATGTCACCATTTCTAAACCATTCTAAATGAACAGAACTTTTTACTTTCGATTAACATGTTGATGTTTCATAATTCTTTAATTTGTATTTTGCTAAAGACAGTAGTGTATTTTTTAGATCTGGAGTCTTTCAGAAAAAGATCAAATTTTTCAATCATCAATTATCTCTGGTAAGATTTAGCTGGAAGGTTATATTAAAAATGTCTCCTAAAGGAGATAGCATGTAGGTAGTCTAATTCTATTGAGCCCAGCAAATTTGATCATACAAGTTTGGCCATGTATTTAATATTCTCATGTAGCTCTTGAGCATTTATTTGAAATTAAAGTTTTTAAAACCTTTCAGTAATATTTAGTAAGAAGTGCTTTCACACCACTACCTTTATTACCTCGTTATCACATTGTTTACATTTGTATCAAAAAATGTATTTTTGAATTCAATTTAGCTTCGTCATCACTCTTTTCACTAGCCACTCACCCCTTGGAAAATTTCTTTACAACTGGATCTAGTGATGGAATGGTGGGTTACTACATTCTAACTTATAAAAAGCATTTTGTTTTTAAATTTGTTATGCTATTAGTTTTTAATCTTGTAAATCAATTATTAAAAAACAACTTTCATCTTTTGTGAATGATGTGGGAGCCTGCTATTGGATATGGTAGATGCTTCAGCCAATAGCTGTAGTCGATGGAACCTAGCCACATTGTCAATGACCAAATATGTTACAGCCAATGCTAATTTTCCGATCTGAGAAAAATGACTTGAGTTGAACTTACACTGAAGTTGAAGTCAACTAAATTATCTATCCCCTTCTTTTTTAGTTACGTGTATTTGATGTGACACTTCGCGATAGTTTACATGAAGTCAATATTGCAGCCAGAGGTGTGTAACTGTTGTTACAAATTATCATTAGAAATTATCTCCAGGATATATTATTCAAATTATTTTGTTGTAGCATCATCTACAGAGGAACTAGGAGATAACTACAATGATTATGCGATTATATCTCTTAAATATTGGAATCGAAGCAAACCAATTGTTGAAGACAGAAGTTATGTTAAGTAAGTTATCAAAATTACTAACTTCAGATATTACTATTCTGGGGTGTCTTATTTATTCAGATATTGCCAGTGATGATTGTCTGCCTTATTGACATATCACCAGTGTCTTCTTTATTCAAATGTTAACAATTGTTCCTCTTAGGGTAGCATTAAATGAGGAACTTTATTTGGCTGTTGGTTGCTCCTCTTGCTTTATGCTGCTAAATGCAAATTCATTGGATATATTATGGATTGTCTGTTTTAATGGTTTGTTTGTTTTTATAAATTTTGTACTATGTACAGGGAAGTGAAAGCGTAACAACCTCGATTTTTGAATGTGAATGCAAGGTTTGCTTATTTCAATTTAAATTATTCGTAAAAAGCTTAGCAGGTACATGCGTTTACTATTCTGCTTAGTCATGTTCGTGACACACAAGAATTTTAGTAGTGGCGAATATATATTTAGTTGCAGTAAGACTGAAATCCATAAATTAATAATTTTTTTGAATGAGCACATTAATTATTGACAAGAAAACATTGGTATGAAATTCTTTGAATTAATTGGAACCACCTAGTTTCTCACGTTTCACACATCATTAAGCTGCATGTTTTTTAATTCAAGAATTAATTTTCTTGTTTTTAGAGGTCACATTGAACACACTTTCAACTCAACTTTCACAGGCATCAAGAATTTCTTTTTCAGTTTCAGATGCAGAGAGTGTATGTTTTTGCAACATTTTATTCAAAATGCTCCTTTTGTCTAATTTTTACTCTTCCAATATTTTACTCTTCAATATAAGATGTTTTGTTATTAAAGTTTGGTTGAACAATGTCTTATATATATAATATATCATTTTATTTTTTAAATTTATTCACCTTTGAGTGAATTAAATATTATTATTTTTAGTTAATCTGTTCTGTTTCCAATTTGTTCACGAACGACATTCATATTTTACAAGTTGAAAGCACTGAAGGTCTTTTGTCATCCGAACTATCAGTTCTTTCACAGTAAGTATAGCTTGCAAAATCATACAGCAGTGAGAAAAGTCAGTACATTTACGTTAAAGCTTGTGTTGTTTATGTTTAGAGATCCATTGCATCAAGACTCGCCTTTAAAATCCAAACTGCAACCAAAATCGAAACAAGGTTTGCCTTTCTTTTTAAAAATGAGATATTTATGCTGTCTTCATCAATATACAGTTTTTAAATTCCTTATCAAGGTTTAGACAATATTTTAAGTCTAGCCAACTTATCATTTAAACGGTTAGGTGTATACTGTTTGAAACAAGATGTTTAAACCAAATTAAATAGTAAACATGTTTTAGAGTAGGTACTAAATAAAAATAGCATTCAAAGTAGCATTGTTACTTTCTTTTTTTTATTTTAAATTATTAGAATCAAAGAAGACACGAGGTAATAAGCCAGATAAAATGAATCAACCCTTGACATTTAAAAATCAAATTAAAAGTACTGGTTACACAAAAGAGTCACCAAGGTATATCCCAGACTCTGTAATTGCGCATTTGATAACTGTTGGTTATGTTCAACTGAGGAGACTTGTGACGAGTTTTATGGTTTTTTTTCTAGAAAACAAATGTTTACACCAAATACAAATAATAAAAAGAAAGAAAGTGCGTCATCAAAAACAGCTACGAATTCGGTTGGTCCATGGGGTGCTACGCCTTCACCCAGGTATACTATCAGCTTTAAATGATTATTGAATTTGAGAAAGAATTTTGTAGAGGTTTGTAGGCTTTTAAACGTCACTTACTTTTGTCGTTGGCTAGGCAGCACGATGGAAGTTTCGTTGACATAAATTGTTTTAAACGCCCCTCTCCAATAAACGCTCCCTCTAAAAGTAAAAGTATTATATAAACGCCCCTCTCTATTAAACGTCCCTCTCTGTATTGAAGCACCCCCTAGTGCGATTAGAAACCCCTTTGAGCCACCTGATTCGGACGTTGGAGATGCCAATATTGAAGAGAATTTAATTGACTTTGATGAAGATATAACCTTGTAAAAATTGAGGATATATATAAAAATATCTCACATATCAAAAAAATATTTTTTGTAAATAAACGCCCCTCTCTTATTAAACGCCCTTCTCTAATAAACGCCCCCTAAATATTTTAAAAAACCTTGTAAACGGCCAGGGCGTTTATTGGGGGAAATACGCTAAATGAATTGAAGCCCTTGGAATTAAGACCATACTTTCACAGATTTTGTATTCTTATTCAGATCTACTGGGAAAGAATATCCTAATGATAGTGATCCACCAACAAGACTTACCTATGATAAACATTACGCTTCCGCATTCAATGATATCTCATTTACAGGTAGAATCGAAATATAGACTCCCAAATGTTGTTGTTATTTATAATTCATAGTTGACCCTGGGTAAACTCCTTCTTACTTGTTGGTATTACAAATAGGGAGGGTCATGCAAATTGACTTTGAGAAAACTTTCGAACCCCCGTATTTTCATGCCTGATGATTTTTTACTCCCCTCGATGAGGAGACCTACAATATGACCTATATTAAAGCTTGTAATTCCAATTTTTATTTTTCACTGACTGCAAAAGTGATGACGTCACGACGCCAAATCTATTTTCAAAAAATTTTACACCATGCGTTTTTTCATCTAGGTCACTCAAATAATCAAATAAAAACAAGTTTTTGCTTTCAACACCTCTCTGGATACGAATGACATAACAGCTCTTATTAAAAAGATCCCATTTAAAATATGTAGTTCAATTATTGCGTAATAATACCTCAAACAAGATTTCTCAAACTTCCACTTTTTTGCTGATTACAAGTGCTCACCGCAGTGAAGAGTTATAACTTGTTACATCATTAATATGTCTTCGTTATTTAGATTCAGGTAAATCATTGGTTTGTGCGTTAGCAGACGGAACAGTGTTTTTGTTGAAGTCTCCAAAGTTGGAGAGTAGTGTTAACTTCATTGGTACGTTCTTATGTTCTAGTGTCATTCACAACCGTATTGCTAAATTGTGTAGTCATAACTGGAGTTGTTACATTGACATACTGTAGTGTGTGTTCGTAAAAAAAACTCTTTTTGGCACTTCTCACCTTATCCATTCCTTTCCCTTTAACTTAAAAAAAGTTTATTAGAAAAATAATTCCATGTTTTTTGTTTATTGTTTAAAATTATCCAAAGCAAGTTGTTCCAAATTATTTTGGATTTTGAAGACTTTTGGGGCAAGTGTTGTTTCTACACAAGGGACACTGTGATGTTTTATTCTGAAACAGAAAGAACTCCCTCATATTTACTGACTTTGTCCTTTTCCTTATTTTAGGCCATAATGGCGGTGTATTCTCTGTTTGTATGAGCCATACAAGCAATATGGTGCTATCGGCTGGTACGGATAGAACTGTGAAATTGTGGCAACCGGGACAAACAGATCCAATCTTAAACTTTTCGCATCTTAAGCATAATTTTCACAAAGAAAAGGTTTCGCAGCCAGTTGATCCGGTAATTTCTTTTTTGTTTATTTAGTTTGATTTACAAGACAAACAGGAAGAAGCTACAAACGCTGCTACGCTGGACAAAGAATTTTTGTAAATTACTATTTTTTTGGTACTTCTCAAAATTACCAAATAGTATCACTCTTGGATAATAGACTGCAACCGGGAGGTTGAGAAAGCTTTTCCTAGGCACTATTTTCACAATATATCGTCCGGATTGTGAATGACCACCATTATGGAATTTCATGAAATTTATTTTATTTTACTACGAAAATGACGTTGTTATGAACATTTTAAGGACTGTGCACAGATGATTAATTTCTATCTGAATATGAAATTACAAAAACAATGTATTTAAAGTTTTCTTGTCGGTTAAAGCGAGGGTTCATTCCTCTACGAAATCACATATATGATACACATATAATTGTTAAAAAGACCATTAAAATCTTGACTTTTCATTTTTTTTAACGAACATATTGTAATAATTTTTTCAGGGAAACCCTTCCTACAGCAAAGATATCAGTCGTGCAATGTTTTATTATGTTGATCAATTTATCATGTTATCGCACGGCAATTCGTTGTGTCTGTATAAATATCATGTTGATCCCACGAAGAAAGACATCAAAAGGTTTGTTGTTTTGGCGCAAAAATATGCGGACGTAATTAGGATGTCTTTTTGGTTATATAAAATTTAAGGAACTGCATTAGTCACTTGCAGTCACGTGTTACTATTCCTGGAAACGATTTGCCTTTTCTAATGATATGGACCAAAAATAGGGTAAATTGGGCAAAAGAGTCATTGGCCTTTTAAAAGCACGTGTTGCTTATTATTCATTCTTTTCCGCTTTTCCAATAATATTGGGCACAACAAGACTGTAAATAGCCCATAAAGAAGTCAGAATTTTGTGCCTTGTTACAGAGTGGTCTCCATCGTAGACGTTTGCAATTTTTTTTCGTTTAGATATCAAACCAACAACCGTTACAAACTTGTGCAAGGTTTTGAAGTGAGCGATGCACGAAACATAACGACATTCTCAACTATCAATTCATTTTACTCTTGTATCCTTTTCCAAAATAGAAATCATTCTTTATCTTTATCAACACGATTGATTATTATGATTTATCCACTACGATGGAGTATTTGCACACCATGAATGACTACGCCCATTTCTGTGAATCTGTGTTTAAAAACACCCACCATTAAACCTTTCTCTTTTAACACATCAGCCTTTTAACTTCCATATATGACTATCCTCTCCCCTCGTTTTTTTTCCTTTCAAATTGTACCAGATTTATTTAAAATGAATTTTTATACAGTCGCCTTTTGCGTATTTTTTTAAAATCTTTAAACCATTTGGATTCTTCATACACTTACAACTCCTTAATTATTTAAAAGATATTGCATTGTGCGCATGCTCCAACAA
This sequence comes from Hydractinia echinata, assembly GCA_030067915.1. Classification (NCBI taxonomy): domain Eukaryota; kingdom Metazoa; phylum Cnidaria; class Hydrozoa; order Anthoathecata; family Hydractiniidae; genus Hydractinia; species Hydractinia echinata. The sequence goes on from JASGCC010000082.1 coordinate 373,324, forward strand.
ATCTGTAGTCGTGTTCGACGTCAATAAAGTTCAACCAGTCCGAACGATATCGGACGCTCATACGAGATCAGTAAATTCTTTATGTCAAAATCAGGTAATATTTTCAATACAAGCAACGTTTTCAATGCGATCAGCGTTTCAGTGAGAGGTTTTGTTGACATTGTCGCTAGTTGAGAAATCTTATTAACGCACGGGGAACGTTTGAGATGTGTTCATGTTTCTATTTATATTATATTACCTTATTCCAGGGCTCCGCCTTTGTGTCGCAGACTTCTGAAGCATATGATTTATTTTTAACAGCCGCTCCTACAGATGGAGTGAAACTGTGGGACTTAAGACAGAACAGGTGAGAATGAAGAATAACTTATTTACAACCCTCCAAAAATTAGTGAGATAAACATTCCCCTCCCAATTTCAAGGTTGTGTGTTTTTTAAAAAAAAATGGGGATCAGAGACAGTTTCGCTCAACTCATTTTGTGTGTATATATTTTACTGTGCTATTGAATAATCGAAACAAATACTTTGTTTTAGATGCGTGCGCAAGTTTGAAGGCCATATGAACAGAGCGCAAAAGATCGGCTTAGCTTATAGTCCATGTGCGAAATACATTGCTGTCGGCTCAGAAGATAGATCAGTAGGTGGATTTCGTCAGCAGTTTTTCACGTACAACTTTTAGTAATTTGTTACACGACAACATTTTATTTTCGTAGGTTTATCTGTACGACATTCGAAGTAGTTCATATTTGCACAGATTATCATCTCACTCAGATGTAATAACGTCAGTTGCTTTCCATCCGCAGAAACCACTTGTAAGTTATGTTTACAAATCTTTGTGGTGATATACGATCAACGAGTAGCACATGGTGGCACAGTAAACAAGAAATCATGGCGAGTTTCATATTTTCATTATTTTTTGTATTTTATTTAGCTTGCTTGTGGAACGTTGTCTGGTCAGTTGCGAACGTACGAAGTATGAATATATTTGTAAAGTAAAATGTTGTTTTTGTTGTTGTTGTTGTTGTTGTTGTTCTTGCTGTTGTTGTTGTTGTTACAAGTACAGTCTGTTAAATGATTTTTATAAACCGTTTGATACTGTAAAAAACTTCCCCTTTGAAGCAAGAAATGGAGTGATTAAGAAAACTTCATTGTTTATCATCTTCTCAACAAAACATGGATAACTCTCTACATATTGGTTAAAATTCTCGCCAAATTATTTAAACAAAATAATTATTTTAAAACCAAACAATGAAGTTGAAATAAAATTTCATGATAATAAATCGATAGAAAAAAACATCAGCAAGCAGGGTCGGATCCAGCTATAGGCGAGGTAGGCTAAAGCCTACATTGAGAAGGGGCTATTAAAATCCCGCATATAGTAATTCTATGAAGGAAAAGCTAGTCAGAGAATCGACAAGAAATATTCATAATAGCCCTTCGAACACGCGAACAGATGAAGAAAAAATTTTCTGTCAAAATATATTTACTTCTTTGTTTTTGTCTGTCATAAAAACAATTGTATTGTTGTCATATTTCGACAAATGCAGAGCCATTTAAGGCATTTAGAGGGCTTTAAAAGCGTTGGCTTCCAGGACCCGTTGTGGGCGCACAAACCACCAGTTGTTTTAGATTGTGCCCTAACGGGCGCAATACAACGCCCACATTGGGGTTTGTAAATTCGCTTATTAAAAATATTTTACTTAAGCCTACATTTAAAAAATCTCTGGATTCGACTCTGGCAAGGGTTGGTTTAGTTAAATTAAAACTCGAAATGCCGTATTAATGGTGTAATATAAAATGTTTGTAAATATATATATATTAAATGTTTTCAGACAATTTTTCCAGGTAATATATTTAAGCATGTAGGTAAATTTAAGTTTTGTTTTTACTATATTTTTACTTGTATATAATGTATTAAACAGTTATTTATATTTCCTTGTTAACAGAGCTAAAAGGCTTTTGCTAGAAGTATCTCCTCTGGGTTTTAGAAAATTTCGCAAAGAGTTAAAATTCGCGATGAGAATTTACGGTTCAAGCGAGATAAAAATTAATTTGGAAGGGAAGAAATTCTTTTTCTAATCGCAGAATTTATATAAAAAAATGCACTCAAGCTTTTACAAACAAGTGAATTTAAAATGTTCGCAAAAATTTGCGATCTCTCTCAGCATATGGATTTCTATATTAGCACTTTTTAAGAAATTTTTTAAAGGTATTATTTATTATGAATAAGATTCAAATATCAACTAGTTCCTTTGTTTTCATCATCAGAATGGTTATGTGGTATGTTGCATGAAAATATTATGCGAAAGTCCCATATAATTTAGAATTTTAAAAGATTTTAAAAGCTTCAATGAAGAGTGTTTGCAGCTCGTTTGCTATCAAAGAACCAGGCATAAAAACGTACTATTTAGCTCGCTCTAATAACAATACAACTTCGTTTTCAGGCCCACGTGCTTCGACTGTACTGTGATTTCTAGCAGCTGTGGCGAAATAATAAGTCTACATTATGGACCTTAACCCTAGACGTTTTTTAAAAACTCAGAAATTCCCTTTGTTTGCCTTTAATCTTTTATCTGTTAACCTTGGGTGCTACTGCATGGGAAATTTAATTCTCTTTTGTATGCGCCTCCACCTTGACGTCTTAAAGTTGAGGGATCACGAGTTATGACTAATAAACGGCGCGTTTTTCGGGGCAGGTTTAATTAAGTCTCTCTATTAAAAACATTTAATCTACTATTGGTTATAAGTAGAAGCAACATGTTGCATCCTAAGATTCTTTATAAAGTTACTCTTTGCAAGACCTCTGCATTTTAGCTCACTAAATGGTTTGGTGATAAGACACAATAATGTCTTCTACTTGCTCCGGGCACCTTTTTATAACATACTTTTTATATTTAAAACTAATGCATTCATGATATTAATATGACATGTTTAAATACAAATTTATGAAATTTTAAAAACGAAGCTTTTGATAAGTGTCTGACGGATACTTGATGATGTGTACATTGTTTTTCAGTCACAAGTGCGTAATGATGCGTGTATACATGGGAGAAATTATCAAAAAAGATTAGAAAAGATTTAGTAAAAGTTCATATTTGAGTATTTCAGAAAACAAATTCAAAAATAAATAAATTTTCGATTTGGATAAACAGATATCAGGGCTGAGAATCAAATTTTATGTGTCACAATCAAAAAAGCAAATATCAAATCCGGGAAGCAGATCTTAATTCTGCGAAGTAGATCTCAGGATTGAGGAGCAGATCTTAATTCTGAGAAGCAGATCTCAGGATTAAGAAGCAGATCTTAATTCTGCGAAGTAGATCTCAGGATTAAGAAGCAGATCTTAATTCTGCGAAGTAGATCTCAGGATTGAGAAGCAGATCTTAATTCTGAGAAGCTGATCTCAGGATTAAGAAGCAGATCTTAATTCTGAGAAACAGATCTCAGGATTAAGAAGCAGATCTTAATTCTGCGAAGTAGATCTCAGGATTGAGGAGCAGATCTTAATTCTGAGAAGCAGATATCAGGATTGAGAAGCAGATCTTAATTCTGAGAAGCAGATCTCAGGATTGAGAAGCAGATCTTAATTCTGCGAAGTAGATCTCAGGATTGAGGAGCAGATCTTAATTCTGAGAAGCAGATCTCAGGATTGAGAAGCAGATCTTAATTCTGAGAAGCAGATCTCAGGATTAAGAAGCAGATCTTAATTCTGAGAAGCAGATCTCAAGATTGAGAAGCAGATCTTAATTCTGAGAAGCAGATCTCAAGATTGAGAAGCAGATCTTAATTCTGAGTAGCAGATCTCAGGATTCAAAAGCAGATCTTAATTCTGAGAAGCAGATCTCAGGATTAAGAAGCAGATCTTAATTCTGCGAAGTAGATCTCAGGATTGAGGAGCAGATCTTAATTCTGAGAAGCAGATCTCAGGATTGAGAAGCAGATCTTAATTCTGAGAAGCAGATCTCAGGATTAAGAAGCAGATCTTAATTCTGAGAAGCAGATCTCAGGATTAAAAAGCAGATCTTAATTCTGAGAAGCAGATCTCAGGATTGAGAAGCAGATCTTAATTCTGCGAAGTAGATCTCAGGATTGAGGAGCAGATCTTAATTCTGAGAAGCAGATCTCAGGATTGGGAAGCAGATCTTAATTCTGAGAAGCAGATCTCAGGATTAAGAAGCAGATCTTAATTCTGCGAAGTAGATCTCAGGATTGAGGAGCAGATCTTAATTCTGAGAAGCAGATCTCAGGATTGAGAAGCAGATCTTAATTCTGAGAAGCAGATCTCAGGATTAAGAAGCAGATCTTAATTCTGAGAAGCAGATCTCAGGATTAAAAAGCAGATCTTATTTCTGAGAAGCAGATCTCAGGATTGAGAAGCAGATCTTAATTCTGAGAAGCCGATCTCAAGATTGAGAAGCAGATCTTAATTCTGAGAAGCAGATTTAAGGATTGAGAAGCAGATCGCAGGTCTGACCACAAAGGTACATCTCAGTGTATCGTCCCGGCCATTTGTCTTCTTTGCTTCTCAGATTAGCTTCCCTGCTTCCCAGATTAGCTTTTCTGCTTCTCGGATCAACTTTTCCGTTTCTCAGATCAACTTTTCCGTTTCTCGAATCGTTCGTCCCGGATTAGGCTGGATTGACTATCTGCTTTTTCGCTTCTTGGGGATGAACTTTCCGGATTCTCTGCATTGCGCTACTTACAGATTACATATAGTAATATTCGATACCGATCAATTCACCAATCAATATTTAAAAACTCGAAGTCGTATTAACAATACATGAGACTATGAGTATTTATATAGGCAGTTTATAAATTTACGATTTTTGCTTATTCTTTGAAAAGTGTCGATATCATTTTAATAACAACAATAATTCATTGACAACGTGGAAAAGGAAAAGGATATGGTGACGTTTTCTGCCCTTGCTGATGAAGACCGTGTTAGAAATATGATTGAAAGGGGAGTGACTCGTGCTCAAATAGCTTCAATATTTCAGCAAGAACATCCAGGAAGAAATGGACTTACGGCAAGAAGTGTTAGAAGATATTGTGCAGAACGAAATATCACTCGCATCTCACAAGAAGCTTTGAATGACATGGTTGGCGAATACGTTCACCACTATGGTCACTGTTATGGGTTGAAACTAATGCAAGGAAGTATCAGAGCGTGGTTGGGTGTAACATCTGGTGCTGTGAGTCAGCGCCGTATAGCCTTGGCCCTCCACACTGTCGCTCCAGAAGTATACGAAGCTCGTGCACGAGACTTGATTGATAGAACAAATCCTATCCCATATTACGCACCTTACTTCGGATACAAATGTCATTTCGACCAAAACGAAAAAATAGCTCAAGACTATGGTTGTACCCACATTGTCATGATTCATCGTTGCTCACGCTTGGTTTCTGGCTACGCTGCTATGCCAATGAAAATTCCTATTTTGATATATGAATTCGTATTCAGACCTGCTCTACTGAAGTATGGCTTATGGGAACAAGTTCGAATGGGCGTGATTTTGCTTGGTCATTTTCGTTCAAAAAGTACTTTCCAGATTACGTAAAAATTCTAATCGCTCATGTTTCAAGCAAACCACATCCACAAACAACGTTGCAGAGCGGTTCTGGCCAGAGGTTAATTGTCGCATAAATTACCCTTTGAAACGGGCAAGGAATTCTATCATAGCTAGTAATTCAAACGACGAGTTTGATGTAGGCGATCCTATTCTGAAGTATTGCATATCATGGGTAATGTTACATGTATCATATGACGCAGTCCAACATCTACTTCCCTCTTGGAATCACCATCGAATCCCTGGGCCACAAGGGTGCGTTCCCATAGAAAACATGCAACAAACTAAAAACACAACTATTGTTGCGGAACATCTGATACCTACAACAACAACTACCAGCTGATTCCGAACTTATTGGGGGTTTAAATGTAGTGGCGGTTGATGTTTCATCTTCAGGTACTGCAATCTGGAAATTGAAACATCACACATGATTCATATCTATTTCTTATAAATGCATGACAGGCATTATTGCGCTGGCATAAAAAAAGAACAAAAACAAAACAACATAAACAATATCCTGCCGCCTCTAAAAAAAGACGCATGGTCCATGAAAAATATTATGTGTAGAATCATGTGATAATGAAGCACTTACCAAAAAGGCAGTTTTGGAAGTATTTGGTAGGCTGGTAAAACAACCATCACTCTCTGGCCAAAAATTTTCCAACCTCCATGGAAATTAGTCTTCAGATGTGTCCCACCTGGCTTTATATTGAACATACCAATTAAATCAGCGACACATAAGGATTCCAGTGGAAGGATAGCTGTCCTTCCACCATATTTGATCGATATTTCACTCATTATCACAAATCTTTATTTGTTGTTATGTTCACAAATCAAAACCCACGTGCTCTGCAATAATCGCTCTCTTCTGCAGCATGCAACACCCACGAGCTTTTTCCTGTTTTAATTGGATTGCAACGCTACCGTTGTACAAAACAATGACAGTATTACATAAGTTAGGAAACAAAACCCTGAGATCCTGCTGCCTGAGAAGTTGAGAAATTGAAACAGAAACCGTAAACGAAATCACTCAATTGATCAGACTCGACAGATCATGTATTTTACGGAACCAAATCTGGCCAGAAAGATGCACTTAATTTTTACACTCTCATGCTACAGGTTTTATTCGTACTTTGGGTTTTAAACCTCAAACTTTCCTACAGTTTCTTTCCCTACCTAAAGGGCGTCGGTGAGCACGGCTCAATGTCCTGGCAATAAGGATGCAAGATATCTTTAGAGGCTTTTTTTGTGTCTGGGTTTTTAATTATACATATCTATCTCCGTGTAAAACATAAAACGTCGGTTGCCGTCTGCTAAGCATTAAGAAACGAGCATAAATAAATATGGCGCGTCAGCTCCCATGGAGTTTGTAAACAACAACAAAGCAATGCAAAGATCAAAATATTTTACACCGAAAGAAGTCAGCGTTCATAATACGCAAAAAGATGTTTGGGTATCATTTTTGGGGAAAGTTTATGATCTGACTTCCCTTTGTTTGCAGCATCAAGGTAGCTAGTTGCTTGACTTACAATGTTTTTACAAAAGTGTAATAGATGACTTGCCAATGTTTAGCCCAGCTACGAAAGTTAAAAAGTTTGCGGTTTTTTTACACACATGCGCAAGCATTTCTGTAATCAAAGAAATCCACCTGGAAAAAGAAATATTCGCTTAAAATTTGTGAAATTTTTTGAGAAGAATTAGAAGAATATAGCTAGCTAGCTAGCTAGTTAAAATTTAATTCCAGTTCCTCTTGGATCTTATGCTACCCCAAAAATATATAATATCTTCATTAATAGACATTTTACATTGTGTGAGTTTTTACCTACACAAAAGTGTGCGCATGCCCATCTCAAAATGAAATCAAAACAATTCGGTCACACGGAAAGTGGTCTATTTTGCTAAGAAGCTAGGTTTAACAATTCAAGTTAATATTTCGTTTATTAAAATTGATTTATTTCACTTCCATGGCCTTTTTTTATATTTTCTACCTACAGGAATAAGCATTTATGTCCATTGTCACACAGTTAATTGCTGCCGTTCCCAATAAAAACACAAACTTAGAGTCGAAAATTTATTTCGATTTTCAAAAAGAATAAACTGAGGGTAATTTGGCGGAATTGGGTGGCGATGCTATGCTGAAGAGAAGATCTCTCTTGAACTTACATGCGTGTTCCCAATAAATTCACTCTTCTCCACTGCATCCGTAGCTCTTATCCTAGTAGTGTTTTCGTGTTAACTAATTTTCTCAATCACATCCCCTCCTGTGATTTCATTTCATTTCCTCTACTTTTTTCTTAAGCACCTGAGAGTACAATCACTTCCTTTAGCTTCTGGCTTTCTCAGTACTCTTTAAAACAATATCACTAATCAGCAACCTATGCTGGGAAACACACACTTCCCCTGATGTAACTTGCACAGCCCTCACCACCTTGTCTGACTTTCTAACCAGTAAGTAATCCATCTGTACCTGATCTGATACTATTGACCCATCACATGATTTTTTACTATATGTGATATTTTTTTGTTGAATAGGTAATATGTTGTTGAAACCGATAATAGCAAATGGTGGTAAAGATATCTCACACTGGTTTGATGTGAAAACCAAAGATGTAAGTATCCTTTTCACCATGTCATTGTGACCATCGATCCTTGAATTTTTATTTTTTTTAAATTACAGAGAAAACCTAAATTTTAATTTTAAGTTGATTTTTTAAAAGAAAGTAAGCAAACTGTGATTCTGCTTTAGATACGCACGTATATTGATCCAGTCACCAACTGTCGATTCCCATATACACCTATGGGAAGAATACTACACACTCCTCCTTTGTGTCCCAGAACTGATTGGGCGAATGATTTTGGTCGACCTTGGTGGAAAACCGAATCTTATTGTATAGGACTGTTATCAGAAAAAACACGAAAAATTCGAATTGTTAACACCCTAACCTCCCAAGAACAGATATTAGAGGTAACACACAGGTTCCAATTAGCCAAGCCGGATATATTTAATTTAAATGAGTCAGAGTGTCTTTTTGCCTTATCTGACTTTGTTATAGGTTTCAAACCAGAATTTTTTCTTTAATAATAGCATGCCTTAAATAAAATTTTTTGCGAGCTATCAGGCTTGAAAAACATATTTGCGATTTTCAACCCTTGTTAGAAAGTCAGACAAGAAAGTGGTGAAGGACGTGAAAGTTATATCGGGGGAAGAGTGTGTTTCCCAGCATAGGTTGCTGGTTTGTGATATTATCTTGAAGAGTGTTAAAGAAGCCAAGGGAAAGTACAGGCCCCGTCGAAAAGTCTGGAAGCTGAAGGAAGAGATTGTAGCAAGACAATTTAGTGCAAAAGTTCAGCAGTTAGCCCACAATGGTCAATGTGATAGTGACAATGTTGAAAGTACTTGGACTACTTTGAAGAATTGTCTTCTAGAAGCTTCTGATGATACCTGTGGGTGGACGAAAGGACCAGCTAGACATAGACAGACCTGGTGGTGGAATAATGAGGTTGACCAGTGTATAAAGGAAAAGAGGAAACTTTGGAAAGAGTGGAAGTCAGGTGGTAGTAAAAATATTTACTTAGAAGCTAAGCGTCGTGCTCGTACAGCAGTGTATAAGGCAAAATCAGAAGCAGAGAGAAACAGATTTGCAGATGTGTTAAGAAGGGAAGACCAGCGCAATGAGGTATTCAAGATAGCAAAGCAAATGAAGAAGACTAATCAAGATGTTGTAGGTGAGAAGTGTATACGTAATGATGAAGGTGTTTTGGCTAGCACAGAGGAGGAGAAAAGGGTAGCTTGGAAGAATTATTATCAGAGGTTGCTTAACACTGAGTTTGATTGGGATGAGGGTAATTTGTCTGATGATGATGTTGTAGAAGGGCCAGCTATGCAGATCAAGACAGAATGGGTAGTGGAGGCTATTAGGAAATTGAAGATTGGTAAGGCTGCAGGAGTATCAGGTATTGTTGCAGAGATGGTAAAAGCATCTGGATATATTGGAGTTGAGCTTATTACAAGTCTTGCTAACCAGATTATAAAGGATGGTGCTATTCTGAGTGAGTGGCAGTCGAGTGTAATAGTGAATTGTTTCAAGGGCAAGGGTGATGCATTAGAAAGGGGTAACTATAGAGGTTTGAAGTTGGTTGATCAAGTAATGAAAGTTATTGAAAGAGTGATTGATAAGTTACTTAGAGAAAGGATTGATATAGATAAGATGCAATTTGGTTTTGTTCCAGGGCGTGGCACTACAGATGCAATATTTTTACTCAGACAGCTTCAGGAAAAGTATTTAGGAAAGAGAAAGAATCTCTATTTTGCCTTTGTAGATTTAGAGAAAGCTTTTGATAGAGTGCCACGTAAAGTTATTTGGTGGGCTATGAGAAAATTAGGTGTGGATGAGTGGCTAGTTACGATGGTACAGTCTATGTACAGCAATGCTAGAAGTCGTGTCAGGATTAACGATTCACTTAGTGATGAATTTAGTGTAAATGTTGGTGTACATCAGGGTTCTGTACTTAGTCCTTTGTTGTTTCTTCTAGTCTTAGAAGCGCTGTCGATGGAGTTCAGAACAGGTTGTCCATGGGAGTTATTGTATGCAGATGATTTGGTTCTCATAGCAGAGTCGATGGAAGAATTAGTTGAAAAGTTTGAGAAGTGGAAGAAAGGACTAGAAGAGAAAGGGCTAAAGGTAAACACAGCAAAGTCTAAAGTCATGATTAGTAGCATTGCAGCCAAGTGTGACCTTGTAGTTGGAAAGTGGCCTTGTGGAGTCTGCAGGAAAGGGGTTGGTAGTAACTCAATTTTTTGTCAGACTTGCAAGCATTGGGTACATAAGAAGTGCAGTAGTATTAGTGGAAGGTTAAGAGCTGACATTCAGTTTGTATGCAAGCGTTGCAAAGGTGAGATTATAGAGAACGAAATATTTCCAGCTTTAATGATGTACAACAGTGGCTCGTTAGAGATAGTTGAGAACTTCTGTTACTTAGGTGATATGTTGGGCAGTGAAGGGGGTGTTGGAAGAAGTGTTACTTGCAGGATAGGTTCTGCTTGGAAAAAGTTCAGAGAGTTACTTCCTTTGTTGACTAGCAGAGTCCTGTCAATTGAGGTAAAAGGTAGGTTGTATGAGGCCCGTGTAAGAAGTGTTATGTTGTACGGTAGTGAGACATGGGCAGTGAAGCAGGAAGATCTTGACCGTTTAGAAAGGAATGATATGAGAATGGTTAGGTGGATGTGTAACGCCAGTCTGAGAGACAGAAAGAGTTCAGATGAGCTAAGAAGCAGGCTAAGTCTCCGTAGAATTAAAGATGTTATCCAGATAAGAAGATTGAATTGGCTGGGGCACTTGGAAAGAATGGAGGAGGATAATTGGGTAAGAAAGTGTAGAGACTTGATAGTTCCTGGGGCAAAGCCCAGAGGCAGACCGAGAAAGACTTGGCAGGAGGTTATAAGGACAGACTTGATACAGAGGAAGTTGAGTTTAGATCTAACACAGTCTAGATCAGATTGGAAGAGGGTCATTAATATACCCCGTCCAACCCATGCTAGCATGGAAAACGGACGTTAAGCCGAGAATGATGATGATGAACCCTATTCGCAAAATCAAATTTGCCAAAAGTGCACTTTTTAGAACAAACAGAAAAATAAGTTTGGCAGATGGCAAAAGTTGATCAATCGAATCGCAACAATAAAATCTGTTAGGTTTCTAAAAAACCGCATTATAAATACAAAACAAAATCTCGAAGACGATGATCTTTAAATAATGTATTTATGTTGTGGAGTGATATATGCTTTATGTTCGTGAAGGGAACACATTCTCTTGTTTTATTTTCTTTGGAAAATATCAAAATTAATGTCGTTGTTTTTGATTAAAAAAACTGTTTTATTCTCAAACATTAGTATATACTGCATTTTTATTATGATAACTTTCAATCGCAAAAAATTTGTTCCTTATTTTGCATAAAAAATCGAATCGCAAAAAACAGAACATTTTTATTTCACATCTCTCAATTGCAAAAAATTCTTCCCGCAAAAACATTCTTTCCTTAAGTATTTTTAATAATATTCGCAATTTGTCACTGCTTTCTCGATTTGTACTTAGGTATGCTCCGAAGAAACGATGAATGAAATTCAAGAACGATACTTTCGTTACAACTCCCACGCTAAAAGTTATACGTGGAAGTACAACGCTCAAAATTTAGACATGAATAAAACCCTGCAAGAAAATCAAGTGTTGAATGAAAGTGAAGAATTTTACGAGCTTGGTTTAGATGAAGACCAATTTTTGCCTGCGATACATCTTTATTATAACGATGATCTGACTGAAGCGTAGCTGGAAAGCTTCCGGAATTCTTTGCTGAAAAAAAAAGTTATCAGAAATATGAAAATCAACCATTATCAGAAATGTTGAAAGCGAAAGTTGGTTTTTAGTTTTACTCAATATTATGTGATTATTCTGCTTATTGTAAATATTCTGTTGTACAACGCAAACGAAAATGTAGTATTTTCATGTCTTAAATTGTTTCTCTACATTAAAAGAAGTCGCTTCACGTTCCATCTGCCATAGGAAGGTCGTATTAAAGTCATGTTGCTATACACAAGGTAAAGAACTACCTTAGTGCAGACTTGTGAAAACATAGATCCGTACTTTCAAATTCTTACCTAAACAATGTCGTATTTTTCTTAACCTTAAGCTTATGCAAGCGAATTGTCTAAAGTGAGAACACGTTTTTTCCGTACAAAAAACTTGAGAAAGCTTTTGTGCAACCTCGTCCCCAAGACTTGTTAGGTTTTTTATATTTGGACAGCTTAACAAGACCTAGGAACGAGGTTGGCTTTTGTGGTAATACTTTCTAATTCAAATCGTCACTTGACAATTGCCGAAGCGAATGCGGACGTGTTAGCAAAGATTATTGATATATGTCAGCAAGTCTTTGTCGACTTGGTTTTTATTTCAGTTAGGATTTACAAAAATTTTGATTTCATTTTTTCTCTAAATTTCATTTCATCGCAAAACAAAGTATAAATTGCTGATGGAAATCACAAGTTAGTCGACATATAGAGCATGCAAATAACATTTACGTTGAAAGAAGAAATTGCCGACGTCAATGGTAAATACTTTAACATACTAGGCCTTAATTCTTGCTAGAACCAATCTTATGACGTACTCTGTATAGAGTAAACTTTAGCTGGCCGCTGGACACACATTCATTTCCTATTGTAACCTCTATGGTTAGCCATACAAATTGGTTAACATAACTTATGACAGTTTGCAGGCCAACTCATATGTTACTATGCGTTTAACGACGCACCTAGTTCAAGTAATTTTCAGGGCGAAGCAAGTCATGTGTCATTTTTTGAAAAAAAATCTTTAAAAATGTCCACACGGAGATTCTGGATAAGTCTAGGAAAAAAAGGTTGAAACTGATTGTGAAAAATTTGCCGGTAGATAAAAATTTCAGTGGAAACATTTTTTGCTAGTAAGATTTTTGGCAATGATATCAAAATTATTCTAAAATTTTGTTTGGCAGTTACTTCACCACCCTATAAACTCACGGACGTGACTTTTGAGGAAAATGTACGGCCGCAGGATTTGTTGCAAATAAAAAACTGAAATGCAATATCACTTTCCAGCTCTTTTGAAAAAAAGTCTAAGAGTCAGGAAAAAAGAACAAAGAACAAACCATGCGCTTAGGATTGTGGTCAACGTCAAGATACTTTTAGAAAAGACACACGCTACAAAAAAAATATTTTATTAAAAATACGCTTGGGTACAATTTTACCGGTCAGTCATTTAAGTTAAAATAAGTTTCATAACACTAACGTATTAACAAAAGTAAAAAGATACGACAAAGTACTGTTATTTATCGGGCTGTTACGTAAGGTTTTTAACGAACCAGGTGGAAACAAGTTTAAGTTATGTTAATCACGATATGCTAAATTACCGTCCGAGAAGGGGAGAAAGTGCCAGTCGTTAGTACAGTAAGGAATGGAATCCCGAAAACATAGCTATTAGATAGACTACTTAAAAATTACTTTTTTCTCTTATCCTCAGTACAAGTACTATATTATTAACACAATTTCACAATCTCGTCTCTCTGTGCAAGGCTCCCTTCAGGTAAGCGCTAGCGGTTCTGACGTTAGGCAGCGAGTTCTTGGAGCGACTGTGGTTGGAAGGTTGCAATGGTTATTAACTAACCCGAAAACTAAAACAAGGCATTGTAAACTAGAGTGTTAATCTTTCCCATCCTTCTGCCATCTGGATTGCCGACGCAGGTCTTTCTCGTTCTCTGTTATTAATTTTAGTAATGATTATGATGTTTATTTAAGCGGAGATGGTGTAGTAGTAGCGCATTCGACTTGTAATCATAAGGTTTCAGGTTCGACTCCCCACTCCGGCGCACTTTAAATGCAGTGTTGTCAGCCCACTTGGTGCCATCTACTGACCGCTAACCGGCTTTTGTGGCAGGCAAGCGAGTTAGAGCAATGCTATACGTATCTTCTGGCGGTAATGAAACATAGTTACAGTCGGAGGGCAGGGGTGGAAGAGCCAACCATTAGGATGGAATCCCCAAGGACGTTAAAATTCCCGTTACTTACTTACTTACTATACTTACTTTACCCTCATACAAAGGGATTTTTGCCTTTTTCATATGAGGGAGATCTCTCATATCAAAAAGGCAAAAATTGCCTGGGGACAAGGGTGGTTTATTTAGGTATTTGTTCCTTGACGCAAGTAAAAATATTTTTGTCTGTCATTTATTGCGCGTGCGGGGGGGATACGCACTGGGTTGTGTGTTTGTTGAGAAAAAAACACTGGCGCGGGCCAGGAGGTCACTAGTATACGTGCACTTAAAGCAAGATTGTCATTGGTTTGGCGTCTTATATCCACTAAAATTAAATTGGCCTCGTTTTGGTGCATAGCTTTTATTCTATTTTACAAACGAATCCAGTGTAACGAGATACAAAATTTAAATTTGTAAACAGCTGTCTGTCAAGTGCTAAGATAAAAACAGAACACTTTTGTTTTGCGTTGAAAAATGTAAACATTAAACGTTATATAGAATTCCTTTACATTTCATTTCATAATTTCGCAAATATTTTTTTAATTATAGTCTAGCCGAAGTAATTTGTTCTTTACTTAAATAAATCAAGATGCATGTAAAGAAAAACGATGTTTGAAGAAGGCTTTATGTGAAAAAGAGTAATCACAGTCATTACAAAAGAGAAGAACTATAAAGATAAAGAAATATCATGATCAAGAGGAGCTTGTTTATATTTCGTCACCTATTTACCTTATCACCATGGAAGTACAGAAGAAAGCTTGTTAATGAATTTTCTCTTTTTGTTTACATTTTAACTCTATTATCTTTCTCTATACCAAGTTTTAATACACAAAAACTTAGAGGTGGCCTATTTCCCGATGTTAGAGATTTATCTAGCTTTAGACCAGTAAAAGCTTCATCCACTTGTGGTTTGGGTAATGCACAAACGTATTGTACATCCAGTGTGTCAAATGATAGTTTAATATCCTGCACTCAACAAACATGTGACTTACAATGTTGTGAAAAATGTGGCTCTTCAACTCCACATTTTACAGATATAGGGAAAGATGGTACTACTTCCATTGGTGTGTATACCTCAGCAGATCGAAGACCTGGCAGTGATGTGTTTAGCGAATCCAAAGATATTAGGAGTGGAAGTATTACATCAAAGAAATTTGATACTTCATCTAACTTTACATTTACTACTTGGATGAAACAAAGTGCACAAAATTCTGGGTAAGTTGACTTACCTAGATTATGTATTGCAATTTTCAAGGTGAATGCCGACATGTTAATAAAAGTTCTTGATTCGTGTCAGCAAATATTTTCTGTTAAAGTTAAATGTAACTTGAATTTATAAAAGGTTTTGCTCTCATTTTCTTTTTTTAATTTGTATAGATAACTGTTGTTTGTGTATGGGAGCATGCTATTGCAAAACAAAATATAAATGCCAATGTAAGATGCAATGTTGCCGACATAAAGCAGGCAAAGGGCATTTTACGTCGACAAGTTTTTGCTGATATAAAATTGAATTAGAAGTGCTGAATAGGGGGAAGGGGTACTATAAAATGAAATCGGATATTGTAATTAAGTAAATTGCCAGGTTTTGATAAGATAGGCAAACATAGATAGATAGATAGATAGATAGATAGATAGATAGATAGATAGATAGATGTGCATATTTTACATGGCTAGCCTCACAAATATCGAGGGATATACCCTGTCTATTATTTCCAGGAGGGGCCATGGCTTTGATGGGGAGTCCTGGAGTATTTAATGCTCTCTTTGAGCTACGCAAACTCAATTAGGGTCAGCGCTCATAATGATTGTCTAATTCAGATCCACAAAAGTTTAATCATCGATAAACCAAGATAAAGTCTAAGTCGTATGATGTTTGACAATCTTGCATAGGGAAAAACGGATTGGGAGACATTTGTTTTTAAAATAAGAAATTCTGCTGGAACTGGCAGTAAACAACTATTTAAGTATATAATTCATATAAAGGGTATATCCTAGTTTGGTGAATTATGCCATTCTGTTTTATATGTATATTTAAACAAAAATGCCTGCATTACTTAAATAGGTAAAAAATTGATAAAATATGCGTCAAAGAAAATTTTCCAGAACGTTTTTCTGAATTGCGTATTTAGTTTCATTTATGAAGATAAATTTTGTTTGTTTAACTTGGTTTGTTTTAAATAGGCACTAGGTGCAGTTTAATGTTGAAGGAACTTGAATAAAACTGTCACAAATATTTTGTAAATATATAGCAAAAATTTTAGTATGGATTTCTATATGTATATTACGAAGAGTGTGCCTGTGTGTCGGTAACAGGCAAAGTGGATATGGAAATTTTCCTTTGATGTAGCCGAAAAAGTTATGTCTCAAATGTTAATCGACAAATTTATGTTTGCGACATAAATACCATGAATTTAACGTCTAGCTTAAATTTGAATTAATGAAGCCATTGCAATGCATCTGTAACTTTGAGCCCGAATAACTTGGAAATAACGTGGTGACATCATTGATTTTGCACTGTGTGTGTAACCGGGGAAAACCTGGGACCAATTGGGTAAGTTTCGCCGACCTGTGTTCCCGAATCCGTTTTGGAATGGACGGGTTAATGACGTCATCAAAATACATGTAAACTTCAAAATCTCTTCAACCGTTCGTCAAAATATTTAAACCCTTATACGTTTATTAAAAAGTACATGATCCTACACATGTTTTTCAGTGCAGGCAGATAAACAAATTTTGCCAATATTTTTCTTATGCATTGTTGACATCAGAAAAACACCTGAAACAATCTATTTATCCATTGTTCCTCTGCATCAGTGCATTTTTTCACAGGCCTTATCAACTAGTTGTTATATAATAACTTGTAGGGTGTTGTGAGATATACAAACATTAACCAAAAAACAACAAAATGTGTTTGATGTCTTAAAAAAACTGTTTTGTAAACAGCAACCTTTTTGTTCACAGGTGGTTTTTAAGTCTTCTTTGATATTGTCTCCATGTTCTGGTTTAAGAATAAACTTCCCAGGTCTTTGCTTTTGAGAGATTCATACAAATTTTTGTGTAGTGACAGAAATTTTAGTGTCTTAACATCTGACGTTTATATATAATCATATTTTGAAATTAAAGGAGAGTCTCTTTATTTTTAAAGAGAAACCTCTACTCAATAAGACTAGCACCATTGTATTTATTTCAATGATATTTTCATGGGAATTGTCGATATCTTTAAATTATTGTTTTTGTCTTGATATTGTAGTAATTAAGAAGCCAGTCAGGCTGGTCAAATATAGATTAATTTGAAAATTCCCAGCTTCATTTTGTCTGTCAAATGGTAGATTGTGCCACTAGGGAAAATAGTGAAAGTAAATTACTTTTGACAGAAATTTCAAGGCATGATTAGCTATGAGCAAGCAGCATGATAAAAAAAATTCTGACCATTGATTACTAATTAATATCATATTCATAATAACAGATTAAGAAAATTATTCAAATAAATAAAACATGAGAATTTATAACAATTATGATGAATGAACTGTTAATTTCTATTACTCATCGAATATCTATTTTTATATGCAGTTGTATACAGTAGTAGAAAAATACCCATTTTATTTTACCTGTTTTAATTTTTTTAGTCCAATTATATGAATCATTTACAAGATTTAACACGGTCCTACATTTTACAAAGTGAAATGTACATGCATTAATAAAATCCAAATATACACATTTATATAAGAAATCACTCTAAACGAAACTGACT
The DNA here is from genome assembly GCA_030067915.1 of Hydractinia echinata. Taxonomy (NCBI): domain Eukaryota; kingdom Metazoa; phylum Cnidaria; class Hydrozoa; order Anthoathecata; family Hydractiniidae; genus Hydractinia; species Hydractinia echinata. The sequence goes on from JASGCC010000082.1 coordinate 391,195, forward strand.
AATCACCTTCTGAAAAAGAAGAAATTTTTACTACTAATTGATGGTTACAGCAAGAAGAATCATATAAAAACAAATATTTTTGACCCATTTTGGGTGTCAACGCCCATTTTCAAGTTACAACTGAATTAAAAATAAACTAATTACAACATTAGATAAAGCAAAACTTTATGCTTCAAAAATTTCTGTTTATATTCAAGCACTGTAATTAAGTTCTTATAGTTGTAAAAATGTAAAATTTTTAAGTAAGAGACTTTTTTCATACATGCATCCTATCATAGTAACAGTTATACTTACACAGGTTCTAGAGTAGACAATTCTGAAAAATCGGAAGACTACTTAAAAATTGATGATTTTAAGAGAAGGACATCGTTTTAGATCATATCTTAAAGGTGAAAAAGGCATTATTTTGTCTATTCTTGCATATATATGAAAGTCCCTTTGTTGTGTCAAAATCATGATTTTGATTGAATATTCCTCTTTGGATCTGTCAAGATTGAGAAACTTTTTCTACTAAAACGACCTCAGAAATTAAGAAACTTTTACTAGTTGGTTTTTAGCCTGGTTTCTCATATAAAAATGTGGCCACTGGGGTTTATGTTCATCTGGCATTTTTTATTTTTTCCTGTTGATGATGATTTTTTGTTACAAATCAAACTTAGCATTCTTCATGCATTTGCTGTGTTGTTTGAGTGTAGATTTTGTTAAATATCTGCTATTTGTTGGCTCAGTCTATCTATTCCAGCTGATTGCAATCTTTCTTTCAATTATCTTTGGATTCTATTAAGTGCTTTTGGGGATTTCTGATTTCTTAACCTGGTAACTTTATTCTCTTCCTTTATTTTAAGCAACCAAGCTAAGATTAAATTCAACTTCACCAAAAGCTGCTTGAGAACGAATTCTCCATGTGATGTAATAACTAGCAGGAACTTTTTGTTGTGTTCTTGTATTCCTTATCTGTATATATACAGTGATTCACCCCTAGGGTTTAGTGAGTCACTTTCATTGTTCTCATCACTTGGTTTCTCAACGAGAACCTGCTGCTGACTAATGGGGGTTCCATCACAGTATTAATGTTTTCCATAATCCATTTAATTGCCAGAAGATTAAGAGTTTGTGGGCAAATGTTACCTTGCCTAGTTTTAGCATTTTATTTACTTTTTTATAATTAACTGTGGAACACAGAGACAATTTTCTAAACCACTACGGTTTTCCTTTTGCTTATGCATGCATAGTTGGTTGGGTTTAAAGGTCTGGTTTTATGCATTCAATCGCAATGGCTATTTTTCTTTTTACTTTACATTAACCTTGTTGTCATCATTTTCCCTTAATTTTCTTCCAGTATTATCTTTTTCTTCCCTTGTTTTTAAGAGCTTTTAATAAAAATCTATTAAAAAATCTATGAATTCTCTTTTGTGAGAGTTGCAAAAATAATGCATCAAAAAGTTTTGTTTTTCTAATTTAAAATTTATTTATTTTGATTCTGCAAGTGAGTTATGCTCTCCATCACTGCTTGAAATGCTGCCTAGTTATTTTTAACTTTTCCAACATATATATAACTTAAAATTACCAACTTTGGTCTCACGTAGAAGTAATGGAAAGAATTTGCTAAAATCGTAGACGTTGTAAAGCTCAAATAAAAACAAAGAAACATTTCATGTTTGGATTATAAAAATTTTAAAAAACCTTTATTTATTTAATAAATTTAAAAATATTTATTTATTTATTGGCTCTGTTTACAAAGGGGACATACGGCTAACAAACAGATTTGGTTAATGGATCCATCTTAAAACAGATCCACAAAGGGTCTTAAAACAGGATAACGTTTACTGCACAGACGAACAATTCCACAGTTCTTTAGCTGCACAACTTTCTTGTTTTTATTGTATTGTGATAACTTTTTTCTTAAAAACTAATTTATGGTTTTGACTTATTTAAATGTTCTTTTTTTAGTTTGCTAATTTCAAAAGGAAATATCTTCAATATCCAAATTAAAGAATATGCTATGACATTTAACTATAGAACAAAAGATTCTGGCAGCATTACAAACACTTTAAAATTTATGAATGTAAATTTTCTGCAAAATAATTGGCACCACATTGCTGTAGCAGTTTGCGGGCATGATCTTGCGTTATTTATTGATGGTGAAGTTGTTCGAACTGGTGTGCTTTCTGGTGCAGTGATTGCAGAAAGGGAAAAGTTAATCATTGGTCAAAACGTGGCTGGTAAGATTTCTGTTATCTTGAAACAATTATCAGTGTATCCATACCTTTATATTCTAAATTTCAATGGACTTTTATTTCAGGAAATAACCAATTTGTGGGACTTCTACAAGATATAAAATTCTATGCAAAGGGACTTACTAACAGGTAATAAAAGGAAACGTAAATAAAATTTATTCATTGTTTGTATAATTTATGTATTCAAAATAATTATTTGGTTTTTACAAATAATATTTTTGGTTTTTTGAATTTTTGAATTCTTCTTTATTTAATCATTTTTGTCTACTTAAAAACTGTCTTAGTATACCTTTAATAATTGGTTTACCACAACTCTAAAAACACTGCATAAATACTGTCAAAACAAAACATTTTACTAAAAAATTTTGAACTAAAATTTTAAAACCCATCCTGGCAAATAATTTTCTTTTCTCCTGTATTTAATGTAGTGTATCACTTTGTTTTTTAAACAAAATAACTATATTTCTTTTTTTTGCTCATGGCATTTATCAAAATTCATAGAGCTTATGTAAACAAAGAAACTTTAAATTGATTTCTTTGATTCTTGAAGCACTGTGACATTACTAAAAGACATTTTAATTGCAAAAACTTTGAGCAACCTCTTTCATAACAAATGTTTTTAAATAGAGAGGTAATTGAGTCGATGAATGGAACTCTTGTGCCAATTCCATATACACACTGTCGCTGTCCAGAATCGTATCCTCTTGTGTCAGCAACTAATCCATTTTACTGTATGAAAAACGATGTAAAAACTGGTCAACTAGCTGGTCAGTTGCAAAGATTAAGTGTAACCTCTCATCCTGTTGATTATTTGGCCGACAACGAAGTCATCACTTATTGGTTGTCAGAGAAAGTAAACAGTGTCACATTAGAGTTTGATCTTCAGTTTTCTCGCTTACAGGTTTGTCACATAGTTGATGTTGTTGTTTTTTGTACAGAAGTTTCTCATTCGTTTCTCATTCATGTCTTATTTATAATTTATTCGCAGATTTATCTTGTCAGTATCACATTCTACAGTCCTACGCCACCAAGTATAACGATTGAACGCTCAATAGATTTTGGACTGTCATACAAACCATGGCAGCATTTTGCAATTGACTGCAAAAGTTCGTTTAACATGGATAACAATGGTTTCCTACCTGAACCTGATTCAATTAATTGTTTACAAATTCCAAGGTGTGTTGCATTTTGTAAATGCTTTAGAATATATCTTGCATTGTAGGCTTAGCATCTTTGTGCCAAATCTGTTACGAAACTTGGAAAATTTAATGATTAACTTTGTAGATATAAGATCCGTATTGCATCTCAAACATGTCTTAAATTAAAATCAAATAGGGGTAGTAACTCAGATATGACTGCCTCATCGGGTAAATAGAATTTTGTAGTGAAATTGAAATGAAAGAAGATATTTTCTAAAAATTTTTATTAATTTTGAGAAGAAAAGTCTATTATTACTTAAGGAATAACTAAAAAATGATTTTTTCTCTTGAGTCGTGAAAAAGCCTGACAGGTCTGATAGAATTCTTGTAAATAGGGTATAGTTGAGTCCTAGTACTTGCAGATTCTTGGCAAATTCACACCCCTAAAAACAGCATGGATGTTATTAACTTTTAAGGGAAAGTATTTGAACAAAATCTGCTTTGACCCAGAATAAGCACAAATAAAAAACATTTAAATCTTTTAACAAGGTAAAAGTTCAATCCAATGTCTTCAACTATTTTCGTACTAAATTTCAAGGAACAAAATTTCATACAATTTTATTTTGTGGTTTAGTGTCTATGTCATAGTTATCAATCACGTGAAATTTTTTTCATAGACCAAAAGCATCATGGGAAGTGATAACGTTTCAGCCGGCTGAAGCTGGTCCTGAAAATAGACCACAACGTCCATTTGGTACTCCTGGTTGTAGTGATTTTCATTGTTCTCCTAAATTAATGCAGTTTGTTCAAGCTACGAATGTAAAGATTAAATTATCAGGTCATCTTCTTGCAACCCACCCTGATCATAGATATTATGGTATTCGGAGAGTTATTATTGGTGGCAGGTATGGTTTTTTTTTATGAGAAAATAGCCTTGATATAAAAATTCTAGCTTGTGACTATTTTAATATAAGTTTGGCAACAGAAAAATTGTCAGAAATTTATGTCAGAAAGTTATGTAAAAATGTCAGGAAAAATTTAGCAATGCCAACAATTTTTTCATAGCTGTGATTGTTATGGTCATGGAAAGATATGTATTTTTAATGCATCTGCTACACCAAATCCCAAGTACATTTGTCAGTGTGATAGTCGTACCAATACTGAAGGAGAGCAGGTATGGGTTGCCATCAGACTTTTATTTATGTTGGAAAAAACCATATCATCAATTTTAGCTTAAGTACACACTAATTGCCAATGAAAAGAAGCCTTTTATGTATTTGTGCAACTACCTTTCTGCAGATCCACAGATTTTGGTGGTAAAGTAACAAGTTATTCAAATCTTAATTTAAGCACGTTGTTTTTCATGATAAATTTTTATAATAAACCTGTCAGTGACACTAGTGTTATTGTAGATCATTAGAAGCTTTAAACTTTTGTTCTCCCTAAGAAAACAATGCGTCTGCATAAAACTGGGAGAGAAAAGTGAAAACACGTTAAAACCGGATAATTTGAGAACCTTACGTAATCTTATCCTAATGCTTTGTTTGATTTGTTTGATTTGTTGATTTTTGTCTTAAAACCAATTTAGGATGCAGTTTAAACATTGAATAAAGCTAGTCATAACCCATCGACTTTATTATTAATTATTTTACCGCTCAATGTGCTGTATATCATAATGTACTTTTGTACTTCTAGTGCCAACGTTGCTTACCCTTATACCGTGATAAACCATTTGCCAGAGGTACCATCTTAAATGCAAACCCATGCAAAGCATGCGAATGTCATCGTCATGCTGACTCCTGCTATTATAATCGAACACTGGACCAAGATCCAAATCATAGAAACAAGCTAGGTGGTGGAGTGTGTACAGGTTGTAAACACAATACCATTGGTAGGTTCTGTGAAACATGCAAACCTCTATTTTATCGTCCAAGTGGGAAATTAATTAATGTGACGGATGTATGCCAACCTTGCGATTGTATTGGTCCTGGTGTTGTGTCTGGACAGTTGGATTGTCAAAAGGTATGATGTATTATATCATCTGAAAGTTAAAGGGAACCCAAGGTATAAAATGATGTTGGAATTATATTATAGAGCTTAAAAAGTTGGTTAACAAGTCTTTTTTAATTTTTTAAAATGATTTTTTCGTTCTCAAGATATTCACATTTAAAGAATTTCAGATTTAATTATGCTGCATAAATTATGATGTCATATTCAAGTAATAGCAAATTGTGAAATTTTCTGTCATCAGTAATTTTAGACCTGTTAAGGCATGTGCATTCAAACTTTATCAATGCATAGATATTATAAAGTTAAATTGTTTGACATAAAATGTTTTGCTAAACTCGTTTGCTCGTCCCAGGCCTCTTAATTTTTTGCTGATGGCCCCATAACTTGGGATTTGCATGTCGGTTGTGCAAGGAACATAGTATGTTCAAAGGAGCCCAAAGAAGTTAAATATAATTGTTAAATTCAATTTCTATTTTTCAATTTGTGTCTGTCTATACTTCAAGGTACTTAAAAGTTCTCTCCACTTTATATATATTTATATAAAAAAAATATATATTTATTCTTTCAGGATGATTCTACTACAGGGATTCTCGCTGGTCAGTGTAAGTGTAAAGCATTCGTTAATGGTCGTCAGTGTACAGAATGTAAGATTGGCTACTTTAAACTCTCATCCACCAATCCTGATGGTTGTTCTGAATGCAGCTGTACTCTTGCGGGGAACAGTCAACAATGACGCATCTTGTCATATATCATCTGGACAATGTAACTGTAAAATTAATGTTATTGGTGCCAAATGTACAAATTGCAAGTTTGGTTATTATGGTCTTACTTCTGCAAATCCTCTTGGATGTTCTCCCTGCAATTGCAATCCTCTTGGTGCTGACTTAGCTGCTTCTTGCCATGTAACTACTGGACAATGTGTATGCAAGGACAGGTATGAGGGTAGAGCTTGTGATAGATGCAAACAAGGCTACTATGGTCCAACGTGTCAAGTTTGTTCATGCTTTCCTCCTGGTACAGAAGGTGGTAAGTGAAAAAAATTATAAAAGAAAAAAATCTCTTTTTAAGGTAACTTGTACAGAATAAAAAAATAATTTTCAGCTTGGAAAGGTTTTTTTATCATTGACTTACTACTTGTTGGTGCGAAATTAACTTCAAAATGGTATCTATTTCTCAAATATTTTATTAAGAAACCTGTTCATTAAAAAAGGATTATAAAAAAGCATTTTTTAAGCATTTAACGATAAAAAAGGTTTGTGCAGAATTGTGTTTATTCTACAAGTTTTACCACATTAGGCTCAAAAATGTTTCACCATCCATATTAGGGTGAAAATATAGACAGTGTTGATGATTCATCATGTATCTTTCTACAGCATAGTAAAAGCATTATGATTTTTGTCTTGATATTTAAGTTTTTGTGGCCAAACGTCAGGAAATTCGAGGTAAAACCAACAAAAGTTATTTTGGACATGGACGTTCAATATTCTTGCTCATTTGCAATGCTAGGCAATGAATAGCTTTTATAATACTCCATCATTTACGTAAGCCATGCAAATGTGTGGAGAATACCTAAACCATTGTTTTGGAGAAAAAGCAAACAAACAAAGAAGAAACGTATATAACCATATATATTCCTTAGTAAAAACGTTTAAATGCAACACCTTGTTGACTTAATTTGTCATAGCGAGTTGACGATGTCATGTAAAATTGGTGAAAGTATTAAGAGTTGATTAATTTTTTTATAAAAAATACCAAGTTTTCTTGTACTGCTGTAGATATTTGTGCTAATTAATTTAAAAAACAATTTAAATGGTTGTCACTTTTATGATTGTTTAACATGATCAAATTTTTCTATTTGCAGGATCTGCATCACTTTGTAACAATGATAATGGAAAATGCAGCTGCAAGCTATACGTTACTGGTTCGTCTTGTAATCGATGTAAAACAGGATATTATGGACTTTCAATATCAAATCCAACTGGTTGCCTGCCTTGCAACTGTGATAACAAAGGAACTATAGGAAATTCAGGTGGGTTTATATGTTATAATGTCAATTTATCGCATGTATTCAGTTGTAATCTACGACTTTAAAACTTAATCAGACATGCCAGTCATTGAATACCACAATTGGAACGACTGAAGTTTTTGTTAAAGGTGTCTAGCATCCTGTGCAATAATTATGAAGTTCTAGTTGGCTTTACTCTTTTTAAGACTGTTCACGTGAGTCATGTATACGTGATGTATGAATATATTATGGATACTGGTGATTTTTAAGGTTAACTACCAGAAAATGTTTATTTTACTGTACCTCCTTAAAAAAATCTTCTTTATTCTCACTTTAAGTTTATTTTTGTACCCACCCTGTTTATATACAATTATAAATGCTTAATTTTTTTCTATTTCTAGGTATGTGTGACCAGAATAATGGCACATGTGCTTGTAAGCCACAGGTAGCTGGTCGTGGTTGTAACATATGCAAAGTGGGAACATATGGTTTAAATGCATCAAACCCAGATGGCTGCACAAGATGTAATTGCAGTTCGCGTGGCACAGCAGGTGGAAATAACACACCACAAGGTTTGAGTGAATTCAATGTTGCTTTTAAGTTTTAAAAAGATAATTTGACTTATGTTTATATTCATTTATTCATTCGTTCATTCATTCATGCCTTCATTATTCATTCATTCGTGACTTTATTATTCATTATTATTTAGACAAATTAGTTTGTACATCAACAGGACAGTGCAGCTGTCTATCCAATGTTGTTGGGAAAAAGTGCCAAGAGTGTGCTGGTAATTATTACTGGAATCCTAATGGACTTGGTTGCTTACCATGCATTTGTGACAACAGTGGATCTACCTCAATTAGATGTAATACCACAGGATATTGTGAATGTAAACAAGACACTGGTGTGAGTGGAATGAAATGCAATGAATGTTTGCCAGGATACTATGGTTTTGTCAATAGAAAGTACGCAGTTTTATAAATTCTAGTTTTTTTTTGTAGCTGTTCATGGTAATTGATCAGGCAAAACTGTCCTTTTTTTAAAAATGTGACTAAAGTGTGACAAGCACTTTTCACACTTCTTATAAAATGTTTGTAATGTGACAAATAGTTTACACCATAAAATTTCTGAATTATTATAATTATAGTTGTCGTAAATGTAACTGCTTAACTGCTGGTAGTTCTGGTCCACGTTGCGATGGATTTGGAAAATGCACAGAATGCAAGAAAAATGTTCAAGGATTGAAGTGTGACACCTGCAGGGCTGGCACATCTAACTTAACTGCAAATAATCCATACGGATGCAGTGGAGGTATAAACTCCTAAAATACATTCTGATTAAAGCTTCAAACAAGTTTTCTTTGCTATTTATGGTGTTTACCACAAAGTTGAAAGGTCTTTTATTTGTTATACCTGTTTGGTGAAGAGATAATGCTTCAAAAAGGAAAAACTATAACTGTCAGGTTATTACTAGACTACTAAAAATATTAAAATTTTACTGCTTGCGCATAACTTTATTGTACACTTCCTTTTTGTAGCACCGTACCAACAAGGTCCACCTTTTATCATCTCTCAGAGTGCAAGATCAGTATCATTAGCCTGGTTGCCACCAGACCATCCGAATGGTGCTATAACGAAATATGATCTGTATAGAGACAACAGTCGAATTTATAGTGGAATTCAGCGCTCATTTGTTGATAATATAGTAAAACCTTACACGAATTATTCATACTATGTCGTAGTTTACACGTCTGGTGGATCAGCAAAAAGCGTGGATGATCTGTTACATCAAACATTGTCAGATGCACCCGAAGGTGTTCAACCCCCTAATATAACTCAAATTCAGGAAAGATCGGTAGTAGCAACTTGGATGCAACCCGCAATTGCAAATGGAAAAATAGTTCAATACATATTGCAATCAATATCAAGTTCTACCACGAAGGAAGATCATTATTCTGGTTTGAATACTTTATATCAAGTGACAGGATTAAACCCTTTTACAATCTACAGTTTCTCTGTCACTGCCTGCACTGTAGGTGGCTGCTCGTTCAGCAGCAATACTACTGTGTCAACTCGATCTGCAGCTCCAGACAGTCAGCCAGCACCATATCTCAAGTCATTATCAGGAGGAGCATCTATATTGGTAACTTGGGATGCTCCTGCAAAACCGAATGGTGAGATACAATTTTATGATTTGTTCTCGCGGCAGGCACCATTCTCTGGACAAGGAAACACAATTGCTTTGCGATTGAATCCGAATATACGGAACTTTACTGTACCTGGACTTGTTCCATTCACCTTTTATGAGTTTCGTGTGGTTTCGTATACAGCACAAGTTGAAGGGTCAACATCTAGTAACTGGACGAGAATTAGAACTTTAGAAGGAGGTAGGATTTGTTGTTGTTCATTCTGCACATTTCACAGTATGAATATTTTTTATTAGATTATTGCTCTCGGTTGATGCTATTCTATGGTTTGAAACGTTTAGATTTTTAATGTATATTCTCAGCTCTGTAGTAGGGAACAAGGTTTTACTTATGTGAGAGTTTTAATTTGTTGTATCTCACAATATCTAAATATATAAATGATCTAAATTTTTAGTTCCAGCAGGTGGGTCGTCCATCCAACCAAATTCTATATCGCTTAACAGTACTTCTATTGATTTATCATGGAGCGAGCCAGCACAACCAAATGGTGTGATCCGTCGTTATGAGATCTTTCGATATGAACAAGCCTCAAATTATTTAACTCCAATATTATCAAGCTCTGCACATGGAACTGTTTTCCACACACAAATTAATAAATTACAGCCATACACGCAATATCAGTTTTCTGTAAAAGCATGCAATCCTATCGGTTGTACTCGCCATAGTTACAAGGTGACTGCACGGACGAGAGCTTCAGCACCACAAAATCAAACCGAACCAAGTGGAACTGCATACAACAGTAGCTCGATATTATTAAAATGGTCTGTACCAGAAGTTGCAAATGGTCCGTTGCCTCTCAACTTTATCGTTGAAATGGTGCTGCCTTTATTTAATTATCCACCATCTGAAGTTGAACAAGGTATTCGGTTTCCTGGCTTTGGCTATTATCAATTTCCAGGTAGTTTCATTCCAGACAGTGCAACTAACCAGTTAGAATTCTCTTTCAAAACAAGATATTTAGATGGTTTAATATTTTTTGCTGCATCTCAAAGACAAGAAGACATCATTGTAGTTGAGTTTCGAGATGGCTGCCCATGGTTCATCTTTGATACTGAAAGCGGTGTGGTCGAATTTACTATAACAAAAAACACAACGTTCAATGACAACAGATGGCATCACGTATTAGCAACAAGAGATTTAAAAGAAGGAAAAATTGTTATTGATGGTATATATAGTGGGTCTGGGACATCTACTGGATTAAAGAATGTGATTGGGCAGATTTCCAATGTCTTTATTGGTGGTTTACCGAATGACTTCAGAATTGTGCGTCGTGATGGAACCACTCTAAAAAGAATGTATTTCATTGGCTGCTTAAAGAATTTCAAATACAAGAACGTTCTTGTAAATTTCAAGCAAGCTGCAAAGAATGTTGCTGTGTCTCCACTATCTAATTTTTGTCCTACATCTTACGAACCAGGGGTGTATTTTAAAGGAGGAGGCTTTGTAGTTTTAAAGAAAGGCGTGTTTAAGGGCGGAAAATCTTTCTCTATTCAACTGAAATTTCGAACATTGCAGGCATCGTCATTATTGCTTTATGCTACTGGTGAGCGTGCTGTGTTTGCAGTTTACTTCAGCAACAAAACTCTCCTTCTTAAGTACAAGACTGCAACTGATGCTGGAATATACCCTGTCTCCACATTGAAGCTCTGTGATGGAGGGTGGCATGAAGTCTCTGTTGTAAGTTTAGCTCAGCAGGTATCAGCTACATTAGATGGTAGTAAAAGACAAATTGCATCGTTTCCATCAAATTTTGTAATTGACTCTGAAATGTTTATGGGTGGTGTACCAGTTAATTCAGATGAAAAAACTCTTCAAAACCTTCCATTAACACAAGGATTTAGTGGATCTTTAAGCGATGTTTATTTTGGAACTGCTGTTCACTACCAAAGTGCAGTAATGAAATCGCATAATGTTGAACTAGATGGTTGTCCGCAAGAAGCTACCACTGGTTCGTTTTGCAGCAACAGTGTCATCCAAACTGTTTATGATGGTTCCGATATGGGTGTAACAGTTGATGGTCTAAACACATTTACTGAGTATTTGTACAGAGTGAGAAGTTACCACACAAATATACCAGGTTATGCTGCAAGTGAATGGATTCCAATAAGATCTGGAGAAGGATGTAAGTAAAGATGTTTTAGTTATCTGTAGCTTTTTGTGCGTTGCTTTGATTTCCTTCTATTGCCTCGATTGCTTCGATTTCTACTTGCACAATACGTCTTGGTTATTAGGGTGAATTTTAATCAACATACCGATCAATTTGCTTTAAAATTAAAGGCAGACGTTAAGCTTGTGGGTAGTTAGCAAAAATTAATGTGTGCATATTTTGCATGTGAAAAATAATTCAATTGCAACACCTCATTTTTTTAGCTCCACAGAATCTATCTAAACCAATCGTTGAGAATGTTAACGCCACTTTTGTTACATTGCAATGGCGACAACCAGCGATTGCAGGTGGTTTGATAACATCGTATCAACTACATTCATATCATGCATCTACTAAAGAAAATAAATCCATACAGATCGACAATGTGTTGAGTTTTAGAAGTGTTTTTCATAACCTTCATCCTGCGTCCTTGTATTATTTTACTGTTGAAGCTTTTACAGCTGCTGGTAGTGTGGAAAGCGAGGCTGTATCTGCAACTACTCTTCCAGCTGGTAAGTGTTATGTTGATCTACAGTATTTGACTAAACAAGTTAGCACAAGAACGCAAATTTTGAAGTTTGTTCCCACAAGTCGTAATTTAGGCTATTTCTATATTCGATTTGTACAATTTGAACTTGCCAAGTTTCACTTGTCGATGTTTTCAGCGGACTTAAAATCCAAACTCTTGAACTGTGCTAATTTTTGCTGATGCCAGAATGACTCTTTGTGCTAAATTTTCGACACTTCATGGGACCTGAAGTGTATTACTCCGTAATTCTGACATGTGTAAAATTATATCCAGCGCATTCTAAATGCAGCTTGGCTTACCTACGCATTACAGAAATTACATTTTCGCTAATTCCCGTGTTGATGATTTTGTGTCAACTTTAAAAAATGCTAAAAAAAACTGGCGTTGAGCTAAAAATTTTTGTCACAGATTGTAGTAGAAATGACATTCCATACATAAGTTTTTACGTAACCAAAGTAGGATGAACTACAATGTTTTATATTGACGTCTTGAAGCCGTAACCAATTATTGAGCAAATGAAATATTGAATTTCCAACCTGTTCAGAAATTTTGCTAAATTTTTTTCTTTGTTACCTTTTTAAATATATATAGATATTTTTTTAATCAAGAAGTACAACCATTTTTTTTTACAGCTCCTAATGGTTTTTCGCCACCAAACATTGTGTCTTTTCCAACATCATTGAACATATCGTGGCAACCACCTCTCAAACCTAATGGCGTCATTTTGTTCTACCAAGTTGATATTGACAATGTGAAAAGATACTCTGGGAAAAATTTGCATACTTATATTGATGGACTTGATGTCTACAGGCTTTATAACGTTAAGGTATATGTATGTGGTATCGTAGCTTGCGCTACCAATACTCTTCAAGTATATACTGGACAACTACCCCCACAAGGTGTGGTAGCACCTCAGCTTCGTGTGCTAGGTAGCCGACGAATTGAAGTGAAATGGTTTGTTCCTACTCAGAAAAACGGGCAAATACAAAGATATGAGATTTTTCAAGCGTTATCAACTTCATCGTTTGATATGATATCTGTTTTCAATGCGACATCATCAACATACAAAACAATCATCAGTAGTCTGCGTCCAGGAACATTGTACTTTTTCAGAGTTACAGCTTTCACTGAAGCTGGAGGGACGTTGGGAGATGTGTCTCAAGTCCGAACACTTGAAAGCGCTCCTGAACAGATACCTCAGCCTGTTGTTTCCGTTGTGAACTCGACTGCATTGTTAGTGAAAGTCCGTCCACCAAAGCTGCCCAATGGTGTTATTAACCGTTACGTGTTACTCCAAAATGGTGCCAATGTTTTGCAGACATCCACTTTACCAGATGATTACCTCTCTAAAAATCTACATCCTTATTCAAGACATACTTTTCAGGTGGAAGCTTGCACATCGAAAGGTTGCGGATATAGTGATCCAATAGAAGTGTATACTGGACACGCCCCTCCTGTTGGAAACATTGTACTAACTGCAACTATACTAGACTCGTATTCCGCACAAGCCTCTTGGACAGCTGTGCAGTCACCCAATGGCGTGGTTACGTATAACTTATACGTGACTGGAGAGTTCTACATTGATTTGAAACGAGGCTATGATACGGTGAACAAGACAATCGTCTGTATCAGTAGTAATACCACGAACGAAAATGTTGTGTGCGATCAGTTGTTAGCGTTTGAAGAATACAAAGTTTTTGTGAATGCTTCAAATGATGCTGGATATATTCTGAGCAATACGCTACTACTTAAAACTCCTGCGGATGGTATGTTACGCCCCTTTTTTATTTTTTTCATCAATTTGTTATTTGCAATATTGTGTCAAAAAATAATAATAAATAAATAAAGGGAAATGGACATTTATTTATAGTTTAAAAAATATGAAGGGTCTCATCTGATGTCCAGATGTTATTTTCATCCTGTTTTAGAATTTTCTTTATTGTATTTTATATTTTAATTTGTAATTTTTGTTTCAGTTCCCGAAGGTATTTTCCCACCATCTGTTTTGTTTGTGAATTCCACAGCAATCGCATTAGCCTGGTCGCCGCCTGCTCGTGTTAACGGCGTAATAAAAAAATACACGCTGTATGGATACCGTGAAACTGATATTCTGGGAACGTATAGCAAATATGTGTTAACATCAGGTCTTGTTAGGACTTATACCATCACGAGCTTGACACCGTATACAAATTATACTTTCTGGATAGAAGTAGACAACCAAATCGGAAAATCATCAAGTAATTGGACGAATGTGACTACTGCAGAAGATGGTGAGGAACGTTTTTGATGAAGACGTATCTGTTTGTATTTATTTTTACTGTTGCTGTTTTGTTTATTTGTAGTTCCAACTGGCCTGGATACGCCCAAACTATCTACTGTGGGGTCTAGATACGTTATTTTAGAGATCTCACCACCAGCAAATATGAATGGTGTCTTAACTCAGTATGCTGTGTATTTAAACGATTCTCTAAAAAATAACACCCTGGAAACAACAGTGTTAGTATCTGGCTTGCAACCATATGTCTTTTACCAACTTCGTGTGGCGGCTTGCACAAAAGTGGGTTGTATCAACAGTTCTGTAATATACTTCCGATCACTGCAAGATGGTAGGTGAAGATGTGATAAATTATTCATGTATATGTCTTTTGTTTGTACACGTATTTTATATAATACACTTCCAGCAAAATTAGGATGAAATCCTTGCATTCTTCACCATTTCTAAGAAACATCCTTCCCCTTATCTTAAATGGTTTTATATTTTTCAAACTACCTCTATTTTCTTTGTGGATTCCTTTATCATTGCAACTGCATTCTTTATTAAGGTAGAAACGCTTTACTCCTGATACTGTAAACATCCCATTCATATTGATTTGCTTTTCCAGTTTAAGCAACGCCATAACCAGAAATCAACAAAATTCTAAGCAACACTGAGCTACAAGAAGTTTCACATTATAAAGCTCTAGGTTTTAGTAGGTTAAACCAGTGAATCTGGTTGCTTCTATTTCAATATTTTATTCAAACAGTAAAAAAGTGTCTGCAATGATATTCATATCGGTTGTTTTTGTTTAGTTCCTGAAGGAATGTCCGCTCCAATTCTGACCACCAATAATTCGCGTTTGGTTTTTGTGTTGTGGAGTAAGCCAGATGTTTCAAACGGGATCATTATATCATACAGCATACAGCGAAGAAGAACGCAGACTAATATACCTATCCTCATCCAGAAAGTAAATGCCAGTTTTTGGAATACTTACGTAGATGGTACTGTCGAACCATACACGTCATATGATTACCGTATCATTGCAGAAACAAGTGTGGGTGGTACACCAAGTCCGTATAACACGATAAGAACTCTTCAAGGGGGTATGTGTCATGCAGATAATTTTTGTTGTTAATTTTAAGTTCTTTTTCCCTGTTTAAATATGGATTTAGTCCACTTCCAAACGTTTTTGAAGAAAACAAATAACAGTCAAGACAACATACAAGTCTTAATTACGTTTGAAGGAAGAAACTTTTGCGAGTCTAAAAAATCGCGAAATCAAGGCAAATAACTTTCGCGATTTGCCCCTTTAAAATTTTTCGCGCGAAGAAACTTTTGCGAATGATCATTTCAATATTTTTTTGCGAGTATTAACATTCGCGATGGCGTAGTTGTTGATTATTATAATTTCAAGGAAGTCCTGAAATAGCATATAAAGTTACCGTAAAATGCCACCAACGATTAAAACCAAATTATTTTGAATCGATTCAAAAAGTTACAATTAATACTGCGGGTGCCTTAAACAATAAAGGTGAAAGTGCTATAAAGAATTTTTTTTATCGAATAAAATAAACTCAAGAATAGATAAAAATTGGCAAGAATTAACTTTCGCGAATAGCCTATTTTAATATATTTTGAGGGAAAAAACGTTCGTGATTAAGTATTCTCAAAATTTTTTGCGAGGCCTAACTTTCGCGATTTAGTTTATAAATTGCGAAATTGCAGAGTTTTTTTCTTTAAATTCAGTGCTCGCTGGTTACATTTTTTTTCTGCAGGACTCTTGTTATTAATAAATGTTGAGAGCTTGTGACATTCACCTCATTTTCTTTATTTCAGAACCTGAATGGATGCAATCACCCATCACTTCTGCCGTCTCATCAAGTTCTATCTCAGTGAAATGGGCAAAGCCTTACAAACCAAATGGAATTATTACTCACTATTATGTGAAGATTGCAGGAAGATCCGATTTGCTCCGAAATGTAAGCCTTGAATACACTCTAACCGGTTTACAGTCTTACGTGAGGTACAGTGTTGTAATAAGTGCATGTACTATCGGAGGATGTGGTGATAGTCCCCCGTCTCTCGCGCGAACGTTACCTGCAAAACCTGTTGGTCAATTGCCACCATCTGCGGAAGTTTTATCTAATTCCAGTTTGCGTGTACGCTGGCAAGAACCTATTTTTCCTGGTGGTCCAATCCAAAACTATTTATTATGGAGTCGTGTTATGGAAAGTCTTGTTTCTGAAAATATTACCCTTCCTACGCCCTGGCGTGAAATCTATGAAGGCGTGTCAACAATTTTTGACGACAAAGACTTGGGAATTTATTCTCTTCACCAATACATGGTAAGGTTATATTTTTGTTGCTCTATGTTTTCTAAAGTTGTTTTTTCACCGCGACAATTGGGTTAAGCAGAATTTTATATAACAACTGTTTTTTTTGTGTTTTTCCAGTAGCTAAGTGACATTTTCTTCCTGTCTGCTTCTTAACGTAAGTTTGTCTTGTAAGAAGAAGTACTTGCGCATGAAAGACTAACGGATTGTCAAAATTTTTGTAATGTTGAATCCTCCACCAGCATTAAACGTATTAGAGAGTAATTTTTCAACTCACATTCTCATTCCCAAAATTAAACCAACCAAACAACTTTTCAGACACTGAAATGTCTGAAACTAATTTTACAGGTGATATGCGTCACAACAGAAGGCAACATTTCAAGCAACGCTTCATCCAACTACAGAACGGGTCCAGGGAAACCTACTGCTGGTCCACTTGTGCGAACAACAGCGTTCAATCACACTACCATCTCCGTCTCATGGACCGATCCACCTATATCACAACTGCAAGGAGACGTGCAAAGTTATCTTGTCACGTATGAAGTAGTAAGGACTTCAAGTGTTTACAACTTTGGAACTTTCCCTGGTAACATTGGCACCATTTTGATTGGCAACTTAAGACCGAGTACTACGTATGACATCCGTGTAAGTATATGTATGACTACATGGAGTTTTAGCGAGGCTAGTAATATCTGTCTGGGTAAATCTTATTGGTACCGTAAGTTGATTTTTTCTATTTTTTAATTGGTTAATTTTTAGATTACGCTATTTAACGGAGCTGGTTCGAAGGAAAGCAGTGCTGCTAGAACCAAGACACTAGCAGGAGGTATTCTTCTATTATTATTATTGGTGAATATCATGAATCAACTTTTGACAATGTGGCATATATTAAACAGAGCGTATTACATGTGACGTTCTTGATAAAACTCCAGGCTCTTTATTTCAACTTTGTATTTTAATAAAACTTTATTTGTTACCACCAGATATATACGTAACGTTCTATGTTTCACCAGAGAAGTCCCTGTATAAATAATAGCTGTATTCTGTCTGTGCGTGCCAAAAAAAGTTCGTGCTACGTAAACACGAAATGCGCTATATAAAAGACAAGCGAACTCGTGATTTATCCACGGGCTACCAATTAGTTTTAAATAAATGTAATTATTTATATTTATTTTAATTTCATAGTTCCTGAAGGATTTGACAAACCTATTATCAACAAAATCGAAGCTTACAGTTTGGGTATCTTTTGGGTTGCACCTAGAGTACCGAATGGGGATATCACTAACTACACTATCATTGTGTAAGTATCGCTGCTGCGTGTTTTAAAGGGGGGTTTTCACGAAGCGATTGTGAATAGCGTATTCAGCGGCGAATTAGCTACGAAATGTCCTTTTGATTTCCAAGAGAAACAAACCACACGAATTTAAATTAATTGGGTATTAAAAACAAAACAGTTATATTTTGAATTCTTTCTAGTTAGGCGTTTTGAAAGAATTAAAGACGGGTGATTCTTTTCTGATTGGTTGAAAGTTTACAATATATTTCGCTGCTAAAAAGTAGAAACTGATTGTACTATACAGCGAGCGAATTTTTCAAAAAAAATCAAAACAAACAAAACTGCGCATGCTCAGATGATTTCGCCGTCCAATTCGCTTCGTGAAATTCCCCCTTAAGAAGAGAGAATTTCCGGTAAAGAAACTCACAAATAGTGGAGTTTGCGCTAAAGAACTAAACGTTCTATTGACGTTTTCTTCGTCGTGTAAGATGTCGTTTGAAACTACATTGCGTGGACTATAAAACAGTATATTAAACGCCATATTAACTCATGGTTAAATCATAATATAACTTTCGCCCGTTATGATCACAGGTGAACTTTTTCAGTTTAGAATGATAGGTGAATCATGATTAAAGCCCATGTTAAGTGTTGTGAAATTTCCATTTGTGAGTCTTGCTTAAGACTTCGCAAGTAAATTAATTTACCTCCATTTTTTCCGTAGTAATGACCAAAAGATGGATACAGTCAAAGGGGATGTTACATACCATCATCAACATGGACTTCTACCATACACTAATTACTTAATCAAGGTATTTATATAATTATTCATGAAATCTGTTTTTAGTTATATTTAGCAACCAACTAAAACGAAATAATAATGATGTGTTTTCAAAAGTTACCATCCGTGGTGGTAGTTAACGACAGATTTTTTTTATCTCTAGATACAGGTGTGTACGCAATACACGTGCATTTTGAGTGGTAGCTCGACGCAGAGAACGAACCCTGCAGGTAACTTTTTTGTTGGTTATACCTTTCATTTTAAACTTTATATAGCTGATGATTATAGGAATATTCTAACATCTGTTGTTTTCTGTAGCTCCTACAAACTTGTCGCCACCTGTCGTCACAGCCTTATCACCAAGCTCAATAAACATAGCCTGGTCTCCACCGCTCAATAAGAATGGTATAATGACTGGTTATCAGTTATACAGACGAGGCTACACAAAGTGTTCAACGAAGTAGGCTAAATTTACTATAACGAATACCCTCTTGTCTGATTGCTTTTACGTGATACGATTATTTTGACATTTTTTTAGGCCAACGCCCAAAAGAAAATGTACGTATGTGACGTGTGAGATTAACAAGATGTTGTGTGGAGCAAAATGTTACGATCCGAAGACGCAGGTCAGTAAAAAATTATGAAGAATCTGTAAAAGCTGTATATACTACACACAAAGAGTTCTTGCCTTGTTTATAAGCATAGTAAAGTGATGGAGAAGTAGATCTCTCATCGAATCAAACTTTTCTACATTTAAATTTAGAATGTTTAAAAGTATTTTAGAGACCTTATGTAAATTTGAACCACTCCTTTATGACGACATTCAGCAGGTATTTGATACACAGAACTTTGTTTAGATGTGTTGCGGGAACAAATTATACGCAAAAGATGCAAGAAAAACGTGCTGCGAGCAAAACTATGGCATTAAGAATGACGTCACAGATGTTTGTTGTGGAGGACAGTTCTTTCCCTACCAATCGTCGTATCAGTGTTGCTATGGCTACTATCGCCAAGTTACTAAGGGTCATGTTTGTTGCACGGGGGATAACGGTGTGGTGGTTGGTGTTGGCAACAGTTGCTGTGGGGACGTTCCTTATGATACAAATGGAAGTAAAACATGTCTGTGTGGTGGGCTCTATGATAAGTAAGTATTTATACTTCGTTTGAGAACTTAGCTTGTTTAAAACCTGACTTCCTGTTATATATGAAACTCTGTTTAGTTCTCCCATGATCAGGCAATGTTGTTAAGTGGATGGCTTATTTAAGTCCTGACTTCCTGCGATCTGTGAAACTGTTTAATTTTTCCACGATAAAGTGAATGTGTGAAGTAGTTGAATATTTTAAAACGTAACTTCCTGCGATCTATGAAACTCTGTTTAGGTTTCCCATGGTAAGGAAATGTTGTGGAGGCAAGATTGTATCAATTGCAGAAACATGCTGCGGAAACTCAGCTAGAGGGAAGGCTTATACGTTGGACCCTTCAAAGAGTTGTTGTGGGACGTACTATGTACCTTCATCCAGTTCACTTTGTTGCAAGAACGACATTGGGATGGTGAAGGTATGTGCTCTCTCCATCATTGTGTTTTGAATATTTTTTACTTACAAAAATATGACCCCTACTTTACCATGTTCGGATCAACGATTTCGCTGACTTCTAATTTTCACGCACTGTGAGAACCACGCCTTAATTTTGCGCAGTTTCTTTGAGAGAGCATGCCTTAACGTATCCGTTAAAAACACTCTCATTTCTAGGTGTACAACTACACGCAGTCTTCGTTGAAACAAAATCACAAGTGTTGCGATACGAGCCGCATCTTGAACACACAACAGTGTTGCACTACCACAGGATACGATAACTCAACAAGCGTTTGTGCTGATCGTTCAAGTCTCACTGTGAATGGTTGCGGTGATGGAAAAGTGTGCTCCCTCGCGCAAAAAGCGACGTCGTACTGCAATCGTTGTGATTTCGACGTTTCCAAGCACGTATGTGGGTATGTTGCTGGGTACTACGACGAGACGCAAAACGTAACTGAGCCCGGGATTTGCGTTACGCTATTTAAAGAAATTCTAGAAAACCGCCGCAATCCGTCGATCTTATCATTTGTTGATACTGCTCTGATTCCGCACACAAAATACGAATATTATGTCATTGGATTTAATACAGCCGGAAATGTAACCAGTGGTTTGAGCAGTACACATACACTCATGTCCCGCCCTGAAGGTTTATTACCACCAGTTCCTACTGTCATCTCCTCGAGCCAAATAGCCGTTGTATGGTCACCCCCAACCAAGCCGAATGGTCAAATCAGTGAATACAGATTATTTCGAATTAAGTGGATAACAAAGGAGGGAGTTTTGTTATATACAGGTGTTTCTACTTCACATTTGGATGAAAAAAGCTTGCAACCGTATACAGGATACATGTACGTGTTGAGCGTGTGCACGAACCAATGTACAAATATCTCAGCAACTGATTTAGTGTATACACAACAGTCTGTGCCAGAAAATGTAAAGCCGCCGCTATTAACTGCTGAGTCAGCGTATATGATAAGGGTGGAATGGAGTCTTCCGAGAAAGCCGAACGGTGTCATAGTAAGATACAATGTGACCCAATTAATAGATGGACATTTTGAATCGATCTTACCTAAAGGAAATTTAGGAGAGATGATGATGGTAGAGGTAAAGAATTTAAAACCTTACACGTTGTATACATTCCGAGTGGAAGCGTGTACTCAAATTGGCTGCACTATTGGTCCTGCGGCTTCCGAGCGTACTTTACAGGCAGCCCCTGAAGGTGTAAACCCACCACGAGTGGTAGTTATCGGTGCTAGGACTATCGAGGTAGAATGGACTGAACCTACGGTAACAAATGGTGTTATATCATATTATGTGTTATACAGAAACGCATCAGTTGTGTATAATAACACTGGTCATAGCTTCATCGACAACACAGTCTCACCTGCTACATTGTACACCTACAGTGTGGAAGTATATAATGCTGCTGGAGGCACCCTCAGTACAGGTGTATCCGTAGTAACTCCAGAAAGTTCTCCCCAGGGTATACCGGTTCCAGTGTTATATCCGCTATCTTCTACTTCTATCAACGTGTCGTGGTCTCCACCGTTGATTCCCAATGGAGTGATCGTGAAGTATACAGTGTTTTATCAAGAGATAGATGATGTGATTTTTAAGGAGGACGTAGGGTTATTATTTTTCAAAATTCTTGTTGGCTTGAAAGCATTCACGTTGTATCGGGTAAGAATTGAAGCCTGTACAGTTAGAGGCTGCGGGACAGGCGATCGAGGAACAGCTCGAACTTTTGAAGGTGTTCCACAAGGACAAGCTCCGCCAACCTTCCTTTCGACAACCAGCAGTAAGATAGAATTAAAATGGAATGCACCATCTTTGCCAAATGGAAATTTAACGAAGTATAAAGTTGACCGTCGACAACCGCAAGGCCCGCCCTTTCTTATTTACATGGGCAATAGAACTGATTATATTGATTCTCAACTACAACCCTATGCTGTATACGAATACCGTGTCCAGTTCATAAATTCTGTGGGTGTGGCCGAAAGTAAATGGGTGACTCATCGAACGTTGGAAAGTATCCCGCAGGATTTCGCCTGCACCGAAAATCGATGTCATAAATAGCACAGCTGTAAGAGCAACATGGACAAATCCTGGAAGGCCAAATGGTATTCTCAAATCATTTTCTATTCGTGCCCGTAAATTTAGTCAGTTGGGCGATGAGAGAGTGGTCAAGTGTTGTATCCAGGCTAATGTTTTCACAACCGTGGTTAATGGATTTTTACCAGCCACAAGGTAACTCTATATGTTTATTTTCTTTCCTTTACTTTAAGCAACGACAACTTGTCGAGTCCGAAGTTGCTTGGTACTTTTTGTTGATTGTATCGCAACTTTTAGTAACAAATGTAACAGCTCTAAATTTAATTTTGTTTGATTCATGTTGTTTCTGAAAAATAAAATTTCCAAAAAATTGTCTCACTCTTATAGATACGAATTTCAAGTTGGCGCGACCACCTCAGCAGGTACTGGGTATAGCGGTTGGACGATTGAAAGAATGAAAGAAGCCCTTCCTAGTGGCATACCTATTTTGAAAGCAGACACCAACCCAGACGGAAACAACAACGGGCGAAGCATGGAGGTATATTGGGATCCTCCCGAGATTAGCAACGGTGTTGTGCTTAACTACATTCTATATGAGGAGTCTGTGGTAGTGTATCAAGGATTGCAAAGGAAGGCTTTAGTCAGAAGGCGATTACCATTCACGAATTACACATTCCAATTGGCTGTTTGCAACTCTGCAGGCTGCAGAACGGGACCCAAGCAAGTTCTCACATCTGGTGAAATCATTCCAAGAGGATTAATTCCACCAACGAGTAGCTTTTCTAACTCGACTTCAGTTTTGTTACAATGGAGACCACCACTCTCCCCAAATGGTAAAATAAATCTGTACCAAGTTATACGTGAGCAAGTTGCAAAGCTCCGGCGGAGGAGAGCGGAAGTTATCATCCACTCAACCAATAATACAAATATAGCAACATTTAGCTACCTAGATAATTCCCTGCAGCCATTCACAAGCTATCGCTACAAATTACGCGCGTTCAACAGTCAAGGAAGTGTGGACAGCGACTGGTTTGCTATCACCACATCTGAGGATGCACCTCAACATCTGTCCAGTGTCAATGCAACAGCGTTAGTTGGACCAAGCGTACTGCTGGAATGGCTTCCACCTGCTCAACCAAACGGTATCATTCGTCATTATGACATATTGAGAAACGAATCCCGCATTGACAGCACTTCGGCAACGTCGTATGTAGATAAAACTCAAGAACTTAAATGGAACACGCTATACTGGTATCAAGTGTCGGCTTGTACTCTTGCAGGCTGTACAAAATCACGACATGTGACTGTCGTAACAGTTCAGTCAGCTCCAAAGGATATGCTTCCTCCATCATTAGTGGCGCTCAGCCCAACACGTGTTGAAGTAAAGTGGCAACCGCCTTTAACACCAAATGGCAAAATCAACATATACAAGTTATTTTTAAACGATGAAGTCACGCCTCTGTTCCAAGGCGATGCGTTGGAATTTAATGCAACTGGATTGCGCACTTTTACAACTTATTCCTTCAGTGTCAGCGCTTGTACTGTTGAAGGATGTACGAAAAGTAGACCGTCATCGGTGACAACAAGAGAGGATCTGCCAGAACACATGC
The DNA here is from genome assembly GCA_030067915.1 of Hydractinia echinata. Classification (NCBI taxonomy): domain Eukaryota; kingdom Metazoa; phylum Cnidaria; class Hydrozoa; order Anthoathecata; family Hydractiniidae; genus Hydractinia; species Hydractinia echinata. The sequence goes on from JASGCC010000082.1 coordinate 415,348, forward strand.
CGAAACCTGTGTTGTACGTAATCGGAGCCACTGTCATTGATGTAAGTTGGTCTCCTCCGCAGAAACCGAACGGGGTTATTTTATATTACGTGTTACTTAGAGACAGGAATTTCATCTACAATGGAACAGACAATCGCTTTACAGATCGCACGGTATCTCCAGGTCGTACATATGGTTATATTGTTACTGTTTACAATTCTGCTGGTGGCACTACAAGTCAAGAAGCAACCAGTCCACCGACAGACCAAAGTGCACCGGAGAATGTCACAACGCCTACATTAAAAGCATTGACTTCATCATCCATTCTGGCAACGTGGACGCCCCCGGGCATTTCCAATGGCGTTGTGATAAGATACTTAGTTCTTTATGATAACAAAGAGATTGATGTTGGGACGGTTCGAACGCATATCGGGCGAGCGCTGAAACCTTACACAATGTACGAGTTCCGTGTAAAAGCGTGCACTTTAGCTGGTTGCACATCTAGTCAAGATGCTAGTGCTAGGACCTTGGAGTCAACCCCATCACACCAGCCTGTATCGACCTATCCGATCGCTTCAATAAAAAGTGACTCTATTGGAATCATTTGGAATGAACCTAGACAACCGAACGGGGCGATTCTGCGTTATGAACTATTTCGGAAAGGTGAAATTAACGATACTTTGGTATATAGTGGGCCAGATAAATCTGTTACCGATTCTGGTCCTGATATTACATCAGAAACAACATACTTGTATAAAGTAGTTTCATATAATAGCGTTGGGCGTGCTGAAAGTGCATGGTCTGAAGTAACGACGAGAATATCAACGGCAGTGCCGCACATGGTGTCACCTGTAACGGTTCCACCCGAAAGCATAGGAGACACTTACTTCTCAGTTATCATCACTCCTCCTGGCAAATCAAATGGTATTATACTAAAGTATGTCGTCGAATTAGTTGACTTGAGAAACGTCACAACGAATCTGACGAATTCTTTAATACTCGTTTCCGAACTTCAGCCTGTCAGCAATTACACTGTGCGGTTACATGCATGCAATGCAATCGGTTGTGGAGTAAGCAGTGACGTTTTAGTGGTCACTAAAATGACGGCACCGGACAAATTCATCAATGCTCCTCTTATTAAACGAAAGACATCAGTGGAAATTGAAGTCACGTGGTTGGAACCTTTGTATCCGAATGGAGAAATTACAAAGTGAGTAAATTGACTCTTTCTTAAATTTGAAAAAGTGTCTCATATTTGAAAATAAGCTAGGTTCCAGTTACCTGAACGTTTTTTCTTGAAATAAAAAGCAAATTATTTTATGGAGGCCTATATCTTGTGTATTGCGGTTTTAAAAATAAAACACAACAAAACCGAGTTTGTGTTTGAAATAATTAACTTGACTATACATGAAATTATTGTTAAAATTCACTTATTAACTGGTCAGCTTGATGTTTTGCACAGCGGTCGATTCGACTGGACGCACATGTCGGCATCTGTATCGCCAGCACTGATGTCTGCATCTAGATAGCATAATTTACATTGATATTTACCTTTAGATATGAAGTTCTTCTCAGGCTTGTATGTCCACAACAGATATTACCGAACTGCCAAACAAATACCAAGCGATATTCAGCTGGGACATCGAGGTCATACAACGTCACTGAATTGTCTCCATATACTCTGTACAACATCTCCGTAGAAGCGTTCAACGCCGTGGGTTCTACCAGTTCTCCCTCAACTGAAGAGAGAACTCTCGCTTCCAGTAAACTATTTTATTTAACCTTTTTACTTGCTTTAATTATATCACGAAATCTTAGAAGTGCTTAAATACAATATTGTACAGTCTCTCGTTTTGTTATTTTTCGGAATGCTTTAGATTTTATTGTCTCAGAATACCTGTGTGACGTCTTCCGTCCTATCGTTCTTATAAAAACAGAAGTACGAACATTCAAATTGTCTTTAAATACATATACGTTTTATAGGTCCTGTACTTGTTGAAAAGCCATCTGTTCGATTATCTGAAGCCTCCAAGAATACCATCATTGTCGATTGGTCTTCAGCTTTTGATTTGAGAAGTAAATTGGTACGCTACGAACTGTATGAGAATAACATATTAGGCTTCAGTGGCACTGATGTTGTTGCGTCGAGACCTAACCGCCCGGTTGGCAGTAAGTATGTCAAAGTTATGTCACCTTGGAGGGAAATGACAAATAAGATTTATTTTTATATTTGTACATTTTAGGCTATATTTACACGGTAAAGGTTTTTGTTGATGTTAACGGAGTTGAACAGACTTTAATAACAGATGAAGTGAGTATCGATGTGGGTACAGTTGCTACGGGTAGGTGGTCACTTTCACTTTGTATTCAATAGCCTGGAATGCTTAGTAAATAATATTCACCCAGTGAAAATATTTACCACCTATTTAGTGTAGTTTCTTCTGACAAGTATTGTCGAGTAAAGTGTTTCAACATATTTACGAGCATGGATCTACGATTTTATTTGTTAGATTTTTCATAGTAAGCCAGTATTAACAGAACCTAGCAAAAAGCATTTTGTTATAAAAATAGTTTCATACTGAAACACACCATCGAATCTGCCATCGAATCTGTATAGACATGACAATGCTTTTTCTTAATTTTAGCTGGTGCGCTGTCTTCGGATACTCCTTGGTATAAGACAGTCTGGTTTTTAGCCTTATGCGCTCTGGCTGGCGTATTGGCGATCTTTCTCCTTTTAGTATGTTATTGTCGCAGTTGTAAAGGTGATCGAACTGTGTACGTTCGTCAGCGCGAACCTCTACCAATCAAAAACAAGTATGGACAACGCGAGTCTTCCGTGGATGCGTTCAGCGAGAAAGCATACAGACAAGATCGAGTCAGTTCACGTAATGAATCACTTGTAAGTGAGCCGAGTAAACATTCTATAGTACATCCAGTGAAATATATCACTGCAGGATCTCCGCATTCTACCTTTTACGCCTCATAAAGTGACTAAATTTCTTGTGCAGTGACGATAATTTGCGACGAATGTTTAATCCGATGAAATATATTTAACGTGAAATAGTAATTGAGTTGCCGGCAGAGGCGACAAAAATTTTGTTTAACGGAAATTTGTTTGTGCAAAAAAGTAATATTTTCGGTTGGATTTATTTCTTAGAGTCGGTATAACACCGTCGGTTTTACCAACGAGATGTTACCCTTGTCACCGACGTTGCGATACGACAGCACGCGTGAAAGGTTCGGTCCTTTATCGGCCATGAGTGAATCGAAAATTAACGAGAATTATATCAACGACGATCTGGTGTGGGAGACAACAGCTAACGGCAGGGATTTGGACTCGGGATTGGTAAGCTAGCTGTTATTTTTACACTTACCTGTGTTGCATGTGTATCTACCAAATTACACTTTGTAGAGATGTATTTAATTGTTTTCTTTATAATTTTTTAAAGAAAAATTTAGTTTGTATCAACAGCATCTGATGCTCCTCAACAACGTGCTTTATTTATTACTATCGTATACCTGTCTGAAGAAATGAAATTTCTTCTCGCGATTTTTAACTCAAATTTTTTATAGTATGACGAAAGTCCAACTTCGTTTGATGAAGAACTAGATGACACACCGCCCGACAATGATTTAATCAGTGTCCAGCATGAACGTATACTCTTTCCGGACACGCACTTGTAAACATTAATGTAACGTGCGCCTTCAATGTGAAGAGTAAAGGTTTTTAAAATAATTTCTTAACATAATTTGAAAAATCGTCCGTCCAAACAGACATGTTTATTAGCTAGAAGTAAAATAAAAAATTTCAAATAGATATTTAAGAAAGTTTTTTATTTGTATATATCGTGACTTATTTCGTCGAGTTCATTTAAATGTACGTACGTACCCGGACTGCTTTAGTCGTGCTCCGACTGCTCCGGTACATTTAAATGTACCCGGACTTCTTTTGTCGTGCTCGGGCTGCTCCGGTACATTTAAATGTGCCCGAACTACATTGGTCGTGCTCGGGCAGCTCCGGTACATTTAAATGTTCGAAGAATAAAAAACAAGATTGTTGATATATAATTTTTTTTAGTAATATATTTGTAGTTGTAAGTATTTTTAATTTGCATTGAATTTTATTATTAGTTTAATATTCGCGCGTTTTTTACTAGCTATTATCTTTTATTTCTGCGTTTTTCTGCCATGTTTTTTACTTCCCGTGTGTCGCAGATTTTTATTAACGTTTTAAAAATAATCTAAATCCTGTGTAATTTTTTTAAAAGGTTTTAAAAATAATAGTATACCAAATAAATAAATTTAACATCAGAATTTGTTTATATACCGCCGGCCTCGTTATAGAAATAAGTCAGGTACTAAGAAGTCAAACTGTTTTCAGTGACCATTGCTTACGTCAAGAGCGCGTTCTTGAAGTACTAATGTTTTGTGTAAAGCATGCCTTTGTTTAAATAACTTTAAATAATGCTTTTTCACTTTTATACCTTCTGAAAATAGATTGAATATGTACGACTCAAGAATTTTATACGTTGAATAAACTATAATCAAAATAAATAGTGAGTTCCTTCTTTTAAATAACATGACCCCACCACCCTTCCCCCCAAAGGAATGTGTTTGTTGCTCCAAGAACTTTGTAAATCAAAGGTGCAAAAGAAGAAAAAAGTTGAATTTGAAATGTCGATAAATTCAATTATTCAAGAATCGATGGTGAAGGTTCGCGAAGCATTGGCGTTATTGGATTCCTTGATGAAATTTTTTTTGCAAGTCAGTAACCAGTATCAGAAAACTCTCACAGCGGAAGGAGTTACTTCGGATGAGCCATGGGTGAACAAAGTGGAATTTATCTCTCAAGTCATGTGCCATCAAGTGGCTGCGTGACGCAGAATGGAAAATGCGACAAGTTCAAGCTGGAAAAGGAAAAATCACCAACCTTCGTGCCGAAGCACGAAACAAGTCGTGAACAATCTCTGGCAGAAGCACTGCAAAACGTGCTGTTATCCAAAAGCCTAAGACAAGTGGGTATATATTCGCATCTTCTATAAAATGTTTCGGCGACCCTTACAGAATCTTGACTACCTTAAGTGTACAAATCTGCGCGATTTTCGCGAACTTTGCCCAAATTCGCGAAATTAAATCCTCGCAAAATATTACCAAATGGGGAATATGCGAAAATAAATCCTCGCGAAATTTTTGAAAAGCCTCGATTCGCGAAAATAAATTCTCGCGAAATTTTTGAAAACCATTGATTCGCGAAAATAAATCCTCGCGAAATGCAATTTTTTTTAGCTCGCGAAAATAAATCCTCGCAAAAAACTGTACACTTAAGGTAACAAAAGAAATTGCGTACTTTGCTGAACTGAGATGCATACTCCTAAAGTGAAACAGCTTGGTCGAAGGGAAATATTGAAACACACCGGACGCGCCTGATAATCTATGCATGATTGTCACCAAACTGCCTAGCACTAGTAGAGACAGTTGGAATCGAAGACTTTGACACTAAGAAGTCAGCAAGTCAAAGAGTCGGCGCTCAGTGATCTGCTGGATTTTGTCGACCAAGAATGCACTTTGACGAACGATCTACTGTTCTCCAGAGACGTACTGAACCAGATGTCAAACCAACAACATAAGAATGGTGAAGAATTGGATGGAAAGTTCAGACAGGTGAGAACATCCACACCTCAAATGGATAAATGTCGAGCTTGCGAGAAGAATCATGACCTTGAAAAGTGCAAAGCATTTATCGACAAAGCTATCAGAGACAAATGCAGATGGCTCATGAAACAACGTCTTTGCTTCAGATGTTATGGATTTAGTCACGTCGTCAAAAGAAACATCCGATTGGATTGCATGAGTATCGTGCAACCAAACATGAAAACAAGAAAACTCAAGACGAAGCAAGCTCCGATGGAACTTCTGAACAAGCTGGAAATATCAAGAACTACAGTATTGGTTTGTCAAATTCATCTAAGAGACCCATCTGCATGTACGTCGTTACAGCGATCCTGTGATATTCAAGCGCAATGGCCGACATGATGACGTTTGCACTTCTCAACAACTGTAGTTAAAGTACCTTCATACACGAATTCAGTGTAATAACACTCACTGCAGAGAAAACTGAAAAATCTATCTTTAAGATTTCCCATCCCAGGATGACGTAACAGAGCAATTGCGTGGCGATTGTGATATGAGAATCGATTTTCTGATTAGTGCAAATTGTTCTCGTGCATTGGAAGCCGAACATGTCAAGTGATGATGGAAGACCTTACGTATTCAAAACTAGACTTGGTTGGTGCGTTGTTGGATCAACAGGGAGAATTCCAAACGAACCAGCAACGTTTTGCTTGCAACAAAATCAATGTGACAGTACTCTGCAAAAAAGGTGCTGCTCATCAATTCTGCATCGTAAATCAATGGAAAAATCGAAGTGTCGATGACATGCTTCGACTAAGTTACAGTTTGGATAATATTGAAGACACAACAAACAACGATGATCTTGAAGTTTCTCAAGAAGATCTGTAAGTTATGGAAGAATTATGAAGTTCCCCTACCATTCCGCCGTGCAAAATCAAAGCTTCCAAACAGAGGGTTCGTGGCCAGACGACGTGCAGAAAGTTTGAAACGCAAATTCACTAAATATACCGAATTTCATAAATAATACTCAGCCTCATGAACGACATGCTTTGCAAGGGATATGCAAGGCCAGTTAAAGAATCATATGGAAAGTCATGGTACATTCCTCGTCATAGCGTATTTCATCCGGCAAAGAAAATAATACGCGTTGCAAAATATTGTGGTACTTTGCTGAACAAAGAATTGATGTCTGGTCCTAATTTGACAAATCAGCTAATGGAAGTGCTGATGCGATTCCACAAATAATATATCACTTTCATAGCAGACATTGAGGCGATGTTCTACCAAGTGAAGGTACCAGACGAATAGCGTGGATATCTACAGTATCTTTCGTGGCCAGATGGACATTTTAACATTCCTTAGATGTTTTATAAAATGTGTGTACATATCTTTGGCGGCACATCGTCTCCAAGTTGCTGCAATTATGCACTGCGACGAACACCTACAGATGTTGGTGATCTGCTCAAGTCAAAGTCTCATGTTCAATCTTCAGTGGCTCTTATTGTGAAGCTGGGGAAATCTGAACGAAAGGAGGCTTTCGTCTTATCAAATTATCAGCAACTGCGTCGAAGATACCTGAAAGTGTGAGACAAAAAGGAGTGAAAGATTGCGATCTTGCATTGACGAAATTGCCGTTTGATCTTGCACTTGAGTGTGCACTGGTGCATAGAGAATGATTGCATTGGAATCAAAATTAGTCTTCAAACTCAACCAGCAACAAATTGAACGGCTACTATGCACTATCAATTTTATTTACGATCCATTTAGTACGGTTGCACAATTTCTCGTCACTGGGAAAAAAGTCTTGCACAGATTATGTCAATCAAATCTTGGCTTGGACGATCCCATACAGCCAGTTTTCATGAATGGACGCCGTGGAAGAAGAATTTGTATTTTCTTGAAGAAATAACAAACTTTACCTCTTTGACTGTTGCAAATCCAGTTAGATTTAAAACAGTCAAAGAAATCAGCCCAAAGCGAAATAACCTATAACAAGTTAGTTACATCAGAGTGGTAAATAAATACGACAAAATCCATTGCGCACTCGTGATAGGCAAGGCAAGACTTACACCGTCGAAAGCAATCGATCACAATGCCTCGACTAGAATTGGTCAGAGCAAAGGTTGGCAACATGATCTGAAAAAAAGATTGAGTACTAATTTGACTACGAATCCTACCGGTCAGAAAATAGCTCGAAAAGCTTCAGATTGTTCGTCGTTAATCGCGTTGCGCGTAATCGAAAACTGACTAATCCAGACCATCGACGTTATGTAATAGCAAAGTCAAATCCTCCAGACTATGCTTCAGGAGGGCTACAACCTACAGACATCAGCAAAAAACTGGAAAGCATCCAAGTTTTTGATGATGATCCCGAGATAAAGGTCATCAAGAATGATTTAATTGCCCATTTGGAGAGCAAGCATTCCGATTGGAAGAAATTTTTCTGAGTCTGGAGCTACGTTCTACTATTTGTGTAGAAATTGAAATAATCCGTATCCTCTCTAATTCGGTTTGTACTTAGCTTAATCCTTGATCGACCACCATAAGTGAAGCAAATAACTTTTACGGTGTTTTTTGTATGCCTCACTTATCTAACCACACAGGCAGCAAAACGAATTTAATTCGCTGCCCCAGACATAGAACAAACAACGTAACAAATATTATTTGCTGCCTCACTTATCAAATCAAAATAAAATGACCGAAATGGTAGCACCACCAAATGCCTCCCCCCCCCCCCAAATTTACAACCTGTGTCTGACGATTTATGGACGGTTTACAGTTTGGAAATTTACAATGAAATGGTTTCTGATATCTGCTTTTGTTGTAGCATTTGGCAAATAAACAAGAAAACATAAAACGAGTTCCTTGTTTCACATGTTTTTTTTACTACATTTTTTTTACATGAAATCGTCATATCTTCCCTTACCTAGAATACTAGCATCCTAAGTAAGAATAAAACCACGACTCTCGTTGTCAAAAAGAAAAGTCAGTACTTTTATGTGGTAGTTAAAACTCAAAACATTTGATTGTACAAGGATATTCAACAGGTCCATGAATTTTAACATTAAAATTGACATTGATTTCACCAGGACACTAACCAGAAATTAGCTTTATGAGGAAACAAGATGTGTTTATCACAAAGCCCTTTAGATATGACAAAGTGACTCGCTTTTAAAACAAAACGTGACACAACACCTACTGAGGAGTTCTATTTGAAAGTTAGCTAGTACAAAATTACAAACAAACTACGGTACGTAACGGATGGCCGACTAGGGAGCGGGTAATTTTCCCCTTTTTGCCCCATTCTACAATTTTTATTTTTGACATTCAATTTACATTCAACGGATTTGCATTCGACCAATTCAAATTTGATCAAATTGCAGTCGACCAATTTTATATTCGATCAATTTGCATTACAATAATTTAACCTAAATTTAATTACAAATTTAACTCTTCTGTCAGTGCTGGGAAAAACACGAAAGAAAACTTGATTAACACCTGACAGAATTATAAAATTCAGATCAAGCCACACAGAGAGAAAGGGTCCTATTTCTAATTATTTTTTTGTACAGCGGTTCAAAGGCTTTAATCTGTCTTAGTTTATATTTTCTCGCTTCATTATTTCATGGCAAAATAACCATTTGATGTGGATAGGGGCTTTCACATTATTCCCGTCATATTTAACAAGATACATAGCTATCAAGGTATTGGAAAACTGTGAGTTGACAGGAAAAAAATGCTGGAGTTACAACTCTCAACTCAATATATGTTTACTTTTTATCTTCATATATTCTTTATAATTCAAATATTTCGCACTATTCCAAAATCATTGTTTCTACCAGCACATGGTATTCACACGTAACACATGTTTTCTTTATAATCGATGTGATCTGTGAATCAACTTTTGAGTTGCTGTGGAAACGCTACGAGTTAAAAGAAACACTTACAAATAAAAAGTGCTTAAAGATGATGTCAATAACTACCACAAGGTAACATTTTCTCCAAATGAAACACGCAAATATATCTTCAATTGTGTAATCTATATCTAATTCTATCTGCAGGTCTCGGAGGTGTTTTTCAATATTGTTCCCTATTGCAGCGATTATCATTCTCATATTGTTTTATAACCTGGACGTAAAACGTTTGTTTATTTCTCATACGTACTCCCAGCAACAAAACTCTGGCTTCGAGATTCGAAAGTCAAATAATAAGGAGATCTGCAAGAATATAGAAGATGCCACACAAGGGAGATGGGAGTTAAAACCAAATTTAAGCCGTTTAAAAATCAAAGAAAGGGAGCGTTTGGATGTCGAGACACGTCTTTACCAGGCCTGGCCAGCTCAAGTCTTCCGCAACGATTCTAGGTAGGCTACTGTATCGAAATGTTATAATAATGACATTGTGTTTTGTTTTAAATATTGGAATAAAATGACCTGAAAGTGTTCCGACCGTATCAATGATCAACCTCGATCCCAGGGCTTTTTTACTCTTTTTGATATCGGGACAGCGTTATAAATAAAGAAACAAAGAGCACGGGGGTCGAGGTTGAGCAATGACTGAATTCTCTGACAAATATTTTGAATAGAATACATTGAAACTATGCCGAAAAGTCGTTCTCCATTCTATCTACATACATGGTCACTATGGTAATAGCGAACCTATTTCCTCTGCAGGTGCGGAAAACAGGGTCCACTTGGTTATCGTCTACTTGCTCAATGTGATGCTCAAAGTGATAAACCATGTTGCCATCACTCATCTGGACGATGTGGGAATGGACCTGAATTTTGTAACTGTGATGAGTGTACTGACCAAAGAAAATTTATCTCAGCCGAACTTGGAAGCTGGATTCCAAACACGTGCACGTTAAAATCTATTAAACGTGACAAAACTTGTCGATTTTTATTTGAAAATGGCCTATCGTTGAATTTCATTGGTTGGTTATTATTTTTGCACGTGTTATGTACGTTCACTGAGTCATGACGGGCGCAAATTCTCTCTTTCTCTCTCTGCCTGATTAAAACGGTTTTTTTTTTCAATGGCTGTTTGGAACGTGCGAAGCCTCCATACAACGTCTGAGGTTGATATTTATATTTTATCTGATACTCTTTTACATGTTCTAGGTGATTCCCTCATCAAGCATATCTTTACCATGATGCTTCTCCTTCTTACTGATAATTATGCTCATGGAGCTCTTCATTGGAATGCTACACACGAAGAAAAGAAGCTGTGTGAAGGAGAAAAACAGATAATTAATAAAGTATGCAGCATAGAAACAGTTCCCATGACAACAGATAGACTCAAACCGAATAGCGTTTGTGATGGGAAAGTGAATGTAAAAGTGGATCTTGTTCAATTTTACAAGCGAACGCTAACTCCTGACATCATCAATAAATTAAAATCCATACTAAATTTAGAAAATTATTGGGTAGTTACAGGAGTTGGTTTACATTACCGGTTAGATTTTACCGCTGTAAAAACAGAATATCTAGACAAGGTTTGGGGAATTTTAAGAGGTTCGCATAATGGATGGCCGAAAATTATTTGGATAGGAATCCATGGTCAACATGGTTTCTTACGCATGCAAACTGGACCGAATAACAAAAGAATACAACATTTCAACCAGAAAGTAAATGCTTATTGGAAGAAAAGGAATGTGACCGTCATTGAGACTTTCGATATGAGTACAGGTGTAAGAAGTTACGACGGTGTACATTACGGATTTGGTTTTAATCGTTTGAAACTTAAAATATTATTAAATCATTTTTATCAAATTTATAGAATGTAAAAATAAGTAACATATAAGTCAGGTAGTGCTGTTTTTATTGCTTACAAGGGATGCAGAGCAGAGATGGAGTAGGGATAGCGTATTCAGTTTTGTTATCATAAGTTTCAATCCCCTACTTTAAATGTAGTGTTGTCATCCCATTTGGAGCTCAATACTAACCGCGAACCGGCTTGTGTCGCAGACAAGTTAGACCTATGTCCGTATCCATAGCGATGCAAAATAGTTTTAGTCGAAGGAGAAGGAAGAGCCAGTTGTTAGAATGGAGTCTTCAAGGATGCAAAACTTCCTGTTACTTACTTTAGCTTAAAAAGTTAAAACTATTACTAGGTGCAATTGGTTTATTATAAATCACTACGTCATGCGGAACATATTACAATAGCCTCATATTCGTTTGAAAATCATAAGTAGAAAGCAACGATCGTTGAAGGTGAGCGAGCTTTGAAGCTCAAACTTTATCAAATAATATTGTTAGCTATGTTGTGATTATTTAAAGAATTAGGATAGGAGATTTTTACTCGTTATATTTTTATGCTCAAGCAAGTAAATTATTATTTTATAGCAGACACTTTAACATCAAATCATTACGAAATATTTAAACAAATTTGTTTTCAGAAATGACTTTGTTACAAAGAGATAGCGAATTAGATAAATTGAGTCATAGCTACAATCACCCACATAAATATTGAGACTTTTCGATTTTTGACAAAAAAAAATTCACAAACTCGCACCACAAGTCTTCTCAAACTCGACGTACTGCCTCCAGGCTCACGGAACTTCATAGGGTCTTAGGAAATTCTGAATTCAACTAGTGAAACCGAAAAGTTCACTAGAACGAAGCCTTACAGTGCTGCTATAGGCTAATTATAGCTTTTTACATGTTTAAACCGTCTCAGTTGGAAAAATGGACATTTGCGTCAACGGCCATTTCTGGTTTTTTAATAGAATTTCTAGTTTGTCTCAAAGATTATGTGGATGGTTGTAGATGATATGATGACTGCTGCATCTTTTGCATACAGTGTAGGTAAGCTATTCTTAGATCTGTCTGTTGCTGGAACAGAAAAGGACTGTCCATATTAGACATTCTACCCGTCACAGATTTGAAGTTCAGAAAGTCATGTTACGAGACAAAAATATTTGTAGTCAGTATATTATGACACAGCAGTTTGTTAGCTAGAAAATGACTGAAACTTATTCATCCTTAACAAAATACCTTTTGGCCGTAACCAAATCGATCCTAAAAAATATCATGCGTCCAAAATTGTTAATGGTAAAAAAACACAATTAGCTTACGATCTTTATTATAGTGTAATACTGCGTTTGACTTCAGCAAATTAATCCAGATTTATGTGTCAACTTCCTAAAAATAGAAATTTATACGGATTGCGTTTACACCAACCTCGTACCCAGGGCATCTTGTATCTTTTCTGACCCCGGGACGGCGATATCACATGCATTTTGCGCTTTTCAAACAGCCGTGGAAAGAAACGGTCAGGAACAGAACAGAAAATTTTCTGCTAGTAATTTCCACTTTATATTTCAATACAGAAAGAAAACACAATTTGCGCAATTTTCACGAAATAAAGCAATCTGATTGGCTTACTTATTTTCTACCTGTCGTTTCCGCACAGGTCGCAAAAAAAAGTTGAGCTTGATTTTACTTTTCCTGGAAAGGAAGGGACACCTGTAAAGGTTATGCTTATCCAAAATGTTTTTGCAACGTACCGATATTTAAGTATTGTTCTATTGATGTTGTTGGAAACGTTGTCGAAGAATACCTTGGTATTCCGCGCGTACTATTTTTTTTGTACTAGCCCAAAATAGTTATGTACTAGCTGCACTGCTTGTTAAAAATGATTTTGAGGATGATATTTGTCCAAATTCTTGTTGCGCGAAATTCATATGTTCAAAGTTTAAATTCAGATCTGGTTCACAAAATTTTTTAACGCGAAATTATCATCAATAAAGGATAATGTTTAACTAAGAGGTTAACGACAAGCTGTTAAGTGTGCGTTTCTTTTTTACAATCTCGAGTTTCGCAGAAAAAGTTAAAATTGCAAATGCAAGCTAAAATGGTGAATAAATATATTCAGTTTCAGCAGAGGATTAAATGCTTTTTGCAAACCCAGCAAACTTCCTTAGGCAAATATTACAACCAAACCGACATAATTTAAACAATTAGGAACACCAATTTCTTTTTTAAAAAATTTTAAACTTTTATGAACTTTTTATCTTTTTAAGCTAAGCGCTTTTTTTAAACATTTCTTACTTTCTCATTTTTTAAGAAAACGATCAAAAGTGAAAATATCTTGACACGTTTTCCACATCGCCATAATTACCAACACATGTCTTTTGAACATTTTTAAACAATATTATAGTTGCTATGGCAACATTAATAAATTTACTATTACATGAAAAGAAAATTGAAGCATTAAAAAGATGGCAAGAAATTTGATCAGGTAAATTTTATTATATTTATATTTTCCATTTTAAAATTAATATTTATATATATTTATTTAAAACAATATAGAAGGGAATTACAGAAAAACCTTCCAGTTTCGTCAACAGCCTCGGCTTCGCTCCATTTTTACACAGCGATACCTAAACTACAAGACAAAAGACCGTGCAGAAATAATGACTTTTACTAGTATTTTTTTATTTTAGATGAAATATTACATTCATGTTCTTTTATTGTTTCTAATATTTTAAGCCTCGTCGGCTTCTGTAGGGTCACGAAAAGTAATACCGAATTGGAATTTCCAGCCCTTAGGCACCTTCGAAATAAACTCTTTTTCTTCCAATAGCATCTGCTTCCATAGAGCAATAAGAAAGAGTAAACACATTTTTACAAACGTTTTTCGGAATATGCTCGGCAAAAATTGTTCTTCTATAGAACCTGTTTTGTTTTGTTGTTGCAACAGTATTTTGGTCTTCTGTATTTGTCAGTTCGCTCTCACACTTTCTTACACTACTTAGAGAACTCTTAATGTTAATATATGCTTGTTATTCTCCCGCAAATATGTTCCAGCTTGATCGAACTTCTCAGCGGTCCAAAGAAACAATAATGTCATATACTGAGGAAAAATAAAAAAACTATTTATAGCAGACATTTTTTCGCGCCTTCTAGTGTCCACTATATAAAGGTTTTACTGGGACAAGGTTTATAATTTCCTTTTCCCTAGAACTTCTGTATTATAAATTAATATTTTTATTATGCGTCGTCACCATCCACATTTCTCGTTATTCTTTCTTTCAGAATCTACAAGTATTCTCAAATATTGTTCCTTATTTTGGCTATCGCCTTTGTTTTCAAGTATTATGGCTTGGACGTCCAGTTTCTGCTTTCAATTCAGCTCTGCAAACATCAGATAAATTCTCGTATACCTGTGTTATACATGCACAAATTTGGAAAACAAAAGTCAAATAAAAAAAATATTTGTAAGTATCTTAACGAGGCAACACAAGGTGGTTGGGAGTTGAAACCAGATTTAACACGTTTTGAATTGAAAGAAAGGGAGCGTTTGGACATTGAAACACGCCTTGTCATGGATTGGCCAGCTTTGTTATATCGAAATGACACTAGGTAGGTTCGAATACCGTAAAATGCCGAAATCAAGCGCAGCGCTTATCAGTGGTGATAGCAACATTTTGATGCGCTTATCTGAGGATGCGCTTATCCACGGGTGCACTTATAAACGAGTATAAAAAAAGTGCAATGAAAAAAAGAATTTTTTTTCGATGATGTATATTCTTTTGTGTATCATTTTGTACATTTTATATTCCTTAATCTTCATCAGTTGTTGAATCGTCAGAAGAAATATCAGAACGAATATCCATACTCAACACCATCTGTGTCAGAGGATTCTGAATCATCATCGTCACTCATTAAGTGGAATTCGCTTTCTGGTTTTGGCATAATGTAGCCTTCTAAACCTCAATTATTAACAAGATGGTCTTCCGATCCGTCGAGACTGTTTGATATTCCATCAAATGGTTGTATTGTGAAGCCGGTAGAAAAACTTGAAGGACAAGATTTTGTTTCCAATGATGAATGAATGGGGAATTTTATGGATGAAAGCAGTCATTACTGGTGAAAAGCGTCGTGAAGGCACTTGGGTCCCTGGAGGAGGGAATAAACTTCCGTGTACATATTATATATATGCTGCAAAAATTCATAAAAACTATATCCGAAACAAAATTAAAGAAGCAGAAAACATCTCGCATTTTAAGTGAAACAAACATTTTATTCTATATCTCTTTTCCCTATATGCGCTTATCTGAGGATGCGCTTATAAACAGGAATAAAATCTTGGTAAGGATTTGATGACGCTCGATTTCGGCATTTTACGGTATATGTTACAGAGATTGTGATAAATTCGAGAATTTTGCATATTAACAGGTTATTATGCATAATGACAAGAACCCTAACCCTAGCCCTTATACATAATACCCGGAAGAATATGCACAATTTCTAATACACCTTTCACGAATCAGTTTTCTTTGATGATGTACCGCTGCTATTTCTCAACTTTTTCAAACGAAATCAATGTGATTTTCTGATCTTGTAAAGTATATCCACGTGTCCTCAATCACTCCCACTCTCTTTTAAGTTCCTCCTCTAAAAACGCCCTTTCTTTCCATTTTTTTTTAAAAAAAACGAGGCCTGGGTGCGAGGTCAAGTTTGGATACATGCAAGAGTTCTTTTTAAGTGATATTGTAACATCCATCTTTTGAGGTACAACTGTTAATAAAAATCCTTCAGAAGTTTTTTGACTTAATAACGTAAAGTGGATAATTATAGATCGGAGGATAATTTAAACGATATCAATACACTGTTTTGCATGGCAAGTTATGTAGACATCTGCCTCCACACAATACTGGGATATCAACAAAATGACTTCTTTAACTTTCGCTTTAAGAATCTCAGCAATTAACGACCAGAGGATGATGAAACGTTTTTATGAACTTGCACTGACGGAGTGGACATTCTATGAATATTTTAAATCCATGTCAAAGTAATTTATAATCTCGCGAACAGATAACTTAGGTAGCTAGACTGTTCCAGATTCTGAAATGTATTATTCGTATCTCTTGTGTAAACTTTAACTTCATTTTCTCAAATTAAATAAACTGTGTTGTTTTACGTCAGGTGTGGTACCCAGGGTCCACTTACTGGTTATCGTCTACTTGCTCAATGTGATCCACAAAGTGATAAACCGTGTTGCCATCATTCGTCTGGACAATGTGGTAATGGACCTGACTTTTGTAACTGTGATGAGTGTACTGACCAAAGAAAATTTATCTCGGCTGAACTAGGAAACTGGGTTCCAAACACGTGCACGTTAAAAGAAGTCAGCCACAATGAAGCATGCAAGTTCTTGTCTAAAAAGGATATATCACTGGTTTTTATTGGTTAGTTTGTTATCTTTTCTGGTTTATTTTTCATTTCGCAGGTACTTTTTATTATGCTAAATAAAAAATATGTTATGAAAAATTTTAGTATCAGTAAGTGAATCCTGGAGGCACAAAATACACAAGCCCAAAATTAATTAAGCGGTACTTCGTCTGCATTTTTGTTAATCACCTAACTCTACAACATTTAAGGGCTGCTTATATAAGAAGCGAGACGGGACGATTACCGAGACGGGACGATTACCGAGATGGGACGATTACCGAGACGGGACGATTACCGAGACGGGACGATTACCGAGACGGGACGATTACCGAGACGGGACGATTACCGAGACGGGACGATTACCGAGATGGTACGATTACCGAGACAGGACGATTACCGAGACGGGACGATTACCGAGACGGGACGATTACCGAGACGGAACGTTTGCCGGGATTCTGCCCTCATTAATAACTACATTAAAAATTACTTATGTTTAATTCATGTCCTGGGACAACTTCGTATCATCCCGGCTGAGGCAGGATCTTTTTCTCCTTATAAACAAGCCATCCTGAGACGAACGAGATACTTTAGCATATTTCAATTAAAAGAAAAAAACCCTTTTTCCATATAAAGGCGGGACAAAATCATTCTGGCAAACGTCCTGTTCCACCTCTCATGTAAACAGCCTCTCGGTTCTTCTATGACATTTTGTTGAAAAGTTCATGTATTTAATTACTTTTTTATGCTTTTGTATATGCGTATCGAGTATCGCCTTAAGTGTACCACATAAACTATCGAGTCTTACTTCGCCCTTGCTATGTCTCGACATGAACTATCATTTATTTTTCTGCAATGTTCGCTTCGTTTCAGGTGACTCCCTCATGCGACAGTTTCACACCATGATGCTTCTCCTTCTCACTGATGATTATTTAGAAGGAAGTATTCCGTTAAACGCTACATATGAAAAGAAAAAACTCTGCAGAGGAGAACAACAAATAACAAATAAAGTGTGCAGCGTGGAAATAGTTTCCAAGACAACGGATGAACTCCCATTAAATAGCGTTTGTGGTGGGAAAGTTAAAATAAAAGTGGATCTTGTCCAAGATTACCATCGGACGCTAATTCCTGACGTCAGCAATAAATTAAAATCCATACTAAATTTAGAAAATCACTGGGTGATTGCAGGGGTTGGTTTACATTACCAGTTAGATTTTAACGCTGTAAAAACAGAATATCTAGACAAAGTTTGGGAAATTATAGGAGAGTCAAAAAATGGATGGCCGAAAATTATCTGGATAGGAATACACGGGGTACATGGTTTCTTACGCATGCAAACTGGACAAAGTAATGCAAAGATACAAAATTTTAATAAAAAAGTGAACGAATACTGGGAGGAGAGGAATGTGACAGTCATTGAAACTTTTAACATGAGTGTGGGTTTAAAAAGTTATGATGGCCGCCATTATGGATTTGGTTTTAATCGATTAAAAGTTCAAGTTTTGTTGAATTATCTCTATCAAGCATATAATTAAAAAAGAAACGAATATTACCATAGTATCTATATAATGACTGTAGGAGGAACAACGTATTTTTTATTAAAGTTTATAAAAAAAGCTAATCAAGTTATTGATTGGCATTCTTTAAACGACATAATTCTTTTTATAAGCATGACATTTATAAGCATCTGTAGACTTAAATTTGGTCATTTTCAAGCATTATGCGAAGCCTAACAAAATTTTGTCAAGTTTTAATGTTTTTTGTTTCGTGAGCATTTTTTCATTACCCCACTATCAAACCTTTTCTGCTACACTAGTCAAAACACCTCTGTGCAATAGCTGTCGCACATTTTTAAACATCGATAAATACCCCCCACCTAATATTCGCTGATACCTCACCTACCTGATGCATTCTTGAGTATCTGCATATAGTTGTGTGTATATATCGATGTTTCCAACGTTACTTTGTTACTAGTCTTTGACACCAGTCATTTTTCGCAGTTATCATTCTATAAGGGTTTTCCCATGTCTTGAGTAGAATAACGGAAAAGCCCTACTCAAACTACCACCATTGTTTCCTAGTTGGAGGCTCAAGAATGTACATTAAATGAGAGCGTTATATTTGTCCATCAGAATGAAAAATCCAATGCAGATTCCTATAAGAAAGATGAACACGAGAAAATCTCTTTATTAAAAGTAGCAAAAAGACCATCAGGAACAGCTCCAGCAAAACCACCAAGGGTCTACGCACCTCCACAGATAATTGTATTTGAGCAACAAAAAGGTCGACCGGTGGTGAAAAGCAATGTGGTGGGTATGGTATGACTGGCTGATTAAAGCTGTGCCGAAACCCTAAAAGGAACGAGTGAAAAGTGTTTGCAAAAGCTTCAAGAGCAAGGTGATGGCTTTTTATGATACATAAAGGTCCTGAAACGATCTACACTCATTGAAAAAGATGAAGAAGAGGCAAATGGGGACTATGATTTGTTTCATACCATGTGCGCCCAGATCAGGAGGCATGTAAAGCATTCAGTTTTATGAAAGAGTGGGTTTACCATAGATAAGGTCCTGCACCATGACGTAGACTTCCACAAGCTACGGCCTACTCGGGAATCTTCATACATCAAGGTACCTGCATGGATCTTCCCAAAAAAGGCCATTATCAACCATCAACCCCAATAATAAGGCTGATAAGGAGAGATTCGAATAGGACGTCGTAGCATGTCTGCACCACGAAGAGACTGGTAAAGACCACAAAGGATATCTAAACTACGATAGTACGTACATTACCACAACTGGCAGGATATAGAGTTCTCAACGGCTATTAATCACATATCCAATTTCAAGAAGAACAACTCGGATATCGCGGCCAACGTCTTCTACGTCACGCAAAAAAGCATAAAACACCCTGCAACGATCCGGTCACAACATCAGGCGCAGCAAACAAGCGAACCTACTGCTCATCCCAGAAAACACACTAGACCAGCATCAAAAGCCTCTCAAGAAGGCTAGGCACCGGCAACTCTAACCCTATTTGGTATGGGCTTTTTTGACCCTTGTATGTATAGGAGGGGGCACAGGAAGTAATGACGTCATAATGAGACAATGGTCGAAGAAAATATGTCTTTTTTGGAAATTCTCGTTTTTTTATATTTTTTAAAACTATTTACAGTACTGGTCAGTAAAGAAACTAATATAAGAATGTAAGATATTATTAAGAACATTTACAGGTGATATGAAGACAAAAGATTTCTTTAGGGTGAAAATGGAAATCGATCAGAATTCAAATCAACAAGAAATATTTTTTTTG
The DNA here is from genome assembly GCA_030067915.1 of Hydractinia echinata. Classification (NCBI taxonomy): domain Eukaryota; kingdom Metazoa; phylum Cnidaria; class Hydrozoa; order Anthoathecata; family Hydractiniidae; genus Hydractinia; species Hydractinia echinata. The sequence continues at coordinate 435,444 of JASGCC010000082.1, forward strand.
AAAATGGTGTTAATGGTGCTTGGTGTTAATAGCTGTCATGGAATAAAACTTGGTATATATATTAGCACATATGTCAGTAACTGCCCAATCAAGACAAATTGGATTGACTTCACTTTGTTGGCGCTCAAAATGATACGGAGGTTCTGCGACTCTTACCGATATTGTTCACGATGGTTCCCTTCGTGTTCGTACCAATTAATTCCAGACTTCCTGAAAAAAATAACAACGTTCTGACCGATGTTTGGTATGTCCACGTATAGGTTCTTGTTCAAATTGATCGTACTCTGTACGTGACTCACCTTGACACGCTGCCTCTTAGCCTCCTTTGCCATCATGGTTTTGGTCTCTTAGTAAGGATCGAGCTTCCTACCGAATAAACTACTCATATTTTTTATAGGTTGGATATGGTAAAAATAATTGCAGAAAACCCCGATTATGAGCCTGATGATAATAATTTCACATCTAAAGGAGACATCCCGGACAATGATAATCCAGACGACGGTTTTTTCAGTATACCGTCTCAGCTGCCACTAGCTTCACTAACACTCGAAGAGCAATGTATGCGGCAGAAACAGTTTTTATGGCAGAGAGAACGAACAAAGAAAACAAAGTACTGGGTATAGCGGACACAAAGGACTAAAATAGGTTTGAGATACAAAATACAAAACAACTTTAGTATGTGAATGGAGGCGAAAAAGGCACCCTGTCGGGGGTCCAGAAAGAGATCTGGGATAGAGACATAACTAAAGCAAAGAAGGATCTGGAAAAATTGCAGAATCTACGCGAGACTGTACGTGAGATGGATTACTATCCTTTTAGACTCAGACCCATCTCGCGGCGATTAAAGAGACATGACATTCAAGGAACAAGGCATTACCATTGCATCCATTGTTACACCCGTTGGTTTACTCATTTCAACCACCGTACTAGTAGCGAACGGTGGTAGCGGTGCTAGTGCTGCAGCAGGTGCTGGAGGTAGAAGTGGTAAAGGCTTTATACAAAAGCAGTTTTGGACTTGACTTGCTAAAGCTGCAACTGCCTTGCCGGGCATTATTGGAAGTAATGTTAGCTTATTCTTACCAATTGCTGCTAAAGTTGTAAAATTGGTAGCGCAAACATTGCTGATTTCATGGCTCTTGTTGTGGGATATATGGGAAGAGCACAGCGCATTAGCGAAGCGCAGATGAAAAGCAAGAGGTAAATCGCGTAAAATCATCAAGCTTCGAATTTCGCTTGTCGTGTCGTAAACGTCACACGAAATCTTCACATCTGGGACTGCGTGGCTTTGCTCATTTCTATCCCTTCCCCTACCGGATTACCATGAGTATATATATGTGAGGATAAATCTTACCCTTGTTGTCATTAACACGAATTTGTTATCCTCGCGCTCCTCAGACTCGTGCTTGCTAATACTAGGTCCCAACTTTTTCCCTGGGCTTCGCGTAAGCTCTCCCTAGCAGAGCTTTTGCGATTAGTGCTGGCCGGACTCTGTGTTCTACATGTGCTCTGCTTCTGTTGATCTTTGGATAAACACCGATAGAAAAATACTCATTACTGATGAGAATCGTGTTTGTAAAATTCGAGATGTTACCGATGTGAAAGTTCATATCGCTTGGTATCATGTACACGCCGTAATCAACACTGAAATCCGCCTTTAACCGCACTTGAGCACATTCTGAAATTCCAAAATCTCCTTACCCGTGTCGGTGTCTTTAATTACCACTTGACTTCCAATTATTCCTGATTGGGTATTTGCTCGAAATTCAAGGATCAAGTAGGCGTAGAATCTCACACTTTGCGAGAACCGCTTAATGCCGATGCGAATAAGGTCATGACTCTTCTCAATAACCCACCTACTTCACGAGTCCTCGTCAAAGTAGCTTGACCCTGCACCAGGCAATCCCTGCGGTGGTTCTGCTAGCTACTGAAGAGGATTTCGTTACGCCGTTCTTCTTCAACGCTCAAGTTCTTGCTGGTTAAAGGGATTATTTAGACGTGTAAATCGTTCCGACCCAGGTAGTAAAACGTCAAGTTGTGGGAGAATCTTACGTACTTGAAAATATGTATGAAAGTTAAAGACAGCACGAAGCATAGGCAACTCAGGGTTTAGATGCCCCATTATGATTCTATAAGTAGAGGTAAGTGACAGAATTTAGAAAAGTTGTCCCGAGACTAAAGGGGTGGCTCTATTCCACTTATTCACCAACGGCGTATTACCAGAACGGCATTCATGGTCAACAAATATATGGGGAAATTTCACTTTTAAGAAGGAACCCTTATAATCGATAATGACATCTTGCACCGTAAAGTCATTCGCTTTATGACGATGAGATATATTCTATGCGTTGGTGCGTACTTGCTCTTGGGTTATACTAGTAAATGTTCATCTTTTCTTCTGTGAGGAAACATGAAAAAAATCTACATCACACATATTGGTAAACCTTTCCTCTTTGACAGCTACCTAGGACAGTCCACAAAGATTGCTTTAATGTCGATATCAATCCGACCTACATGGCCTAACATTTACAGTAACAACGACTTTGTCATCAGGAAGGTAGGTACCAACATCAACAAGAACGTTATTCGGATCCAGATCATCAATGGGTTGTACAGAATAGAAGACATAGCGGCACATATCAGCGAAGAAGTCAATGAAAAGGTTATAGTGTTTATCCTTAGGAACGGTACCTGTAGGCTTCGTGTAGATGAAGAATTCGCGGCCGTCATCAACTGACCGCTGCGGCAACTTATGGATCTATCTTAGCCTGCTGATGAAAAGTATTTTACTAAGTGTGACTACGACGGTCTTTACAACAGTGACGTCTACCTTCTACTACGACTTGTCTGCCTTCAGCTGGATGAAGATTCTGACCCTACTCCCGACAATTGAAGCGACCTTGTGAGACTCACTCACCTGGAACTTCGACACCCCTCTCCCCCGCTCTCTGAAAGGTTCGACAGACCGACTTGAGTTTAAACTGACGGATGAACATAGCAACGACAAAAACATGTCTCTTGTCATAATCACTATGCAAGTGTTTATAGAATAAAAATTAAAGATATGGAGCTATAGTCAACATTGCCACCAGCTGCGTCCGAGGATGACAGGAACAAAAGTCAAATCTTCAGACGTTGCCGCAAATCTTTAGGTGTTGCCGCTGTTTAGTACACTTAGTTGGCTGGGGCTATTAGGTACTAAGTTTTCAGTAAATGTCATTTCTAATATTTTACGTGTTTTTTATAAGTTTTCGGTCCATTTCGCCTGCCTTCTCTTTGCCTTTGCACTGTCTTTTCTCCATTTCTCATACCGCTTCTGTCAGTCCACTTCGTTCCCAGGTTTATTTAGTTTCTTCTCATTCTTCTCATTCTTTGTATATATTTCTGTTTTAAGCTATTAAGTAACAATCCGTTGAAAGTCCGGTTGCAGTCAGCAAATTGCCGCCATAAACCCCTAAAAGCACTATGCATAGGAACCTCTTTGCGCTTACTTTCTGCAGATGATTTTGTGCATAGTATTTACGCCTTTACTTACACACACTTCCAACCCTGAGAATTGCCGTACATTCACAAGGTCCCTGGGGTACCTTTTTTCTTGCAGAAATTAGTTTTGATTTTCCCTAAAACTCCTTCAGTTTTTGGTTAATGTGTCAAAGACATTTTCAGTAACTTGGTGTTATATAGAACTCTCCGGCATTGTGAATGTGTGAAGATACTTAATGTATTTGTAAGAAGAAAGATAAAAGCTACATTTTTTGGCAAATAACAGTGTATAGCTACAATAAGTAGTATGTGTGAATGCTATAACCATGCATACATTTTGAATTCTTCGCAGAATATCCTTACTTTTAGTGTGTAACACTCCTTAAACAGTTCTACTTAGTTATTTGAATTTACTTTTTCCACATCTGCCAACTCAAAAACACAATTTGAATTATTTCGAGTGCCTTGCTGTTAATCTAATGAAGAAAATGTTATTTCAAAAAGATATGGTGTTATATTTACCATTAATACGGTCAGGTGAATTTCCAGATAAATTCAGATGTAAAAAGTGAGACGGACGTGCGAACGGACGTGCTTTCGTAGAAATATTTTCATTTACCTTTAAAACACAAATAACGAACTTATTATCAGTATAAAGTGGTTCTATTACTTGTTGTGGTTACTGGAATTACATTGAAAGTTGTTTATTGTTTGGATTTTCATGTGGATACTTTTACAAGATATTAAAGTGTTTTTCAGTAGATTGGATTTTATTCACAGAGACGGCCATTTTCCTTCATAAAAAATGGCATCTATGATGGAGTGCTTCATTCTGTTATTGATAGTAGCTTTACACGTTAATGAGTATAACTCAACTGTGGAAAATATTCCCAAAGCAGCTATCCGCACTAACTTACAATGGAATATTAATGCAGCACGGATGAAAAGATCGAGACTATCAAAGGCAAGAACACTATATTACGCAAATACTGTCTGCACTCTTCGCCTGTTACTATCAAATGATATTGAAGTGAACCCGGGACCTACAAAAACAACAACAACAATACGTAAAGCACCGAAATGTCCGAAGTGCGAGAAAACTATTCGTTCCAACAGCAAACAAGTTTCGTGTTGTGTGTGTCAAAATCTGTATCACCTTAATTGTTCTGCGATTAGAGTGAGCAACAAGCAATCTGTTACGCCCAATGACTGGATTTGTACAAATTGCGTTCACACCGTTTTACCATTCCTCAATGTTAGATCATTAGACGACACATGCGACTTTGACGCTTCATTACCGAACGAAAACATCCTAGTTGATCACCTACAACGTATAAACGAACATCGTAACAACATATCTATCGCTCATCTTAATACGCAATCGATAGCTTCCACCTTTGACGCGTTTCATTTGATGATCAACAAATACAAGTTCGACATTCTTGCAGTGACAGAAACATGGTTGAAAGGTAGCGTTCATCAGTACAATTACGTTCAAGTCGAAGGATACGAAACTTTCTTCAGAAATCGAGAAGGGCAGAGAGGTGGTGGAGTAGGGTTTTATATAAAAGATAATATTGTCACCAGTGAACGTAAAGACTTCAACAAACTCGACCAATCAATAGAACATCAATGGATTGAAGTGCGTGGCCGAAACAAAAACACCCCATATTTAGTTGGAGTAATGTATCAACCGAGTTCTGATGAAAACATCAAGTTAGATTGGTTAGAAAACTGGACAGTTTGCTGAGTAAAATCTGTGTTAAGTGGAATGGTGTTATTATTTTAACTGGTGATTACAACATAGATCTCTTAGCTGATACAGAATCGTCTCGTAGATATAAAAATATCTTGTATTCATACTCGCTACAACAACTGATTACTGAGCCAACAAGAAAATCGAAAACACTAATTGATCACATAAGCTGTAATATACCACAAAAATTGATTCATCAAGATGTTATATATACCCATGAAATAAGTGATCATGACATGCCGTACGTTATCTTGAACATCAAAAAGCAGCGGTACGAAACCAGATATAAATGGCAGAGGAACGAGAAGGCTTTCAATCTTGATAAGTACAAAGCAGACTTTCGAAATCTCCCATTGAATCTTGTCTTCAGTTTTGATGATCCTGCTGACCAGATAAGTGTTTTGAATAAGCTAGTGTGTGACTGTATCAATGATCATGCCCCGCTTAGAAAAATTAAATTGACGCGTCCTCCATCACCTTGGATGAATGACCCGAAAATAAGCTCGTTACAAAATCACACAGAGATATTACGAATGAAATCCAAATTGAGTCAACTAGTAAGCGATCGAGAAAGCTACAATAAATCAAAGTCAAAGTTGAAACGAACCATCAAAGAAACAAGACAGACGTTTCTAAGAAAAGCACTTTCTTTAAAGCAACCAAAGGAAGTGTGGAGGACAGTTAATCAAATTCTTAAACAACAACACAAACGAATTAGACACAGCCCAACTGATATCAACCAGTACTTTTGTACTTTGGCGAGTGAACTGACCAACAAAGAAAACACTAACACCGTTAATGCCGAATTCATAGAAAACCTACCAATCAATAACAGTGAAAACTCTTTCAAAATACAACACACTAATTACAACGAAGTTAGAAATATTTTACTGAGTTTAAAGAATGACTGCTCTACTGGTTTTGATAGTGTTCCAGTAAAATATCTGAAACCAGTTGTTGATTTCGTCACTTCGCCACTTGTACATATAATTAACACAAGTATTGATAAAACAGTTTTTCCAGGTGCGTGGAAAGTGGCGAGAATTTGTCCTGTTCCAAAAATCGAAAACCCTACTCAAATTGCAGATTATAGACCAATTTCCGTGTTACCAGTTTTGTCTAAGGTATACGAACGTGTCATATTACAACAGCTTTGTGACTATATAGATAAACAGTCTTTAATGAATGAAACACAATCAGGTTACCGGAAGGGACACTCGACAACAACGATATTATTGAAACTAAGAGATGATATTCAAAAAGCTATGAATAAAAGCGAGGTAACCCTGGCTGTTTTAATTGACTACTCGAAAGCATTTGACACTGTACATTATGAAACTTTACTTCTCAAATTACACCAAATGAATTTCACAAAAGAAAGCTTATTGATAATCCATGACTATCTTTCCGAACGAAAGCAGTTTGTTCAAGTGGATGATAAAACATCAAACACGCAACCTATCCATTTTGGGGTACCTCAAGGAAGCATTCTGGGCCCAGTATTATTTAACTTGTATGTCATGGATCTGTCTCAGAATGTGTCATCTAACACAACACAGTATGCTGATGACACTGTATTATACCAACACTGCAAAATGAAAAATTTGAAAACATGTGCAAAAACACTTGAGGACGATCTGAATAGTTTATCTGGTTGGTCAACCAATCAGAACCTTCTATTTAATGATGGCAAAACGAAACAAATGTTATTCTCAACAAACAAAATGAGTTCCTATCATCATCTTGAAACAACCAACGACTGTAACATTATTCACAATGGTTGCTCAATCGAACGTAACTCAATCTCAAAAATACTGGGAATACATTTTGACGAAAATCTGAATTGGAAAAATCATATTACCAAAGTTACACAATCTTCCTATGCAGTAATTCGAGCACTTAAACAATGGAAACGATTTACTCCTTATCATGTGAGAAAGAACCTCGCTGAAACACTCATTCTATCCAAACTTAATTATAGTAATGTAGTATTTGGCCAATTACCAAAGTACCTATTAAATAGACTTCAGAGAGTGCAGAACACAGCAGCATCTTATGTTCTTGGAAGATATGTGAAAACAACAGACGTTATCGATCTTGGGTGGTTGCCAGTTAGAGAAAACATTGATTTCGCGACTGTTAAACTGGTACATAAAGCTTTACACACTGATACATGGCCAGACTATCTTCCATTACATATGAACACATTTAATCCACGTTTGGGTAATGAAATGACATTACAACATGGTGAAGCAAAAACGTTTTCTGAACAAGCTAACATATATAATGACCTACCACGTAAAATAAGAGTTTGTGAAAATTTTTACAGGTTTAAAACAGATGCGAAAGAGTATTTCAAAGACAAAGGTCTAGCGAGGCTTCTGTCATTGTGATACTTTTCTTACGTATAACTATTTTTATTTTCATCTTTAACGACTTGCTGAGATCAGTTGAATGGTACTTCAACTCTTCAATCGATTTCAACAAATTAACTTTTAGCAAGTGAATAATTTTCATCATAATTTACATATATCTTTTGTGGTTAAGCGTCCTGGTGTCTACTACCCCAATTTACTTAGCAACTTGTGCCTACTTATGTCTATTTATTCAATTTATTTAAGCTACAATTTAATTGGCGAACTTATGCACTTTTGTCTTCTACTTTTTCCACTTTCCAATTTTCTTTTGTCTCCCTGTTTTCAGCCTTTTCTCAGCGTTCTGTTCCAATTACCATGTGTCTTGACTTATCTTAAGTGTAGGATTTTATAGTATTTTATTAATTGTATTATATGTATAAATTTATCATAACTTATTTGCAAATAACTTTTAACCTTTTCTCTTTTTTTTTTTATGGAGAAGAACCATTTGTAAATAATGGAACCAAAAATACATGATTATTATTACAAATAAAACTTTATTTTAAAACGTGACTATATTTTTAAAGAACGAAATCTAAAACTAACATGTGCGAAAATATAAATACATAATAAGAGCAGCTAGAGGACTGGGGAAGATATAAACAAATATGGTAACCACATCCTCCACCCTAGCTGCCTAAATATCTTATATATCACAAATACGTGATAAACTATAAAAGTGTCAACAAATGTATAACATAATGTCTTTTATGTTTCTTATTTAAATGTTCGTTATGATATCATTTTCGTCAATGAATGTAATATTTACTTCTTCTTTCTTTTCAGCTTCGTCTTTCGCTAATTCAACAGGATAAAGTTTGTTTATCGGTCTTCTTATCGTATTTGTGTTTCCATTGAGAACATATCTAACGACAGCTCCCCGTTTCTTGCCGTCACGTGATGGTACGAACTCTTCAACGACTCCCATTTTCCAATTTTGTCTCGGTTGCTTTGCTTCATCAATTAAAACAACATCGTTGATTCGAATAGAAGTTTCACCACGTGATTTTCCAACTCTGTGGTATTCGCGTAACTCTGTCAAATATTCGCATTTCCATCGATTCAAATAGTGGTTTATGATACGTTGCAAATGATCATAACGTTGACACAAATCTTTTTCATTTCCATCGCTATCTATTTGCGAGGCTTCCAAATTATTTTTTCTCCCAAATAGTAAATGGTTAGGTGTTAATGGTTGCTCACCTATGTTTTCATACAAAAATGTCAGCGGTCGGTTATTAATAACTGATTGAATTTCAGATAGAACCGTCAGTAGTTCTTCATACGATAATCTGGTATTGTGTAAAGTCTTCTTTAAACAACGTTTAACGGATCTTACAAGTCTTTCGAACATCCCTCCCCACCAAGGAGCGGCTTCTAAATTAAAATGCAATTTAATTCCTCGATTTGACGAAAATCGTTGCGTATCTTCTGCAATGAATTGACTACCATTATCAGAAATAATTTCAGAGGGAACACCTCGTTGACTGAAAAATCGGCGAAGACTACGAATACAACCTGAAGACGAAGCATCAGGAACTAAATCCAAATGTAAAGCTCTGGTACTGGTACAAGTAAATAAGAACACCCAAGCTTTATACATACTTCCACCATGATAAACATTTCGAACATATAAAGGTCCGGCATAGTCGAGACCAGTATGTTTAAACGGATAATGATTGGATAGTCGTGATTTCGGTAATGCTGGTGAAACAGGATACGCATAAGATTTCCCTTCATAATAACGACATAAATAGCACTGTCGAATTAACTGCTTTATGTAATTTCGTGCTTTTGGAATCCAAAATTTCGATCTGATGGCATTAAGTGTTTCTTTCAAACCATTATGCAAAACTTGAACATGATAATGCAAAATGACTAGCTTTGTTAAAGGATTGTTTTTCGGTAAAAATAACGGAAACCTAGTATCAAAGTCTAAAGGAGCGTTTTCTAAGCGTCCCTTACAACGAATAATACCATCAATATTTTCAAATCGTAAGTCTTTTTATAACTGTTTGTAACTCGGAAGCTGAATTATATCTTTTTGCGCATATTTATTCCACAGTTTTTCTGCATGCAACAGCTCGTCCGTTGTAACAAATGTATGTAAAACCAATTCTTCCTTACGGCGCTTTTTTCTGAGGTTTCCAACAAATCGTAAAACCAATGCGGTAATTCGCAATAAACGTGTGTAATTAGAATATCGTGCAATGTTCATAAAATTTAAATCAATTTCTTCTTCGGTGCTCTCCTCTGATTCGTCGTTACCAACAATCAAACAAGTCGCATCATCAACCTTGAAATTACTGAAATTAAAACTCGAAGCTGAGATGTGAGTGTCGCGCAAGAAATCAGGTCCTGAAAACCATAAGTTATTGTTCACCAACTCAGATACCAAACAACCTCTCGACAAAATATCCGTAGGATTGGTCTTTGACTCCACATGAAACCAACTGTCCGGTGAAACTAAATCACGAATGATACCAACTCGCCATTCGACAACCACCTCATACTTCTTATTAACATTTTTAATCCAATATAAAACAATAGACGAATCAATCCAACACCGTGTCACAGAAATATCATAAACCAAACTCAACTCATCACGAACATACTTCACCAGCTTCGCTAACATCACTGCACCATACAGCTCCAATCAAGGTATCGTGACCGGTTTGATTGGCGCGATTCTAGATTTAGACGTCACTAACTTCGTAGAAAAACTACCATCAGCATGTTCGAACCTCAAATAAACACACGCACCGTAACCTTCAGAAAAACCATGCAATTGTACATCAACAATATTCCCGCCATCGTAACATCGTGGTACATTCAAATGTGAAACACTTTTAAAATCATTGTACGTAACTCGCCACTCGTCCAAAACCTGTCCACTCAACTCGATGTCCCAACCAATTTTACCTACACAGGTTTTTTGAAACAATGTTTTTAATCGCATAACAATAGGGTTAATAAGACCAAGAGGGTCATAAATGGAAGCGGTAAATTTAATCAATTGTCGTTTTGTCGGTATGTCCTTCGCTAACGATAAAATGTCGTCGAATGTGAATAAGAGCGAATCTTTCTTTTTATCCCACAAAACACCAAGAACTTTGGTAACATGTCCGGTATGAGCAACATGGGGTTTGGTAACTAATTGTTCCAACTCTTCGGAATTCGAATGAAATTTATGCAGATTGAAATTTGCTTCAGCGAGACGTTGTTTACATTTCTGGTAAAAATCATGTGCTGCATTAACAGTAGCGCCACCGAAAGTTAGATCATCAACGTGAAGTGAACTCAATAACTTCTGTACAAACAAAGGATCAACATGATTAAACGATTCAGCATGCTTAATAAGAGTGGCACTAAGGAGGAATGGTGACGAACTTACACCAAACAATACTCTACTCAATCTATAAATACCAATTTCTGCAGTTTCAATGTTTTGTTCTGATAAATTATGTAAATCTTTGAACCAAATAAAACGAACAAAATCACGATCGGTTGGATGTAAACTAATTTGTAAAAATGCCTTCTCGATATCAGCAATGAAGGCTACTTTGTGAGATCGAAAGCGCAATAAAACGTTATATAAAGGCTCCGTTAAAGATGGTCCAGCATACAAACAATCATTTAATGAAGACAGTCCCACCGATTTTGAACTTGCATCGAATACCATGCGTACTTTGGTGCTTGGTTTATCATCACGAATGACTGGTCGGTGTGGTAAATAGTGAACTTGTCTTTTGGCACAATCGTCGTTGGTAACTTTTTCAATGATACCTTGTTCAAGCTGTTCTTTGAGGATACTGTTATAATTACGCAATAATTCGGGATTATTTTTCAATTTATGCCTCAATGATTCAAGTCTCTTTAAAGAAACACAATAATTATCAGGGAGCACATCTTGATCATCCTTAAAAGGCAGCCGCACCTCGTAACGTTTAGTCTGCGCGCTGAATTTAACATTTTCACAAAAATTTTCAACAGCTGGTTGTTCCTCAATACCAGCGTTTTTGAAGGACCAAAACTTTTCCAACTGATTATCCAACCTATCTTCGACAAACCCAGCCCCAATCTTCAATACATTTGCTACCAAGACTGCACTTCTACTACCTTCACTCGACCCTATGCGTCCACTTACAATGTATCCAACCTTTGAATTTAAAGCAACTGGCCCATCCTCACCCCGAACTATACCACCATCAAAAAATTTCCAATAATTATCAGCACCCAACAACACATCCACCTTCAAATCTCTATTATTGCAGTTATTGTCAGCTAAACGTAAGTCTTTCAAGTGTTTATACTTCAAACAATCGTTAAAATTCTGTCCTGTTGATGACAAATATTTTTTACATAACAATCAACGTTGATTTTTAACCCCATCTAAACCGATCACTGAAAACTGCACCCTATCTAAAGTTTCTTTAAACGAATGTTTACCAAAAATACGGATGCAAATCTCACGCTTACCAACAACCTTTAATTATAATTTTTCACATAACTCTGGCGATATGTAACTTAATTGGGAACAGTTATCGAACAAAATTCTCGTGTTCTCAATTTTTGAAGGATCAGTAGTATTAACAACTTTAACTTTAGCGGTTTGCAACATAACGGAACTCGGAGTGTGGAGCGAATATGAACTTGTAACTAACGAAGTGGCACCAGCAACATTTTCTGTTTTTTCTTGTTCGGTTCCATCCTTATCCCTACGACCTTGGTCAATGTCCCTTTTCTTATCACAAATAACAACATGGTGTCTACCCGAACACTTTAAACAACTAATCTTAGAATAACAAGACTTGGCTAAATGTCCACCTTTCAAACAAACAAAACATCTCTTCTTGTCACGTAACACGTTTTTCCTTGCGTCGAAATTAGTGATTATTCGGCATTGCTGTGATTTATGCGATTTGTCACAAAATATGCATCTATAATTATTCTGATTATTCTGATGATTGCGATAATTATACTGATTATTCTGATAATGATTGCGCGGAAGATCACGGTTCGATTGATGTGAATAATGAACTGGTAATGCCGATGATGAAAACGGGTTGTTATCGTGTGGCTGTTGTAAAGAATATGCAGATTTCTCACGAACTTCGATCTTCGATGTTAACGCTCTTAAAACTAACTTCATATCCCAGCAATCTTTGTCGTTAAATTGACGACTAATAATTAAATTAAGCTCTTCTGCAAGTTTCGACATAAGTACCGGTATTAATAGCGGACCATAATTTTCAGACGTGACATCTAAATTTTCCAGACTTCTCACTTGTGTCTCAACGTTGTCAAATACATTACGCAATGTTTCTACGTTAGTTAAGTTATTCGCCTGTTCAAGTTTCAGTAATTTTTTCATATGTGCTGAAATAAGTAAATGTTTATTATTATATCTCTCTTTCAGTAAATCAACGACGGTTTTATAATTTTCATTGCTAAGTCTAAACCCAGCGATACAACTTGCAGCGGGACCTTCTACTAGATTTTTTTAAATAGGTCATTTTTTTAACGTCGGAAATATCGTCATTAGTGTGTACGGCACATTCAAAGCTATCCCAGAAAGTCGACCAGTTTTCCGGATGCCCATCAAAGGGCTGTAAATGTAAGCGAGGCAATTTTATTAGTTTACTGTAGCTGAAAGTGCTTCCTGCTTCAGATAAATCTTTTTTGGCTAAAGATCGTTTTTCTAAAAATGATTCAAACAGACGAAGTTTATCCTTTAACATCATCATTTCCTCCGTACTTGAATCTTCTTCCTTGCCGATATCATCCTGCTCTGTCAAGCAATCCATAATCGACTCGTTTAGTTCTACAACTTTCGCTATCTTTTCCATCAAAGTATCACGGATCGACTCAATTTGACGAACATCTGCGTCGGTATATGACGATATAATTGTCTCTCCCCTTTCTAACTTTGTTGTACTTCGCAAAATCATCCATTTTCAAAATCAAAACAACGCCAAACTTTAAACCAAACCAATAAAACTAAGACAACTAAAAACCACTAAATAAAGCCATAGATACATAAGCAAAGTATCTCTCCGAGGGCTCCAATGAATTTCCAGATAAATTCGGATACAAATAAAACTTTATTTTAAAACGTGACTATATTTTTAAAGAACGAAATCTAAAACTAACATATGCGAAAATATAAATACATAATAAGAGCAGCTAGAGGACTGGGGAAGATATAAACAAATATGGTAACCACATCAGGCACTGGAGTTTTAGTTTGTCGAAATGCGCTGTGTTGACAAAAACATTCATTTTTTGTTGTATGTCAGTTCTCTATTTACTTGCAAGACAGGAATCTCATTATTCGATATAAAAGAGTTATTTAATGTGGGCAATTTAAGATTAAAAAAACATTTTGTAGTTGTAATTCCTAGCATTACTGAAAATTCATTTACATAGATCTTGATAAGCTTTATGTAAGAAAAGCTGAAACATGAATTGGTTGGAAAGTTGTGTTTTACTTCTTATTGGAACAAGTTTTTCTGGTAGGTGATGAATAGTATAATGAATAACATAATAATGAATAACAGGAAAAACATTTGTGGTTAGTTCCTGTATCAGTTATAGTGACTATTTTCTTATGCATCACAAGCTCATAGTTATAGATCCCTTTCTTGCTTTGTGCCAAGTAGGTCAAGTTTTTGACACTCAGTAAGACTTTTGTGATCTTAAAGATATTATTATCGCAAGCTGACTTCTGGTCAGTCTCGCTTGGTAATACTAAAGATATTATTATTGGAAGCTGGCTTATTTTCAGTTTTGCTTTGTCATATTAAAGGTATCTAGGCTTCTTATTTAGTGTCTTTAAGGTTTCAGAAATATCTTGTCCCTATTTGCATGACCTTCTTACTGGCGTCCTTATAATGGGCAAAAGTTTGCCTATATTATCGTCTTTAGGCTCTTTCTTCTCGCAAAACTAGCTTCTTCACAAACTTCGACGAAAGTTAATTTGGGCAGTATCTCTATTTACGGTACACCTCTCTATAGCGAAAACGTTTTCTAGATCCCGATAGTGTCCGCTATGTAAAGGTTTCAGTGTAGTATTGATTCTAAATGTAGCATCAATATCATTCAATGTGTAATATTATACAAATCTCTATCTTCTATCCGAATGTACCAGAAATTTTAACCACCTAATAACTATATAAACTGTCTATTATTTTAGTAAGTCGAATTTGCTTTTTTTTATTTGTATCTTTTGAAAATAGACGCGTTTTTCCTTACAATTCATCTTAGGATGTTTTCGCCGTAAAATACAAAGTTCTCTCTAATTAACGAACACAACACCTCTGTTTAAGCATAGTTGGTTTAAGGGACAAATGTCATTACACCAGCCGAATTTTGGTCAAAGTTTTAACAGACGGGATGATGACGTCATTTAACAACATTTAACGCCAATAACTTTCCAACCTTTCGTCAAAATCATATGATCCTAAAATTTTCTTGATCAGCGTTTCAAGTTCTGCACGAAGAAGGCGTTGGGTAAACAAGTTTCTCAGATTGGCGATATTTTGCTGACGTCAGCAAAATTCTTAAACTCTTATATCTCATTAGCGGCTTATCAAAACCGCGCGATCCTGCACCATATTGTTTACAGCGCTACAAGCTCTACACAACACAGGTAACAGCTAATAAAAAATTGTAAACTGAATTTCTTTGTGCATTGACAGCTCATTGCTGACGTTATCAAAATTCAAATGACGGACTGTTTTATTTCTTTTTAGCCTAAATGGATTTTTTGCACGAGCCTTTTCGACTAGTATTATCGTTTAAAGGCTGAAATACACAATTCTTTTAAATGGATGGTTTAAATGGATGATTCATAGGTAAAAACAGATCGTGCATTTTAAAAAATGAAACTTTTTGACCTACTAAGTTTGACCTTTCCCTCATTTCAAAAAGATTGACGTGTTCATCTTTTTCGATTAAACGGATGATCTTTTACTAGTGAAATTTCGTAAATCTAATGTTTTAAACGTTTGGCGTCATGTATCACTTTCAATATTATGCAAAAGACAGTTGAAAACAAGATAGCTAAAGTAAAAAACAATCAAGATAAAATTAAGAGAAAATGGCGAAAGTAAAAAGAATTGAATTTACGAAGGATTTTATCCTCCATGAATTCAATTCTTTTTGCTTCGCCATTTGGACTGATTCTGAATTTTTTTTACATATCCAAACTGATCTTCTGTGCAAAATTCGAGTAATAATGTGGATGTTACACCCAGATTTTCCCTTCGCTTTAGCTAAGGTTTTACCCATATGGATCTCTTCCTTTTTTCTCCCTTTTTTAAAACAATCGCTATGATAATCGCGCAGCAGCAGCCGTAGCGACACGTCTTTTCATTTTGCTTGCCATATCTGTCAGGTTTTGACGTTCCCTTTTAAACGGATCGTGTATTTCAGCCATTGGTAGAGAGACTCCACTACATTTTTTTACCGTTTTGTTATTCAACAGAATGTAATTGATAATGTTTTGGATAATGTTGTATTTAGATATCATTTTAACCAAGCCATATGAGAATATCCATGAAGTAAAGTAAGTCTTGTGTTTTGTCATACTACTATTTGTAAGAAATAACATAATTGAGACAAGCTAAACATAAACATGTTTTGCTTTAGATGCCGTAATTATAAAGATATCCTTCCAAACGGAGCTTGTATGAAGTATTTGAGCAGATACAAAATCAATCAATCAATTAAACGCAGTAAAACAAGGAACAAGGATATTGAATGGATTTTTGTTATCAACCTTGTAAAGAAAAACCCATCCATACCTTACTTGAGAAGAGCAGTTGGTCTTATAGTCGAGCAGATGAGGTACAATATTCATGCCACTAGCTCTTCTAGGTATTGAATGCAAACAATCTATCTGATACAAAAAAAACACTTTATCTTTGAAGTCAATTTTGCTTAAAATTTTCTTGTAACATCACAACTGACGTTCGAACACCTTTTGGGAATACGCAACGATTTGTTCCTCTCTGTTTCATAGCTGAAACACAAAAATATACAGACAAACTCAGAAAATAATATATACAAAAGATAAAGGTTCTTTTGCCAAATGTGTTTAAAAATATCTTCAATGTGCATGCTTCCAATGGGTCAATAAGCAAAACACAAAAAGATAAAATTACTTAGTTTGACGTGTCTTCTCTCAACTGTCGCGCTTTTACAAATATATACTGCGAATAAATTATATACTGCTTAATAAAGCGGAACTTCTCCGCTCTCCATTACAGATTCTAAAACAAAATGTTTTCGTAACCTTAACACTATTGGAATTGAGAACCTCATATTAACTAATCCTTTATTTTGCTTAAAGATTTAAAATGTTCTTTATGAGTTTACGAGTTAAACTGTACTCATGGAACTACATAGGCAATAGATCGTGATATCTGCACTGAAATTGATTTTTTTTTCAATAAAAGCTTGCGGAAGTCTATTTTTTTACATTAACTGTATTCAAAATTTAAACTGTCGATCTCATTTTTTATAGGTCTCTCCCTTGCACTAAGATTCAAGCGTTCGATCAGTTGTTTGATGCAATTAGAGTTAATATAGAAACACATATCACAAAAGTTTTGGATTGTTTTGATAGAATAATACAGTAATACGGAGTATGTATGAAGTATTTAAGCAGATACAAAATCTATCAATCAATTAAACGCAGTAAATCAAGGAATAAGGGTTTTGAATGGATTTTGATTTTCAACCTTGTAAAAAAAAATTCATCCATACCTTACTTGAGAAGAGCAGTTGGTCTTATAGTCGAGAAGATAAGGTACAGTATTCATGCCACTATTTTTTTTAGGTATTGAATGCAAAACAATCTACCTGATACAAAAAAACACTTTATCTTTGTCAATTTTTCTTCGAATTTTCTTGTGACATCACAACCGACGTTCGAACACCTTTTGGGGAATACGCAACGATTCCTCTCTGTTTCATAGCTGAAACACAAAATAATACAGACAAACTCAGTAAAATAATATATACAAAAGATATTGCCAAATGTGTTTAACAATATTTTCAATGTCCCCTCTTCCAATAGGCACATAAGAAAAAAAAACACAAAAAATTAAAATTAAATATATATCTTACTATTGCGTTCTATGCTGCTTCGCCAGGTCCCAAAGATAGACTTATCGGTAAGAATCGGTACTTTGAATGCGCATCATTTTATAAACATAAGAAACACTAAGAATGGTTCGTTGATGATTTCGTTACACGAGTATAAGAACTTAGTTCGACGTGTCTTCTCTCAACGGTCGCGCTTCTACAAATATATACTAGGAATAAATTATATACTGCTTAATAAAGCAGAACTTCTCCGCTCTCCATTACAGAGTCTAAAACAAAACGTTTTCGTAACCTTACCACTATTGCAATTGAGAACAGCTCTTGCACCTCATCATCTCATAATGTGTTCCTTGTTTGTTTTCACATCATATTAACTAATCCTTTATTTGGTTTAAAGATTTTAAATGTTCTTTATGAGTCTACGAGTTAAACTGTATGCATGGAACCACATAGGCAATAGATCGTGTTATCTGCACTTAAAATTTTTTTTCAAAAAGAGTTTGCGGAAGACTATTTTTGACATTAACCATATTCAAAATTAAAACTAACGATCACATTTTTTATAGGTCTCGCCCTTGCACTAATACTCAAGCTTTCGATCAGTTGTTTGAAGCAATTAGAGTTAATATAGAAACACATATCACGAAATATTTGGATTGTGTTGGTGAAATCCTACAGATTTATTGTTTTGTAAAACATCCTCCATGTTTGCAGTCAGTTATCGATAACAAGACTATCATCTCGCCACCCTGCCGACGAAGTTGCGAAAACAACAAATGCATTGGATTGATGCTGGAGGTTTTAAAAAAAGTTCAATCTTTACATGAAATATGTCCGGATAGAGTAAACGATCAAAGTTTCCGAATCAACTTAACTCAGCGTTGTGGTAATTTCCCACAAGAAGACATGAATCATATTGAACGTTGTCAACTACTTCGTAAGTAGCTACACCTTAATTTTTTCCCATCTCCATAATGCAAATTAAAATTTTACCATTATGTTGTGGTTTTATCACACATTCAAAAAGGCAAGCATTTAAGAAATGCAACGAAAACAAAATCCAAGCTCTGCTCAAGAGGATGACTACTTATGCATTGCCTTTACTCGAGAATTGTTATGAAGTTGTTGGCCTATATTGTTTTATTGTCAATATTGTTTAATGGAAGTTTTATGAACAGTGAATGCGTATTCGCCACATAAAGATGGTTAGTACCCTAACGATTCAGTTTTACCATGTCTACTAAAAGTGCAATTTTCTAAGATATACAATGTATCTATAGTAAGAAATGTGTTATCTTAATTGGGTTTACTATATGCATTGTGCATTCTTCTATTCATTTGTTGATGAAAAAGTTATTTCAAAACACTCTTTATGAACAAAGATTTACCGGAGCATAAATTTTACGCATCAGTTGCGTGGTTGCGTGATAAGACGGGTTCACTTCATAATCACTACGACAAGGTCGACTGTTCAGTTTACAGCGCCGGCAAAGTTAGCAAGTGCCATTACCACCGACCCGAGTTAGCACATACCATGTGAGGGAAATTGACTAACAAATACCGATGTACATTAGCGTATACATTCATAACACAGGATCTACATTAATTATAGTTGTTTGCGCACTTAAACATAAACATAACATTAAACATAAACAGAGGGATTGTCCCTTGCTCCCAATTGTTTTTAATAACTTCTCAAGCATACCGTTTTAAGGGTTAAAATTGATTACTTTTCATCGTTTGTAGTAAGCTTCAGGCTAGTCGACAAAGTTTTTAGTGTGACATTATGGTGACTTATCGGCCAAAATAAATTATTCTTAAAATATCCTTATCAACACTTCTATAGCCATATTTTAGCCTTTTTATAGTTCCACGTTCCATCGTTTTGACCAGTTCAGGAGTTCGAAAATATTTGATGAATTTTCTTTTCATCCTATTTGTCCTCCAATGTGCTAATAAATATTTGTGCCAAGTTTAATGGCAATACGATGCCTGCTTCATCATAATTTTCAGTGGAGTCACCAGCTTTTATGAACCCCCCAAAAGCACGGCATGAATAGGGTTAGGTAGCCATGCTGTGTAAATTCTTAAAAATAAAATAAGTAAAAACTAGCATGGTAGTCGCTAAAATTAGCGCAATTTTTTCAATTATTTTGATTTTGCGCGTTCCCTAATTAGTGGAAATTGGTGTACGGTTATATGCAGCAATTTAATTTCATGGAAAGCAAAATAAGTCAAAACCCTTTCGTTTTTTTACATCTCAGCGAAGCAATTTATGTTTTACAAAATCAAGTTTTACTCAAAATTTTGAAGATTGTGGATTTTGGAAATCATACGCGCCAAAATTTGTATACTAATGTGGTAAATTGATCATCAATTGACATCAAGAAATAAAATAACTGCCTCAAAGAAAACTTGTACAACATAACAAAGTGTTTCACTGACGAACATATTACTATTAAAAAAATATAGTAGAAGACCCAATTGCCCGTCTCGTTCTAATATTTACTAAGCAATTAGTGCAGGTCTCAACTGTTTAAGAAGATGCAATTATATTATATTTAAATGTAAGCCAATTTTTTTACAGGAGTCACAGAAGGAAAAAGAAATTTTACGACGAATTGTTTTCAAGACAATGGTGGCTCGTACAACGGATCTGTCAACGTCACTATAACAGGAAAGACATGTCTCCCTTGGAGTATTAATCCATTTTTATCTTCACCAGTATACAGTGATTTACAAAGCAACTTCTGTAGAAATCCTCAAGGATATGCAAGAGCACCTTGGTGTTATGTAAATGAAACTTCTCGTCATTGGGAATATTGTGATATTCCTAAATGTGTTGTTGGTAAGAAAAGTAAACGTATCAATTCATTCTTATTTTTACTATTTGATAGAAACTTGCAGAATTCCAGTAAAGTGTGATATTCGTAAGGAAAGTAACCAGTGTAACTTTTTTACCAATTGCTGCCTTTAATTCGCAATCGTTTTCGCTTGAAGTTTCACATGTAAAATACACGACCTGTTTGAAACTTATCATTTTTTACGCACTCGTCAAAAAGCCTAAACCTGAACAATGATAAAAATGCGTAAATACATAGAAAGCCAATTCCCAGACAAACGAATTTTAAAAAGTCAGTTTTTAATGTCATAGCCAAAAATTATCAAATTGAGCACTGTCTATCGAACGGCAGCCAACAGAGGCGATTGTTAAGTTTTCGAGGCGTGACAAAAAAACCCTGACAGAAAAGTCCGTAACTTTTTGATTGAAAAAGTTCAAACTGAAATTAAATGCACAGAAAATATGAAAATGTGAAGAAAAACATAAGCTTAAATTTGAAAATGAACAATAACTAAAATAAATAACAAATATATACCAACTATTCTATACAGGGCTTGAGAGGTGTTAAACATCGTTAAGTTATTTAAAATAGTCTTCAAACTTCTTAATTATTTGAAACTTGATAAATTAAACTTCTAAACTCTATTTTTGAAATTTGATTCTAAACTTTTGATTGTTTGAACGGGAATGAATCAGAACGCGTGAAAAAAACTACATATATAGCTTTTATCAATAAAGATAGCACACTTGAAACACGAACATATTAACAAATCATTCCGATAAGACACAAGTTAATTACGTAAGTCACCATATAAAGAAAAACAAAACACACACTTAACATACATATTGAACACAAAACGAACATATAGTAACATATATAACACGAAATGCAAAGAACAAAATAGTAAAACAATCAATTTTAACGGTCAACATTTAACGGTCCAACTTTATTTGATAAAACTACTGCGGACCAAAAAAAAGGATTTCTATTACGGATACATCTAATTTCCGTTCGTAAGAAAAAACAAATACAACTATAACTACCTAGCTAGCTAGTTTTGTATACATAACATACTCCGAACTAGTTTGTGAGATATACAATCTAATCAAGAATGCGAAGCGAAAAATGTAGCTGACGTTCGATCTCGTGATATTTTTACTAGGTTACGGGTCGGGTTAAATCACTCTATATTCTCTCTTGGAATAAGCTAATTTTCTTATTATCTTGTAAATTTTTCAGTTAAAAAAGAGCTAAGTTTTTATAATTACAGAAAATATATTATAATGATCATTACAAATAGATCGTGTATTTCTTAACCTTAGAAAATTATTCTTCCACAGGTACTACTGTTCAGACAACGCATGCTGGCATGACTAAATTAGTGCTTGTAGTGATTGCTTCAGTACTTTCATTAATTTTGCTGTTCATACTGTGGAGAAAATTTTGTTATCGTAGAAGAAGTGATGGTGGGTTACTTTATACTAACATTAATTTCTTTTTCTTTTGTGAAATTTTAAAACATGAAGTTTGATTTCTAATAAAGTTCACTTTTGTTCTGCAATTGTTGTAAAGATAAAAATCATCTCGACAACATTTGTTGTGTACCAGCTCTTGTGTTGCTTTGTTGTGTAACATGTGTTTCCAATAAAGTCGTAACAGTGACTGTTTTACAACTCTTTTGAAACTATTGCTCAACAATACTTATGTTAAGGGTAACCGAACTTCAAAGGAAATGAGAGAGGGTTTGTAAAAAATTTCCAGGCACTTTATATCTTGTTTTGTTGTTCTGCTGTAGTCCTTATATGGTTCAATATACACGTATCATTTTAATTGACATGTTTTGTTTTAGATAATACGATTATTGCTGCGTACAACACCTGTGACGCGTCTGACAGTCAAAGCGTGTCAAGGTTATTGAAGGTACATAATGAAACTGCATACATTAAATCGAGAGGGTCACTCGGAAATAAGATGATAACATGCAAAAATTTAAAATAAAAATAGCGTTATATGTTAAATCTTGCATATTTTTGATTAGTTTACAATTCTACATAAAAAATACCGTAATAATTCGATTAAACGCCCATTTTTAAAAGCTGCCTTTAATTAACGCCCCTCTAGAAGTTTTTCTCGCCATAGTGTAATATGCGTCTATCAAACCCTTTGTTAAAACTACATTAGGCGTGCAACAAACATCTTATTCAAAACCAACCTTGCTCCCAGGCCTGTTTATCCTTCTCTGTTTTGATGTCAGAGTAGATACAACATACCCTTGAGACGGAAAGTGTTTCTAGTTTTTTTTTAATGAGTTATTTTATATTTTGTATATAATCATGTTTTTATCTTTTATAGACAGATTCTTATATAGTATTTAATCTATCTCTTATAATAATACGGAGAGTGTGTTTGTGTGTTTGTAACAGGCAAAGTGGTTGTGTTCAATTTCTTTGATGTAGCCGAAATAGTTGTATCTGAAATGTTTAATTCACTGACGTTGTGGCGCGACGTCAATATTACTTCTTTAACGTCAATACCTTAATTTAAATTAATGATTCCATTACAGTGTAAGTTTCCCAAACCTGGGTTCCCGAATCCGTTTCGAAATGGGCGGGTTGATGACGTCATCACAAAACTTTTAAACCACAATATCTCCGCAACCGTTTGTTAAAGATACATGATCCTATACATTATCTTGATCAGCGTTTTTGTGTTTTTTACGGGTCTTTGCTTACATCAGCAAAATTTCATTAACCGTTTATCAAAAGCACATGATCATATACATTTTCAACAACGGCAACGTGAAAACAAGGTTCTAAATTTTTTTTTGTGGATGGGTTGCTGACGTCATCAAAATTCAAATAACGCTTCTTTTTCATTTTTATCCTGCCTCAGTGGATTTTTCCACGGGCTTTATCGACTAGTATTAAATAAAATAAAAAGACGTGAAAATAATGTGTGGATATTTAATTAATCTTAATCAGGAAATCAGCATTTCTCACTTCTTTACATAAATTTGAGGTGCTATATTATACAAAAATGATATTTGGCTCCTTCCAAAACAACCCAACGCTTGATCTGCGAATAATCAGTAAGGTACTAACCCGTGTGATCTTAGTTAGTCATATAAGGATGGAGAAAGCCGTGTCGATGGCGATAGTCGTGCCGAAGGCGACGGTGGCGTAATTAGTACTGGTAAAAGGAAAATTATCCAGGGGTACGTTAAGCAAATCTAAATTGTCAAAAATGATAAAGACAATAAATTTCAGTGAATGCACCTTTCCCGAATTAGTTTTCTTTGATGTACCGCTGCTATTTCTCAAATTTGTCAAACAAAATGAGTGTGATTTTCGAAATCCTCACCTGAAACTTCATAAAAAGTAAAATCTTTAGATTCATACAGCAAAAAAACAACCTGTTATAACAGTTTTTTTTTTATTTTTTAATAATTGACCTGTGCTGCAACGAGGCTTGTTAGAACAAGGAGGTTTTGAACAAGAAAAAAATTAAGAAGATTTTGACCGTGACATTAATACCACCAAAACAGCATATTTATATGTTGGATTAAATTGAAAATTTATACACACACCAATTTAATAATGCTGAACATGGATATAAAGTCAAAATATCAAAATTCAAAATTTAAAAATAATGTAATTCGGGAAACGTGTATTACAATAAGCACTCATACAATCATACAATCGTGCTCTCGTACTCTCGTACTCTCGTACTGAGGCGGTGATGGTGTAGTGGTAGCGCATTCGACTTGAAATCCTAAGGTTTCAGGTTCGAATCCCCACTCCGGCGCACTTTAAATGCAGTGTTGTCAGCCCATTTGGTGCCATCTACTGACCGCTAACCGGCTTGTGTGGCAGGCAAGCAAGTTAGAGCAATGCTATACGTATCTCTAACATAGTTACAGTCGGACAGGGGAAGAGCCAACTGTTAGGATGGAATTCCCGTTACTTACTTACTCGTACAGATAAGGACTTAAAAATTACGCTGAATACGCAAAATGATCAAGGTTTTACAAAAAAGAAATACAAGTAACTTTCCTAGGCAACTCTCTAAATTCCTCTGCGGAGGGTTAAAGATAACTAACGTTTAAAAGAGGACTGTATTTTATGAACCAAATATGAAGACTGAATATTTACACGGCCACATGACCTTTACATATAGGGTCAGCGGTCGGTGTAACACGTGTGTCTAAGGACCTTACCGAACATCCTCCATGTGAAACTAACATTGTTTGAAGAGTGACAATCTTAATAAGGTCAAATAGTTCTCTTTTTTCTCAACGCACAAGGAAAGGATACAGGCCAGTTCTGGCGCACCACTGTGCGCATTTGTGAACGCCGACGATGTTCCTTCTTCATTCACCAAGGATCCACCTCAGACTCACCTTAGACCCGTTGCTAACCGCCTCTATTGCCCCTATTTTTAGAATCAAGCTACATTTCTAACCATCGACGAATCCCCACTATCAAGCCTCTCGCACGCCACCTACCTGAGACTACCCCTGAACAGCTGTGAACATAGTTGTGTACATCGATGTTTACAACGCTGCTTTTACACCTACCTTGAGTATATCGGCAATAGCTGTCGCACAGTTGTACATATCGACGATTTCCCCACTGTCACACCTTTCCTACCACACTTTTGGCGTACCTCAGTGCAATAGCTGTCGCACATGTGTGAACATTGATGAATATCCCACCTCATATTCGCTAATACTTCACCTACCTGAAGTACGTCTTGAGAAACTGTGTATAGTTGTGAACATGGTGAAACGATCTACACTCCATAACGAAGGTGAAGATGAAGCAGATGAGGACTATAGCAGCGATAACCTAATTGTATGAAGATTCTCGGGAAGACAGGCAAAGCGTGAAGCCTGACTTTGCACTTCGAGAACATGGGCACGCGGTGCAGTATAGAAAAAGCAGACGTTAATTGATATATTGCGATGATGAGACCTAACGTAGAGACAATGATCGAAGAGAAAGTGAAAGACATGACATCTGCTAAGGTACATATGTCTATGCGGATAATGTGGAAGGAGAAGATAGGGATGGGCTTTAAACCTGATGCGATCAAAAAAAAGACAGAAGGATCTGGTGATAGTTACATAAGGGTAGATAAGCCCTTCTACAGCAACCTTACTCTTCATTTTCTCATGTAGATTGATGTGTTTGATGCCATGTACGCACAGAGCAAGAAGCATGTAGAGCATTCAGCTGTATCAAAGCGTGGGTTTACCATAGATAGGATCCTGCACCACGATGTAGATTTTCACAAGTTACGGCTTACTCGAGGATCTTCATACATCAAGGTACCTGCATGGATCTTTGCAAAAAAGGCCATCATCAACAAGCGAAGCTATTGCTCATCACAGAAAACACACTACACCAGCATCAAAACCCTCTCAGGAATGCCGGGCACCCGCAACTCTAAGAATACCCATGTGATGAATTTATGTGGTAATTGCCTGCAGGCCTTTAGAGCGATCAATCGAACCACGATGATCAGATGCCATTTAGGGTACCGTTTGCTATATACACAGGCTAATCCCTGTAACTGATGGTAGGGAAAATAAGACGAAAAAGTTGAACAAGCACGTACCATCTGGTTGATGCACGTACAAAAAGTTTGTCTATGGTAATGTACCTGATCCATTAAAGGTTTAACGTTACAAAGACAGTGTCAAGCGATTTGTGAATCATCTTGAGGACGAGGTAAAGAGGTTGTAGGATATGTTCCTGCAGCAAGCAGTGACAGAATTCACAGATATGCTAAAGAAAGAGTATACCAAGGCTACAAAATGCCACCTCTGCATGAACTCTTTTAACGAACTTGCAGATAACCGCAATGTACAAGACCACTGTCACTACATATGTCTATACTGAGGTGCAGCACAAAACAACTGCAACCCAAAGTACAAGACCTCGATGCATATCCCTACCTCATTCCACAACATAAGTAGGGGCGACCTGCATCTTCTTATCAGAGAGTTTGAAGAAAAGTACGCAAAATAGGGGGCAACACGCGTAAGCTATCGCAAGACATTGGATGTGCTGCCGAGAATAAAGAAAGGTACATCAGATTTAACGTCAAAATCAGGGAACCAGTACGCGCGTCACCAAAAAATCAAGTGTGAAACGAGAGTTCAACGCAAGTGTACAAATAGAGCTCATGTTCATCGACAGCTGTAAATTTATGTCATCAAGCGTAGACAAGCTATCAAGAAACTTAAGTGACGAATAATGCACAAATCTGCAATGGTTTTACTAGATGGAAGACATATTAAAACTGAACATAAACATCAACTCAATTCGTAATAAGTTTGAGAGTTTCAAGTGTGTTATGGGTGATCTCTTTGAAGTCATAACAGTTGCAGAAACAAAGCTGGATAGTTCATTTCCTTCAAGTCAATTTGTAATGGATGGTTACTCGAATCCATATCGTTTAGACATCAGCGCAAATAGAGGTGGATTGTTATCTTTTGTTAAGAGTGACTTCCCACCACGTCGTGTTGAGCAGTTTATCTTAAACCCTGATATTCAAGTTACAATTGTTGAATTAAGACTACGAAAACAAAAATGGTTAGTATGCAGTATTTATAGACCACCAAGTCAAAACTCCAAATATTTTTTGTCTCAACTTTCAGAAGCTCTAGATTTCTATAATTATGATAATATCTTGATAAATGGTGATTTCAACCTAGATCCAGCTGATACTGATTTAGGGGAGTTTTTACTAACTCACTCCCTTTATAATCACATGAAGGAGAAAACTTGTTGGAAGTCCTCTTCGGGATTTTGCATTGATTTGATTCTTTCCAACAGGAAACACTCTCTCATGCATACAGGAGCGTCTGTAACTGGGTTGAGTGATTATCATTCATTAGTTTATACAATGCTTAAAACACAATATGTCAAACTACCACCACTTAAAATTAGTTACCGGTGCTATAAGAATTTTGATGAAACTTATTTTTTAGAGGATATATCTCGGTCTATGACCAATATCTCAAATTATGATGATTTTCATAGTATATTTACATCTTTATTAGATAGACATGCTCCATTGAAAACCAAGTTTCTCAGGGCAAATAATAGGCCCCATGTCTCTAAAGCTCTCAGAAAGGCGATCATGCAACGTTCGCGTCTTAAAAGGGTAGCTAACACTTCCGGGAAAGACGATGATGTGAGAGCATTTAAAAAACAAAGAAACTTGGTGGTAAATATAAATAGGCAGGACAAGAAAACTTTCTTTTCCAACTTTGGCCGAAGTAATATGAGTAAAGGTTTTTGGAAATCGGTAAAACCTTTGTTTAATGAAAAAGCCAAATATGGTAAAGAAAGAATTACTCTTGTTGACAAAGATATATTATGTAATAATGATAGTGAAATTGCAAACATATTTAATGAATATTTTAATAAAATTACTGACAACCTTAACATGCCACACATTCCTCAAGCTCTTTCATCCGAGTGTGATGCTGTTCTCGCTGCAGTTGAGAAGTATGCGTCTCACCCTAGTGTCCTCTTCATTAAATCGAAGAAACAGACACATACCTTTGAGTTGTCTCCAATTTGTGAGGATGTCATGTTTAAGGAAATTCTTGCGTTGGATGATAGCAAGAAAGTCAGTGGTTCGATTCCAACGAAGATGCTTAAATTAGCTGCTAGATATTGTGTTCCAGTACTTACAAAATGGTTTAACAGTTCTATTATTGACAGTTCTGTTTTTCCTAGTCTTTTATCTTTGGCAGAGATAATCCCTTTATATAAAAAGGGTAGCTCCACAGACAAGGTAAATTATAGACCTGTCAGTTTGTTACCAACTGTTTCCAAAGTGTTTGAGAGACTTTTAGCCAAACAACTGTTACCATTCTTCAACACCTTTTTGTCTAAATATATTTGTGGATTTCGAAAGAGTTACAGCTGTCAGTATGCTATTCTAAACATGCTTCAAAAGTGGCAAAAATGTCTCTCAAAATCTGGAAAAGTCGGTGCAGTTTTGATGGATTTATCCAAAGCGTTTGATTGTCTCCCTTTTGGTCTTTTAATTGCAAAACTGGAGGCATATGGCGTTGGATATAATACATTAAAGCTTGTACTGAGCTATCTATCAAACAGGAAACATCGAGTGAGGTTAGGCTCCTCGGTTAGTGAGTGGTTAGAAATTTTGTTAGGAGTTCCTCAAGGCTCTGTCCTAGGACCGATCTTATTCAATGTGTTTATTAATGATTTGTTGTTCCTGGTATTAGAGGGTGATATCTGTAACTTTGCCGACGACAACACCACTTTTAGTTGTAAGAGTAGCAGGTGGTTAGGCTCCTCGGTTAGTGAGTGGTTAGAAATTTTGTTAGGAGTTCCTCAAGGCTCTGTCCTAGGACCGATCTTATTCAATGTGTTTATTAATGATTTTTTGTTCCTGGTATGAGAGGGTGATATCTGCAACTTTGCCGACGACAACACCATTTTAGTTGTAAGAGTAGCATTACTGCTGTTCTAGAAAGTTTGCACTCTGACATAGTCAAAGTGGTAAAGTGGTTGCAAATCCAAACAAGTTTCAGATAATAATTCTGGGAGCTGATGTTGGCAATATCAGCATTCAGATTGGCTCATCTTCTATTGCTCCATCAAAACAAGTTAAGTTACTAGGTATTACTCTGGATGAGAAACTTTCATTTTACCCTCACGTAAAAGGGATGTGCAAAAGTGCTTCCTCAAAGACAAAAGCACTCCTAAGGATACGAAATTTTCTCAAACAGGATCAGATTTATTTATTATTTAACTCATTTATTTTACCTTGTTTCAATTATTGCCCCCTTGTATGGATGTTCTGCAGCAAACAGGCACACAATCTCATTTCGGCAACCCATAATCTGGTGCAGAAAACCTATACAGAAATACTGGAAATATCTAGTATGATGTCTATCAATGATAGAAATCTGAAAAGCCTCGTAACTGAAGTTTATAAGTGTCTTCATGGATTGAACCCTGAACTAATGTGGGATATTTTTCAAAAGAAGGAGACTACTTACAGTCTTAGGCGTGGTACTGTACTTGTCATTCCACCTTCTAAAAGCAGTATCGGGCAGATTTATTTTCAATTTCTTGCTAGCCTAGCCTGGAATTACCTACCTGCGTGTGTCAAAAATGTGACAGATCTAAAAGAATTCAAATCTGTTATCAGGCACGCTGAAATATACTGCCAATGTAAACTCTGTGCTGCTCATTCGGGGATCAATCGGTGATTTATTTTAGTATTTTATTTGTATTTTTATCACTTAGTATTTACATGTTTTAATTTGATAGTTGGTGTAAATTAGTACCTTGTAACTATACTCGATCCAACTTTAAGTAAAGAAATAAATAAAATAAATAAAAGCGACGCAAAGGTGTCTACCCCTATGAGTATATGAATGGGTGGAAACAATTTGAGGAGACCGACCTACCAGCAAAGGAGAAGTTCCATAGTATGCTGAACATGAATGGGATCCCTTCCAAAGACTACGAGCATGACATGCTGGTGTTGGATAGACTGGGTGAGAAGAACCTAGGGTGCTACAAAGACACTTACCTTGCTACTGACGTGCTGCTTCTGGCAATATGTATTTGACAATTTTGAGGAAGTCTGCCTAAATGATTATAGGCTTGATCCTTTGCATTTGTACGCTGCTTCAGGACTAGCATGAAAGGCGGCACTCAAGTATAAAGGTACAGGGCTAGAGCTTGTAACACACACCCACATGATCCTCACGTTTAAGAAGGGTATCGAAAGAGGTATCACTCAAGCGGTACATCGTTATTCCAAAGCGAAGGCCAACAATAAGTGCATGGATGAACAGTATAATCCAGACGAAAATCTTTATACTTGCAGTATCTCGATGTCAACAACCTCTACAGGTGGGTGACGGCTCAATATCTACCAACACATGGCTTCAATAGGATCCTCAGGACAAAGAAATTTACGCGAAAGCAAATTGCGAAGCTAATAAAAAAGAACAGGTACGAGTACCTACTGGAGGTTGATGTAGACTACCCCGAGTTGCCGAACGATAACGAGCTACTGTTCCTACCGGAGCGCATAATGATCGGTAGGGTGAACAAATTCGTGAAAAAACCTAAGCACTAACGTAGGTATGTAGTACATCTCAATACTTATTAAGGCTACAAACCATGGCCTTAATAAAAAGGTACACCGAGTCATCCAGTGTATGCAGAGGCTAAAGCCTTACATTTATCTGAATACAAGGTTGCGGCCAACTTCTAAGAACAAATTTAAGAAGGACTTTTTTAAGCTAATGAATTGCTCAGTGTTCCGCAAGACCATGGAAAACATCCGCCATCATCGCAGCATGATGCTTTTGACAAATCAAGAGAAGTACCTTAAGTTGGTGGCGAAGCTGAACGTCAAGAGTGGTTAATGTTTCAGCAATAACCCTATGGGCGTAGATATGGGCAAGAAAAACATTAAGATGTTGAAGCCTGTGCATCTAAGACAGGCAATTTTGGATATTTTCAAACTGATTATGTACGAGTTCCGCTACGACTACATGCAACCAAAATACGGTAGCAAATCACATGTTTGCTATACCGATGCAGATAGCTTCGTATATCATGTAGAGACACACTTTAGCACGAGTATCTACTGCAAGGATAATGCGAAACCACTTCCAAGAAAGCTGTGTGCCTGATGAAGAAGAAATTTGTTGGGAAAATCATGAGAGAATTTTATTGCATTGACAGTACTTTACGCCTATCAAAGCCTTACTGAGAAAAGCGAAGATCGAAAAACAAAGGGTGCGAAAAAGTGCGTGAGCAAGAAGCCTATTACCTTCGACGGCTACAAGAAGTGCTTAAATAAAGGAATCGAAATCTCTAAAAACTAAGTTGTTATCTAAAACAAAAAGCATCAAGTCTACACACATAACACATATAAGACGACTGTCAATACAACTTTAGTTATTTCATCCTCTTATATCAACTTTTTATGTTTCGGCTCGGATTTTTGGTTTTAAAATTGCTCCGATAATTTCACACAATCTTTGACCTTATTAATTCCAGTTCGCCGGGCTATTTCTGGAGCATTTGGCGCTGCACAAACTGTATTCGCCGCGTAGTCCGCGTAGTCCGCGTACCCAATGTGCGTTTGCTAAATTTCTTACTCCAGAAAATACAGTCACAGTTTTTTGTAAATCGTTTACTTCAGCGCAGCTGATTTTTGGTCGAATCACGTTTCGAAAGTCCGTATACACGAGAGGGAAGGGTATCTGAGTGCCTTTACCTTATCCTTTACACCGTCGCCTTTGACACGGCTATCGCCAATGTTATCGCCAGCGCTAGTAATTTTCCACTAAGATTGCGCGGATTTGTACCTTACTGATTAATTGCAGATCAAGCTTTGGGTCGTTTTGGCAGGCGCAAAGGATCATTTTCGTACAATAGCACTTCGTCAAATTTATGTAAAGAAGTGAGAAATGCTGATTTCCTGATTAAGATATTAAATTAAATATCCACACATTATTTAACGTCTTTTTATTTCATTTGATATAGATTGAAATACTATATAATAATCTGTCTATAATAGATAAAAACATGATTATATACAAAATATAAAATAACTCATTCAAAAAAGCCCTAGAAGCACTTTCCGTCTCAAGGGTATCTTGTTTCTTCTCTGACATCAAAACAGCGAAGGATAAACAGACTTAGGAGCAAGGACGGTTTTGACTAACATGTTTGTTTCAAGACTAATTTAGTTTTAACAAGGGTTTGATAAACGCATATTACACTCTGGCAAGGAATACTTAGTCTTAAATTTTTAGAGGGGCGCTTCATCGAATTATTACGGTATCTTTTTATATAGAATTGTAAAATGATCAATTATATGCAAGATTTAAAATATAACGCTATTTTTATTTTAAATTTTCGCATGAGACCATCTTAATTCCGAGTGACCCTCTTGATTCAATATATGCATTTTCATTATGTGCCTTTAATAACTTTGACACTCTTTGGCTGTCAGATGCGTCACAGGTGTCGTACGAAGCAATAATCGCGTTATCTAAAACAAATTAACAAATTAAAATGATACATGTATATGGAATCATATGAAGACCGAATCAGAACAACAAAACAAGATGTAAGGTGCCTGGAAATGTTCTACAAACCCCGTCTCATTGTTGAGCAATAGTTTCAAAAGAGTTGTATAACAGTCACTGTTACGACTTTATTGCAAACACATATCGTACAACAAAGCGACATAAGAGATAGTACACAACAAATGTTGTCGACATAATTTTTATCTTTACAACAATTGCAGAACAATAATAAACTTTATTAGAAATCAAACTTCATTTTCAAAATTTCACACAAGAAAAGAGAATAATGTTAGTATAAAGTAACCCACCATCACTTCTTCTTTGATAACAAAATTTTCTCCACAGTATAAACAGCAAAATTAATGAAAGTACTGGAGCAACCACTAAAAGCACTAATTTAGTCACGCCAACATGCGTTGTCTGAACAGTACTGCCTGTGAAAGATTATTTGGTTAAGTTTTAAGAAATACACTATCTATTTGTAATGATCGTTATAATATAATTTATGTCATTTTAAAAAGATAAGCTCTTTTTATACTAAGACTACTTTCAAAAAACTCAAAAATTTACAAGATCATATGGAAATTAGCTTATCCCAAGAAAAAAATAGAGTGAGGCAATCCGACCCCCAACCTAGTAAAAATTATCGCCACATTGTTTGACCAGTAGTGCCTGTGAAAGATTAAAGAAGAGCGGTCTAAGGCGTTAGCACTAGATAAGTTATCACTTCAAAACAGGAGGTTCTAACTACGGTTCTAAGTACGTCAGTTCGAACCCTGGAGATAGCATAAACCCTTAACGGATAATTTTTATCATTGTTCAGGTTTAGACTTTAAAAAAGTACGTAAAAATGATAATTTTCAATCAGGTCGTGTATTTTTCATGTGAAACTTTTAGCTTATTCTTTAAGACTTTAACACTTCCCGTATTAGTATTTGTATATACAATCTTTAGAGAAAGCACAGCATCAGTGGGCGGAGAAAATGATTGTAATTTAAAGGCAGGAATTGGTAAAAAAGTTACACTGCTAACTTTTCCTTACGAATATCACGCTGTACTGGTATTCTGCAAGTTCCTATCAACTAGTAAAAATAAAAATGAATTGTTACGTTTACTTTACTTACCAATAACACATTTAGGAATATTACAATATTCCCAATGACGAGAAGTTTTATTTACATAACACCAAGGTGCTCGTGCATATCCTTGAGGATTTCTACAGAAGTTGCTTTGTAAATCACTGTATACTGGTGAAGATAAAAATGAATTAATACTCCAAGGGAGACATGTCTTCCCAGTTATAGTGACGTTGACAGATCCGTTATACGAGCCACCATTGTCTTGAAAACAATTCGTCGTGAAATTTATTTTTCCTTCCGTGACTGCTGTAAAAAAATTGGCTTATATTTAAATATAATATAATTGCATTTTCTGACACAATTGCTTAGTACATATTAAGGCGAGACTGGCAATTGAATCTTTTTTTTTAATAATAATATGTTCGTCAGTGAAACACTTTGTTATGTTCTACAAGTGTTTTTTGAGGCAGTTATTTTATTTCTTGATGGCAATTGATGATCAATTTGCCACATTAGTATACAAATTTTAGCGCGTATGATTTCCAAAATCCACAATCTTCAAAACTTTGAGTAAAACTTGATTTTGTCAAATATAAATTGCTTCGCTAAGATGCAAAAAAGAGAAAAGGTTTTGACTTATTTTGCTTTCCATGGAATAAAAATGTTGCATTTAACCATACGCTAATTCCCAGTAATTAGGGAATGCGCGAAATCAAAATAATTGAAAAAATTGCTCTAATTTTAGCGACTACCATGTTAGCTTTTATTTATTTACACATGATGGTTACTTAACCCTGTTCAGACCGGGCTCTGAAATACCGGAAGAGTCCTCGAACAGGAATCAAGGAGACATTATATTGCCATAAAACTTGGCACAACTATATGTCAGCACATTGGAGCACAAATGGGATAAAAAAAATTAAAGAATTCATCAAATATTTTGTAACACAAAAACTGGCCAAAACGGAAGGTATACTTTGCAATAAGAAGAACTGGTTCAATAGATGAACAGGCGAAATACACTGCGCGAAAATAAGTGTTGTCCGCCCTGGATTTTATCAGGATTATATGAAGATTACCCCATGTAACCGTGAAGTATCCGGAGTTGTCAGAGTTGGACAACACTACAGGTTGTCTTATGTGGTCTAGCGGATTTCTGCACATTCTCCGACATGGAATTTGTCAGTGAAACTTCATGTTATCTGCGCCGACAACTTTAAAAACGTGATGTGGCTTATTCCGACAACGTGAAAAAAAAGTCATGTTTTCAAGCAGAATACATTAAAACATGAATTAACTTATTCAGACAACGTTAGAAACGCCATGTTTTAAGCTGGCAACATTAAAAACATCAAGTGACACATTCAGAAAACGTTAAAAACGCCTTGTTTTTTTAGTGGAAAATGTTAAGAACACCATGTGTCGTATGCAAGACAACTTTAAAAAACATGTTGTTTGTTAGCTGAAAACATGTGTCGTACCAGAATAACATCACCCCTATGTATTTATACTTATATCTGGTAGTTTACACAGAAAAGGTAAATTACTTTAAATCAAATAAGTTGATAAAACGTGTTTGTATTTCAAAAAATAATATAATACAACAGTCTTAATATAAAACGAGTGCACATGGCACAATAAATACAAAATCAATCCATTAGTTTAAAATAAATTAGTTAAAAAACTTCACTCATCTACAATAAAAACTGAAGTAACCATCTTACAATACAATAAAATTGTTATAAACCTTTGGAAATAAATAAATCGTAACCGTAATCTAACGTTTTTGGGGGGCTTCTTGCTGAAAAGGCACCAACAGTCCTCTTCACCATCTGTTCCTTAGCCCTTTTCGAAGAGCTTTCATTATATGACCGATCTATTTTATCAATTAATTTTTGATACTTTTTAGTTCGCCACAAAGGTTTTTTTACTTCAAAGTATCGACACCCTTCTTCGTCTTCTCTTTCTTCCTCGGAAGACATCATATCAGGTGTAATGGCTTTCGATAACAGTTCTTTTTGTTGTACGTCTATGTTAGCCATATTGTTTAGGACCTTGAACCTGCGTGTTGCTTTCTAAAACCAAAAAAGCATATATAATTGCCATAATCATATTTTTATGCAACAAAATACCAGATAACAAAACCTACATGAATTCGCCTTTGACTTTGAGCATTTACTCGTTTACCATCTGGATTATTCTTCTGCTTCCGCTGTTGTGTAACTTTACTCTCGTAATAAGTTCGTATTCCAGCTGAAACAAAAATCAGTGAGAGTATTTATAATTCTTTATTTATATTACACTGTTCTTTTATATACTTTTCATGCAGTAACCAAAAAAATAAATAAAATATATCTTTATGTAGAAAAATAATTGAGATCAACAACATACCGTTAACAACAACATCTCTATTTTCCAGGTTAGGCAGTATTCCACAAACAAAATTTCTAATGTACTTAGTTGTTTCAATGTTTTGTTGATGAAATGGTCTAGGTAAAGATAATTTTTTACAAATTCATTTATAATACACTACATATACACTATTTTGTTACATGCTAACATCAAGCCAACGCATAAATTAAAAAGTGTATGCTTCATACCCAAGTGCACTATCAATTTCCCATACATTAAGTGCTTGCTGATTGCGTTCATTGTACGCTCTTTTTATGTGATGCTAAACAATGAAGTATGAAAAAAAATCATCCTAAGGATAACACAATGAGAATAAAAATGGAGGTTTTAGCCCAGCTAATACTTACCCTTACATGATTTGGAACTATAATTTTTTTATCCTTTTGTTTCACATTTTCAATGCCATTAATTCGTTCACAAATATCTTTATATCTCTGATTTTGCTGTTCCTCTATCCTGTCAATTCTCTGTAGAAGTTGCCTCAATAAATCTAAAAAACGAAAAAAGTGTGAACATTAGCTGCACCTAGCTATAAATAAAAAAATATTTGTCAAGACAAGTCAAGACATCTAAGAATGAACACTCACCATCAGTAGTTGAATGTACATGTGAAGAACTTGTGCTATTAGCAACTGAAAAATCCAATGGTTGCATTTCACCATTTTCTTGATATATAATGCTATAACCATTTCTTATTTCAATCGAACCGTGATTTTTAGCGGTCAAGTAATTAGCTGTAGTTATTACGGAAGCAAGAACATATCCAATGTTTGTACCTGCAGCTGTTGCTTTATTGTTAAGATATGTAAAGAATTGTTCGGATAGCACGTTTTCATACTTGACGTCATGATTAATAAATCTTGAGTTTAATTCGGCCCAAACTTCTTCAGGTTGTGAGTTAATAATTGATTTTGAAGAATACATTATAAAAGATATGGGCGATAGATACGCGAAGCCGTTTGTTACAAGAATGACTGTTTTAATAAACGGTCGTTATTTTTAACGTCGGATACGATGTCGTGACATTGCGCGAAGCAACGAATTAAAAGACGCGTAGGCGCTAACGTGATAGTGTTGAAGACGTTGCATATAGCGTTATTTTGGTTAATGATTTTACAAAAGTTGGTCGTTGGTTGTATTAAATTTAATTTACTATTTGAGGGGGATATTCTAAAGTTTAGCCTTTTACACTACTTCTAGCTCCACTCTTCACTTCCGAAGTAACTTATTGTGGCTTCCAACTTCACTTTTCTACTTTTACTTCCACTTCTTCACTTGGACTTTTCTTTCTTTCTCATATATTATTTTTTGAAACACTTTACCATTTCACTTTTTGCACATTTTTGAAGACGAAGGGACCGTTCTTTTGTTGTTGTTTTGTGTGTCGATGTTAACCCTGTTCCAAATTATATGCTTTTTTAATCCACTCCACTTCTTCACTTTGACTTTCCTTGCTCTTAATATCTGCACTTTTTTATGACTAACGGATCGTCGAAAATAAGACATTTTTTATCCGCTTCTTTAGTTCGCCTTTTGTCGAGAGATTTTTATGTTTGTTTGTTTTTACGCCAAGGAAACTTTCTATTCGAATGCCGTCCCGTTCGAAAGTACGTATTTGAGCGAATCATACTGCTTATTTTCTATCACGTGGTTTCTAACGGTTGCGAGACAAATGTAAACAAAACAAACAAACTCGAAAAACTCGCGCATTCGGGTGGTAAAAAAAATCGTGTTTGCAAAAGTGACAGACAGACACACGGAACTGTATATGCTCTGTATCTTGACACATTTATTTTGCCGTACTTTGCCGAGCTTGTTTGTTCATGTCGTTGCTTGCTAGCGCTTTATTGTTTATACTATGTTTTTGTATTGAAACATGTTCAAGGGTTTTGTACATACATTGTAAAAATAAAAATTATTGGAAAATGCCGCCTTTTTATTTATTTAGTTATTTCTCTGAACTCGGCCAAGTAAATATAAAGTAACACAAACTCAATTAGTGCAATACTAAAATACATCTAAACCCTTAGACTGCGAAGCCATTCGCGACAAACTTTGTCTTTGAACCCGATTTACCGAGAAAAATACCAATAATAAAAGCGTGCTAACAAGTTGCGTATTTTCTTCATTTGTGTCTCGTGCGTTATAAATAACAATCGAGTAAATTTTTCAAAAGCCGTAATTTTGTTGAAAAAGGGAAGTCAGGGAAATTGTGATTTTAGTCATAAATCCTAGGGAAGAAAATTAGCTACCCATTTCTCGCATATTTGTTATCTTACAGGTTCGAAACAAAATCTGGAATTTCCTTCCCAGATTATGTCAAAACATCATGTTTTCCTTCGGTACATATTAAAACATGATGTTGAAAAACTGATAACGTTATAAATATGAGGTTGTCCACGAGAAAACGTGTTTTACATGATAAAATCTGACAGACAACATGTAAATGTCATGTTGGATGTTGTCCTCACAAGAGAAAGCTCACGTTGTCTGACCTCCGGATTTCAGACAACACCTAATTTCGCGCGGTGATATGACTTTGGCAATGGTGATATGGATATTTTGAGAATAATGTTTTCTTTGGCCGAAAAAACCTAAAAACTTTGTCGACTAGCCTGAAGCTAACTAAAAATGATGAAAAGTAATCAATTTTAACTCTTAAAACGGTATGCTTCAGAAGTTATTGTAAACAAATTGGAGCAAGGGACTAACCCCTTGATCCAAATAATGTTAAGCGTGCAACGAACTGTGATTAATGTGGATTAATGTGTGTTATGTATGTATGCGCTAATAGACATTGGTATTGTTAGTTAATTTCCCTTACATGGTATGTGCTAACTCGGGTCGGTGGTAATTGCACTTGCTAACTTCGCCAGCGCTGTAAACTGAACAGCCGACATCGTTGTAGTGATCATGAAGCGAACCCGTTCTACCACGCAACCACGCAACTGATGCGTAAAATTTCTGCTCCGGTTAAGCTTTGTTCACAAAGAGTATTTTAAGATAACTTGATCATCGACAAATTAATAGAGGTTTGCACAATGCATATAGTAAACCCAATTAAGATAACACATTTCTTAATACAGATACATCGTATATCTTTTAAAATTGAATTTTCAGAAGACATGGTAAAACTGAATCGTTAGGGTACTAACCATCTTTATGTGGCGAATACGCATTTACTGTTCATAAAATTCACAATAAAACAAGGCCTGCAACTTCATAACAATCCTTGACGAAAGGCAATGCATAAGTAGTCATTCTCTTGAGCAAGAGCTAGCATTTTGTTTTCGTTGCATTTCTTAAATGCTTGCCTTTTTGTGTGGTAAAACCACAATATAATGGTAAATTTTAAATTTGCATTATTGAGATGGGAAAAAATTAAGGTGTAGCTACTTACGAAGTACTTGACAACGTTCAATATTATTTATGTCTTCGTGTGGGAAATTAACACAACGCTGAGTTAAGTTGATGTTGAAACTTTGATCGTTTACTTTACGCGGACATATTTCATGTAAAGATTGAACTTTTTTTAAAATCTCCAGCATCAATCCAATGCACTTGTTGTTTTTACAACTTCGTCGGCAGGGTGGCGAAACAATAGTCTTGTTATCGATAACTGACTGCAAACATGTAGGATGTTTTACAAAACATATAATCTGTATTATTCTATCAAAACAATCCAAAACTTTTGTGATATGTGTTTCTATATTAACTTTAATTGCATCAAACAACTGATCGAACGCTTGAATCTCAGTGCAAGGAAGAGACCTATAAAAAATGAGACTGATAGTTTAAATTTTGAATACAGTTAATGTAAAAAAATAGACTTCCGCAAGCTTTTATTGAAAAAAAATTAATTTCAGTGCAGATATCACGATCTATTGCCTATGTAGTTCCATGAGTACAGTTTAACTCGTAAACTCATAAAGAACATTTTAAATCTTTAAGCAAAATAAAGGATTAGTTAATATGAGGTTCTCCATTCCAATAGTGTTAAGGTTACGAAAACATTTTGTTTTAGAATCTGTAATGGAGAGCGGAGAAGTTCCGCTTTATTAAGCAGTATATAATTTATTCGCAGTATATATTTGTAAAAGCGCGACAGTTGAGAGAAGACACGTCAAACTAAGTAATTTTATCTTTTTGTGTTTTGCTTATTGACCCATTGGAAGCATGCACATTGAAGATATTTTTAAACACATTTGGCAAAAGAACCTTTATCTTTTGTATATATTATTTTCTGAGTTTGTCTGTATATTTTTGTGTTTCAGCTATGAAACAGAGAGGAACAAATCGTTGCGTATTCCCAAAAGGTGTTCGAACGTCAGTTGTGATGTTACAAGAAAATTTTAAGCAAAATTGACTTCAAAGATAAAGTGTTTTTTTTGTATCAGATAGATTGTTTGCATTCAATACCTAGAAGAGCTAGTGGCATGAATATTGTACCTCATCTGCTCGACTATAAGACCAACTGCTCTTCTCAAGTAAGGTATGGATGGGTTTTTCTTTACAAGGTTGATAACAAAAATCCATTCAATATCCTTGTTCCTTGTTTTACTGCGTTTAATTGATTGATTGATTTTGTATCAGCTCAAATACTTCATACAAGCTCCGTTTGGAAGGATATCTTTATAATTACGGCATCTCAAGCAAAACATGTTTATGTTTAGCTTGTCTCAATTATGTTATTTCTTACAAATAGTAGTATGACAAAACACAAGACTTACTTTATTTCATGGATATTCTCATATCGCTTGGTTAAAATGGTATCTAAATACAACATTATCCAAAACATTATTAATTAAATTCTGTGAAGTAAAATAACGCAATAGCAAAAAAAGTGTAGTGAAGCCTACTAAAACAATAATACTAGTCGATAAGGCCCGTGCAAAAATCCACTTAGGCTAAAAAGAAATATAACAATCCTTTTGTATACAGCTTGAAGTGCTGATCACAATGTTGATAAGCGGCTAATGAAATATAAGAGTTTGAGAATTTTGTACAATGTGCAAAACTTGTTTACCCATTGCCTTCATATCGAGCAGAGCTTGAAACACTGATAAATAAAATGTATAGGATCATATGATTTTGACGAAAGGTTGGGGAGTTATTTGTGTTTAAATGTTGTTTCAAAACAGGTGGGTTGACCCAACTTTTAAAAATTGGTTTTATTTTATTCCCAAGTGGTTTTTAATTACCCACGCCAAAGATGATGTCAGTCACCCGTTTTCGAATTATTTGGCCTCAAGCTTAAAAAAAGCACTGCAATAGCTTCACCAACTTTAAAAGTATCATTGACGTCAATCTTTGTAATACGTAATGTTTAAATAGCCGATAAAACAAATTTTTTCAAACAAATTCTTATTTTTTTGGGGGAGAAAAAAACCCATCTTATTTGGAAAGTCGACTTTTGGCCTGGTTTGGTGTTTTCAGTCACAGATAACTTTTCGTCTCTATAATAATAGCCGTATTGTGTCTGTCAGTTCGGCAGAAAAGTGTCGTGCAACGGGCACACAAAATAGCGTGTAACTTAAAGACGGACGAACTGTGGATTTCTCCACGGGTAACGACCAGTATTAATATAATAGACTAGTCGATAAGGCCCGTTGAAATATCCACCCCACCTAGGCATAAGAGAAATTAAAAAAATTCCGTCATTTGGATTTCGATGACGTCAGCAATGACACGCCGATGCACAAAGAAAGTGTTTTTTATAATTTTTTTAACCTGTATTGTGTATAGTTTGAAACGCTTATCAAAATAATGTTTAGCATCGCGCTTTTGACCAGCAGTTAAGAGTTTAAAAAATTTTGCATGCATAAAATTTTTTTGACGTCGAAGTGATATTACCAAAAGGCGATACGGCAAAAAATTAACCATTGTCGTTTTATTCACTTGGACATGCTTATTACTGCAAAAAATGTTTATAAATTTACTAACCCGTTACTGTAGAGAACTTAAACGTTGATCAAGAAAATGTATAGGCATGTTATTTGACGAACGGTTTAAGATATATTGGGTTTAATGCATTCTCGACCCCAGAGCTCTTTGATAAACTCGAAACTAACTTTTAACATAAACAGTGAAATGTCAAATATCATTCTGCCTATTGTGTATCACAAACAAAAAAATTAAAATCCAGAAATTTTTTGACCTTTTTGAATGAGTACTAAAAGCCTGATTATATGAGGCAGGTTAGCTCAGTTGGCAGGCAACCCGTTTGATAAAAAATTATATTTTATGGGAAGAGTAAAACCATGACATGATCTGTTCTTGAGTTAATAATATGTACATATTTCTTGAAGATAGATAGATGTGCATATTTTATATGGCTAGCCTCACAAATATCGAGGGATATACCCTGTCTATTATTTCGAGGAGGGGCCATGGCTTAGATGGGGAGTCCTAAAGTATTTAATGCTCATTTTGAGCTACACAGACACAATTAGGGTCCGCGCTCTACCACACAACTTCCTGCAACATCCAATGGCGCACACATTGTACCATCTCTCCAATTTCCCTCACATGGGCTATTCTAGGGCTATGGTAACATTCACTCGCCCATACTGAAAAGCCGCCAAGAAATAGCAGATCAAAGGTGTAAACAAACTAGAAAAATAAATGTAAAATTGTCCATGAGTATTTACTTTACTGATGGTTTACTAAATCAAATCTAAGGTTTCCTGTTTTTGTCTTTTGTTACAATGAAATCACTTAATACAGAAAATACTGACATATTTTTGACAAAGTGAACTGATAAGACATTTAAAACATAATATGGTTGTTTTTTTGTTTTTTTTAGCTAGCAATGTGCATGCTTTTCCTTTTTCAACCTAACGCTGTCTTGCCAACACAGTGATATTACATGAATCGAGTCAACCCACCGATTCAACTCATCCGAGTTGGAAAACAAGCCAGCTGGCTATAGGAGGGCTGACTCGCTTCATATAATGTCAAAGAAATTTTTAATAGTGGTCTACCATATGCCAGCTGGTTAACTTAATGGCTCTAGGCTGGTTTAACAAAATAGTTTTTTACAGAAATATCTAGATATGTGTATATAGCTAGAGATACATAGATGGCAACTTTTTGGGAGTCTTTCAGTAGTTGAAGCCACCCTGGTTAAACTTATGATTAAAAATATAAGCTCATAATTGAACACTGCAATATACTGGATAAATAGTTAGCTAATTATTTGTGCATTTAGCACACTTAATTAGCTAACTTGTACGTATAGTTAGACTTTCACTTAGCTAGCTAGCTTTATATAGCTAAAACTAGCACCTAAGCTACAAAACAGAGACTGGCTACGTAACTAAGTTTCAGATTTACATGTAGCTTAAACATTAAAAAGTTTTTTAAAAATTTAAATAAGTGCTTTGAAGTCATCATCAAATTAAATTTCTTTTTAAATCCGGTTTCTCAAGTTGTGCTAAATCACGAACTCAGTTAGGTCCCCACAAACGATAAGTCAAATTAAAAACAGCTAGTTTACAGGCACAACATCAGGTAATCGAGTCAAGGTCAAGTCTGGTCACGTGATGAAAATATGCCACTATATGTGGCATATTTTCATCACGTGACCAGACAGGTCCAGAGCTACTTTCAAGGTTTTAATCTCAAAGAGCTCTGGGGACGAGAATGGGTTTAATGATGTTTTCAGGACTTCATCAACCCGTCTGTTCCAAAACGGGTGGTACGACTGGGCTTTGGGGAACTTACCCAAATTGGTCCGCGGTGGCCCCTAGTTACCCAGGAGATGACGTCAATTATTTCCATCCGTTTCCAAGTTATTTAACCTTAGGGGAAGTAAGCTCTAAGTTGTGTTTACTACGCGTGAAATCTCTTCGTTATTCTGACCCCTTTGCGATTTTAAAAGGATTGGGTCGAGTTGAAATTATGACGTTTTTTAGTTCAGAAAGTGTAGTGTGCTGGCGGTGGTAGTAGTATTAGTTGTTAATTTACTTAAACATCCGCGTTTAACTGCTTGAAAACATGCCAAATTGCGCCGCCATCAACTGCACTAACAGAACTAGTAATAATAAATCAAAAGAAAATGTTGACGATGTTGACGAAGTTGTAGTTTTTTTCAAAATTCCCAGCGCAGAGAAAAAAAACGAGCTTCGAAAAAGATGGTTACATAACATTAGAAGAACCGGTCCCTTGCCTAAGGATTCAGGATTTTATATATGTTCCACGTACTTTGAGTCAGACTGCTTTGAAAGAGATCTTCAGGCAATTACCTGATTTACGTAAATCATTTGTTTTTGTATGTATCAACCAAACACATGCTTCTTTC
Source organism: Hydractinia echinata (assembly GCA_030067915.1). Lineage (NCBI taxonomy): Eukaryota > Metazoa > Cnidaria > Hydrozoa > Anthoathecata > Hydractiniidae > Hydractinia > Hydractinia echinata. Next base: position 479,958 of record JASGCC010000082.1, read on the forward strand.
GTATTTGTTTATCAAAATAAAAAGAAACAAGCTCGGTATAAACTTCGTGTTCGTAACCAACAATTACGTACCAAGCCAACAAAAATTATATTTTACACAATGATAATTCTTTCTTTTAACATTAATGAATTAATGGTATGTCTTTCTGAACATCTTTTTCTAATCCATTATGTACCCATCAAATCTGTAATACATGTTTTTCCTAAAATAGGAAATTTAAAATTTACCCCCTGTTCACATACACTCATTGAGAGCACATCTCACTATTGTATTTCTTCATTAGAACGCATCTTCGGTATTCTATTTTTTTTAATCCCTTCATCATTGTTGCTTTCCGGGCCTTCTTCATTGAATTTCAAAGATGCAGTTGCATAAAATATTTCGGATGGAGAGCAAGATGTTTTTTTTTTCACAAAGGATTGTGTTGAAAAGGCATATGAGAAAAGTGGGACCCGATACCCTATGTGATACCCGAGACCCGATACCCGAGACCCAATACCCTGATACCGATACCCGAGACCCGATACCCTGATTTTTTTTATTTATTAATTTTTTTTCGGCGATGTTTTATTTTAATAAAAATCCTAATTTTTTCTAATTATTTTCTTATTTTTCAACCTAACATATCGGAGATGATATGTTGGTTTATTCGAAGCAAGGCGTACGTTCATCAAAGGATTTGGCGATACATATTATGTGAAAAATGCTAAAACAAAGAACAACCATTCACACAGTTGGAATGAACAAGAAAAAAAACATTTTAACTTGTTGTGAAATTTGCTTTCGCTTTAAAAGTTTCGAAATATGTGCGCATACTGTCTGCATTGCATGCAAGTTGGATGTGGTCGAACCTTTTTTGAAGAAATGCGAAAAAAGAGACCTAATGTCAGAAACTTAGTAGACTTTTCTAAAGAGAAAAACGCGGGCAAAAAGAAAACGAAGGCAACTCAGAGATGAAAAGGGCCAGCTAACGTCAAAAAGGTTCCAATTACAAATTTAAACGATCCATCAGCTCCTGCACAAACACCATCTACACTACCGTTATCGCAGCCTACTATTGTTTCAACTACTTCACAGACACATACTTCATATCCAACGCAACCAATATATTATCTGCGCCTTCAATACAAACATATTCAATACTACCATCAACCCAACCTATTCCACCTTCAACAACAGTTAATAAACCAGCCCCACCTGTGCCAACAGATAATGATTATGTCTTGTTCCTTCTCAACTACGCCCACAAGAATGTATTAACTTGCTATGGTTTTGGAGGAAATTTTGGACAATATACAAAATTTAATCGTGGTTTTGAAAACCAAAAGGAGTTATTTCGACCCTACAACGAAAAATCAAACATACTCTAATGAATTTAAAAAAGTCTACAATCACTTCAATCATTCATGTTTTTGAGCAGACAAAATATTTTTTTTATGGTAGTTTCATTGTAGTTCCTAGCGATATAAAACCATTGTTGAGCCAGCAGCATATTCGCATATTACGTGCAACAAATATTTCCGTATAACGAAGAAATATACATATCAAAATGTGTTTTTATTATCGTTCATATTAAAAATAAATAAAAATAATAATAAAAAAAATAAAAAAAATATCAGGGTATTGGGTCTCGGGTCTCGGGTATCGGGTATCACATAGGGTATCGGGTCTCACTTTTCTCATATGCCGTTGAAAAGTTTATTGCAAAGAGCTTGGTGAGAAACTTTTTATCATGTTGTGCGTATGGAAAATGTATTTCCTTTTTTATCGGACTTTTTATTTTTAACACGATTCAATTTAACAATTTCAATTAATTGAAGACAGAAGGATGTTAAAGATATAAAATGGATATCACTTCAGTCATGATTATAAATATGAAAGACTTTATATTTGGCGAAATTATTTGTACTTTCGAAGTAGTCGTCAGGAATTTCATTATTATATTTGCAGCACAAACTTTCAGAGAATAAACTTATCGGTCTACAGCGACCACCTCATTTACACCAATTATTGTTTCGATTCGATTGCCTTCTTTTTGGTACAACTTCGTCTTCATGGTTTGGTCTTCATGGTTTGAACTTAAAAATATATCTTGCTCTTCCAACGACATTTCAGGCTCAAAACTAAATGGCTTTAGAGCCGAAATGTCTGGAACAGTGTTTTCTTCGTTTTTTTGTTTCTTATTCGAAAGTCTGTTGCATTATAAGCACCAACATAGGGCCTCGTCTAGCTAGCGCAATGTTTTGAACTATAAAACGTCATATTCAAATTAGAACCCAGTCTTTTTTATTTTGAGGCGCTTTTTTCAAAAACGAAGTTTTTACGGAGATATGAACAGGGAATATAGGTATTTAGAAATAAATTCTTGTGTTTATGTGTTATTTTTCTGATTTTATAAGTTCAAATGCAAATACGTAGTCGAAAAAAAAAATTTCACATTTTTCAGGTTACTTTCCCTTTTTCAATCCTATTTTCAATAAATCGAGTGTATTTTACGCTTTTTAAAGATTTTTTGGAGGTTATGGGATTGCTGTAGACAAAAAAAGATAGTTTGGTTGACCTCTCTTTCATCAATAAAATTACTAAAATAATGAAAATATATTGGTTCTATTTCCTAGCAAAATCTTTAATCTTTGTTTGTAGAAAACAGGAATAAAGATATATTGTATTATTTCTAAATGTTTAAAATAACAATGACAGTAAAAACATTCGTATGTTTTTTCTCTAAAGCAAATAAAAAAGCGATTGCACAGTGCATCATTTTTTTCAGATGTCCGCTAATTAGAAAGAAAAAAGTTCAAAAATACAAATTTCGTGCATAAAAATGTGTTTGTTAGTTACAGTGTCCGGTAATTCCTTGTGTACTTCTTAAGGCGAGTTTCCATAGCGCAAATGCGCCAGCGACATCTGATACGGCGTGCACGTATATCACAAAATACCACTTTGTCTTTATGGCAGAAAAATCGTAGCATGGTAATGTACCCTTAAAAAGATGTTTGTGAACCTTTGACCAAAATTCGGCTGGTGTAATGATACCTGTCCTATTTTTGAGTGTTCGTTATTAGAAAGAACACTATTTTTCGGCGAAAATATCCTTAGGTGAATTGCAAGAGACAAATAAATATAATAAATTCCATATACTAAAATAATACACAGTTTATATAGTTGATAAGTGGGTACAATTTCTGGTACATTCGAATAAGTAAGAAAAAAAGAGATTTGTATAATATTACACATTGAATGATATTGATGCTACATTTAGAGTAAATACTACACTGAAACCTTTTCATAGCGGACACTGTCGAGATCTAGAAAACGTTTTCGCTATAGAGAGGTGTACCCTGAATAGAGATACTGCCCAAATTAACTTTCTCTGTAACGTTAACAATGAAATCGAACAAGTGTGTTAAGAAGCTGGTTTTGGGGGAAGAAAGAGCATTAAGACAATATATGCAAATGCTATTTTTAAGACTTTACAATTTTTTGTTCACATTTTGCTTGTGCTAGCCAAAGAGAACTAACATTTTCTTAACTATAACATAGGCAAACTTCTGACCAGAAGTTTTTCTTCATACGACCTACTTTAGGCGCGGCTGGGCTTGCCCATTATAAGGACGTCAGTTTACAAAGGTAATGCAAATAGGGACAAGATATTTCTAAAACCTCAAAGACATCGAATAAGAAGCTCCTTTAATATTACCAAGCAAAACCTAAAATAAGCCAGCTTGCAATAATAACAGCTTTAGTATTACTAAGCGAGTCTGACAAGAATTCAACTTGCAATAATAGTATCTTTAAGTTTGGCAGAATTAAGACTGTCAAAAAACTAGACCTACTTAACACAAAGGAAGGAAATCTGTAACTATGAGTAAGCGCGTGATGCATAACAAAATAGTCACTATAACTTTTATATACATGACATTGATGAGCAAGCCCACTTATAAATTAGAACGAAATTAAAACCATTAAAATTATTCATGTTATTCATTATACTATATATCACCTACCAGAAAGACTTGTTCCAATAAGAAGTAAAACATAACTTGCCAACCAATTCATGTTTCAGCTTTTCCTACTTAAAGCTTATCAAGATCTATATAAATGAATTTTTAGCATAAAGGACAGTAATGCTAGGAATTATAGCTACACAATGTTTTTTAATCTTAAATTGACCACATTAAATAACTCCTTTATGTCGACTAAAGAGATTCTGTCTTGATAAATTTAGTCATAACATTTTTGAATTTCATAATCATGAACAAGAAAAAATGAATGATGTTTTTCTCAACACAGCGTATTTCGAGTGCCTGGCTTTACTGATGATTGTTATGTATTTATTATCACAAACGAGGAGGAGCACACGGTAGTTCAACATAACAAGAATAATCTTGTCAAAAAAAAAAGTCCGCTTTATACAAAGAAATACAGAGTGTGTATTTTACAGAACCAATATTTAATATAGCGACATAACATCTCCCCATTGTCTAAATTTTACTCTGGGATCGCAGTGGATACTTTTTTCGTGAAACAATATTTGGTTCGGTTAAAGTTTGATGTTTACTATTGTTCTTGGGTACTGGCCTTATAAATGAAATGTGATGTTTCAGTTTTTGACGTGTATGATTGTTTTGTAATGTAATTTGTGAATTATTGACATTGATAACAGTGAATTTGTTTGGTAAATAAATTTGTGGTCTCTTTTCCCCCTTTTAGCGAAAACGATATCACCAGTGTTAAATCGGTGTTTAACAGGATGACTGTACTTCTCGGAAGATTCCTTAGCCTTTTCGATGTGTTTACTGTGATATTGTTTGACGGCATCGTGTTGTTTTGATGTGAATGTCGGCAATGACGGTATTCCAGTGTTGGTTTTTCGATTGAAGAACAATATGGATGGTTCTACATTAGTTGCAGGATGAATACAGTTTCTGTAATTTAATAACATTGAACGTAACGCGTCTTTCCAATCTTTACCAGCGTCGTATGAGTGACGTATTATTACTTATGTTTGGCATAAAACGTTCTGCTTGTCCATTACTTCTGGGCTAATATGATATAGACGGTTTATGTTGTATACCACGTGATTTAAAAAATATCTCCATTTCGCGACTGTCGCATGGGGGTCCATTATCTGTTGTTATCTTGTGAGGATAACCAAATAACGAAAATATATCGTCAAGACGGCTCGATACAGTTTGATATTTGTATTTTTCATAATTTCAACAATAGGAAATTTCGAATATAAATCTGTTAGTACTAGGATCTTCTCACCAGTTGGCAAGGTGCCATAAAAATCCGCTGCTATGTGTAACCAGGGTGACTTCGGTAATACTGTCATGTGCACAGGAGGGGTTTGTCGGGTATTGCTTAATTTCTGACATGATAAGCAATTATTTACAAGATATTCGTTGTCCTTATCCATTTTATACCAATAAACTGCGTAAAATATTTTTCATCTTAACAATACCAAGACATGAACGGTGTATAATATTCATAATTTTCTGTGTTAATGATTTTGGTATAAACATACGATCATTACGTAAAATAACACCATTGATTTCACAAAACTCGTGTTCGTAACTTTTATATTTTCCAAGGGACGACCAATTGTTGGCTTTTATTGCTTTTGATATCTCCTTAAATTCATCGTCGGTTTTGGAGGCTTCTTGGATTTCGCTTAACGACATCGAATGAGGTACTGAGTTATATACAACAAAATTCGCATAATCAGTCGTAATATTATTATCTTTTGACGGAGGATTGTTACGAATTCTACTTATATAATCAGCAATGTTTTCTGAGACTTGTTTGTAATTAATAGTGAAACGATAACTCTGCAGTTTCATTCGCCACCTTTCTATTCTAGGCGTAGCTCTGGTACAAGATGTGAAGATAAATTGCAAAGGATTGTGATCCACAATAACGTTAAATTCGGCATGGTATAAGTATACATGCCATTTACTAATACAGTGAACTAGAGCCAGGGCTTCCTTCTCTGTTACGAAATATTTTTGCTCGGTAGTCGATAAGGCCCTTGATGTGTAACAAACAGGTCTAGGGTTACCAAAATCGTCTGGTTGTAATAAAATACCACCAATGGCGTAGTTACTAGCGTCTACCCAAACAGTACTCGGTTTATGAGGAGTAAAAAAAGATACGACGTTGTTTGAGGTTAATTTCGACTTTAATAGATCGAAGGATTTTGATGTTCATTGTTCCAAATATATTATATTTTTTCAAAAGTTGTCGAAGATGTGTATTTTTCTGTGAATAATTTTCAATAAATGGACTTATATACGTGCACAGTCCTAAAAAGGATTTTAACCCTATTCGTGCTGGGGGGGGGGGGCTGATTCAGCCCCCCCTCCTAAACTTTTTTTAATAACTTTTTATGTGTTTATAGTTACACCTACAAATTTTGTGACTTTTATTAAGCTTTATTTTCCAAAAAAAATTTTTGGGGAATTATGCCGAGGTGTTGCCATGACAACACTTTTTTATGTTGAGTAAAATTTTTAAAAAAAATTTTTTACTATAAAATTATTTTTACATGTTTTTAAAAGCCCTTCTTAGTTTATATTGTTATATTATTTTGTGTTTCTATTACTATTGTTACTAAATTCATCGCAATTATACAACAATTAACAAAATTCAAAGTTAGAGCTTTTTTTCTCTATGTCACCGAATTTGAAGACGTCATCACCGAAAATGCTGATGTCATCAATTTTTTTTCATCAAATTGTTTATTAATACCTGGACAACACTTGTGGTAAGTTTCAGGTCCAACGGACAACAATTGTAGAAATTGCCCAGGGGGGTCGAATCAGCCCCCCCCCCCCCCAGCATTGAGGAGCCCCTAAAAGGCCCAGCAGGAATAGGGTTAATTCGCTTACGTTCAGCGGGGGGTTAGCATTTGATAAACATTCGACTTTCTTGGGATCCGGCTGGATACCGTTAGCTTATAAGACGATACCAAAAAATGAAATACTGCTTTTCCCAATTAAACACTTATCGCCATTAACTTTAAAATCATTTTCTTTTAAACGATTAAATAACTTCTCCAAAATTTTCTTATGTTCCTCTACGTCTTTAGAATACGCTACTATGTCATCACTGATACATCTTACGCCACCTGTGTCACAGATTTTGGATTGTAGACATTGTTGGAAAATGTCACCTGCATCGTTGATTACATAAATCAATCGGTGAAAATGATAAACACCTTCTCCAGTGATAAAACTGGTTAATTTTCTTGACTCTTCGTCCAATTCTATTCGAGTGTATGCTTCCCTAAGGTCGATTTTACTAAACACTTTGGAATCACTCACTTCGTCAACTAACGCGTCAATCGTCGGTATTGGAAATTTTGTACGGATGATTGCTTTATTTATTTCACGAGCGACGAGACATATTCTAACATAATCGTTGGGTTTTGAAGTAACAACTATATTACTAAGCCATTCTTGAGGTGAATCAACTTTACTAATAAGGCCTTCTTTCTCCATAGAACAAAGTTGTCCTTTGATAGCATCACGAAGTTGGTATGGTTGACGTCTAAGTCGTTGTTGAATTGGTCGAACATTTTTATTGACTTTTAATTTACATTTGAAATTTTGAAATTTTCCTTTACCATGACATAAACATTTAAATTTCTCACATAGATTTTGATCTTTCAGCACATTAACGAAGGCGTTTTCGTTGCTATCATCATTGTTGATTTGAAGTAAATTCAAGTTACTGGCAGTTGAAGCACCAATCAAATTGCCTGCTGATTGATAACGTATATTTCAGCGGTAACAATACGTTCTTTACTTTCTATTGTTGCTGTAAAACAGCCAACGATATCGAGAGGTTTCGAAATACCATATGGGAAGATTTTCTTTCGAGATTTCTGTAACTGAATAGCTTTCGTGAGCTTTTGAATTCGGTTGAAGCTATTTTGGTCGATCAAGTTAACCGTGGAGCCTGAATCGATAATAACTTGAATATGAACGTCATTGATCTTTAGAAAAGTTTTTGTGATTTGATCGGTTGATTAACTCTATTGTGATAACAGTTGTGTTCTGATGAAAACAAAATTGTAAATGCGTGCTGTAGGTCATCTGATGAATCTCGCTTTCTGAGTTTTCGGACTGTTCGTCGTCGACATGTCGTACGTGACGGTGTTTACTAGATTGAGGTTTTCCTTTACATACTTTAGACAAGTGATTCATTTTACCACAATTGTAACAAACTTGCCCATTAGCACTACATAACTGTTGATGTCCTGGCTTATAAGCCTCTCCACATTTATAACATAATTTATTTTGTTGACGATGTTGATTTCACGGGTGAGGTTGACGCCATTTGCCTGGGTTCGACTGATTTCTTTGACGAGGATTATTGTCGGTACGGTGTCTGTAGCTACGTTTTATTAACAAATTCGGTATTTTCCTTTGGTGTTGAGTCGGTTATTTCGATAGCTTGTTTTTTGACAGTTCTTCGGTTCTACTAATTTCTATCAATTTTTCAAGTGTGAGGTTTTCTTGCTTTAACAACTTTTTCTTTAAGGCGGATGAACGACATGTAAATATAAATTGATCACGAACTTCGCTTGTTGCATTTTCGCCAAAATCACATGTTTCAGACAGAGATTTCAATCGAGTAACGTAATTTGAACTGGACTCACCGATATCTTGAGTGGCACTTTTAAAATTAAAACGTTCACAAGTTATATTTTTCTTTGACGTCGTTGTGCACCCGTTTCTGTTAACTGTGATCTATAGACATCGGTAACAGTTGCGTCCTGTGATACGATGGTCATCGCTTACAGCTGTATGTCTGTATCTCTGGAGACAACTGATACCGCTCCCCATCGCTTTACAGTTGAACCAAGTTTACCGAACAAGCTTGATTCCGGAAATTATACATCTAAGAAAAGTAAAGTAAAAAAAGATGACAGCGATGCTACGAACGAACCCATTCCCAACGAGCGTGTTCAGTTTTATTTTCCACATTTATCTGCCTTAATTTACTTTAGGGATTCGCTTTATCCTCACAACTATAGAATAGCTCGATGCTAGCTAGCTAGCTAGTTAGACTATAACTCTTTAAGAAATTCTTTCCATAGGTTTTCCACAGGTTTTGCAAAGTTGGTTTATAGTAGGTTTGGTTTGGATTCTCCCTCCTCCCTCTGGCTCTGCTACAACATATTAGGTGCTAATTACTTCTTATCTAATGTGAAGTGGATGTTTACTAATGTGCTTAGGCAAGTTCTAAATTACCATTTCTTTAGGTCTAGTACTGTGATGTTCAATTCTCAGTAGCGGATTGACATTAAATTTTTAAAAATGGAAACAAGAAACTTTCGGAAAATGAGTGGCATATTTTAGCTAGCAGCTAGCTAGCTAGCTAGATTTATCAGCAAAAATTATATAAAAAAGGAACTCTGTTTACTTCAAGGGTTGTCTTTTATTGTGGCCAGCTCAACGGGATTAAAAGCGCCATTTTGCATTTCGGGAATAATTTAGGAATGTGTGGAAATGTTTGGAGAATTTTGGGTGAAAATCATGAATTTTAGTCAAAAAGTTGCCCAAACTCTCTCTTATGCGGGCATTTGGGGCTTATCAGCACCCTCGTAATCATTATGAAAGTTTTTTGTCACCGACTCCTAAAGTGAAAGTTTATTCAAAGCAAAGGAGGTTATACATGAGGAGAGTATAATTATGATTGGGAACTTGGCTAAAAACATATTCTTTAATAGTGTGCAGTATAAAAAATTGATGTTGGCTGACATTATGAATAAAAAATACCTTTTTTTCCCTAGCGATCTATGTTAAATATAATATATATACATTATTAACAATGCCATTTGCAAAAACCAAACGTAAGGGTGCTAGAATAGTTAGCAGTCGGTTGCATAATGGCAGAGTTAAAAAAGTTTATAAGAGTGCACCACATCAGCCATCTACCAACAATGATATCACAATAAGTCAACCTTCATCATCTAGCAACAATATTTTTGATGCAGATCTTCACAATGCTTGTGAGTTTCTAATAAGTGGCGAAGCTGTTGTTAAAACTGGACTGTACGAAAAGACCAAAGATAAGGAAATTGAAGAATGGAAATTAAAAACTGAAGATACTATATTGGCATATGGAAATAAGTATCATCTTATGCTTTCATCCAATTGTGTAAAATGTGGTGTAGATTTTTCAAATACAGCTTGTGTATGGTGTCAATCATGTGGTCCAGATGTTACTTATTGCAGCAGTTGTTGCAAAGAATTTCATAGCAGTATTCCATTTCATTGCATGAAAGAAATTACTGTGAGTTATTTCTATGATTTATTACACAGTGTTTACTCTCAGCCTTTTACATGCAAAACTAAAACTTTATTTTAGGGCTGATATAATAATGCAACTTTGTGGCTTTTTGTGTAACAAAAAATATCTACTGATTCTTTTCATTGGGTTTTAGAATCATTTTGAAGTAAAAGAGTACAAATACTCCCGAACGTTGTGCAGCAAACATGTACAAATGTGTTCGTCAAGATATACTCGTAATATGACAATTATTGGTGAAAGTGGTTAGTATATATATACATATATTTGCAACAATTTGTATATATATACAAGACTAAGCAACCGTATTTGTAGCATATATATATGTTATTAAAATTAAAACATAAATTTTCTCATTTAGGGTATTTGCATGAATGTTGTGTGTATTTTTGTTCATGCGATGAAGAACTGAATTCTCTTGTGCAGTACAATGTGTGGCCTGCAACTCCTACAAAACCACTAACAGCTGTATCTATGGAACTACTTTTCACCTTCATAGCTTTGCAATTAGAAGGGAAAATATCACTATTATCTTTTTGTGATGCACTTTCTTGGAAAAGTGGAATTCTTGATCACCAGTTGGTTAGTCGGTTGCAATATTGTGTGTGTGAGTTAAATGTGAGTCAAAGGAACATTTATAATAATTAGAGCTTGTGTAATTTTAATCATTTTTCTAGAGAAAATGTCTTTATCGCTTTTTGAAACAGATGCAATTGACCAATTTAGACAATTTCGCTATGGCTTACTTAATTTGAAGACAGTAAGTCCGAATTATTCTGGATTTAGGAAATGTGCAGCTTGCCCACAGGTAGGAATAAGCTTATGTAGCAATTATAAACTTTACTACCAACTTTAGGATCTTGTTAGAATAGTTTATATATATCTAATTGTGAATAAATCTAGAAAAATGGAAGCTTGTTTTATTGTATGGATGCCAATTTTGGGTTGGTCTTGAAAAAATCTTCTTCTAAATCAAAAAAGATGCCAATACGGTCAGAGCAGTTGTTTGTTGCAGATACTGAAGTTGTTAATTTTATGGAGAAATACGACGATTCATCAGGGGAAACAAAGAAAGTGAGTAATATATTTAAAATATTTATACAAAAACACTTAACTTTAATCAACAAAAATGTTATTTATGTATGTGACATTATGTGCATATATATATGTATATGTGATATATTTTTTAGGATTGCAGTAATTTTCAAGCTGGCAACAACATCCGTTCTAAGCGGAAGACAAATAAGCTTAGTGTTACTGGTGTGTTTGGCATGTCGTGTCGACATGAATATCCAAAATTATTTTTAAATATGTGCCATGGGGAAAGGTGGGTTAAGCATATACTTATTTTTGGTTAAATTGTGTAGATATATATGTTCATGATTTTTATATGATGGGAAATTTTGTTTTTTTCATATAAGGAAAAATGGTGACTTTCAGGTTGGGTTATGCTGTTATGCTGTTAGATAAGATTTTGCAGGAATCTAATGGAAAAGAATTAAATGTGCATATAGTATACGATATAGCATGTGTTTTAAAGCGACACTTAGAGGTTAGTTACAAAAACTTTCAAATATCAAGTGTATGAGAAAGCGGTTCTTTAACAGAAGAGTGATAAAACAATGTTTTATAATACAATTTTTATACAGAAAAAACAAACCATGACGAAGTACAAACATTTCAATTTTGGTATACCTTTGTTTCATTCATATGATCACAACGTTAATTGCCAGGTAGGTAATTATTATCACTTGTTTAAGTGCTTAAGATCATAATATTGTTACTTCAATGTAATGTATACCTAGATAAAGAACTCCATTCGAAGACTAGAGTCATTTGGTCTCATGGACGGAGAATTAATGGAAAGACTTTGGTCATACTTGCGCTCGTTTTCCAAAATTACTAAAGAGATGACCCCCGCTCATCGCATGGATTTACTGGGTGACGCTTTAATGCATTTTGGATCAATCAAAATGGGCAATATAGGTATACATAGGTAGAATAAGCAAAAGAGGTAAACATGATTAAGTAATGTAGTATTTATAAAAGGTTTATTAATTTAGGAAATACATTGGTAAATCTTTATGAAAAAGCCAATAAAACGATGAAGTCGTGCTGTGATGAACTTGATGCAATATGCTCAAAACTTCAAGGTATGTTACTTAGTGAAGATGTTCTACAACCTTAAGACAGGGAATACTAAGAAAAGTATTCTTTTCTCAGAGTTTTTTTTTACGCATGTGCATATTTTAAATCGTTATCTTTAAGAATACTTCTGCGTCAAACTTGCGAACGCAGAAAGATATTTAAAAACCTTTTTTTGATAAAACATCGAGGGCAGAGAATTTTAATTAGAAAAAGTACTTTTTAAAGCCTATATATAATTTGTTTGTCAATTGTATTCTTAGTAAGTATCACATCAGACGTGTTGAATGCGTGGAAAAGCGAGGAGAATGAAGCGGTAACAAAACAGCCTTTCAAATGCGAAAGGTAATTTTTAGTAATTTAAACGGGCGCGCGTAGGCGAGAATAAGCGAGAGTCACTATTGATTTCAAATTGATCTAGATATTGAATGGACTCAGTGCTACTATCGAAAGCTCAAAGAATTTTGGAAAGAAAAGCGCCTGTCACTGATGAGTGAAAAGCTATCAGATCGAGCTTGCCATATTTCTAAAGCAGCAAGGTGGACATCCTAATTATTTAATTACGTTAGGCATCCTAAAGTTTATATAACTATTATATAAGAAGTAATATAACATATATATAAGAAATAAAAGATAACCATTTCTGCGATTTTTAGGATTGATATCACTCTCAAAAGTCTTGAAAAGAAGCATACCATTCTTGCACGTTGGACCGTTAGCACTCCTGAATATCGATTCCAACATAAAAACGCCTTGCAATTCTCACAAGATGAAGCCATATGCCAACTATACCACGAGGTATCAGAACGAATGATGTTGTTGGTATTAAAAAAGCGTTACGGAGGTACTAATGAACTATTCAATTGTCCTTAGTTCGCATTACCATGATTTGATGACTTGTTACTGACTTAACCTTCCATCGTTAATCGTTCAAATTTGATACGTGGTTCTTTTTAAAAACTTAACCTTCTTAATATAAGTTTATTACGGCATAATAGCTCTTACTATAATCAAACTATTTGGGTTTCTCTCTTAGATGGATCTGCAATTGCTAATCGTCTCAGCGCCCAAATAAATAAAGTGTGTAGAGAAATAAAGAATCAGCTGGACGGATTAAATGACATACGGAAGGAGTTAAACGAGAGCTATTCTAACCTCAAATACAGTGAAATATTGGATGTGAACTCAGCTGTCTACCAAAGTATTTTGTTAGTGTTTAACTCGTGTGCCGTATTTCGTGATTTTTTAAGTGATTCTTGTTTCCATGTTTTTATAATTTAGTATAATTAGTAAGTTTTACGCACATGTCACGTGCATATTGCAATACTTGTTATTTTAGAAAACGTCAATAATTCCAGAAAATGTGAAGAGAAATTGCGTCCAATTATATTTGAGACAGCAACGAGCGTCTGAAGAGATTGGCCTTGTAAAACATGAAATGTCATGCGTTATAGATTATTGGCAAGAGCAATTTCAAATACTAAAACAATACTTGGAAGCCTGCCGAAAAGTTTCTCATCAGTGAAGTTATGGGCCGCGTGAGCGATACTTTAAATCGAAATAAAGCTCTGTTCAATAGTTTCGTTCATATTGAAAATCCACTTGCGAATGATGTGCTAGTGATGTACGAAGACGACGAAACGATAGATTTCGCGTATTACTCTGAGGACAGTGAAATATACTCAGATTCAAGTGAAAGTGCAGATGGTGAATAAAAGTTATATTGTAAATATATTTATGAAGCTGTAGTTCGATTATATAAAAATACAACGGCAGGGAATAAGGAGTATATAACCAAAAGTGTTGCGCATGGCTTGTACCTGAAACAACCATCTTCCTTAGACTTATTCTGAAACAAAACAAATGTATTTAATACCTAAGATATTTTTTTACATATAATTATAATTTATTTTTGTTTTAAATTTCATGACTAGATATTAAAATTCGTGTACCTTACTTAACTATATAATATAATTGTTGGCGTAACTTCCTTCCCACCTTGTTTCTTCACGAACCTGTTGCCTGTGTAGCGCAAAACGATAATTGTCACTGTAAGAAAGACGTAGAAATGAATCAGCGTCAAGCCAATGTTTTACTCTGGTTAGCCTATGGCCCATACCGAGTAACTCGGAGGCTCTGATACGGTCATTTCGAATACTGACAGAACGAACTTTATAAACAATGCCGAAGTGAATCAGCGTCAAGCCAATGTTTTACTCTGGTTAGCCTATGGCCCAATACCGAGTAACTCGGAGGCTCTGATACGGTCATTTCGAATACTGACAGAACGAACTTTATAAACAATGCCGAAGTGAATCAGCGTCAAGCCCATGTTTTACTCCGGTTAGCCTATGGCCCATACCGAGTAACTCGGAGGCTCTGATACGGTCATTTCGAATACTGACAGAACGAACTTTATAAACAATGCCGAAGTGAATCAGCGTCAAGCCAATGTTTTACTCTGGTTAGCCTATGGCCTATACCCATATTCAGAACAGATTTTCATTTTGCATAATGAACATACAATATTGATAAACTTCTATGATTTCACAAAACCAAAAGAATTTTTGAATAGCCCGCAGAGGAATTTATCTTAAATTAAATTTTACAAAAATGTCCAGACGTTTAGTTGTCCCTGTCTATTTAAAACAAAAGCTGTCTATAGGAGAAGCAACGATGGATATAGTGTATCATATACTAGAGTGAAACATTAGTAATCTGTTGTTTGCAATGCCGGACGCTATGTTACGTTCAAGTCCTTAGTCGTGAATCCGAACGCTGTTTTCACGCCAAAACCTATTCCTATTTTAGTTGAGTATAACGATATGGCCTCCAGCACAGTAACGAAAAGAACACAAAAATCGCAGGAGCAACTTGATATACTAGAAGCTATGTACGACAAGGGAATGACGTGTTACGGAAGAGACAACATTGGTTCTTTGACTTTACTGAGGGAAGCGGTAGAACAAACAGGGCTAACAGAGATCCAAGTCAAGGTTCAGTTTCCGCTCTATCGCCATTTACCAACAGACGAAGAGTCACGAAAATAATTTTACACTTTATCTTTATTTAGAACTGGATTGATCAAAAAAGAAGAAAAAAGCAGGAAAAAACAGAAAAACTCCGTGCACGACCGATGCGAGGATTTGATATATTTCGATCCGAGTATATTTCCTCTCTGACAGGCAATATGAGCTAGTTTTTGTAAAAAATAATAACATTCATTTCACATGTTAAGATATAAGTTTAATTTTGAATTGATATATTTTAAGTACTAACCATGATAGCGCTTTAGCATTAAAAAACGCCAATCGAGCATGGGGTGGATTGTCAGAAATTGAAAAGTCATCGTACTGTGATAAAGCTACAACTTTCAAACTTCCGGAATTCAAAGACATGAGCGCAGAGCAACAACGGCTAAAAATTCAACAGACTCGCCGAAAGATTGAATCCCTGGTAAACATTATTGACTATCAGGAGAGAAATTTCTGTAAATTTATTTTAGCAAAGGTTCTTTAACAAATATTAACGTAATATAACCCAATGTTGAAAACATTCTTCTTAATTACCTTGTTATTCTAGTGCAAAGAAATGTTGTCATTTGGCATAGAAACATTGGTTATTGATGTTGATTGTGAGAGGAATAGAGGTCACACTTCTGTGTACGGCAGCCAACGAGGTGTAGACTTTGTAGAACAGCACCATGATATCGAGTGGGAGTTTTCATGTTTCGCTGCAGGTTTGAAGTTTCCGACAAAAATATGCTTTCCTCCAAACAACGTGAATAAAAATGTTAGCTTTAGCAATTATTCCGCTATTTATAATTTTAGGTGTTTCTGAGAACAGTGCCAAAGCTTCAAAAAGTGATAGAGACAAAGTTACTGAAGCGCTTAACAAAAAGATATGTAAGTATTTTTGCACTTTCATGCAACAGAGCTAATAGCGTTTTTTGATATGAGGATTATCCAAATATTTGATATAAGATATCAAAAAAACGCTACAGGCCCTAAATTCGACGCTGGTACGAGTCTTTCTGCGATATTTATGATGTTCATACAAATATTTAAATAGATTTAGCATCATGTGGGAAATGGACGCGTGTACCGTACCGAAAGATAACTGAAGGCGAAGTAGAAGTTCTCGGAATACCACCGGGTTTCATTTTTAAGAAACCGTCAAACTGTACGAAATTGGAACTATCCATATTATTGGATAACATGGAACATATAAAATTTTTAGGTATAAACATCTTTTCTTATCCATTACAGAAAATCAGTTCTTTTTTTTACATCATATCATACCTTAAGGGAATTAATTTTGCGGGAAAATGTTTCGAAAAAAAAAATGATTTTCGCGAAGTTAGCAAGTCCTAATATTTTTGCGAGAATGAATTCCCTAAAAATTAATTCCCTTATGGTCAGGTCAAGTGCCAAAAATAATTTACCGCAGTCTAAGTCGTTTGTTTATATTTGTCATTTAAAAAGATTTATGAAAATAATATTTCTTCAAAGAAAGAAACTTTGCGGTTTCGCGGTTTTTGGCATTTTTACTGGGAAAGTTTAGCAAATTTTTGCCAACATTTTTACAGATTGGCAAAAATTTGCTAAACTTTCCCAGTAAAAATGCCAAAAATCGCGAAACTGCAAAGTTTCTTTCCTTGAAGAAATGAAACCTTATTTTGCCATAGTTATACAGCGAAAAAACCAATCCCACCAGGGTCACCAGATTAGTCTCCAACCTCCTACCGACGCAGTCGTAGAAAATAGTGAGGTTGTCAATGAAAATATGGAAGCTGCGGTGACTGAAATTTTGACAGATCCTGTTCCCTCAAATGTAAAGAAAAGAAAAAAAGGAAGTCATAAAAAAATGAGTCAGCTTGACGACAATTGTCAAATGCTTGAGCTGAGCGATAAAGTCCCGAACTCAAGAGGCCTCGACATAACCCTTCAAGAAGTAATGTCCCAAGCCAGTGTTGATGAAGGCTTTGTCGATTACATCCTGAAGGATAGAGAAAGAGAAAGTGGAGATCAAAATATTACTGAATACCTGATAAAGTGGATTGGTTATGAGGTACCAACGTGGGAGCCGGAGGAGAATGTACATTCGGCTGATGTAAAAAGATATTTTTTGAACAAAAAGTAAAGCGTGTATTTTTATTTTAAAACAACAAATTTTTTTGCGCCTTCGCTAGTTTCTTATATTGCTTTCTGCTCAAGTAGTGAACGATAAAAATAAAACTAATCGGCCCGCAGGATCGTAGTGGCCTAGGAGGCCGGGCCACAGCCCTCTTAAAATATTTGTCAATCATGGTTAATATGAAGGAAAACGCAGAGGATGCGTTTTTACCAATTAAAGGGTAAAATCTTAAGATTTACATCCCTGTTTCTCCCTTTCAACAACAACAAAAAAAATTAGTGTCAGTTACGGCCCTGAGTCAATGTAATCGCCTGGGTAATATAATTGTACAGGGGACTTGAGATGGTAAGGGAAATTATAATTTAATGCTAAATTGCACATGCAAAATTACACACATAATTTTTTTCTGTTTTACTTTACAATACTTTTACATAAAATATAACTAATTTGGTTTATCTATTGAAATCGAAACCTTTCGCAAGATGCTGACCGTGCAATGAACTCCCCTGAACATCCATTCACGTGACTTATTGAAAAAATAGTCAAAACACTGTACTCCAAGGCAATTGAGATGCTATAAACTATTCTTAACTCGAGCAAATTATAATACATGTATGCATGCCTAACAATACAAAACCCTCTCAACCTTTCTAGAAAAAAAATTATGTGGGGGACGCAAACCAACATGATTATCCATACATTTAAAAACGAAACGTTCAATGCGACCTTCAAGTAGCGCATCTTTGAAATTCAGAGGTTTTAATTCCATAATTGTCGCAATAGTAAATCCAAACGCGTAAATATCGGTCATGTATGACACGCCGCTTCCCCTATACAATTCTCGTGCCACGTGATGATGATCGTTAGATTTCGCACAAGACGCTCGACATGCGAATGAAAACCCGATAATGACCGGAGTGAAGTCACTACCTTTCACCATGACATTTTCAGGAATTATGTTATTGTGTAACACTCCTTTATCAAATAAAAAAGAGAGTGCTTTAGCTAGCCCAATAATCATTTGTTTCATTATGTCTTCTGTGGGAAATATTACCTTCCGCTTCAGCAAAATTTTTATGCTGCTATCCCCTTCATAGCTAAGCACAGAATGAAATTTTCCTTTGGCGTGTACAATACCAAAGACCTGTACAATATTGGGATGATTCCCAACAAACTGTAGCAGTCGTGCTTCGTGGCTAACATAAGCTAGGTTGCGCAGAGATGTTTCCTCTTTACCAAGTGCTAAGTAACTTTTTAAAATTACAGAATCTCCATCGTCAAACACAGCACGGGTCACTTCTGCGAAATGACCAGAAAATATGACATTGGAAGCCAGGCCGGAGATTACCTCACTTGTCAAAATTGTGGGCGTTTGTTCTTGTAACAACGGATCGCCATTATGGAAGAACGATGAAAACAACGATGCATCAACCATTAGTGACGATCGAGAATGTCCAAGCTGTTCAAACATCTTTAGCTTTGTGAAATCCGCACATTGCAGCATCATCGAAGCATTTTTCTCTCTCAGAATGTGTATAGTCTTCTTTTGACTCGCTACGATCTGCTTGTATCTTTCAACAGCTTCTTTTGCTTTATTCAATTCCATTTTTAACTTTACGTTCTCTATGGGCACCGGAAAGGTAAAGGTAAGCCGTTGTTTTTTTGAGTCACGAGAACAATCCTAAGTAAAATAAGCGAAAAAGAAAATTAATGTTTATTAAAGAAATTTTTGAGCAAGAAAAAACAACATCTATTCTGCAGACTTTTCCAACTCATTAGTTTGTACTCCAGAGTGTAAATCATTATGTACCTCGGCTATGTCGTTTTCACTTTGTAAAGAATTACATTCAGTTGAGGAATCCGCCTCTTGTGAAGGTGCCTATGTATGTTAAAATTGGAAACAAAGTGATGAGCATATTATAATTGCCATAGAAGTGGAAATATGGAAATGAAATATCTCCTACCAGAGTACTTTTCAATGCTGCCATACCAAGTGTTAAATGAAATTCAACCTGAAGGTAAACAATAGTAACAGCCGAGTTATACACAAAAGAATTTTCTCCTTAAAAAGCTGAACTAATATTCTCTATAGTATTTGCTTTTCAAAACTGTGTAAAACTCGATAAATTCTGTCTTTAAGCCATGTCATTTTTATATTCAACAAAATCGTTAACACATAATTGTTGCTTTAAAGATTTACCAAGTCAAAGCGTTTGGTCAAATCCTCTTCGATATGACGAAAGAAATCTTCTACCGAGCATGTCTTTAACATACATTTAGCCTTTCGCTGAAAAGAACAAATTATATATTGTATTGCAAAAATAGTTGTTTTAAATGCACAAGAACAAAGCTCTTTTATTGTTGACAAGAACTTTCCCAGAGATGTACAGCAAGCATTCTTTCTAAAAATATATAAACAAATAACTAGTGTTACAATACCTCCAGCTGTTCTCGAAGTCTTCTTAACACAGGACGCTTTTGTTTGGAATTGCCTTTAAGTACTGGAGCTACAGCCATTCTGACTTGATTCCACGTGTCTAAAAAAAGATCCTTGAGCAGGATTAAAACGACCCAAGATAGATAAAGGAAGCCTTGTCGACTAACTCTTATTTTGATAATTTAATTTTTATAACACCTATCTTATCAGGTAATGCCAGGTCAATTCAATTATGCTTCTTACTTTACCCTACCTTACCTTAATAAGAATAATTTAGCTGCAACAAATTTCTTCAAAAATATGCCCAATCGGGATTTGAACCCGAACCTCCTGTGATCTTATATGTATAAATTGGGCCTTGAAATTAAGGATACTTCATGTGAGAGCACGAATTAGGTTTAAAATTGTGTATTTTTTAGACATGCACCCACACACATAAGATTCAACAGGTGTTCTACCATTACACTATTGGGCAGCATTTCTTAAAGTCTTTTTTCAAACATTTAAATTTGAAAATATTCTTTATATATATATGTATATATAAAGATTATTTAGTTGGCATCATGTGTGAGAGGGAATCGTGTCCTCTACACGTTTCGTTTATAGCATTGCAAGCACACAATACTCAATCGTTATCAAAATACAAACAATTATAAGGTAAATTTTTGTATAGGCTGTTAAATATCAGTAATTCTTGATTAGGACACCTAAATATACTTTAAAGTTCTTTAATCAAGAAGCACCAAATTTAAAATTTATTTAGTGATAATATATATATATATATAAAATTGAATGTATTTGAAAATAAGTTAAAAGTACATAACTGTCAGTTTCACGCTGAACGATTATCAAATGTACAGTGATAAACTACTTCAACAAATTTTAAAAAACTGTGTAAATCCGGTGGGAATATGTACAAGTTATAGACATAAGAGTAATACAATCGATAAAAACAGTTTAAAAGAAAGACGTATAAAACTATTTGTCCAGAGGGACAGATTTAAAATTGTTCAAATAAAACTTGTTACTATGACGACACTTCGATATTAATTCTGTTCTTTTGTTTAGCAATTTCAGTTTGGATGTTATTATATGGTATTAAAACCTTTGTTCCATGACAAAAGACTTAAATCGACTCAATATTTGCTTTGGTTTAACAATAAATTTCTTTTTGCACTTACTTGAGATATTATATAAGACAAAGTTTTTTGTTCACTTACTCACCAAATTTAAATATATACACTAACATTTATAAGGTGACATACTGGAGAATGCAAATAAAAAGAAAACCTAAAATATTGCAACTTAATTGTCTGAAAAAAATAGATATATACATGTCTTGCAAGCTATGAATTAAATAAGATAAACTTCTTTTGTTACGGGAGCTTTGAACAGATGTATGAAAGATGCTTTTAGTTGTTTTTAACATGATATATATATATATTTAGCTTTGTAGGGACGCTAAGCTACAGCCCCCCACCCCCCCCCCCTCCCTCTTAAAAAAAGGCCCACCCGAAAACAAATTGGCTTCCTACCGCACTGCCTTCATGCAAATAAGGTAAAAAAAGGTTGTCTCACATAACAAGTGCATCTTTTTGCCTGTCACACAGATGATCACATCATTTTCCTGCTGAAAATGCTGTGATTTATATTTTATTTGATTGGCATCCATAATATAGTTTAGATAGCTAGCTACCTAAAGCTCAGTCGATACAGTGCTTGCTTTGCTTTGCAGAAATTTGTGGCTTTTGATAGCCACTTACTGTATATACTGGCAGAGCTCCTTTCATTGCCTCCTAGTGTTGCCTAGTGGGAAAAAATTCCAGATTACTGTAGATAGCTTAAATGGGAGCTTTAAACACATACTCTAGAACCGTCTTTAAGGTCTCTCTTGGAAGCATTTGAGAGAAGGTAGATAGGTAGTTAGGTAGTTAGGTAGCTAGCTAGCCTATCCCTTGAGAAGGGGAGAACCTAAAGAAGCCAGCTAGCTATAGCTAGCTAGCTATATATACATCACACCACCACTACCTAGGCCATTTGCCAACAATTTGATGCTTAGGTCGTAGAATAAGGAACTCGCAAATTAAGTTAATCTTCCATCATAAAGATAAAGGTCCATATTAACCTGAAAAATTACTTTCCAAGAAGCGTGTTGGATCACTTGCATCTACAGTCGCCATTTTGTTTTTAGCCTAACAGGCTGAGACCGATAGCCAGCGTTATCAGCTATCTCCAGAGATACAGACATACGGCTGTATCCGATAAACAACGCGTCACAGTGCACAACTGTTGTCGATCTATATCGCATACAGTTAACAGAAACGGGTGCGTTGTATGTGTCGGTATCGGCCTTGAGTGTCTTATAAATTTCTCTCAAGTCTTTACCACCAAGGTGTAAAAGTAAAGCGCTTTTCTGTATTTGTTCACTAACTCCAGAAGCTGTAATAAATAATTCAAACTCTTCCATATACGACTTCCATTTCTTGTCTAAATTTGTTGATGTTGATTTTTCAATTACGAATGGTTCCGCGAGGGGTATATTTTGCATTGATTTTACCATTATATTCTTTCTCTTTCTTCCTCCCTTTTTTTTTATAAAACTTGTCGCCAATTGTTACGTATTTATTATCACGAACGGAGAGAGGAAGAGCACATAGTAGTTCAACATAACGAGAATGATCTTTTCAAAAACACACGTCTGCTTTAAGGCTGAAATACACGGTCAGTTTAAAATGATCATTTTAAAATGACTGGTGTTTTTCGTCATTTTAAAATGATGGAACACCTGAATACACGAGTCATTTTAAAATGATAGAATTTGTAAATAAAAGTTCTTTACACTATGGACTCTGAAGAGGAATGTGCTGCAGCAGTTGTTATAATTGCCATTCTTTCAAAAAGAAAAAAACGCAGAAGATCTTTGTTTTTATAAACTGTCAAAGTTACGTTCCACAGACTTTCTTCTTCTCTCCATGCACTTATAAAATTCTCAGTTGATTCCGTTTTCTGCGCTTTAGTTCCCATCTTGAAAATTATTCTTGTAATATATTAAATTTGTACTCGAAAAAAATTGAAAATGTTTACTATCTTCTATACTCCTTCTGTTTATACAGAATAACTGAAATATACTCAAAAAACTCAATGGCGTCATAGTAAAACAATTCCGTCTAGCAATTTCTATGCAGAAGTTCATCATTTTAAAATGATAAACTTCAAACATGTTTAAATGATCATTTTAAAATGATCATTTAAAATGACTGGTGTTTTTCGTCATTTTTTGTGAAATACACGGTCAGTTTAAAATGATCATTTTAAAATGATCATTTTAAACTGACCGTGTATTTCAGCCTTTATACAAAGAAATACAGAGTGTGTATTTTACAGAACCAATATTTAATATAGCGACATAACAGATCCATGTCAAGGAAATATTGGACAAAATACCTCAACCGAAAATTGGACACAGAAAGAACTAATGCAGTAAAGGCATCCGCGTTTACTATACCATATATTTTACAATAAAAAACAACCACCATTCTTGCATTTCATTATCATTTGCTTGTTTACCATCTATAAAGAATGTTAGTGTGTAAAGCAGCAGCATGTTTGACAATCGCCTTCTTAATATACAGTCGACCATAAAAAACAAGTCCCAACAAGGCAATGGATAAGGCGAAGAGAGGAGAAAGAATTGTATGTCAACCTTGTTCAGGAATTATTGACTGAGGATACAAGGACATATGAGAATGAGCAGCGGATCATTTAAGCAAATTCTAGATTTCACTTTGATACGATGAGTAAAGCTCAACTTACGATCAATCACAACTCCTAAGTGTGATTTAATTACTGCTAGAGATCATCACGTTATTCACAGAAGATTCATCGACTTCCGCAAACTTTTTTTGGGGAAACGTAATATAATATGTAGTATCTGGAGTTCTAAGTAAACCAGAAGAAAAAAATTAGTGTACATCGTTTTAAAACAGGAAAAATAAGTCGCGGGTATTAATTTTAGCGAATTTCGCGAATAACGAGTTTCTCAAATAATTTTTTGTGGGAAGTAAAATTCGCGAAATTGACAAAACCTTGCGAAATTAGCGAAAATTAATTTCCGCGAAAATTAATTATCTTAAGATAGTAGAACCACCAGACATTTTGGATAACGTAGGCACAATTTTTTTTTATTTACAAACATAAATACAAGGGAATAAAAACTGCTTAGAAACGGTATTTTAAAATCTCATTTCCTATATACTAATCGTCCCTTTCGCAAAGGCTATGATTTTTAAAAGATCATTTTCAGAGTAGTAAGCCAATTTTATTTTATGACCATCTCCATAATCAAAACTATTATTAAGTATTGTGCCAATACCATGACTTATATAGGGAGGTTCTGCCGCTGCAATCACTATGTTTGACTTTACGTTTATCGCATGTGTTGCAAATACTGCATGTATTAACTTGATTACCCCTTTCCCTCTGTGAGAGGCGGTAACCATCGCCCTTTGTATCTCGACAGTACTTCTGCGTGCATTTAGTTTCTTTGCTGCACTGTTTAAGTTATATCCTTCAACCAGAGAAATGTTTTTATTTCGGTATACTAAACGTGCGCATGCCATTAATCGTCCTCCAACAAGAGCACCACACCAAACACTGTTGTTTTCGAAACGATCTGTGATGTATCTTTGTCCATCATTGTGCATGTTGTACTGGAAACCTGTTTTTAAATCAATATTTTGCAGTAACATAAGATATGTAGGAAATGTGATGCAACATTGAAATACAAGACCACCCACGGATTTCATTCCGTAACCCTATTCATGTCAAACATTTTCTTGATTAGCATTTCAAGCTTAACACAATAAAGGCAACGGGTGAATAAATTTCTAAAATAATTTTTTTTTAAACTCTTATATCTCCTTAATCGTTGATCAAAACCGCACGATCCTATACAGTCGGCGCTCGTTATCTGGACTACAAGTTATCTCGATCTTTCCTTATCTGGACCAATTTTCATCGGTCCCTTCGGCATTTCAACCTCCTGTAGGCTAAAACACGGTAATATCTCGACCACCCGTTATCTCGAACTTTCCTTATCTCGACCTATTTTCAATCAGGAAACATTCGAACGTTTGAATTTCTCAAACTTTCTCAAAATCAAGATTTCTGCTAAAAAGCAAAGTAGCATTTTGAATTTTTTCAAATTATTAAATAGATATAGCACGAGAAATAGTAATAATTAATTCTTCTGATTAATAGTCCATCCCTGACCAGGTTTAAAAATTTAAATAATTTTTCTAATGTGTGCATGATATTGACAAACCTTCCTTATCTCGACCTTTTTCACGATCGACGCCCCTTATTTCGACTATCCACTATCTCGAACTTTTGTTATCTCGACCTTTTTCACCAGTCCCGTGGAAGGTCGAGATAACGAGCGTCGACTGTACATTATTTTGATCCGCGTTTCAAGTTCTACACAATACAAGTAATAGCTAAAGAAAATTGTGAAAAAAATTATTTGAACATCAAAATGTAAATTATGGATTTTTTTATTTCTTTGTATAAGTGGATTTTCCCACGGGCCTTATCGACTAGTTGACGTTAAATCAGTGTTATTGACGTCGCGACGTTTAATTTGTCGATTAACATTTGAGAAATAACTTTTTCGGCGACATCAAAGGCAAATGAATATGTTCACTTTGCCTGTCACAGACACCCAGACACACTTTGCCTTTTAGTATACTATTCGATAAATCCCGTGGAAAAATCCACTTAGGCAGAAGGACAATGGAAAAGATCCGTCATATAAATTTTAATGACGTCAGCAAATTTTTCAGTATATTGCCCACTGCCCTTAAACAAAAAATTGAATCTGAAAATGTCCAAAAAATATGTTTGCAAGGTGTAATTCCTAATTTACCAAAAATGTTCTTAAAATGTTACACAAAATGTCAAATGTCAAATCACATTAAATCCTCCACACAAAACTTACACAAAATATAAAAAAACTCAGCTTACGAGGTGTAAAATCTAGTTGATAGAAAGTTACAACAACAACAGTCCTAACACCAACAGTCACAAGACTGACACTCAAAAAACCGAAAGTAACCGATAATGACAATGTTTAGAAATAACGCATCTCAAATATGTAATACATCTTAAGCGATTATGTGAAAAATCTTCAATATTTTAATCTGAAATGACAAAAAGCAGGCTTGCAAGAGTTAGCACAAATCAACAAAAATAAGTTCTTACGCATCTTATATATTGTCTTTCCCCTAAAAGCTTATACAAAAATATCAAAAAGCCATAGTTTGGAAAACAACAAATTTAAATCTAGAAAAATCAGTCATTTCGGTTGCGCACCATCATCTCCCATAAAAAGTTACGCAAAATGTAAAAATCAACCAGTTAACAACACAATATTAATTCTTTTTTGGTAAGATGATCCATTCTGCCCTTTACCAAACATTTTAAACCTAAATGTAAACAAATTGGTAAGCAAGGAGTAAATTGCAAATCAACAAAGGTCCTTGTTTTGGAAACATTGTATACTGTCCTTCCTCACAATAATTTATACAAAAAGAACTACCTAGCTATACGTCTGAGCAGACGTATATAGCAAGGTAACTATTTATGCTTAGTAGACACATATAAAGAGAAACAATAGTAATGTAAAAATGATAACATTACAGCGAGTTCAACAAACCAAAGATTTCTGTTTGGCCAGCAAATTTGTTTGGCAGTCAGCTAACAGCTTGGTGTAGCATGTAAAATTTTAGGACAAATACATTAGTTACGCAACAGGGAATACATTAATCATGCAGAGAAAAATAAACAAATATGCTAGCATTTTTATAAAAAACGCGGTAAAATATAAAGATAATATAAAATATAAATCTAGCTAATTTTCACATCCAAAGTAACTTCTCGTAGCTTCTAACTCCAATTTTCTACTTTTGTTTTACTTCTTCACTTGGATTTTTCTTTCTTTTTCAAATATGCTTTTTTCAAGAAGAAGGGGCCGCTCTTTTGTTGTTTTTTTGTATCGAGGGTAACCCTTTTTCGAAAGTCAGCCATAAAAAAATTATTTCAGCAAATGAAATTAAGTCGTTTAAATCACGTGACGTAAGCAAAGTAAACCTGCGGTCTTATTTCTGGCAAAATAGACATAAAAATTTTTGGCGACTTTAACGGAAAATGAACACATCCACTTTGCCTGTCACAGACAGACGGAAACACTCTTCGTATTATTATATAGACTGGTCGATAAGGCCCGTGGAAAAATCCACTTAGGCAGGAGTACAATGAAAAAGAGAACCATAACTTGAATTTTGATGACGTCAGCAAGGACCCGTCAATACACATTTGTTTTTTGAAATTTGTTAACCCGTTACCTCTATTGTGTAGAGGTGGAAACGCTCAAAATAATGTATAGAATTATGGGCTTTTGACGAACGCCTAAGGAGATATAAGGGTTTTTAAAATTTTGCTAACGTCAGCAAGGACTTGCCAAAACTTTTTTTTAGTAACTTGTATTGCCTTCATCGTATAGATCTTGAAACGCTGATCAAGAAGATGCAGAGGGGTCATGTACTTTTGACGAACGGTTGAAGAGATATTGGGGTTTAAAGGTTTTTTGACGACGTCATCAACCCGTCCATTCTGAAACGGATACGGAGACCCAGGTTTGGGAAACTTACCTAAACTGGTCCCAGGTGGTCCCTAGTTACCCACGCGGTGAAAGATGACTGACGTCACCACCTCGTTTCCAAGTTATTTGGCCTCAAAGTTTTAAGTGCACTGTAATGGCTTCATTAATTTAAATTAAGATATTGACGTTAAAGTAGTGGTACTGCCGTCGCGACGTTTAACATTTGAGACATGCATTTTTTCGGCGACATCAAAGGAAAATGAACACATCCACTTTGCCTGTTACAGACAGACAGACAGACACACGCACACACAATCTTCGTATTATTACAGAGGACTCAACTCCACACAGTTTTATAATTGCTTGCACAAAATTGTTACTCAAATGTTGCTGTATGCTTTATAGTATTTTCTTCACGTGTAGAAAGAATACACGACTCGGTTTCAAAACAAAATTTAATAGTCAAAATTTAAAAGCGTGGTCGATCCCTTTCGGGCACAGAATCGGGCAGTGCTTTTAGGTAGCACCAAACCCTGCCACCTTTACCCGAGGGTGACACAGGTCATGGCCGAAGCCATGAAATTCTTTGATAACCAATCCTGAAACGGACCACAATTAAAGTTATTTTATTATTTGCTAGATAAACATAGATCTATTGTATATACCTTCACTTGTGGTTACATCTTATTTTCCGTAACAACTATTTAAAACGAAGTTAAGAGGGAAATACCCAGCGTACAATATTATTTTAATTTACTCGTTGAAAGTTTTAACTAATTCACCGATTCACTTTTAACATTCTGCTGTTATTCAGTGTTAAGCAAAATAGTTTGAAAGCAACTATGTACTTTTAAATTATTTAACAATTTCTTAGCAAGGTTTCTATGTTGTTAAAAATTTCTTAAAAAAGTTTTCTATACTTGTCATAACGTTGTTTTTTTTTCTTTTGAAGGGAGACTTGGGTCAAAAGATTTTCCGTCTTAAAAACAACAAGACTATTTTAATAGTAAATTTGATTATTTTTTTTGAGACGAAAGACTTTTTTTCATATTTTCATATATTCATATATTCATATTTCGTATATAAATAAGCTGAATTCAGCACAACATCTTCACAAAAAAGATTGGCAAAATATAGTTTTTTCTTTGCCTGTAATGTGTATGGGTTAACGCTGATCAAAATAATGTGAAGTATCGTGCTATTGACGAACGGTTAAGAAGATATAAAGGTTTAAAAATTTTAATAATAAAGGTTTAATAATTTAGAACCTGGTTTTCACGTTGCCTCTATTGTGTAGAGCTTAAAGCACTGATCAAGAAAATGTATAGGATCATGTATCTGTGACAAACGGTTGCAGAGATATGGCTTTTAAATGCATTGTAATGGCTTCATTAATTTAATATAGGATATTGACGTGAAATTAACGTTATTGACGTCGTGATGTTTAATCAGTGGATTAGCATTTGAGTCATGCATTTTTCGGCGACTTCAAAGAAAAATGAACACATCCACTTTGCCTGTCACAAACAGAGACACTCTCTGTATTATTATCAGAGACTAGTCGATGAGGCCCTTGGAAAAAAAATCCACTTAGGCTGGAGAACAGTGGAAAAGAAAACCGTCGCTGAAATTTTAATGACGTCAGCAAGGACCCGTCAAGAGACAAAATATTTTGTTTCTTAGAAAGTTGTCTACTTGTTGCCTTTATTGTGTAGAGCTTGAATAGCTGATTAAAACAATGTATAGGATCATACATTTTTGACGAACACCTAAGGAAATATCTGGGTTTAAAAATTTTGCTGACGTCAGCAAAAGACAAACAAATATACAAAAAAAAATTAGAAATTTGTATACCTGTTGCCTTCATCGTATAGATCTTGAACCGCTGATCCAGAAAATGTTTAAGATCGTGTGCTTTTGACAAACGGTTGCAGAGATATTGAGGTTAAAAAGTTTTTTGGTGATTAATTTGATTTGGTTATTTATTTGATTAATAACATTAATATTATTTTAACGTCAAAGTTAGGTAAAGTACAGGACCATTTTATAGGCGATGTTTTATAGACTTTATCAAGGAAAATTGTGAAGAATATAATCCACTTTCCAAAAGTCACACACAGACACACGGAAGCTTCGTATTATTATTATATAAGATCGTATTATTATATAAGATAGATGTATGTATGTAGGTATATTTCGCATAAAAAAGGTATAGTTACAAAAGTTTCCATAGACTTATAAATATACGTAACATTATAATACATATACACATATATAATATACGTAACATATACATACAATACTACGGATTAATTGCAACTTTCCTTACTAAGCCAGGTGACTCGCAGAAGACAAAAGTAGTCTTATCATCGAGAA
Source organism: Hydractinia echinata (assembly GCA_030067915.1). NCBI lineage: Eukaryota > Metazoa > Cnidaria > Hydrozoa > Anthoathecata > Hydractiniidae > Hydractinia > Hydractinia echinata. The sequence continues at coordinate 510,032 of JASGCC010000082.1, forward strand.
CCTGTTATTTCTACGCAAAGCGTAGTTCCGCGGTGCCTGTTTGTGAGAAGGTAGCTATTTACTGTTTAACGTTATAAACAAGTTTATTAACAACAAATATATCCTAATCAATATAGCTATGTATAAATAAAAAAGTATAATGAAATTAAAACAAGAAGCCTTAAGGCTCGAAGATTTCCGCCTTGTCAAGAGAAACTTTCCTCAGAGCAAAACGTTTAATGATCGACCTAACGTTGAGATTTCCAATTTAAAAACAGGATAAACGATTGAATGATTGCGCAAAACTATGTGACTTAAACGCTTTTTGAGGCTTTTTGACTATTTCATTTCTTGAGTAGTTTTAGTTTGATTGCATCGTGATCACTAAAATAGACATTTTTAACAAGGGCCTCGACATTGAACGTGGAAAACAAATTGTCATGGATATAAATGTGATCAATAAGTGAACCTGAGATATGAGTTGGAGAGGCCACAACTTGTTTATATTCAGTGAGAAGATGAACAAAGTAATTTCCGTCACTTAATGCATTTACATTGAAATCTCCGAGAATAACATCAACCGTTTCGGTTCCCAAAAAATGTTGAATAAGGTAAAGCGACTCATTTCGAGTAAGAGAATTCTTACGATACAAAAGTAAAAAACTGATAGGATTTTCATGAACCATTCTCTTCAACAGCCTAAAAAATATTGCACCGGGAATTTTTAACAATATCAAACAACTCTACTGTTTGTTTATGTCCAACTAAAAGACTGGAAAATCTATCCGCATCGTTGTTTGCAATTAAAGTAAATGAGTCTAAGTTTTTGTCACACTGTGAGTTTAATGGTATTTGAGTTTCGGTTAGGCACAGTGCATCACTTTCCATGAGAATACGGTCAGATTTGATATCGTCCTTATGTTTGTTGTAGGATCTTGTATTAAGCAAAGTTACTATAATAGAATTGTCACTTATTACGCCAGTATCCATTGGTATCAATTTTGAGTGTTCTCGCATATAACTGTACTGTTCTGTTGCTCGAGTGTCTGCTTTAATAGCTGACTTTTTAAATGTACCAGTTAAGTATAAACCCTCTAAAGTTGTAACACGACTTAATGCAACATAGATCTGTCCTGGGTGAAAGGCTCGTTGCTTTAGTAAATCAAAACAGACAACAATTTTATCAAACGTTTTTCCTTGAACCTTGTGAACAGTGCAGGCCCATGACAGCATTAGTGGAAATTGCAGTCGCTTCATAGAAGGTGACGTTGGATTATATTTATTAAATTTTATTTCTTTTTCTATTCTACTTACTGGGATGACATTTTCGCGCATGGCATATGGATCTGTTCTCATAGTTTTAAGCCCTGCGAGTTTGTCTTCCATTTTCAGATATATTTTTGTTACTTTTCCTGAGCTATCAGTTTTTATGCGATAAACAGTCCCAATCTGCCCGTTAATAAGTTTATCAGATACATCAATATTCGATGTCAACATAACTTTTGCGTAGAGTTTTAAAAGAAGGTTTTGAGCAAGTCCACCTGTTTACATTTGTCGACCCAAGGCTGAGATTTCCAATTTAAAAACAGGATAAACGATTAAATGATTGCGCAAAACAATGTGACCTAACAGCTTTTTGAGGCTTTTTGACTATTCCATTTCTTGAGTAGTTTTAGTTGTAAAAACAATGATTTGAGTCTGGGGTTTTGAGTCTGAGGTTCATGTTCTTATAACATTGTTCTTATATAAAAAAAACAGGGGTTAAAGTAACCTGGTCTGAAAAGTATTAAATATGGGCGAAAAATAACGCAATTTATATATACTTTAATTTAATTACATCTGAATAAATAACAAAAATATACAAATTTACACATAGTTCTAAAAAAGTATAAAAACTGGGGATTTACCTGGAAAGTTCTAAAAATTTCATGATACAAATTCTGTAAAATTGACAAAGAAAACCATAGAAGTCGAGTTTCCCAGAAAAATAATGTGAAGTAAATACTATTAAATAACCAAAATAAGACTAAAATAAATTATATAAATATACATTAGTTTTAGTGATGATTCATTTTTCACAATTTAATGTTTGCAGTTTACTCTGTCAACATTTTTTTGGAAATGCTGATGATGGCTGTGTTAGATTATGGCTGACCTAAAAAAGAAAGAAAAATACTAAAAAAAACATATATGAAGAACTCGAAATAATCTTAGCACATTAATGTGATATTGTTCTGTGCCCTATATATTTAAAGATGACAGGTATAAATGTAAGGTAAAATAACATTTTTCAACATTTTATGAAGTTTTGATAAAAAAATCAGGTGATACTGTGAAACGCCAAATATTTGTGATGTCTGTCTTTCAAAAAAGACAAATTTTGGCAGTTTCATAAATATTTTAATTTTTTTTGAAAGTTCCTTAACCTGCCTAAAAGCATCCCTAAATGTTATATTCAACAGTGACCAAGAATACCGTATTTACTCTATTATTACTTCTACCACCGGATTAGTGTTTTAACCAACAAAACAAAGATGGGTTTGGCGGGAATCAGATAATGCAGGATATAGGCTGGATATGTGGGATTATTTTTGGGTGAAAGAACCTCAGTGTAGTATTGTTTCTAGCAAGACTCAGCAAGTTTTTAACAAAGTTTGGAAATATAAAGCATAAAAAGTATAAACACACATAGGTTTACCTCAAATCTGTTTCAGGCTATATAAGCAACGCACCTACCTTTGCAACTTTTAATTGGAATTTTAATATGCATTCAAATGTTGTAAGAGCCTAACTTGCCAAGGGTACAAATTATTTGCACAATAAATTTTCCTGAAACTTATTTTTGTGGATGAGTGTTACAAAAATGCTTCATTTTGCAGAATATATTTGTGCAGATGACAACATTTTCAAAAAAATGTGCGGTATTAATTTTTGGGTGCCTAAAGTTCAGTTATTTTAGTAGAGGCAAAATCAGTATTTTGTCTAACATAGTATTCAGAAGTTACGGCATTTACAAATGAGCAACATAGAACTCAATGACTAAGGTCCTAAAGTAATCACAGTATGAAGAAATGAAAAATTTGGCGGTAGAAATTGTTGCGGATAGCCGAAATGAAAAATTTTGTAGAAATCATTTTTTGCCTGATTTCTGCTGATTTCTAAAATTTCTGTGGAATATTTTTGCGGATTTGGCCCAAGGTTCTGCAAAGAAAGTTTCACAAAAATTACTTCTACAGACAATGTATGCAAATTTTGGAGAGGCAGAAATATTTTTTACAATCCATTGCAAAAAGGCAGGATTACTTGAGGTGGGAATAACAGGGAAGCTGGATAATAGAGAAATACAGTATACTTGATGCTTTTTTAAAGCTACATTCAAATGTTTTTGTGCACATCAAGGAGAATTTTTATTCAGTGACCCCATTTAGGTAAGTTACGACACACTTAAGCTGAATCTCCACTGGACGATATTTGCGACGATTTTTGTGACGAAAAGTAGAAACATCTTTTCGTCATGACGAAAATCGCGACCAATCAAGTTCGAGTATTTATGACATTCGTCATAAAAATCGTCCCGTGGAGATTCGCCCTTACATGCAACTTAAGCTCTTATGTCAGGTTATTTTAGGAGCAAAATTTTTTGCTTGCAACACAACGTAACGGTCCATAGGACAAAATAAGAAAAAATGTTTGATTTAGGATTCAAATTTGAATATTTGTGTACAAAACAAAATGGCGATTTTAAATCGGCGGAGTTAAATCTTGGTACACAAGTACACAGTGCTTTTCATAAAGTTAAGATTTGCCTGGCTGTCAAAGTTTAAATTCTGATCTGCTGCTTTATTATTATTTAACTTATTATATGACTTGCAAAGAATAATGTTTTAGGAATATTTGACCACAGTGTTTGTTTGCCCCCAAACATGCAATAATCCTAATCGTTAAAAACCTAGCCACATGACTTTTTTGCCAGAAGAATGCAATAATCCGTACATGCAAATGTATCTTAAACCGGTCAAACTTTCGTGAAAACTACTGCACCTTTTAGGCTAATAATCATCATTTTTGGTTCCCAAACTATAAGTCATTTGCTTGCTCACCTAATTTTTGAAAAAGGTAGCTAATGGGTTTGATCCCTAGCTAACTACAAGGAAGGCAGTTTTTTAGTTAAGTAGAGATGCTAGGGAATTGCGTAGCTTAAATAAGAGCTGTAAACACTCTGAAGAATCGCAAATATAAATCACTTTATCACAGCTAGGTAATAAACAAACTAGCTAGCTTAAAAGATACAGCATTTTTTACCTGAGAAGTCTCACAGCGACCAAACATCCTGTTTTGCAAAAACTTGATTTGGAGTTCCAAACATATCAAGAGGAACGGTAACCGACTGTTTTGGGCAAGAAACTTTGGCCTGTGGAACCTGGAACTCGAAGAACTTCGAGAGAATACCTCGCAGGAGGAAGCCATGAATATCAGATTCTTACAATCAAGTTTCTATTGGCCAAAAAATTAAATAACGCATTTCTATTGGCTTTTAAGAAATTGAAAGTCCGAAAACAACAATTTTCAGGCCCAGGGTAAATACTTTATCCTAGACACCGCGCGTTCAGGCTATAGGTGGTCCCTATCTCTCTATCTTCCAAGGCGATTTTAAAGATTCCGCCTTACGCGGCGGAAATCAAAAATGAGAATGAAATTAAAATTAAAGAAAAAGAATTCAAATTAGAAGAAAGACGTTTCGCTCTCAAATTCAAATAAAAGTAGATTTTTCAATTTACATTGACTGTTTTTAGTTTTCCTAAATGGTGGATAGTATTGACCTGCAGATCTTGTTGTGTATTTGTTATGAGAAATGTGAAAGGTGTTAGTAAATACTTCAGGTGTGTCATTATTTTTTGCTTTGTACATGAAACAAAGCGTTTGAAAGATATTTAGTTGAAATACATTCAAGGCTTTCATTGACTGAAGTAATGGTCTGGAATGAGTCAGCCTATCTTTAAAAGTGATTATTCTTGCAGCATGTTTTTGATGAAGGTAAAGTGACTGTATTTTAGTTTTATTAGTGCTACCCCAAACTATGTTAGCGTAATTAATATGACTATGTATAAAAGAGTAATACAATTGTATTAGAGATTGTCTGTTTAGAAAGTTACGTGATTTGTAAAGGATGCCAATAGATTTTGAAACTTTTAAATTTACCATAGAATTATGTTGGTGCCACTTTAAATTTTCATCAAGTATCACACCTAAGAATTTAGTGGATATCTCCCGTGAAACTTGATTTCCTTCTATTTCTAGTGTAGGTATGGCGATAGGCAAGTCCTTTCTTCTTTGTGGTGTGTGGAATAATGTATACTTTGTTTTTTTTATATTTAGTGATAATTTATTAGCAGAGAACCAGGTCGATAATTTGTTTTACTCGGTATTTACAGTTTTATAAAGAGTATTAATACATTTATGGGAGTAAAACAAATTAGTGTCATCTGCAAACATAATGGAATTTAGGATTTCAGAACAATTGCTTAGATCATTAACATATATTAAAAATAAGAGTGGCCCAAGAATTGAACCTTGTGGAACACCACATTTAATTGTTAGCTTATTAGTTTTTTTGTCACTGCCAATATCTATGTATTGAGTTCGTTCACTCAGATAACTTTTAAACCATTTTAATGTTACCCCACTTATTCCATACGCATTTAGTTTACCTAATAATATGTTGTGATCAACGGTATCAAAAGCCTTAGATAGGTCAATAAAAATACCCAAAGTAAATTTTTCCATCACTAAAGGATTGATGAATATGACCTCCACAAGTTGCATTATCGGATGTTCTGTGGAGTGTCTGTTTCTAAATCCAAATTTTTTCTTACAAAAGATAGAATTCTCGGTGAAGAAGTGAAAAACTCTGTTGTGCATAATTTTTTCAAGAATCTTTGAGAATACGGGTAGAATGGAAATAGGCCTGTAGTTTGACATCGTTTCTGAATTACCTGATTTAAATATTGGAATCACTTTTGCTTGTTTTAGTTCGTCAGGAAATATCCCTAGTGATATTGATTTTTTAAAAACATTGTAAAGCACATTTTCAATAGCTGAAAATGAATCTATGACAACATTGCTATTAATGTCGTCATGTCCAGGAGATTTATTTCTTTTTAAGCTTTTGAACGCATAGTGTAACTCTTCTGTTGACAAAATCGAGTTTCCCATTTGGAAATTACAGTTTGGTAAATAATTTTTATAATCTACTTTTGTTTTAATTTTTGCTGAAAGCTGTGGTCCTACATTCTCAAAAAAATCGTTAAAGGCAGCACCAATTTCTCTATCACCACACAGCAGTTCACCATTTACAAACAACTTGTCAGGAAAACACTTATTGCGTTGTTGCTTTTTGCCTATAATTTCTTTTATCACAGACCATGTGTTTTTAATGTCATTTCTGTATTTTGTTAGCATTCTAGCATAGAAGTTTTTCTTAGAAAGCTTTCTTAATTTTTCAAAAAGATTTTTATATGTTTTATATGTCTCAACATCTTTACTTGACCTCGATTTGAGCTGCTTTATATAGAGTTTTTGTTTAAGTTTTGAAGATTTTATTAGACCTTTAGACATCCAAGGAGAAAGCATGTTTTTATTTTTTATTGTAATTTTCTTTAGAGGAAAAAAATAGTTATAGTGATGTGAGTATATTCTTAAAAATGCTTCGTAGGATTTATTGGCATATTTAGCATTTATTACATCTGTCCAATCCGTGTTTTGTAGTGTTTGAGTGAAGTCCCTTATGGTTTGGTCATTAAACATCCTTTTGTGGATGATTGTAGATTTATCTTTTAAAGTGTTACAGTTTATAGTTTTCGTTGTAAAAAATATAGGGAAATGATCGGAAATATCTGTTTAAATGATGCCCGAAGTAGTATTTTCATTTAAAAAACAATTTAGGAAAACATGGTCAATAATTGTACTGGAACTAGGTGTTACTCGTGTTGGTTTATTAATTATCCACCAGAAAATAGAGTGTTGAAAACATTTTGAACGTTAGTGTTTGTGTCGTAGGTTAAAGAATCTATGTTAAAATCACCTGTTAGGAACACGTGTTTGTTTTCACGATTCATCACATTAAGCATTTTTGTTAATATGGAAGTAAATCTGATGATATTTCCACTAGGCGGCCTATAAATCACGCCAAGTAAACCATTTTTCTTTCTTTTGTTTTCAATTTCTAAGGAAAGGATTTCATTGTCATTATTAGAAACTGAGAGATCCTCTCTAACTTTGAATGAGAGGGAATCATGCACAAACGCACATACACCTTTTTTGCCTTTTTTGCGCTCAAAATGGATGCTTTTATAACCAGTGAGCTGGTAGTTATGATCGCAATTAAAGGATTCGTTAGTTAACCATGTTTGTGTTAAGACAATTACTTTAAATGGTTGATTTGTCTGTGTAAGAAAATTTCTAAAAGACTCAAATTTTTTTTGCATGCTTCTGATATTTAAATGGAGTGCGGAAAAGCTGCCTGTCGTGATACTAGAGTCTGAGCAAATTTGTTCCATATTATAATACGGTGTATTAAGACGCTCTTTATGTTGGTTTTCAAAAAGATTTTTTTCCGCATCTAGATTGTCTGAATGCGTAAGAGTGACATCATTAAAAAATGTTGGAAATAGTTTTTCATATCTGGTCACAGATTCCATTGTAAAGAGAATGTTAATTTATGTATCATCTTGAAACTTTTTTTAAGAATGCCATTGTGCAGCAAACACTTGCGTCAGAAAGTATTATTTTTAGAAGAAGAAAATATTTTAAAAAGGTACTGAATGTGCACAACAAAAATTTGTGTAAAAGCAAAAGAAGTAATTGTTGATCATAAAATACGTCGATCTTCTTTATATTCTTTGAACCTCGATGGAAAATGAAGTTAAGTTATGGATTCTTGTTAAAATTCTATAGAAAATAATATAAGGAGCAGTTGCATCACCCAATTGGAAAGAGAAATTTCAAAAATTCAAATTTCGTGTGTCCGTTAATTGGGGTGTCGTTTTATTACTCATACGTTTTTTAGAATCATCATTGCATCAAATTGTTTACAAATTATTTTAATTAGCCAAAAAAATAAGATTGCAATCGTCAACTTATCTTGTAAAGATGGCAATCTTTTTATGAAAGATCATTCTCGAACTCAAAAGATGACATTAAATTAATCACAAAAAACTGAGTAAACATATTTTTTTAAAGATACAACGTGAATCATAATGTTTTACAGACAAAACATAGTCAATAGTAAAAGCATTTACCGGCTAGTAGTGAAGAGATTTACTGACGAAGCAAAGTTTGATTAACACAGATATTGGCAACATGTGAAATTTAATACTCAACCAACTGCATACGCTAACTGCGTGGTTAAAATTCTGTCAGATCCATATTTGATCATTGAAGCGCAGAAACTAGTTTTTAATATGTTTCACGAAACAAGTTGGAAATGGCAAGCAAATAATCCAACAGGTACTTGTTTTCCATGTTTGTGAAAGATTTTATCTATCTATCTTATATAATAATACGAAGTGTGTGTGACGGTCATAGTGGATGTGTTCATTTTTCTTTGATGTCGCCGAAGAAAGTGTGTCTGAAATGTTAAATTTTATGACGTTACGGCGCGACGTCAATAACACTACTTTAACGTCAATATCTTAAATTAAATTAATGAAGCCATTACAGTGCACTTAAAACTATGAGGCCAAATAACTTAGAAACGAGGTGGCGACGTCAATCTGTTTTCACCGCGTGGATAACTACGGACCACCTGGGACCAATTTGGGTCAGTTTCCCAAACCTGGGTCCCCGAATCCGTTTCGAAATGGCAAAAAAACCTTCAAACCCTAATATCTCTGCAACCGTTTGTCAAAAGTACATGATCCTATACATTTTCTTGATCAACGTTTCAAGATCTATGCGATGAAGGCAAAGAATTAACTATATTTTGCCAATCTTTTTTGCACCTGTACTGCTGACGTCAGGAAAAAATCTAAGAACCTATTTTTTTATTGTCCTTTTGCCTAAGTGGATTTCTCCACGACTTTATCGACTAGTTTATATAATAATACGAAGAATGTGTCCGTTTGTCTATGACAGGCAAAGTGGATGTGTTCATTTTCCGTTAAAATCGCCCAAAATGTTTTGTCCATTTCGCCAGAAATAAGACCGCAGGTTTACTTTGTTTACGTCACGAGATTAAGACGACTCAATTTGATTTGCTGAAATAAATTTAACGGCTGACGTTCGAAAAAGGGTTATCCTCGACACCAAAACACATCAAAAGAAAGCGGCACCTTTGTCTTGAAGAAAGCATATTTGTAAAAGAAAAAATAGTCCAAGTGAAGAATTAAAGTAAATGTGGAAAAGTGGAGTTAGAAGCTACGAGAAGTTACTTCGGATGTGAAGAGTAGCTAGAAGTAATAGAGTGTAAAGTTGGAATTCAGAAAACAATAATTTTAGACTTTCAGTTGTTGTGTAGCTACAGCTACGTCTTACTTTTCTATGTAGCATACTTTAAGTTGTCAAGCAGACTCGTATTTTCCAGAAAAAAAGCTACTTAAAAGCCTCAAATTCTTAAACGTTTTTATTTTTCCGCGTTTTTTATGAAGAAAAACCCAGCATATTTGTTAACATTTTTTGCATGATTAATGTGTTCCCTGTTGCGTAACTAATGTATTTGTCCTTAAATTCTACATGCTACTCCAAGCTGTTAGTTGGCTACCAAACAAATTTGCTGGCCAAACAGAAAACTTGGTTTGTTGAACTCACTGTAATGTTACCATTTTTACATTACTATTTTTTTTATATGTGTTTTACTAAGCATAAATAGCTACCTAGCTATATACGTTTCCCCAGTTTAGCTATATTTAACTGGGTGTCTTAAGCTACTGTAGCTAATGCTTAGCTTTAAGCTCCATAGCTAACTCTAACCTATGAGTTAGTTGTTATTCCTCTTTTTAGCTATCTATAGCTACCTTAGTAGTCAAACTTCTCTTCTTTTCTGAGCACGAATTATGATGTAAAAATCTACAAAATCTTTCAAATACTTTTTGAACTTTAAGGATAGCGTAATGATATTTTTATGCCCATAGAGTATAATTTTTCTCACATTTACTGTAAACTTTACAACCACATGCAATATGACAAAAGGAACAAATTTTGTAAAATTTAAAGCGTGTGTGTTAAGTTACTTTTTATTGTTTTGTTTTTGCCATCCTGGTAAACTTTTGTGAGCCTACATGTAAAATACCAGGCCATTTTTACAGAGGTTGTTGACATTTGATTGGACATTTACGTTGGTTTATGACTGGGTTAAAAAATGTTATGAGACGATGGCACGGTTGTCCATTTATATCGTTTGTGTTCCAAACTGCTGTTTTTTTTAAATTTTGTGTAAACTGATGTGGAAATGGACCACATGCATTATACTGAAAAAAAGAAAATTCTACGGTTCCACATTTCTTGCAACATTATTTCCAACGCCGTTGCCTTCACCGTATAGATCTTAAAACGCCGATCAAGAAAATGTATGGGATCGTGTACTTTTGACTAACGGTTACAGAGACATTGGGGTTAAAGTTTTTTGATGACCTCAGTTCATTCCGAAATGGATTCGGGTACCCACATTTGGGAAACTAACTCAATTTGGTCCGAGGTGGTCTTTAGTTACACACGCGGTGACAAATGACTGACGTCACCACCTCATCTCCAAGTTATTTGCCGTCAAAATTTTAAGTGTACTATAATGGCTTCATTAATTTAATATATGATACTAGTCGATAAGGCCCGTGGAAAAATCCACTTAGGCAGAAGAATAATGGAAAAAATAAGTTGTTTTAGGTCTTTTGCTGACGTCAGCAGTGAGTAAAAAAAATTGGCGAAATTTGTTTATATGTTTCCTGCAGTGTGCAGTGCTTCAAACGCTGATGAGAAAAATGTATAGTATCATGTGCTATTGACGAATGGTTAAGAAGATATAAAGGTTTAAACATTTTGCTGACGTCAACAAAGTCCCTACCCAAAGCACAGGAAATTTTTCTTTAGAAATTTGTATACCCGTTGCCTTCATCGTATAAATTTTGAAACGCTGATCAAGCAAATGTATAGGATTATGTACTTTTGACAAAGGCGTTCATTCCGAAACAGATTCGGAAACCCATGGTTTCATTTCTTTAAATTAAGATATTGACGTTAAATTAGTGTTATTGACGTCGTGACGTTGACTTTTTCGATTAGCATTTAAGACATGCCTTTCTTCGACGACATCAAAGGAAAATGAAAACATCCACTTCGCCTGTTACAGAGAGACACACTCTCTGTATTATTATATAGACTAGTTGATAAGGCCCGTGGAAAAATCCACTTAGGCAAAAGGCCATTGAAAAAATAGGGTGCTTTAGATGTTTGGCTGACGTCAGCAGTGCATATACAAAAAAAATGTTCTTAAAATCTTACACAAAATGTCAAATGTCAAATCTTACACAAAATAAAAAAAGAACAGCTTGCAAGATGCAAAATCTACTTTATAAAAAGTTACAACAACGACACTCACAACATAGACACTCACAACACCAATAGTCATAAAACTGACAGTAAGAACACCGACAGTTACAACACCAACAGTCACAACACGGATAATAACAATGTTAGAAATAACGCATCTCAAATATGTACATCTTATAAGTGATTATGTTGAAAACCCTCAGTATTTTATTCTGAAATGTCAAAAAGTTGGCCTGCAAGAGCACAAATCAACAAAAATAAGTTATTTACACATTTTAAATATTGTCTTTCCCTTAAAAGCTTGTACAATAATATGAAAAAGCCATAGTTTGGAAAACATCAAATTTAAATCTACAAGAATCAGTCATTTCAGTTGCATACCATCCTCTCCCACAAAAATTTACACAAAATGTAAAAATCAACCAGTTAAGAACACAAAAATTTTCTGTTTTAGTTTGATGATCTGTACTGCCCTTTACCACCAATTTTGAACCTAAATGTCAAAAAATCAATAAGCAAAGAATAAACTTGAATAAAAAAAGATCATTATTTTTGAAACATCGTATACGGTTCGTAAACAAAAGTTTACACAAAATGTAAAACAGATTGCTTTTTGAGAATCACATCTAAATCAACAAAAATAATTTCATTCAGCATGTCGTATATTGCCATTACCCATTAATCTTCCACAAAAAGGGTATATAAAACACATCAAAATTTAGAAAAATTAGTCATTTCAGTGTACTATATACAGTCCTCGCCCATTAGATTACAAAATATAAAAAACAAAAACAGTTTCAGTCAGAACATTAAGTATTTTTTTATCATCAGCAAACATTTATCCCTACAAAATTTTGTAAAATTCTCAAGAAAAACAAAACCGTGAAACCATGGAATTTTCTTCCAGCAAAAATGACATCACATACAGTTAGTTCTCCCCAACAATAGTTTATATTACAAAATATAAAGACATCAGCTTATACAACAGCTTACAGTGAAGTCCGATTCTACAAAAATTTGTTCTTTCAGTATATATTGCATGTGGTCTATTTCCACAAAAGTTTACACAAAATTTCAAAAAACAGCATTTTGCAACACAAACAATATAAACTGACTTAATCATACCATCCTCTCATAATTTTTTTTAACCCAAAGTCATAAACCCACGTAAATTTCCAATCAAATGTAAAAAACCCCTGTAAAAAACCTGGCATTTTACATGTAGGCTGACAAAAGTTTAACGGGATGTCAGAAACAAAACAATAAAAAATAACTTAACACACACACTTTAAATTCTACAAAATTCGTTCCACTTGTCAAAAGTTTATAATGCGAAATACAAAAAGAAATCAGCTTACACAACAGCTTACAATGAAGTGTAATTCTACAAAAATTTGTTCTTTTAGTATATTGCATGTGGTCTATTTCCACAAAAGTTTACCCAAAATTTCAAATAACAGCACTTTGCAACACAAATAATATAAACGGACAACCATACCATCCTCTCATCAATTTTTTTAACTCAAAGTCATAAACCCACGTAAATTTCTAATGTAATTTCAATAACCCCTGTAAAAATAACTTGACATTTTACACCACGTAGCCTGACAAAAGTTTAACAGGATGTCAGAAACAAAACAATAAAAAATAACTTAACACACACACTTTAAATTCTACAAAATTTGTTCCACTTGTGATATTGCATGTGGTCCCCTTGTAAAGTTTGCAGGTAATGTGAAAAAAACTATACTCTATGGGCATTAACATGAGTCACACTATCCTAAAAGTTCAAAAAAGATTTTGTAGCTAGCTTGCTACATCATAATTCGTGTTCAAAAAAGAAGAAAAGTTTGACTAAAGGTAGCTATAAATACCTAAAAAAAGAGGAATAACTTATAGGTTAGAGCTAACTATGGGATGGAGCCTTCTTGAAGCTATAACATTAGCTAGCTAACAGTAGCTAGGACACCCAGTTAAATATACTTAAGCTGGGGAGACTTAGCTACGTCTATAGCTAGCCATTTGTGCTTAGTAAAACACATATAAAGGAAAACAATAGCTATGTAAAAATTATGACATTTGCAGTTATAGTTCAACAAACCAGAATTTTCTATTTCGCCAGCACATTGTAGCCAGCTAACAGCTTTATGTAGCATTTTGAATTTTAGGACAAATACATTAGTTACGCACCAGGAGATACATTAATTATGCAAAAAAACAAAAACAAATATGCTAGCTTCTTTATAAAAAACGCGGTAAACTTTAAGAATTTGAAGCTCTAATGGATTTTTTTTGAGAATACGATTCTCCTTGACAATTTTAAGTGTCCTACATATAAAAACGGAACGTCTAAAAATATCAATACTTTTTCTGAATTCCAAGTCACTTGAACTTGAAACTCTAGCATTCATTTTCTACTTCTAACTTTACTTTACTACTTCTAGCTCCACTCTTCACTTCCGAAGTAACTTATTGTGTCTTCCAACTTCACTTTTCTACTTTTACTTCTACTTCTTCACTTGGACTTTTCTTTCTTTCTCATATATTATTTTTTGAAACACTTTACCATTTCACTTTTTGCACTTTTTTGAAGACGAAGGGACCGTTCTTTTGTTGTTGTTTTGTGTGTCGATGTTAACCCTGTTCCAAATTATATGCTTTTTTAATCCACTCCACTTCTTCACTTTGAATTTCCTTGCTCTTAATATCTGCACTTTTTTATGACTAAGGAATCGTCGAAAATAAGACATTTTTTATCCACTTCTTTACTTCGCCTTTTGTCGAGAACTTTGTCGAGAGATTTTTATGTCTGTTTGTTTTTACGCCAAGGGAACTTTCTATTGGAATGCCGTCCCGTTCGAAAGTACGAATTTGAGCGAATCATGTTGTTTATTTTGTATCACGTGGTTTCTAACAGTTGCGAGACAAATGTAAACAAAACAAAAAAACTTGACAAACTCGCGCATTCGGGTGGTAAAAAATATCGCGTTTGCAAAAGTGACAGACAGACAGAACTGGCGTATTATTATAGAGATATATTAAAAAATAATATTTATATATATATATACAATAAGATTTTACACCTTTCAAGTTGTAATTATTATATTTAGTATAAAATCTAATGACCGAGGGCTGTATGCAATATACTGAAAGGACTGACTTTTGTGTAAGATCTTATGGGCAAAGGCAATATAGAACAAGTCGAATGAACTTATCTTTGTTGACTTGGATTTGCTCTTCAGAAACCGTTCTTTTGTGTACACTTTTGTGAGGAAGGTCCGTATACAATGTTTCCAAAAAAAGGATCTTTGTTGATTTTAAATTTACTCCTTGCTCAACACTTTTTGATATTTCAATTTAAAATGTTTGGTAAAGCGCAGTATGGATCACCATACCAAAAATTTTGTGTTGTTAACTGGTTCACTTTTACATTTTGTGTAACTTTCTGTAGGAGAGGATGGTGCGCAACCGAAATGACTGATTTTTCTAGATTTACATTTGATGTTTTCCAAACTATGGGTTTTCCATATTTTTGGATCAGCTTTTAGGCGAAAGACAATATTTAAAATGTGTAAAAAACTCATTTTTGTTAATTTGTGCTAACTTTGTGCCTGTTTTTGGACATTTGAGATTAAAATATGATTTTCAACATAATCGCTTAACCCCCCCCCTGCCGTTTTTTTTTAATAACTTTTTTTTGCTATGCTGCATGGTTATGATACTTACGGAGTTTTTATATTTATCTATTAGGCACCTGTATGAGAAATATTTAGGTCCCATACCTCTCAGAGCTCTAGATATTGGCTATTACACGAAACTACCCCTAAAAATCTCTGTGAAATCCTTATTATCGGAAAAATATAAAACTTTCGATAGGATTATTATTATGATTTTGTCTAGGGGAATTTTTGTGAGAATTTTGGTCGCATGATTAATCCGATTAATTGATTTTTTTCGGATTTTACACAAAAACTGGGAAAAAACGGATTTTGGGGAATTTTTTTGTTTTTGAACAATGTAAAAACCGGAAAATATGTTATATAACTTTTATTTGACTGCCAGGAACTTTAAACAGAATGTAAAAATTTGCTCTAGAACGAAAGTACTTGAATTTTAAGCAGATAGTGGTATATCAGACAAATTTCAAATTTCCGATGACGTCACAAAAAAAAGCTGACATAAGCAAAATTTTTTGCCGCCATCTTGTTCCTTCTATGACGTACTATAAGTGTGCCAAGTTTGATTCAATTTGAACAAGATTGTCTAAAGTTATGGTCATAATATGTTCGAAATACCCCGGACCGAATAGGGTTAAGATGTATTACATATTTAAGATGCATTATTTCTGACATTGTTATTACCAGTGTGTTGGTGTTGTGACTTCTTGTTGTAACTTTCTATCAACTAGATTTTACAGCTCGCGACCTGTGTTTTTTATATTTTACGTAAGTTATGTGTGGAGGATTTAATGTCATTTGACTTTTGACATTTTGTGTAAAATTTTAATAACATTTTTGTTAAATTAGGAGTTTATTAACCCCTCGCCTTCATTGTGCAAAGCTTGAAATGCTAATAAAGAAAATGTTTGGCATTAAGGAACGAAGTCCGTGGGTGGTCTTATATTTTAATGTTGCATCACTTCCTACATATCTTATGTTACTGCATAATATTCATTTAAAAACAGGTTTCCAGTACAACATGAACAATGATGGACAAAGGTACATCACAGATCGTTTCGAGAACAACAGTGTTTGGAGTGGTGCTCTTGTTGGAGGACGATTAATGGCATGCGGACGTTTAGTATACCGAAGGAAAAACATTTCTCTGGATGTTGAAGGATATAACTTAAACAGTGCAGAAAAGAAACTAATTGCACGCAGAAACACTGTCGAGTTGCAAAGGGGGATGGTTACCGCCTCTCACAGAGGGAAAGGTGTAACCAAGATATTATTTGCACTAGCTGCAACACATGCGATAAACGCAAAGTCAAACATAGTGGTTACTGCGGCAGAACCTCCCTATATAAGTCATGGTATTGGCAGAATACTTAATGATAGTTTTGACTATGGAGATGGTCATAAAGTAAAATTGGCTTACTACTCTGAAAATGATCTTTTAAGAATCATAGCCTTTGCAAAAGGGACGATTAGTATATAGAAATTGACATTTTAAATTACCTTTTTTAAGCAGTTTTTATTCCCTTGTATTGATGTTTCTAAATAAAAAAATTTTTGTGCCTTTTTAAAAGCAAATTTTAGTTCCAACATTAGAAACTCATTATTCGTGAAATTCGCTAAAACCAATTCTGGCGAAATTTGGACTTATTTTTCCTGTTTAAAAACGATTTACACTAATTTTTTTCTTCTGACTTACTTAGAACTCCAGATACTATATATATGAATTTCAATTTTTTATTTTACGTTTACCCAAAACAAGTTTGGTGAAGTCAATGAATCATCTGTGAATAACCTGATGATCTCTAGCAGTAATTAAATCACACTTTTAGGAGTTGTGATTGATCGTAAGTTGAGCTTTACTCATCGTATCAAAGTGAAACCTAGAATTTGCTTAAATGATCCGTTGCTCATTCTCATCCCCTATATGTCCTTGTATACTCAGAACTTTTTATTTCTCCTCATCTTTCTTTTTTCGAGTATTAGCAGATTTTATTTTTTCTCTAATGAATGTATTTTTCCGAATAATTAACATTTAAAATTACGCAATGATAATTTCTTTACCTGTAATTTGTTATTTTTCTTTTGTGTTGAAAAGTATCAACATGGCGTAATAATATTATCACAAACGATTATTTAAATATATTGACACTCGAGAAAGTTCTCACTACTCACAATTTTAAAAGTTTTTTTACTGTATTTAGAATATTTCTCGTACAAAAAATTGTTTTGATTTTAAGACAAAATGAAAAGCCCTTGCAGGCTAAAAGATTTCAGATTCTTGTTCATATAGAACTTGCAAAATGTTTCATGTAGTGCGTGAGATATAGGATAGAACAAACCAACGCGTTTCTTTTAGGGGAAAGCGAGGGTCATTAGTTTAAGTAGCCCAAAGCGGTAAAAAAACAATAAAAAAGACTATCCAAAACTTGCGCGAAAAATAATGCGCGCGAAAGTGCTCGAGCAAAGAGAACGGGTCAATACACTTATAAGCAGGTGGTCGTAATATCTAACCATGTAACAATGCACAAACGATAAAAAACAATTATTGACTACAGTTGTTTTATTAACGATTAGAAAATAGAAATTTTGTAAAAATGTCATTGTGGTGGTTTTGTTTATGCAGTTGTATGTATCAACATTGGCGTACAATCAATGTTCTTGAGAATGTGCTCTTCGAGGTTGGTGAAATAGGTTGCAAGTTGGGTGTCAATACTGTCCAGTTAGGCGGCAGCAAACTAATGTAGATTATTCCAGTTTTCTGTGTGGCAAATGACTTTGAAACAATCATTCGTAATACATTTTAATAGGCTCCACGCTATACTGCTGTGTTATCGGTCTTGAGTAATGAGAAAGCACTGGAAGTGTTTTTAAATTACGATGGTATTCAAATTATACCGGTCGAAGTTATATGCGGAGTCAACAGTTGTAGAATACTAATGGTACGTAAAGCGAGCAGGGATATATGCTCCATGTTTTTCTTCTCCGAATGATGAACGGAATACAATATGGAAGAATTCTGCTTGTTTAGCATCATGTTAAACTTTACAAGAAGAATAAATAATTATGTCATGGTGCTTTTTGTTATCGTAAAGTTAGCGTACTTCTTCCCAAATGTGATCTCCCCAAAAGTGCACATGTGCACTAAAATACGAAGAAAATTGTTCAGTGAATGGTACTAATTTGATATTGTATTATGGAAATGAAACCGTAAACATGAAATCATTTTATTGTTTATCACATCTTGTGGTATGCACATTCCTTTTAGTCATCATATTAATCACCATATCCAGTTAAGCATGCAGTTCCTCGCTGTTTTCAACAGAAAGTTTTTTCACCACCTAGGCACATCTACAAATTTTACAACATTGCACTGTATCACAAAATACAAAAAACCGTAAAGAAATAAACATAAAATGTTCAATAAATTAAGAAAATGCATTATTTCAAAAATATTTACAATAACTAACCATGAAGAACGGGAGACATTGTACGTGGAAGAATAACAAAAACATCTAAAAGTTGACATTACGACTCAGAAAACATCACACATCAGTTTTAGTCGAAAACCTTGCCGCATCAATTACATAAACAGGTGCACAAATTAAATGCGGAAGTACTACATGATTTAACTTTAAGATAGACTGGGTAGTTTTGAAAATATGTGTGCACGTTAAATGAAAAATGAAGTAAAAATTATTCTCACATAAAAATGCAGTAGAGTTGAGAAAACAACAAATATTCTCCGCAATAGCTGGTCCAGGTTTCCTTTGATATAACGCTTCGATTTCACAGAGAATATTTGTTGTTGAGGGGAGAAAATTATATATCCCGAACTAATATGTATCTTTATGTATCCAATAGTGTCTGTACACGGTTCATTCATTATTAATAACATTGCACTTGCGCCACACAGCAGCATAGGGTTTGAAGGAAATACCATATGGTATAACCTGCAACTCAACTCTACTTTTAATCCATAATCCATAACGACTGCTCGTAAAACAGACTTAAAATAAATGAAATAACAAAAAAAAAGTGCATCAAAATTAATTTAGAAGGAAAGGAAAAAGTGGCAATAATACTGTCTCTTAGAGTTAAAAGTTTTAGAACTATACACAAAAATTGGAAGCTCATAAAATGCAAGATGTATTTGTATATATATCCAATAACTTATTTCAAAAGAAAATTGTAAAATCATATTAATGAAAAAATATTTCCTTCTATATATTATATAAATATATACAAAAATAAAAAATATATATACAGATATAATACAAAATAATAAATAATTCAAAACATTGACGTATTGAACAAGTACATGTTTTGCATAAGAAATTCAAACTCTCTTTTGCTCTTTTGTAAACAATTATTAAACTTATTATTTTATTTTATTACTGTAAACAACACGCTCTGAGTCCGAGTTCCTATGAAAACATGCACATGCAAACAAAAAAAGAACCCCCTCCCCCCTCCCGCTGCTATCATTGTGGCTATCTACATACATAATATTGCAGTTACTTTTAAATTATTCCATTTTCTGCGCTAATTGCTAATTTCATTCCTTGCTGATAGATGCACATGGTCATTTCATAATTTGCTTCTCTTTGTTATATTTATTTACAGGTCAGACTGATCTTCACAGCATCATGATCTGAAAAATAAACACATTTTACTACAGTTTCAATTTCTGCATGGTCAAATACATTATTATTAATATAAACATAATCAAGAAGAGAACCGTCAATATGAGTTGGCTCTTGCACAACCATAGTATAGTTACTTAATACTTCTGCAAGTTGATGTGAGCCTGGATTGAAATAATCAACATTAAAATCTCCTAACAAAATATGAAAATCCTGTGCATTCAAACGCTCACATAGGTCATCACAAAAAGATGATAAAGATGAAGAATTTGACCGGTACAAAACTCCTATAGAAATAAGTTCCTCTGCAAACGAACTTTTCCTAACTTGTACTAAAGAGAAACCAGGAGTATCATTCTGGTAAATAAAAGGAAAACAATCTCTGTAACACACTGCAATACTTTTAAATTTGTCTACATCAGAATTACGATTAACATCAAACATAGGAAGTTGACCTGATATTTCTTTCATGTCATGGTCAGGTAACAGTTGGGTTTCAGTTAGACATAATATGTCCGATTCTTTCAATTCCTCATCATGCTGAATGTCAATAGCATGTCTCGATAAAGATCTGACATTCAACAAAGTGATCACCAAGGATCTTTTCTCTAAAGGCCAAAATACTAATGGTGGTAATATACATTTCAACCTCAACCTTTCATATTCATCAGATGCATGTTTATCTGCCTTGATTGCCTTTTGCTTAAATTCACCTGTTAAATACAATCCAGCTAAAGATGTGACACGACTCATAGCAACATACATTTGGCCTGGATTGAATTGAGTTTGTCTGAATAAATCAAAACTAATAACCGCCTTGGGTAAACTTAAACCTTGAACTTTATGGACAGTGCAAGCCCAAGAAAGCATCAGTGGAAACTGAGTTCTTTTGATAACCGGTGATGAGAGATTTCTTTTTACCACATGAATATCAGTATCAGTCCTTCCAATTGGTACAACTTGGTGCAACCTTGCATAGTGTTCTTTTGATATTCTGAAAACACCAGTTTGAGCATTATCAAATTTCAAATATATTTTTTGAACATAATTATCATGATACAATATGTGAAAAACAGTCCCTATACACCCGTTAATTAATCCATCATCAATATCTAGATTTGTAGTTAGCATGACCCGGGCATCAATTTTAAGAACCAATTGTCTTGCAAGACCACCAGTATCAGTTTGTTTCCTATTCAAAGCTTCATCAATAATATGAGATGGGACATCATTTGGTATTTCATCAATAGCATTTATTTTACACAAAGTACCATTTATACTTTGTAACATATCTTCATTATGTTTCAGAACAGGCGCATTTTCTGCAAATAAATGAAGGGGATCAGCAGGATAGTTGTGATCATTCTTACTGATAAACCTTGATTTCAAAAGGTTTTCATCCTCTAGTGTGAGATTTGCAGTTCTTATATTGTTTAACAGATCAATAAAAACATCATCGCCTTTCTGTCGCATGACTTTTGTAAGTTCAGCTAATTTGAAGTTATGCCATAACTTTAATATGCTTACAAGAAATCCATCATTTGAGTAAACACGCTTTCCCATGACAGGGGGAAGTTGATAAAGATCACCGCATACTATCATGCTTTTTCCAGCAAAAGGAATCCGACTTGGTCCTCCAAATATTTCTATTAGTCTTTGGTGGATATTGACAAGAAGAGTATTTGAAACCATCGAAATCTTATCAATTATGATAATACACACCTCTGCTAACTTGTTTCGTAAATGAGTTCGCATTTTATCACTAAGGGGGACATAATTATTCCCATGAATTCCAAAACATGAATGTACTGTTGTACCTCCAATGTTTACAGCAGCTACACCTGTTGGAGCTACAAGACAGACTCTTTGCTTTTCTGCATTCTCACCTTTGTACATTAATAATTTTGTGAGAGATTTATAAATAGTTTTGATCAAATAAGACTTTCCACATCCACCTTCACCAGTTAAAAATATAGACAGAGGTTTAACATCAGTAGGTGAAATGCAGTTACGATTTTTTATAAATTTTCTGGCCCAAGTGAACACTGTTTCAAATACTTCACGTTGCTTAGCATTAAGAGATCTGATATCTCTATAAATCTCCTGGTCTGATGCCACAACAAAACTGTTTCTAGGTAGAGACGATAAGTTGGAACAAGTTGGTTCAGTTTCATTTTCTGTGTCATCTTGCTCCCTTGATGCTAAGAAGTCAACTTCTTCATTTTCTTGTTGTGCAAATGGACCTTGATTAGTGTCCATGTCAGCTCTAAAGGTTGCAAAAGCTTCGTCAACAATTTCACTATATGGTTCTAACTTTTGTTTGTTCGCATTGACAATATTTAAAACTCCTGGATGGTTAAGCTTCTCCGTGTAAGTACCATCAAGTAAATCAAATTCAAAACGAAAAGGATAGTATAAAAACAACAAGTGATGAGCATACTTTTCTGGCTGAGTATGTCGGTTGGGTGTATATGATCGAACACAAGCACGAACTTTACGACACTTAAGTTTTTGTTTAGAATTCATGAGAGGTATCGGTGATGGATACGTAGAAGGAATGTGATTAATTTCCATGGACTCATCATTCAAAATTATAGGTTGGTTATCGTTGTCACCTATTTCAGATTTTGTGGTGTCTAAATAATAATATGCTAAAAATTCTGCATAGCACATTTTATCCAAAGCAGCATATTTACCACTTTTGAAAGTAGTATCAGGTCTGATTAAATAACGATCAAGCATGTTTGTTTTAAATATATCAACACTATAATCAGGTAGCTCTTCAAGTTCTGTCTTACTTTTGCACATTCTAAACCTGTCTTCTGGTAAATTACTATTTGCAAAGATTACTTTGGGAAATGTTTTTCGAAGCCACAATTCAGGCATTAAATGATACACTGCTTCTTGAACAGAACATTCCCTATGATTTGAAAACGCATTTGCAATTTTAATCATTTGTTCATATTTGTTGTCGCTATTTTCACGTGCCTCTGACAATGCTTGCTTCATTGCATGTGAACATTCATCTTCTGATTTGGAAAGATATTTACACATGTATGTTATTGCTTTATAGTGATTAAAAACCGGCTGCAAGTCAATGTTTGCTTGCCACGCAAGAATTCCTTCTGAAAAATAGTTATTTACAAAACACGAATTAGGAGGGCGCCTTAAATGAACTTGGAAATCTGAGTCTGATGATATAGACAGGGCGTTATAGTATTCACTCTCTGAAATATCTAAACTTTTCAGTATACTAGGTATGCTTTCTGGAGATTCAAAATTCTCACTTTGAGGATCAATGATATTCTTTTTCTTAGGAAAAAGGTTGCAATTTATATACTCCTTGACTTTGCTCAATATTTCTTCTCTCTTTGATAATATATCTTCCTTGTGTGCAGAACGCATTTCGTCACTGAGAGGTTCAGCTACTATTGTTCGATCTGAGAAAAAATGTCCAAAATTTAACCGACATACACTATTCTTATACTTTCGACAAGTTTTAGAATGGGAATGAATCTGGAACATTTTTACAACACTAAATAACTCTGGTTCTGTCTCAGGGTCTGGAAGGTCTGCTCTTATAATGTTATCAACAAAACTTATATACTCTTCTTTATTCTCTCTTGTCAACACTGGTGCACCAATTATCCATAAAAATACATGGACATGGGGACTACCTCTAACCTGAAATTCAACGCGAATCACGTGATATTTAACTTTTCCAAGGGGGCCATTTAGAACAATTTCTTTGAAAAACACTTCTACTCTGTATTGAAAATTGCGTGCTACCAACACAGGGTTCATGTTTAAAATTCTACAGCGTTCCATGTAGTCCAAGTCCTCCAAATCATTTTCAGTAAGATTAAAGCCATTCAGTTTTGATACTATTGAAACTAGTTCATTCCAACGAAGGTCAGCACAGGACAATGTTAAAAAAAATGTAGGCGTTCCAAATTGTTTTACCATGGCTAATACCTCGTGCAGAAATTTCTTCCAGTATGCTGAAGTACCTTTGATGGTATTCATAAAATTAAACGCTTCATCGCTAGCAACAAAAGATTTCACAGTTTCCTTAAAATTGTTACTGAACATACCAGCTGTTAAATTCTTACCACAAAATTTTTTCATTGCAATATTTATTCTACTTTTCAAATTGATTTGTTGAATAACATGATGGGCATAAAATATGTAGTCTGCATCCGATGCAAATTTTTGTGAATAATTGAGTAAACGCTGGTTGAAATATTTAATTGGGCTTAGCTTTATACAGCGTTCAACATTGTACCCAAATTTACCAGTTGGAAATAAATGAGGGTGGGCCAGTTCTTCACAATTCTCGTCACTTATGATGGATAAAGGTTTTTTCCCCTCGCCAGGAGCAACAACTAGTGTGTCGTTATCTATTGCATGTGGAATTTTTGAGGTCATCACAGTTTCATTTGCAGCTATTCTGAACAAATCTAATGGGTTTTCTTCTTCCTCCTCATTAGAATCTATAATATCTTCTGACCCTTTATTAACAATTACTTCCAGTTGTGTATTTTCAGTAAAACGTAATAACTCTGTCGGTATTGTATTGATATCAATTACAGTATTTTGATAAAAAGGGTTATTAATTTTCAAATATTGTAAAACATCCTTTAAAATTTGTGGTCGTACAGGTTCAAAGTATACATGGCCATTATACATTAGTTTACGTTTCAATTTTATTAACACTAACCCACTGCAGTCAGCCGATCTTGGAAGAACATCACATATATCCGTATTTTCTACAGGTACATTGCATATTGCCCCTTTTAGTTTTGGAGATTGTCCTTTTGGCATTATTGCAACTTTTTTAAACAATAACCTTTGTGCAATCAAAACTCGTTCAAGTTTTCTTAATAGTGGATACCCAGAGGGAAAGTCAAAAATCCCTAACTTATTTGAAACAGCCTGACATGGTATTTGGGGATTCTTAGCTTTTAATTTTTTATGGCAAGTTTGACAGACATAACAGTTATCATTATAGCTGGAAACTAGGAAAAATTTGAAACCTTTTAGATCTGTGATATTATACTTTGATTCATCAAACTTCAAAACAGATCGTTTGTACAAGCACCTATTGCATACCACACAAATATAATATGGTCCTTCCTTAATCATATTCTTAAAATTAAGTATCCGCCTTTCCTGAACCTCACTTTTTTTATGATCAAATGCTTTACGGGATCGTTCTTTGAATTTCTCACTATTTATTGCATAATTTTCTTTCCCTTTTTGACAATACATTGTCACGCTCATTCTCGTAATACTCTTTTTGTTTTAATTTTATGTGTTCAGAGTTTAGAATGTAGTGCTTTTTTTTGCTCATTTTAATTATTTCACGTTCATCTTCATAGAGCTCTTTCTTTTTTAATTTTATTTGCTCGTGTTTAACTGCATAATGTTCTTTCCTTTTTAATTTTATTTGCTTGTGTTCAACTGCAGAATGTTCTTTCCTTTTTAATTTTATTTGCTCATGTTCAACTGCATAATGTTCTTTCCTTTTTAATTTTATTTGCTCTTGTTCAACTGCATATTGTTCTTTCCTGTTTAATTTTATTTGCTCGTGTTCAACTGAATAATGTTCTTTCCTTTTAAATTTTATTTGCTCCTGTTCCACTGAATAATATTCTTTCCTTTTTAGTTTTATTTGCTCCTGTTCTGCGGCATAGTATTCCTTACTCTGTTTTCGTTTTCTAGATTTAATATTTTCGTTAGTAGCATATTGCTCTCTTAACCTTTGTGTAACTTGCTCCTTTGAATTTTGGTATTTTTCTCTTCTCTTTTTTCTTTTAATAGAAGCAGAAATCTGAGTCAATTGTTTTTCACTTACATGAACCTTAACAGATTGTAACTCATATTGAAGAGAAGACTTATTTTGCTTCGTCAAATAAGAGTCCTTGATGTAGCTTTCCACGTCAGTAATATTTTTAAACTTTAACAACACAGAATAACCATCTGCAGTAAATGAACCATCATTTCCCCGACTATGGGAGTCAAATATAAAAAAGCAGGACTTGTTATATAAAATTGATGTTGTGGAACCACCTATCATAAACATCATTCCACTACATTCTGCAAAATTCAAAAAATTATTTTGCAACCAAGTTAGTTCACCATGTAAATTTTCTAAAAAGGTTATAGATAATTGAGTGCCCTCTATAGAAATTGTGTTTGGGAGTTGATCAAAAAAAATAGCACCAGTTGTGAGAAGTGACTTATATAAACAATCACCGTTATCCAAAATATGGTCTAAATCCCAATCAGTCCAGAGTGAAGCTTTACGAATAGTTGACCAAATAATAGCATGCATAGCATTTGCTACACATTGAGTACCAGCACTTTCGCCAAATTTTTCATTGCCTTGATGAAAATTTCCTTGAACAGACTTGACAATACTGTAAGCAACGCCTGGGTTACTCTCTGCACGAGACGCCTTGGGAGTGTTCATACTAAATTGTGACAATATTAACGAGAGGGTAGCTAGCTAACTAATAATGTAGCCTATGCTGGTGTACTATAAGATATGTAGCTATATGTACTGTAGTCTATGCTGACAGAAACCTGCTGAAATAACACTATGGTATATAAACAATGTAGCTAAGCTTGCTAATAAGTGTTTCAACAATTCTTTCTTTATCAAGTTTCGGTTATATATATAGTTTCAATATGTATTTTCATTCAATATGTATTTTCATTCAATATGTATTTTTATTCAATATGTTCTTTCTTTCAATAAGTATTCAGTAATTTTCTTTGGTCAGTTTGGGGCAAACTGACAGGAAGGAAAAGACCTTGTGCCCCACCTGAAAACACAACGAAATTCGGAAGACCCCTGGCAAAAGAAAGGGGTTTAAGAAAGCCGCTTAGCAAGACACAATAAAGAGAATATCTTAAACGTTGATAGAACTGAAATTTAAGCAGTTGAATAATTATACTAACCCAACCAAATATTTTTCTTTGCTTCAAAAAGATAACTTCGCTTCGCAGCGTGGTGAACAAGCTGGAGTATAATCAATATGGCGCGGTCACTCGAAAACAACGACTGACCCCTGGAGCTCGGTTAAGTTGAATATATTCCGCCTCGTTACAAAAAATAACTGGAAATTGAAAAAATTGAAGAAGTATCTAGCATAGCTCATCAAATAATAAAAAAATAACAATATTTGTGATCAAATTTGTAACGCAGTCTTCATTCTTTCCCAATTTTACGAACATTGAGATACGCACAAAACCGGCGTAGAGCTAGGACGCGGGGGCCAGGGTCGGACTTTAAAAGTCGTGACGTTACGGCAATAGGTTAAAAAATCGGTCGAAGAAGAAGAAGAAGAAGAAGAAGGAGGAGAAGAAAAAGACCGCCCGTTTTAATAAGATCTCGGATGTAATCCGAAATCTTAATTAGACGAATAGAACGGAAATCGATCGGTTATTTTAGATTGGTTATTTTACTGCAATCTTGGACTTAAATTAGCGGAAAAGTATTAAATTGTGCTCTCCTCAGACACACCAATCTGTGTTGGAGTGAAAACAATGATTGGCCTTCAAAACAACCTTGAAGTTGAGGGAATTGAAAAGTCCATATATATTTTCATCAATAAATATAACCAACAAAATTTTTTGACAATATATTTCGAAATTAAATGTAATCTTTAGGTCTAAAATGAATCAATAAAAACAGTTAAAACTGTTAAGAAATAAAAACATATCAACACACATATCATACAGTATTGTACATATATATTTTGTCCAAGAGTGTAGTTACTTTCTTGTTTTCATAAACTTTTTAATCCTTACCTAAAAAAATTTTTCTTTATCGGTTTATGAAACTTGAGAGAGTGAACTCAAAAAATTTCCAGACTTTATCTCCGTAATATTGATTGAGCTGGTTTTTAGTAAATTGCATTATAGAATAAATGAAACGGCTCCCGGCCATGATAAAAGATATATTGCTCTTAGTAATTGATAACGTGTAGTTTTATTAGTGGACCGTATACTTTAGATAAAAATACATTGTGGTATTTCGTTAGGTCTTCCTTCAATTTTTTTCAACAGTTTTTTGTGGTACCTACCATAATTTCGAGGACCTTCTCATCCATGGTGAGACTTATTAACCTCGTACCCAGGGCATCTTTTATCTTTTTGACACGGGGCGGCTATATAGCGAAAAGTAAAAAGAAATATACAAACCATGTTGTGGGTGCCAAATTGGTGACCAAATTTGTTAAGATTTTCAGTCTACATGCAGAGAAGAATGCAGAAGAGAAGTGTCAAAATACTGAAAAGAAGTGTTAAAGTAGAGAAGAAATTTGTTTGAATCATTGGAGACAAGCATTTTATTTAAAAATAATTTAGCCATAGGGTCATCGTAAAAATGGGCCGCTCTGGATGATATGCCCTGTGCGACCCTTCGACCATTACAGATCTCCGATTTGATGAAAACAAAAATGGTAGACTCAAGCAGTGTGTACACGCTTTGTGGAACAGCTTAACAGTTATATCTGGAGGGTTGGATCCCTTATTTATTTTTTGAGAAAGAGCAACTTTGAGTATTAGATTAGGATTAAGAATAGACAATGAAAAAACGTCCCTGTGCAAAGTAAACGAGTGTAGTGAATATAAAAATCTTTTTTCGTTCTTGAGATATCCTGTTTTAACTAAGAGAGTATATCGGATTATTTTTTCGTAACATTTATGTCTGCTACAAAACAGCCATGACTAGCTATAGCTAGCTAAGTACCTACTATACCTAATAGTCTACCCTGATCGGATTTTCCCATTGGCAAAAAGGAAATTTGTTTGCAAGAACAGAAACAACATTGTAAAAAGAGATATATTTAATTGGATAGTCTTGTATATATTTCATTGTTTAAATATTTTAACGTGATTGGATACTTCCGCATATATTTATTTTGATTGGTTATTTTAGTCACGTGACTTGAGCACGTTTTTTTTGTAAATTTTATATTTTTGAGGAGACCCGTAAAAAAGTTCATAAAGAAATACTATCGAGAACAATAACAGATGGAGTGCGATATAATACATCCTTTGTTTCATAACTTTTTTTATTTTTAATTAGTTTTATATCTCCATCTGATTGAAACTATATATATAAACGAAATTAAAGTGCCGGAGAAACCGTCGAATATTTCGAGCAGATATTCGTTATCGGATATCTGCTGAGATATTCGACTCTCGGCTAACGACTGCATGAATATCCAAAAATATTCCGTCAGACGCTCCCGCCTGAGGTGCATGATAATTAGCATATCCGATATCGAATATCTGCTCGAGATATTCGACTGTTTCTCCTAATTAGCATTATTGAGTCGTCTGTTCCAACTTATTGTGACAGGCTAGACAGACCTTTATCTAACTAAGTAGCTAAGTAGCTAGCGTATACTGTCCTAATTAAGTGATTATCTAAACAAACAGCTCTACCGACGATCTGGCAACTCCGCTAACCACATAACTTCATGGTTTTTACTGTAAGCCATCCCTAGAAACAACTTTGCAAAAATTTTGATAAACAAGCTGGCGTTTCCGCAGGGTCAAGCGAAAAGGAAAGCATCAAAAGCGTCCTACCGTTATGATCCGAACAAGCTCCCTGGGCGCTTATTAAATTTTTGGATTTTTTTGTATGGGATGCTTAATCGAGGGGGGCGCTTAAAAAATGCTGGGCGCTTATAAATTTTTCCTAATTTTGTACAAATTAAAGACAACGATAATTTTCAATTTCGTTTTTTTTCTTGAAAAATTAAACTGGAGAAAAGATGTAACAAAATGAAGTTTAGTCTTTCTAGGGTTTTTTAGTTTTGCTTTTTATACAACATCGATATCATCTTACTCATCGTTGGATAAAATGTTACCAGGAAACATGAGCATCCTCAACATCGAAATCGGTTATTTTTGTCACTGAAAATGGTCATTTGTTCCTTGAGCACTTTAGATCCTTCAGCACAGGGTTTTCCAGGTTTAAAACAGCTGATTTGATCATCTTCCCCGCCATTGTCGTTAATTGTTAAGGCACATTTCTTTAAAAAAGGTTCAATCATTTGGGATGGCTTACCATGCGGTTAAAATCCAATCAAGGACCAACCTTCGTGGTACGGGCTTCATGTTGCCACTTTCTGTGAACTGGTGAACACCATTACTTAACCATTCATACAGCTCTGCAACCTTTTTGTTTGAATGGCTTATTCCAAATTACGTCCTGGGCCTGAATATGCTTCGTGCACCCTCCAGGTGCAATCACGCTTTCGGTGTTGATCTCTTTGAGACGGAGTTTTACATCCTTCGTCATGTGTGCCTTGTAAGAATCCCATGCCAGTCCTTTATTACCCAAATAAGTCCTTTATTACGCAAATAAGGATATTAATATGATAAATACACGTCTAAATCAAGATCTTGAAGGACTCTCAAATTTCTACAGACAAAATGAACTTGTTCTTAACACAAAGAAAGGGAAAACGGAAGCTTTGCTGTTTGGGATTGCCAAACGAATAGGTGATAAAAAGCTAGCGTTGACGATTAATGGAATTCAAGTAAATGTGACTGAAAGATATGTTTACCTGGGAAATGTTTTAGACAGTACTCTGACTTTGAATGAGGATTTTATGTCAAAGTTTAAACGAGCAACTACTCGTGTGAATTTACTTCGTAAACTTAGAAATTTACTCACAACAAAGGCAACGAAAAGAATCTTCGAAATGATGATTGTTCCACTCATAACGTACTGTGGTAACCTTCATCTCGTACTGACGAAAACACAAAAAAGCAAACCTTACCTCCCTTGAAAATAGAAACAGAAGTCTCATTAATAACGCTTACGTACAATCTATCCAAAACAGACTACATACGAAGACATGTAAGAAGTGTATAAATGAAAAATGTATGCGAACATTTTAAGAACTACTTCACATTAATTGATCACAATAAATACACTGGAAATAATCGTTACATATTGAGACTACCACCTGTTAAGCTCGAAATACATCGAAAATCACTAGCCTTTGCTGGTGCTAAATTATACAACGTTTGAGTTTACCAATCGAGATGAGATCTGAAACATCTTTTAATATTTTTAAGTTGAAAGTTAAGGAATATTTTTACAGACAATTGTTTCTATGTGTATATGAATAAAATATGTTTTTAATTTTATATATATATATTTTTGTACATAAACAGGACCTATATGATAACAGTATTTAGTACTGGAATAGTCATCCTGTATAAGTATTTAATTTAATAATTAATAACAATAAAGTCTTTTGCTGAATGCAAACGTCTCAACTATTTCATCGTAGGGTTAATTATTCATTCATCCAACCATTTGTACTCGAAGCAACAGAACACCGACTCCTCGTTTTGCTCCAGCAAATACTACAAACGGTTTGAGCTCAGTGACATTACCTTTAGCCGCAAGGCAGATTGACACCCTAACTTTTTTATGGTCAGTTGTATTTAGTGGAACGTCTTTGGAGCCAGTCTTATCTACAGTGGTCGATGAGACCATGTCGTTCCATATTTGAGTGTCGTCCAGAGCTAAGGTTGAGCTATTAGGAAATTGAAGTTGTTTGTTTAGTATGCGAACATGCATGATATATCCTACAAGCTTGCCAATCATATGCGACGGATCTTTCTGTGCAGTAGTTGTCTTTCTTCTAAATATGAGAAATAAGGACCAGATTTGGATGATATGAGTCAATAACACAGTTATACAATAAAGTGACGCAAATTAAAGCTTCTAAAACTAAAACTAACAAGAAGCCGAACGGCTCCAACACGGTAGCAACAGAATGAGGAAATAATTCACAAATCCATTCTCTTTTAGGGCAGGGTTCGACTTTTCGATCACGCTGGGTTTAAACACGTTATCAACTGATATTTCGGGACTCAGTCTTGTAGGACATGTACCAGTTGAGCTATCAAAACTACTTAATCGGTTTTTGAAGGCAGATACAAGATATTGCATCTACGTTGAAGTCATTGGGAAACGAAAACGGGAGGTTGAACTTGTGGTGCCAGCAAAATTCTCAGCCCGCACAAAATGTAGTCGAACAGCAAGAGTCCTCGATGAACAATTGTTGAAAATAAAAAAACAGTTTTCAACTTTGGAGTCAAAACATAGAAAGAAAGGATTGTATAGGAAATTCCCTATTTATGTAATATAGAAAAAAGGATCAAAACATAAAATATGTGTTTTTTTATTCTCAATGTAAGAAAGAAAAATTTTCAGTTTTTCAGCCCAGTTTCTCAAGGTAGTTTTCGATTAAGCGCCCCCTTTTATCAGGTGGGCGCTTATTCAAGGGGGGCCGTAATAAGTGCTGGGCACTTATTGAAATTTGAGGAAATTACCTGGGCGCTTATTAAATTTTGAGGAAATTACCTGGGCGCTTATTTGAGGGGGGCGCTTAAAAAATGTTGGGCGCTTAATCGGATCATTACGGTATTTCCGTTATTTCCGTCTTAATTCCGTGATTTGTTTATTCCAATGTAATTTCTGATGCTCAAAAACAGACGTGACATTAGGAGGACTTGGTGAAGCGAAATACCAAAGAGATCTGTGGAGGAGAGCACACGTGGTAATAAAAAAGGTTTCTTAAAAATATTCTCCAGCCTGGCTAGTTTCATAATAATATAGGTTTGTTTGGTATTTAATGAATCATTAAAAGGATAACAATAGATTCAAATGTCATACCACCACCGCGAAAAACTATTCTCATCTGTGATCTACCCCAACAATGTTTAAGCTGTCTGTTCCGTAAAGTGCAGAAGTTTAGGTGGCGATTAAAATGGGAGTGCCAGAGCCAAGAGCATACCGCTGAAAAGTAAACAAATAACGTCACGCTGGAATCTATAGAACAAAGGACTGAGACAAATACAACACAAAGACAGGAGTGAATATTGATAAATTTATTCCTAAGGAATTCACTAAGGAAGGCTGGTGGAAAAGGAAAAGCAGGTCAAAAAGTTAAGCAGCTCTACCAAGAAGGGGTCACGTCCATCTTCGGATCCGAGATCATTTTTAACAAACACGACCAACATATTCAAATTCAGCATCAAAATTTATGGAAACAAGTAACTTTTCAAGTACAGCTCCTTTATTATTAGCCGAAGTAAATATTTTATGAAGAAATGACCATGCAAATCAACTGCAGTGAAAATATTTCACTTAGGTTAAATATTACAGTCAAACTCTTAGAAAATTTAAAAACATTAAATTACAATAAATCATGTTCTAATAATCGTATGGTCTTCTAATTTTCCTATCTTTTATAATATTTGCTAATAAATTCAAATATGCTAGTCATTTCCCTCAAAAGTTTTTTGTTTCTTTTTTGAAAATTTAATGATGTTAACCTAGGTCCGAGAATAATCCATGTTGCCATGCGTTGCCATGCGTTGCCATGCGTTGCCATGCGTTGCCATGCGTAATTGACCCCATTGGATTTTTCCAATGATATAGAGCAATATTGGCTCTTATTTGGACCCTAATCCAAACACATCAGGAATCCTCTGAATTACTTATAACTGTATTGTGTTCTTATGATAGTGTTAAAACTACAATGTTTCTTATAATACAGATTATAGAAAGCTAGCTTTTATTTCTTGTTTAGTTGAAATACACTTTGCACAATGATTTTGACACGAATAATTTTAAGGAAGGCTGGATGGAGACCGAAAAGTCTAGCTACTCCTGAAAGACAATGGATTGGGTAAGAAAAATATATTTTTAGATGCTATAAAAATTGTTTTATGAGCAACATGCATGAATTGTTATGCATTGTAGGTTTTAATTCTGGTTCCCAATTATTTTTTGCTTACTTTTTTTTAAATTTTGAGTGGAAAAAGATTTCTTGAAATTATATGGCTTTTTCTTAGCATGCTAATTAAACCGTATTTGGACCCAGTTGATGAGAGCCTTCTAACACATACATATATATACTGTTTTAAGGGTTAGAATATGGTAACATTTCATTATTTTTATATAAGTTCAGGTCAGTCAAGAAATTTTGTTATGATGTTAACAGGTCAGTCTGAAAAAAACTCAGACAAATTTTCTCTTCCTAAAATATCCTTATCAACAATTCCAAAGTCCATTTTAATCTTTTCAGAACACCTCCTGAAATAAATAATTTTCTTCCAATGTGCTAGCAGATATTTGTGCCAAGTTTTGTGGCAATTATGATGTCTCCTCCATTACTTTTGGTTCGAAAAGGTTTAGCTATGGAACCCCAAAAAGCTCAGCCTAAATTACAATCTGCATGGAAACTATGTTAAACAAAAATTAACAAATATTTGTTATCTGACTTAATCTGACTGACGCGATCTGACTTAACTGTGGTTATTATATTTTTATTTTATAATATTCAGCAATTTTAAATTTTTAGTGCGTTTCTTTCAG
The DNA here is from genome assembly GCA_030067915.1 of Hydractinia echinata. Taxonomy (NCBI): domain Eukaryota; kingdom Metazoa; phylum Cnidaria; class Hydrozoa; order Anthoathecata; family Hydractiniidae; genus Hydractinia; species Hydractinia echinata. Next base: position 544,297 of record JASGCC010000082.1, read on the forward strand.
AACAAAGTTTTTTGTGCAATGAATCTGCAAAACGCTTTTACTCCTTTTATTTGCAACTGTTTCCTGAATCATTTTTTTTCAATTTTTTTTAAAAAGAATTGTCGTTATAGACACATAACAAAAGGACTCGACGAAACAGAATAGCGTTAGCTGAAAAAGTAGAGCAGATGATCGAATTTCCTTACTTAACTTTGGTGAGTCTGCGTAGTATTGCCGCTGTTGTTCTTATTGTTGTTGTTGCGGGGGCGTCATTGTTGCCGTTATTGTCATTGAACTAGTTATAAACTGTGTGGTTTTGTTCATGATTGTAGTGGTTGTCGTTGGTTCTTGTTTTTATTCTTGTTGTTGTTGTGTTGTTGTTGTTGTTGTTGTTTTTCGTCGTCTTGTTTTAGTTGTGCCATAGAACTAAACGTTTTGAAAACGTTGTGATGTACTTTATTTCTTGCATTCTAATGCTTGAGACTGATTTAAAACATTTTTGACTAAAGAAAAACTTGCGTAACAAATTTCTTGATTTTGTGCTACGTTTTCTGAGAGATATGACGCCATATTTAACCTGCGTTTCAGGAGGAAGATAACATCTTGAACAGAGAGGAACAGAAGGAAATGGAGAAACAAAGGTTAAAGTATCAGAAACGCATTTTAGGTTATGACGTGTTTGGTTCAAGACTTGGTAAACCGAGTTTCCTTGATCACTTGAGGGTATCAGATACGCGGAGATATAAACCGAACGACGAAATAGATTAAAGAGTAACTTCCATATGCGTGTACAGTATTTTAATCGATGTAAAATATATTTTGTTTGATAATGCTGCTGTTTTTTAGTTGCATTGAATATGATTTACAACACTTCAAGGATATGGAATAAATTAATGCATCAGTTTATTTGATACCGTTGGAAGATGGACATGTGACCCACCATAGCATAAAACATCCTCACGCACAGACCTTTGAAAATCTTTTTTTTTATGGACCATTGATTGGCAAACCCCACATTTGTTAAGGAAATTTGAATATAGTTGGATATAGTTAAATCACAAACAGCAAATAAAATTGAGTAACATCGAGGTTAACTTGAATACCATATAAATCGAACTATTACTTCGAACATTTTTCTTTATTTCTTTTCACTCTTAACTTGTTGACTGTATTGGTGAACAATTGTTCATAAAACTCTTTAACTATCTAAATTCAATAATTCTCGTAAATTGTCACTAAACACTACCCCAACACTGCTGCAAAATAAACCAAGGTCCTTGAAGCGTGTTTTTCCTTCTACTCAGCCAGAGGTGCGTTCGTAAAATTATTGTTAATTTGTGGTCTCATCTTATAATAAGCTTTAATCTTTCAAATATTGAACAGTTTGGATTTTTCTAACTTCACCAAATATTTGTTTACATTTAAGTAAGGCTGCTGCGGTCTAAACACTTTAAGCGAAGAAGGAAGAAAGTTTCGCAATTTTGACTCTTGGGAAGTTTGTCTTAGAAAATTCCAAGTAAAAAAAATTGTTACTTTCTTTAATGCTAACCCGAAAACGTAATAAATTTCAAAAAACACACCTACCTTTGTCCTTAACGTTGTTGTGACCGCACACCTATTCTAAGTACACGGAAAGGCGTCTGAAAATGCGTCAACATTTGAGTTTCTTTTCACACATTTTTCTGTGGTTGCGATGGTTCATTTTCCGCGAAATGTGCAGAAAATATGATCTTTTGAGAAGATTAATTTCCTAAAATTTGCGTGTTTATGGAAATAACCAAATTGATTTTTATGAAAATGTTAAACTGCGTTAACAGTTTAGTTTCGTTTCATACATTTTACTGTGATCGCGAAAGTTCTTAATCCGTGAAATTTGCGTTTATTTCCTCACAAAAGTGTTTTCATGTCGAAATTTGTCGAAGCTGAGTCGGAGTAAACAAATTCTGTGCAAGTCATCCATACCAATGAAAGCCGATGGATGATACTATACTATACTATCATACTATACGCTGCACCTGCCCCGCCAGCCACAGCAGCCACCTGGCCGGCGGCAGCAGCCTGAGCAACTTGCGCTTGCTGTTTCATTTGTTCAAAACACATGCGTAAATCAAAAACTTTAATGTATGCTTGAGGGTATATTTTGTGTACCGCATCGCGGGTGAGCGGACAGCTTGTCTGTGTAGGTAGTAACTTGAAACGGACACACTTTGGTCGCTCAAACAGCGCACCCAAACATCACCTTCACATCGTCTGTCCAGTTGGATGCCTTGCCTAAAAAAGAATAAGAATAAACCATATTGGGCATAAAATACAGCACGAGTAATGGTTAGAACAAACAAACTGCTAAACGAACTGCTATCGATCGAGCTATTGGGCGCACAAACAGACGAGCGTATGAAAGAATGCACGAATCTGTTGAATAAGAAATGATGCAAATTATCTGAGTATTAACAATGTTTTTGGAACGGATAATTAATGGAAGCGTTAAATAATAAATAACTGTATGTAAAAGTGGGGTCATAAAAGTACTTTATCTAAACAAAACAAAAAACACCTATAGCATACACCTAACAAACCGATATGCAAAAGTGATTTTTCACTAGCCTCAGTTCTGTGAACTTTTGAAAGCTGTCCTAAACAAAATCAATTTCCACCTTTGCCAGAAGCATCTACGTAACCATCCATTATGACGCTGCTGCAACGCTGTGGAACTTTGAAGATTTCTCCCACTTGTTGGTCCAATTCGTAATATGCAATCGTCGTCCAGAGGGCGCTAAATAGTGAAAAACAAAACAAAATGTGTTAGTTAGCGCTTCTATAACTCATCTGTCATTCACGTAAATTCTGAGCATTGTGATTGGTCTAATTTTTATACCTTGAATTATATTTTTTCAGGTCAAACGATGTGTCCGCGAGTCAAACTGCTCGTATTCGGTGATTGTACCGGAAAGGTGGATACGCCCATGCCAGAGTGTGATCGAGAGCTTTGTGCTTCAGAAGTGCTCGATGATTAATTTTAAAACTAAAACAACAACGCTCATAATCTGAACCTCCTGTTTTTTTCTAAACCTTTCATAACAAAGTCAACTTTAACAATGGCATATATGTGTAGTCGTGTAAAACAATTTCAACTTACTGGAAGATGAGGAGATTTGTTGACCTCCAGTCCCACTTTGATGATCAGCTAATTTTTCTATATCACTTGTACTTCCATGTCGGCTTATATGACCTGCGTTGTAAGATGTTTATATTGTAGACCTTAACAAAGATGTCACGTTTTAACGCCTATAAATACTCTACAAATCATACCTTCTGATTTTGAGACTTACGAGCATACATACCTTAAGGGGATTAAATTTCGCGGTTGCTTACAAAAAACAATTTTGCGATCTGATGGAAATAGCGAAAGGCGTGGGTTTTGAAGACATAAATATCCCTAACAAAAATGAAAAATGAAAATAATTGTTTATCAAAAAGAAACGCGGGAATTTATTTTGCGAATTAAGTGCACTGGAAGGTTTTGCGTGCATTAACTTTTGCGTAACAAAAAAATTCGCGAAGAAAACATCACAAAAATATTGCATAAGATTTTTTCCTTTCACAACAGAACCAACAATACTCAAAAAATCATCTGACATAAACTTGATTGACAGCATGTCTTGGGTTAGCTTAACTTAAAGTGCCAATTTACTTGGAAAAATAATTTTAAGAACGATGTACATAGATTTAACAATAAACAATATGTTTACGTACCAGGATGAATTGGAGATGCGGCGTGGGATGGCACTGGGGTCAATAGTGGAGCTCTCGTCGACGACTGAGAAGAGCGGTTGGAATTTGGATGGGAATTCATTGACGGATGAGGTGGCATCCCAGGGGGAGGCTGCATCATACTGGGAGAGTTTACATGCGATGGAGCACCAGACATAGATGGGAAGGGCGATGCATGTACTGGCTTGCAGACGAAAAACTGTTATGTCCGGAGATTGAATGATGACGGTCAGAAGTATGCCCCCCAGGACTGTGAACTCCGTGCCCATCCTGTTGCATCATGTGGTCGCTTGGGCGACGTTCTGCATGGTCTACATGCCCTCTTCCTTCCATATGATGGTCGTTCATAGTCGGTGATTCCACCCTGAGGCGCATGTGGAGCCACCATAGATGGACTTGCGTGTGCGACCATATTGTGTGGCGAAATGAGGCCTAGTACGACATTAAATAGTAGATTTTTTCTATACCAATAATATATTATGCTAAAGTAATCACAACGGTATAAAGCTCGTGTTTTCTGCAAACTTTATGACTTTTTGTTTTATAAATGTTTCCAATAACTGCTACGATCAAACTAGAAATTATATATATGTACCTGTTCGGTGGCCTGTCATATGACTTCCATAAATCGGTGGTCGGCCTTGTAGGTTGGTGCTTGCCATTTGGAAGTAACCACCACCACCTGTATGTGGCTACTTGTCATGCTTCTCTTGGTGCATAGGTGCCATACTAGGTAACCCATGTACTAGGTAACCCATGTCTTTCTTTGTGAACTGGTTGGTGTATTGGTCGGTCAATCTCGGGTTTTATCTGCGGCGGAAACATGCGGTAGTGCATGTCATTGTGTAGTGGTGGATGACCTGAACCAGACATCGACATCCCACCTAATGTGTGTAAGATCATTTAGTGTGCATATAACACTGAATACAGGCAAAACGGCCCAACATATATACAAGTACAAGGTAAAAAAATATACCTTTTCATCTGAAATTTTTGGATATTGATGAAATAATGCAAATATATGGACATTGTGCTTGTGGCACTTTAAAACAATGGGGAAAGTTTTTTATACGCGACAACTTTTTTCTGTCCATAAGTCAACGAGCGTAACAAAAGCTTTAATTGCCAACATGAACAAAAACTTTCCAAGACATGCAACAACTTACAGAATTTCTTAGGTCCTCTGTCTGATGTCGTGTTTGATATTTTTTTCATTTCAAGGTACATTGTGGTTGCAATTCAATGTCAAATTGAAGCAGAGATATTACAAAAGGAAATGATTGACAGAACCTGACAAACATTTAAATGTGTAAGATACCTCTGAAGGGGGGTACGTTGAGATCGCGTGGCTTGAAATCCTCATGCTATGTGCACTATTAGCATCTAAATAAACAACAATACCAACAACAATAAACAAAAGTAATAACAACAACAATAGCAACAAAATTATAAATTCAAAAACACTTTTTTAACACCAGGAATTCGTTAAACAGCAGAAATCACTACAAATAAGCATCAATTTAAATTTAATCAAATTATTGATTATGTTACACAATACCAAATTTCTACACCAAATAAATTATCTTCAGAATTGTGCAGGGTCACTGGTCATTCAGTGTTAGAAAGACCAACAATATTAAATATTACGGAGAACAGAGACAGGGAACACTTGCTGCATTATTTCTGAAGTAATTTGCAATTTAGAAATGTCCATAATTTTCTTTTTTATTCTTCATTATTTGTGTTACTTTAATAAAAGCGAAGTAGCTCATATTATCTTTATTATTTTTATTTGTAAAAGTGGTTTTTAGTTCTAATTAGAAGCTGAGGCCCCTTTGGCTGACTTTTAACAACACAAAACAGAACGCATTAATTACGACAAAAAATAATGCAAAACGTACCAGAAGTATGCTGTTATATTGATAATGTAGATAAGTCTAAGATAAAAAAAAACGTAATTACATTAAAAATGACTCTACTGCAGAAATACTATAAGCAAAAACTTTGTCAGAGCAGATTTAAAAGTGCAAAGAAGGCAGTTGTAAAGTATTTCTTATTTAACAGTTTTTTTACCATCAAGCACAGAAGAAAAGTGTTTGGTGAATTTATTTTTATCGCTATTTTGGTTTAGTTTGCAATTAAAGATTGTTTGTACTCCAAATGTTAAAAAACTCTCCTGTATATTTGGCATGTTGTAAAATGCACAATTTTATAACGGCAAATCAATGAAAAGACAAAATAGTGATTCTGCATCCGAAACAATTATTCTGGCCAGAATAATTGTTTCGGATGCAGAATCACTATTCCAGCAAAAACAAACAATGGCCATAAAGAAAACTACATTCACATATTTTTAACACATGTTCATTCATTCTCCTAAGTTACTCAAAGTTTTTACACATATGATGCCCCATCAATGTAGGGACAACTTCCAAACATTCAGAGTAACTAAAAAGATTTTCCAGTACCGTAATGCTTCGAATAAACGCCCCCTTTTTCATACTTTTACTATCGCCTCGAATAGACGCCCCTCCTTTTCAGTCATTTTTTAAATAAACGCCCCCCGTCGAATAGACGCCCCTCCCTCATAAGGGGCTTTTATTCGAGGCATTAGTAAAAGTATACTTACTTACTTACTTTTTTCCTAAATCTTAGGTTTAAGGTTGGAAATTTAGTTTTTCGCTTTTGAAGTTCATTCTTTAAAACATGTGAATATCTTTTATTTTCTGTTGTGAAGATATATATTATAGGTATCCTTAAAAACTGCAAAAGAGACGAAGTGTAAAAAATTTAATAAAGCCCCCTCTTTTATACGCCCCCCTCGAATAGACGCCCCCCAAAAATGTCAAAAAATTTAATAAACGCCCCGGGCATTTATTCGAAGCATTACGGTACAAAAGTACAATTCCCCTTTGACTAAGGGACAAAATTTTCCCTATTGCGCCAGACCCAACTATAACTTTTGTGATGCATGACTTGTCTTTTTATGTCCTGGATGGCATTTCCTATGTTTTATTAATATTAAAAATACTTACCCAGGGTAGCCTCTACAGTTCCTACTTGTCTTCAATGAGAATCCAATATGGGGTTCTATTTTATTTAAAGTCCTTATTTCAGCTACAAAATCACCCAACTAGAACAATCGCCTAAGATATTAGTCCTATTCTCATGCTGGACGTTAAAAGGTGAAATGATCGATTCACACTTTTATAACCTCTGGCATGACTCAGCCAGTGTTTGAACCCACAATATTCCACAACGGAAGTGACTGCTATGGAACTGTTTGGTCAGCATTGATCACATTAAATTTCATCATCCAAGTATTACTTACTTCTAATTTATTTACTAATTTATTATTTAAAGATGATATACCTAGTTAACTCGTTCATAGTGATATGGGTTGATACAAACGTTTTCACACTTTAAATCAAACGCATACCAACAATATGCAGCATTTTGACTCGTCTTTATGTAGGTCTAGACACCTCTAGATTCTAAGAAAGTTATAGAAATGATTTGTTAAGGTGCATATGCTAGCTACTTAATAAAGGAATGAATTTTAAAGCAATTTCATACCATGTTTGGATACCTATTTGCAAAGAATCAGCTGAATCCTAAAGCAAAATAGAGCAAAACCCGTCTGTTTAAATGAAGAAAGATAGCTAAAATGACCTTTTGGTTGTGCTCAATAGATTCCCACCCGTTTTGCTACATAATAGAGTGGAGGTATTTGGCAATTGTGTCAGTGCCACTTCAAAAACCGCCACTACAATGACCATCAATTCAATGTGAAAGATTGGACTGCAGCTTGCTATTGTTTAAAGGTTAAGTAATAGGAAACCAGATTATTTAGGTATCTAGTATATTAATTCTGTTTAGGTTTCAAAAGCTGGTCTGAAAAACATGTAGAAAAGATTGACTTGCAACTGACATTGCATATCTCTCAAAGAGGATAACCAACATCAAATAAAACCCACTAGTCACATGAAGGCCTGGTCACAACTATACATAGTGACTCCATTTAAATCAAATGGCGAAACAACATCTTGAAATGTTGCAGTAAAGTCCATGTGTTCTACAGCGCACGAAGTGAAAAAGAAAAATGCAAAAAGTAAAACGACGGAAGCAGTTAGAGAACTACGTTACGACGAAATAAAAAGACTGAAATCAGCATTGCGACTGTTATCAACAAAACAAATGGTAAAAAGTATGTTTTCACCTCGCTCTCAAAGGCAAGAATATAACCAATGATGATTTTGGTCGATTCGATGTTAAATATTTTTTAAAAAAAATTCAACTTTTTAAGAATTTTATCTTGGGAACATTTTGTTAAACTTTCGTTAATCATGAAAAGTATTAAAATTGCAGCATGATTCTTTTCTTTTCTTTCTTCCAGATGTTTCTCAATACTGTCGATGGCAGAAATTATGTCATTGCATTGATGTTGTTTAAAGCATCCTTGGACATCGGAATTTTCGTGAAATTATCCACTTTGCCTACCAGAAAGTATTTCTTTTTGAAAAAATGGATATTTTCGCAGACAATAACTGCTCTTTCAAGGCAATGGTCTCGTTTTGAGTAAATTCGGTGACTTTTTTGACTAGTTTTTCTATTTTAGCTACACCTTCTCACGCTTTCTTTTGAATCTGCAATTCCTGTCTCATCAGGGAATTTACTTCATCTAAATTATCTTGTCCATGGCAAATGACTATATGGCATCCAGTAAAGACGATGTAATTAAAGACCATGTTTCTAAAAGGAAAAAATGTTTATAAGTTAATATTTAAATTATTTAAGCTGTTTGTATTATTAAATATTCACGAGGCTCTTGTGTCAATTGAGAAAAGCAAATGTGCAAAAAGTAACATTTATTTCCAATATTGCATGCAAGATTAAGGAGATGAAAAAAAGGTTATTATTTCATTTACGTCTGAACTAGCCTGCTAGAGCACCAGCTAGAAGTGGGTGGGACAATGTTCCAGCAGGCCATATCCTGGACTACGTATAGCTATGTCGTGCAACTTAGTGATGGTACAACATTTTGATGCGAAATCATCACAACAAAAAATAAACATTTTACCGCCTCATTGGGATCAACTTCATATACTTTTTACAGTTGTCACAAAAAAAATTAAATCCTTTGGTACTGTCTATGCTATAGCTCTGTGTCTTAGAAGAATAAGTCTGTAAATATTGGTTTCTTATAAATAACTCTAATGACGTCATTGCGTTAACAATGACGTCATATGTTCAAAAACAATTCTTATTTTCACGATAACATTGTAAAGAACCGTTTCTTTTAAAACATTCATGTTTATTGATTTCCGTCGCCGCTATGCGGGGCGGAATCTTTAAAATCGCCTGATGGAAGATAGATATATAGATAGATAGAGAGAGACAGCGCAGAGCCCGGACGCTGCTAAGTTTTTTTTTTTTGTCCAGGCTAAACGCTCGGAAAATTCCATTTTTTTCGAAAGCCAATGAAGATGCTCTATTATAATCTCTGTCAATTAAATGACCAATCTGAACAGAGAGTGTACTCTTCGTGTAACCAGAACATTCCGTGTGCGGCCATGACTAAAAGTGCATTTTGTTGGTCGCCCCTTGCTGGTCTCTTTGGTTTGGTCGTAGCAGCTTTATTGATGGGGAGCTAAGCACTATTTTTTAAATTCGTGTATTTTATCAGGTAAGAATTATTTTATATATAGCTAAGTGAGAAAGGTGTGCTGGCTAGCTAGCTATCTCAATTTTTGGTGCTGACTTGGATCTCCTTTTGATTGGTGCTGACATTATTTACTTGCTAGCTAGCTATGGAGCTAGCTACACAAACAGTCAGGGAAATCCTCTTAATTAAGCTGTACAGCTTAATTTAGATGTCAGCTTAATTAGGATGTATGATACAGTCTAATTAGGCGTTTTACAGCTTAGTTAAGATGTACAAAACTTTGATCGACTAAGACACACATTTAACTGAATTTTAGCATCTATCTAACTGAATAAATCCAAATTTACGTGCATATAAACATCTCCAATACATTAGTTTTTTCGTAGCACCCCGGAGATCCGCTAAATTTGAAGTTTTAAAAATATCCGCTTAAATAGGATGTATCACGTGACGTGACATCCTAACTAGGATGCAGTACAGCTTAAATAGACTATCGCTAACAATGAACCATTGTTTATAGTTGTTTATAGTCCATATCTTTTGAACCCGGGGTGCTGGAAATACCGTTCTTCTTTTATAATATAGTGGTCAAGCTGACGATGAAAGAGCTGCAGCGGTGATTCTGCTAAAATTTACATTTTTCGAGAAATCGGGGAAAAACTTTTTCTACCTCCTAATTTAGATGTATGTCACCTAATTAAGCTGTATGATACAGCTTATTTAGGAGATCTCCAAATTAAGCTATACAGCTTAATTAAGAGGATTTCCCTGACTGACAAAATAGTGCTTTGATTAGAGTGCCTTTTTTTCTTAAAGAGCAAGCAACAAAAAACCTTTATCCTGCCTTGCGTAGTTCTTCCATGACTGAAATAACTTCCAAATGACACTTTGTGGGACTACCTTCTATCAGATATAAAGATATTTTTTGCAAAAAAGTTTCGAAACGTGACAAAAGTTTATTGTTGCTTGCACTGAGCAGTCGGTGAACTGATAATTAACCTGTAACCGATGCAGGATAATTAGATGCTACGCCTAGTATAATTAGCCGTTAAAAGCTTCTTTGTGTTCTTTACAGCTAACTGCGTCTTTTCCATGTTTTTTCTTGAAATCAGAATAGTTTTGTTGTTTAATAATATATACGACATATGTACTGCTAGCTACAGTAAACTTATAACTTTTTTGCAAAATTGTTTCTTGTTCTTTTTCTTGGTTTTAATTGAAGCACAACTTTATTTTGATCTATATAAATATAGATGGCTATGGGGAGACTGATAACGAAGAAAAGTTAAAATTTAAGTAAAAAGATAAATATCGTATAAGTAGCTGTATAAGCGGCTAATTATACTGTACACACCGTATATATAATTATTCTGCGTAGATAAATAGAATGTCTGTATATTTTATATGGCTAGCCTTACAAATCCTGTCCATTATTTCCAGGAAAGGCCATAGCTTAGATAAGGAGTCTTAGAGTATTTAATGCTCATTTTGAGCTATGCAGAGGGCTGTTGGATGCTACAGGGAGTTGTTTGGTAGAGCGGGGACCCTAATTGGATCAGATCCAATTAGGGTCCCCGCTCTACCAAACAACTCCCTGTAGCATCCAACAGCCCACATATTGTGTCATCTCCCCAATTTCTCTCACATGGCTTAGGTTAACCCGGGGCTATGGTAGCATTCACTCACCAATATTGAATTGCCGCCAAGGGGAATCGAACCCCGTTCTCACGCACAAAATGCCAGAGTTATAACCACCAAGCTATGGCGCCATTGAAAACGGCTAACTATTCTGTTACTGGCTAATTATCAGTTCTCCTTGTGCCTAATTTGCTTGAAAATCTTTCTTGAACTCACCCAAAGTATCACAAAATATTTTTCTAAGATTTCTTAGATACTTGATTTTTAAAAATCTCACGAAAAGGACCATCGATTTTTCAAATCCGCAAATTTATTGTGTGTGTATATGCCCTTTTATGTTTCAACTTGTTGAATTCAATTTGTCAATTTGTCAAACAAAACAATGACCAATCAGTTTCCTCAAAATGAAAACTTGCAACTAATCCGACTCCCCGAAAGAAATTCAAATTTGAGAATTCGAATCAAAAAAGAATAATAAAAAATCAGTTGAATTCAATAAATCGATTTCAAAAAAATAAATCCTGTATTGTCCACAGGTTTCAAAATCATGCATCGCTTGCTTAATATGTTACTTGTTTAACAAAGATGTCAAAAGCCGGCCTGATTAAATTTATATACATATTTATATATATAATATACATGTGCATCACATCGCATGGATTTGTATCTTTGTATTAAATTCCCTTTTTAAAGCAAAGAGGCAAAGAGAGGTTAAAGAGACAATATTTAAACAACCTGGTTTTAATTCAGTTTATGGTAAAATTGTATTCTTGTTTCTTATTTTTAAAACGTACTTTCTTTTTCAGATCAGCTGTTATCAAACCATGCACCATCAGCATTTTCAAAAAATTTTCAACAAGAGAGTAAATTTTGAAGGCCTAAATACTGAAATATTCAAATGCTAATATGTATTTATTCCTGAATTAATAAACAATGAACTACTTCATCATTCAAATTGAGCTCGTTCAGAAGTTATTATATTCGAATCGTCAAGTTTCTACATAGCAAGATTTGTATTCTGGAATTTCCAGAATTTTCCTGATCACTTTTAAAAATATCCAGTTGAAGTTTTAACTGTTATTTTAGAATACTTCATATTAGCTATGTAAAATTTTTATTTATTGAGTTGTATTTTAACATTGCAGGTTAGTTACAAAAATAGTTGAGAATTGTGATACTCGTGATTTGTTTACCCCATAATTCTCCGTTTTCAAGGTCTACTTTAAATTTCAAAATCTTTCAGGCTAATGACGGAAATCTTAAAGCCGCAGGGCTTCTTGTTTCGTTTAATTTTGGTGTGGGAATGAAAACTGTGTGGGAATGAAAAAGTAATATAAGAACGTTGTTAGAATTTTAAAACACGTCACTTCTTTAGATTTGTTTATTGTTGAAATCTGAAGTGCATTTTATTCTTAGTACACACATAAACCATCTTAGCTATTGTTCACAAGCAACACACATAGAATGGAAACCTTCTTGACATCTGTCTGATAAATTAAATGGAACACTACTTTAATGCGAGAAAAATTTATGCATGAACTATCAAATGGGACATTTGAGGTGAATTTCCGTGAATTTTCCACAGGCTAACGACTAGTGATAAAATAATTTGCCCAAAGCAATTAGGTATCAATTTTCAAGCAATCACAATGGCAAAATCGTTGCATACAGTAACCTGTTCACATAAATAACTTCCCTAAAATGTATTTATTATTTTAGCAAAATTCTCATGTTGCTTAGTTAACTAAAGACTCAAAATGTGAAGGAATGATGTATAAATAATTACTTGTTTAAGTTGAACGGAACGTCTTGCACAAATAAATCTTATTTAATCCTAAGCCCGTGAAAAATGGAAGAAGATTCATCCGTTACTACTAGCAGTTGCCATTTTGGAACTGTCGACGTGGACGACGAAAGTTTACATTTCTCCTCTTTGGAAGATTACAAATATAAATTTTTAAAAACAAACAAAAAGAAAGTTACAACAAATCCATTTATTTAGATAAGGTTAATAAAATAAATAATAAGTAAATAACTCTCACTCTACACCTTCCGAACCTTTTCGTGGAGATATTACTGATTCGAGATAAGCGTATAACACTGCCCTTTTGCTAAAAAGGCAGCACCTAAAAACATTAAACAGATTCAGTTAAAAAAGGAAAGGTGAACTAAAGTTAGTAAAACTTGTATTTAAAAAGAAAACAATAGTTAAACAGAAATTTCTATTAAATCCAGTACATATATAAAAAAATCTATAAACAAGCAATTTAACCTAAATGGTCCTGTTTGTTTCTCTTGCCTGAGTGACGGAAAAATGCAAAATCAGCAGCACTTTCACATCAAATTTTTAAATGCGTTCAGAAACAATACACTCCTAGTTCATTGATTTTCCCCACAGGAGCTTCTAAAGATTCTTAAATTTGCCTTTTAGTTTTTCTTGTAAATAGTTTAACAACAAATGCAATGGTAGATTATATGAACATTCCCTAAACAGGAAACAATACTTTATTTCAATTATAAGATATTATTAAATCTAAAAAGACAATTATGATATTTGAAGAAAAAAATACTTGCTTGGAGCAAGACATCTACATTTCTACTTCTAAAATAAAAGAAATACAAACCTGATAAAAAGCTAAAAAACCGCTGGATAGGTAAAGTGTTCTTAGGAAAAATTATCAGGAACTACTTTTGAAATTTTTTTCATGTAACGACTACAACAACGTCGATGTTCCGAAGATTTTATTAAATTCTGCATTGATGCAAGATCATATTATTTTGATAAAGCACTTTCTAGAATTCTTCAAGACAAGTAGTTTTTGTGTTCTAAATTTGGCTGTTGGCTTTGGAAATATAATCAGTTTCATTCATGATAACAGGACTGTAACCTTTGCCTGCTGGTTTAAATATAAGGTCAGGGTCGTTCTTCAAATTTTGAATTTAGAAAGAAAATATGTTGTGTGTTTTCTTCCTTGTCTTTCTCCCTCTCCTGTGATCATCAAATCGCATTAGTTATGAAAACTAGCCTATTGTTTTAAGATTCGTAGTCTATTTGTTGAAAGATTTTCGTCGAGTAAAAGTTTGAAAAATTATCATTCTGAGATTGATTTGGTTGGGAATTTTTTTAGTTACTTTAGTATAACTTTAATTACCGATCCTCAAAATTACGTCACTTCCTTGACATGTTTCCCCAGTAAGGTAGAACGTTGTAGTGTGCTCTCACTGAGATCCAAATACCATATAATCTTAGTCCAAGTATGTGTAGATAAAATTTTAAATTTTAAAATTCTTTCTTACAATTGCCCTTTGTCTACACAATTGTGTTCGCAATCTTAAAATTATACAATTTTGAAGAAAATATTTGCATCATTTATACCAACCACACCCACTTTTAGAATTGACCATTCTAAACCCCTTGATAAATTCATCAGGTCTATGAGCCTTAGATATTACTTTCGTTGATGCACTTAAGCCTATCACGACTCAAAAAAAACCCTCTCCAACTGGTTCTCATCTCCTGTCCAAAATCATAATCTCCAGGAATCTATCCACAGAATGAAATGTAACATTAAGGGTACTTTGAATTATTCCCCTAATCGACCAAAATTTAGAACCTACAATTTGTTATACAAAGAAAGTAAACTCTTACAAAATTTGAAGAACAACCTTGACCTTATACTTAAACCAGCAGACAAAGGTGACAAAAAACTACCTTTTGATCCTACTCTTCAAATTGCGAATGATATATCAATATTTATTCGCTTCTTATATTCAAAGTTTTTTATTTCTTAGAACAAACTACTTCTCCACGTATACCACTTTTTAATGATTACCTAAAATATAAAAACCTAACGCTCCCCCCCCCCCATAACACCCACATCATCAGCTAACGTCTCTCCATAAGAAATTATGTCAGCATTCATAGATCATATATGCCAAATTGTTTTTTCAGAAATATTCTAGAACTTCTTTCTCTTCCTCCAAATACTATTTTAGTGACTGCTTATGCAGTATCACTTTACACAAACATGACAAAAGGTATTGAATTTGTAAAGACACCCTACCACCAGAAACTACACCTTTAAGCATATTAAAGTAATGATTGACTTTGCCCTAAAACATAATTGTTTCACCTTCATGGGTGATTATTACCAACAAATCCATGGCACAACCATGGGCCCTAAATATGCAGCCTTTCACTTTACTAAATTCTTTGAAACAAGTAATTGACTTCAGCCCCATATCAAATTCACTTTCGCCTACTTACATGTAGGAAAAGATAGAAAACTTTACTCTAGTTGATACACAAAGCCCACTTATTCTTTTTGGCCACCTTTACTACGACTCCTTTCATATAACATTTCATTACCAAAAATCATATGCTCCACAAAGAATTAAAACATTTGGAATTACTCCTTAAAAACCGAGGATGCCCTAAAAAACGTTTACAAGAAAACATGAATATACAAAAGGATGTACTCTATTTACGATACATGTAAAACAGATAATACTCAAAGACAATTAGTTTTTCTTACGCACTGTTCCAAGGATTTTACTACACTCAAAAATGTTATCAATAAACATTGGCACCTTATGGAACTTTCTAACTTTCCAGATGTCGCACCGTTTAACCTGTTTTAATACAATATTATCAATCCAATTTAATGTCCATTTATAACTGTTTATGTGTCCGTATTTTGCGTATATCTTGAAAATGTTTTTATAGCTTTATTTAGCTATAACTGATTAAAAATGGATCTTTTAATGCAATACTGTCGTCCAAAACATAATAAAATTCAATATGTCTGACGTATATCGATAGGTAACTACACAGTTAATCGATATTTTCATCTGGTATGACTTGTGGAATTTTTATTAAAATCAGTAACTTGGCTTGCATATGTGTCATAAATGTTTGTGTTAAATATATCTTTATTCAACACTTCCACACGACGTTCCTGGTAATGCTGATCTGGTTTTCTAATGCTGTATTGCTGATCAAGGTTTTCTACCTCCATACTGAATTCGAAAAACGTGTATTGGAAATTAAAATTGTGTGGAATTTTCGATTACTAATTCTCAGTGCATATTTTGGTGGTCTGATATGAAAGCAGTTGAGTTCAGAGCTTACATCACTTGAATGTGGTCTAAATACTAGCAAGTCAAAACTGATAGTTGTGAGAGAAATCAATCATATGGCTAGCAATAGTGATTTAAATTCTATGTGGTTAGCCTTATCGAGGGTAAAGCTAGCTAGCTACCCTGCCCATTGCAATCCAATTATTTTTGTTTAGAGCAGCTCCTAAAATAAATAGAAATAAGATAGTAGATGATAAAGCTGTTTTAATATAATACTTTAAAATACTTTAAACTTTGGCCAGCCATCGTCCTTCACTTAAAGGTTTTTACTAAAGTAAAGAATAAATCCTTACCTTCGTATATTTATGAAGGAATCAAATTCCGTTAAGTATTTCTTAAAAAACACGTTTGTTTTTCATATACATACGACAACAACAAATATGACTGCTTGACCTTCGAGCCCTTTCTCCAACTGATTCTCTTGGAAATAATGCGGGTTTATTATTATTATTATTATTATTATTATTATTATTATTATTATTATTCTCCTTCGGCATTGTGTTGCCCGTAGGTGTCAATAATCACTTTCGTGCATCTTCTCCAGGTTTCTCTTTCATCCGCCATTTTTCTCAGCTCGTGTAGCGTTGTATTTGACCATTCTATTAGATCATCACTCCACGGTTTTGATTAGTACCCAAGCTTGCGCTTGATGATCGTTTGCATTACTCGCATTTTGGGCTAGACTCTTTTTCTATGTTGATGATCCTACCACACCATTATACTCCAAGCAGTCTTCTGTAACATCTCATTTCAAAAGCTTCGAGTCTTTGTACATCTTCTTTGCGAAGTGTCCATGTATTTAAAAGGCGAGGGTAAACCCCTGAGAGCTCTTTAACCAATAAACTCTGGCGGAATTCAGTGGAAAACCTAATTTGGAAATTCTAAATTTTTCAGAAGTAAAATTGTCGGAGTTTCTATACTGAAAGAATCGATCAATAGTCGTTTTGGTAGAAACGCGCAAAAAGAACTGGAACCCAGTGACGCGCCTCCTCTATATTGTTTTTTTTATGAACAATAGGGTTTTGGATAGAAAATTATCGTGTTGTGTCTCTTTCACTTTTATTATATTTTTTGGTATAACACAATAACAATGGTAGTTTTCTATTACGGGTTTTTATGTCAACAACAACTTCTAAGTAAATGAAAAAATAAACAAATGCAAAAACTGTACGTGTTAACATGGTGTTACCGTAACAGAGAAGTTTTCATTTTGATTTTAAAAGTTTAGATGCTACAATAAGTTTAATGTTTGGTAAGTTCTACTTTTTTTTATCCATTTGATAGTTTCACCTGTTGATGTTACAAATTTATTTTATGTCAATAGATAGCATTTCTTGTCAAGAAGGTTTATACTTATGTTAAATATGTTCGTATTTTTGTCAAAAATGTTCGTATTTTTGTTGAATATTATTATTATTATTATTATTATTGAAATTATTTACCCAGGATGACCTCTTCAGTTCCTATTGGTACTGCTATCAACGAGGATCCTGCGAAGGGGTTCCTAGTGCACTTAAAGCTCCCATTTGAGCTACGAAAGTCGTGCAAGCACAGCAATCGATGAACTAGACAACCGCCTAAGATATCAATCCTATTCTCATGCTGAGCGCTAAGCAGAAAGGATAGATTCACACTTTTATAGTCTCTGGCATGACTCGGCCGGGGTTTGAACCCAGGACCTCCCGCACTGGAAGCGAACGCTCTACCACAAGGCTACCAGTCAGTACAAGCAGTCAGTCAGTCAGTCAGTCAGTCAGTACAGGCATGGTTTTCCCTAACAATGTTCTTGGTTTCTTTTTTGGAAAATTGGGTAGTACTATTATACTATGAATGGTCAGAATGAATAATTTATATATCATTAAAATATTTTATAGCTCATATGTTGTGTTATACTGTGTATTAGACAGCCTTTACATGAAGTTTTATTTTGAGGGGCGAAAATTTCAATTCGGTCTCTTGTCTTGTCTTTATAAATGTTTGATGTCGGGCGAAATGAAACTCATTGCGGTGAATGAAATTTCATTTCGGTCTTTTTAAGAAAGCTATACTAAAATTAGAAAAATTGCATTTAAAAAAAAAAAATAGTAAAAAAAAGCGATTATAGAATCTATTAAATCCAGTATATATATAAGAAAAATCTATAAATAAGCAATTTAAACTGCATGGTTCTGTGTTTTTTGTCCGCATAAGTGACGGAAAAATGTAGATGTAATCCAACTTCAACTTCTTTATACATAGCTACAATATAAAAAGGTAGCTATGTGCAAGTATGATCCTAATACTTCCACATCTACAATCTTGGACAAAAATTTGAAGACGAAGCCCGTTTTTTCCTCATTTTTGAAATATGGACAAAAGTGTCAAAGAGTCAAGGCGCTGCAGCCAGCAGGCTGCAAAGTCTCTACTTTTGCTAAACGTAGGCCAAGCAGACAGCCATCAAAAGATTCTTAACTGAATCTGTTTAATGTTATCAGTTGTTGCCTTTTTAGCGATAGGGCAATGTTATACGCTTATCTCGAATATCAGTAATATCTCAAAACAATGCTCAATGCCACCAATGCACAGTGTTATGTGTTACGAAAACACAAAATGCGATATATAAAGAACGGGCGAACCCGTGGATTTACCCACGGGCTATTAACTAGTCTATACTATAATACTCGCTGTGCTTAAACGAAGACGTCATTGTTATTGCAGTTATAGTTAATAGTAATAACCCCGGTCCAAGCAAATTTTGTCACTTCATGTAAACAGGCGTCAAGGATGAACGAAATAGCCATGCGAGAAATATATAGATCGACCATGAAATTTTTCACGCTCTAACGACTAATTTATTTCTAACTAGTCGGTGACCCGTGGAAAAATCCCAGGGTTCTCCCGTTGTTTTATACCGCATTGCGTGCGTCTCGCTACTTGCGGTACCATTTTGCGTGATAGACAGAGAGACGTATACTGGTATTATAATATAGGCTAGCCGGGAAAACCGGCGTCGAAACGCCGGGGTAAGCCACAAATCAAGGTGTGACACGGCGTGGAACACCTGTGGAGCGCTTAAGAAGAGCCGTAAACTGTGCCACACGATCAGGTGAAGCGCTTTAGTATTGGTATACAGTATGTCGTAAATCAAGTGAAGCGCATACACCATTATAGTGTTGCGACTGTAACATATTTTTCAGAAAATACCTTTCCCGCAACAATAGCTGAAATAAAAATAGAGTTTACAAACCGTTGTTACTGCATTATAGCAAAAACAATCGGTCAATATTATTTTATTTTGCGGAATAAGTTTTTTTGAAAGTTAACAAATTAATCGTGACACTGGCTGAGCGCTTAGTACAGTTAAACCATGTTGCACAGGCGTATAGGGATAATACCCTTTTGAAAAAAACTTTCTCGCGGACTCTGTTTAAATAAAAACACAAGAAACTGTCCATTGCTAACACAGAGCTGAGCGGTTAGTCCAAGTAAACAGTGTTGCACATCCGTACAGGTGTGATTACCGAGAAAGTTTAAAAATTAATTGTCACAGTGGGCTGATCCCTTAGTACAGGTAAACCGCGTTCCATATGCGCATAGGCATAACAACCTTTTACAAAAAACAGTCTGTTGTTAACACTGGGCTAACCGCTTAGTACAATTAAACATAGTTGAACAGGCGTAATACTCTTTTTCAAAAAAACTTCATCGCAACTCCGGTTCAAATGAAAACACAGGATGCACTCTGTTGTTAACACTGGGCTAAGCGCTATACAGGTAAACCGTGTTGCTTATGTCGTTAACATCGGGCTAAGCGCTTAGTACAGGTAAACGGTGTTCCACATATGTTTAGACGTAATACCCTTTTTCAAAAAAACAGTCCGTTGTTAACATCGGGCTAAGCGCTTCGTACAGTTGAACAGAGTTGAACAGGTGTACAGGCGTAATACCCTTTTCCAAAAAAACTTTGTCGCAACTTCTGTTTAAATTACAACACAGGAAACAGCCCGTCGTTATACCCCATTCAGCTAAAAAATCCTTCAGCAATTTTATTTTTGGGAATACGCTTTTATGACAATAAAAAAGGTGTAGCTACGAAACTGCATTTTCATTAGGCGTAAGAAAAATTTGAAAATTTTGTTGTAGCTAGCTAGCTAACTGTATTTATTTGGCTACTTTCACTTTTTAGCCAGAGGTACCTAACACCTAGCTAGATAGACCCCAGTTGCAACTTAGTAAAATCAGATTGGTAAAAATAACACAAATAGAAAAAATGCTGGCTAAGATGAAAAGCTGTTGTATCAAACTGAATGAAAGGCTAGCTAGCTAGTAAAATCAGATTGGTGAAAATAACACAAATAGAAATAATGATGGCTAAGATAAAAAGCTGTTGTATCAAACTGAATGAAAGGCTAGCTAGTTAGCTCATTTGAAATCTATATATACGTTCGTAGCCAAATCTTAAAATTGGTAAGTTCAAGATTTGTATGTGGCTATAAAACGTAACAATATATTTACCTTAACATGTAAAAACATATAAAAAACAAAAATAAACAGCTTTCAAAAGAAAAAAACAGACTTACCAACTTCACTTCAACGCCACAGCTTTCAAAATGGCCGTATATCTATTTTACATTCCTTCGTCCCGTAAAAATCGGGTTCTGCGGGATTTTGCCGGGATTTTCCGAAAAAGCTGCGCGCAACCATTTTGAACAGACAGACAGACGGAATACGGCTATTATTATAGAGATACTAGCTTGGCACATATGTGCAATAGTTTCGTTTCGAATAAATCGTGTTTACATGAATATTTTGAGAGCCGGATGAAATTTCAATTCAGTTGGAAGACCGAAATAAAATTTCATTCACCGCAATAACTTTTATTTCGCCCGACATTATGTAAACATTTATAAAGACTAGACCGAATTGAAATTTCGCCCCTCAAAATAAAACTTCATGTAAAGGCTGTCTAATACACAGTATAACACAACATATGAGCTATAAAATATTTTAATGATATATAAATTATTCATTCTGACCATTCATAGTATAATAGTAATACCCAATTTACAAAAAAACAAACCAAGAATGTTTTGGGCAAAAAATGAGAAACCATGCCTCTCCCTGAACTCTCCATTCTGGAAAGCCATGACTACGGCCACAGGAGTGCATGTGTCGTCATAACGCCAAGGTTTTTTTATAGAAAGATGTTTGCTCGTGATTGCGAATTTGCAGAAAAAAACAGCTGATGAGTCATAACAAAAAGTATGACATTTTTGTAACGAAAAGGTTCAGGAAATGTAGAGTAGAGGTATGAGTTACCGAATGTAGGGATTAAATATTCGACGAAAATCTCTTGAAGTAAAATTTTACTGTTATATGTTATATAAAGATGACGTTTTTATCAGGTACGCTTGAAACCTTAACTGTGCACTAGTAATCTGTAATCCTAAATTTTGTCCTTGTAAGGACGACACTTTAAATCGACAGTTGGGCCTAATCTATATTACAATACTCGCTGTCCGTCTGTCTGATGCCAGCAGTGATGGGTGAATTCCCTTGCATTTTCCCACGGGCTTAGGATCAAACAAGATTTGGTTGTGCAAGTCGTTCCGTTCGACCTAAACAAGTAATTATTTATACATCATTCCTTCACATTTTGAGTCTTTAGTTAACTAAGCAACAGGAGTATTCGGGTAAAATAATAAATACATTTTAGGGAAAGTTATTTACGTTGACAGTTCGAAGGTTCAAAAGCAAAAACTTTACTGCATAATGCTGCAATTTTAATACTAACAATGCTAAACGAAAGTCCACCAGAATGTTTCCAAGATAAAATCCTTAGAAAGGTGAATTTTTTTTTAAAAAGATTTAACACTATATCGACTAAAATTATTATTGGGTATATTCCTGCCTTTGAGAGCGAGGTGAAAAAATATTTTTCCGAAAACTCAAAGAGTTGTACAGAGGCGAATGAGAAATATGTGGCAATAGAGGCAGTACGAATGACAGTTAGCCTTTTTAATTCGGAAATCGGTAATGAAAACACAATTTCTATTATGCAATTTGGTTTAATGGAAGCCAATGTCCCAGTTACTTATAAAAAAGTATACCAAAGTCTATAACAAACTTTTGACACGATGGCTGAATTTTAACAACAAAATTCTGTCTGAAAACATTTACAGAATTCTGAGACATTTTGGTCAATTTTTAAGGCCAATTTTGAAACTACTAACATTTCATCAGTCATCAGTCACCGGTTGTCTCTTTCTGTTAAATACTTTAAATACCTAAATGTTAAATTTGACATGTTTATGTGTCACTGTTTTGTGCATATTTTGAAAAAATGTTTGCTAATCTTAGTTTTAGCTGATCACCGATTAAGAATGGACCCAAAATAAAATAACATTAACTTTAAAAGGAACATCTTTCTAAATTATTCATACTGCAAAAGAAAGTATAAGTATATGGTTTGGATAGCAAAATGTCGTTGTTTATCATTTTTTGTGGGGATGAGTGACCGCAAGCCTGATATTAAAGATATAAAGTAAGGTAGCTTTTTAATTTAGGCGCATGTGATCACAAGAAGGTAGATAAACAAGGCAAAAATATAATAAATGGCGCCATGATGGCGGCAGACGAAACGTGGTTGATAAGTAAAACATAATTACCAAAAAAGAGCTTAAAATTACGTTTATCGTGTCGTAACCTACGCAGAAAACAAAAACATATGGCACTTGTAATTTTGTGTAACTACGGTTATGAAACTTATTCGTAGTGTGGTTACATAAGAATGGAAATTTTAAAACATTCAAACGACTAACAAAAGTTCAAATTTTCAAAGATATATTATTTTTATGAATACGAAGAAAGTTATTCAGAAAGTTACTCTTGTAATTAGTTTTGTATTCAACGTTAATAATATATTAAAATAGTTTGACTTCCTTTCCATTAGACGATTTATTATCTATATGAAAATAAAAATGCATATCAGATGGAAGTTTAGTATCCGTTCACCAGCTTTTGTTCAACATATATTATTAATCAGATGGCTATTACTCCTCAGATGGCTATTACTCCAAGTGACAAATTGACAAAACATAATAACTGTTAAGCTTTCTTAGTAGTTAATCGAATCGTAATTGTGTATTGCCATGTTACCACAACTGTTGCGGTAATGCTAGTCGAAAGGTTTTTCCCTGTCATACAAAGTCATTCTTTAAATGACATTTTCATGTGAACGTATGTTGATAATTTGAAACGCATATGCATGGTTGTTAAGCATTTTTGTTTTTCTTTCATTAAAATTTCGACTTCCTTATTGGAGGTCTTCATCAGACTATACAAAAAGTTGTCGTTACTAAAGGTTATCATTACATTGACATCAAATCGACGTCACTGCAAAGACTTCCGTCTAAGGTACGTGAACATTGGTCTCCAGAATTTCTAACGGTATTAATTCTCAGTGCATGTTTTAGTCTCTAATTTGAATGTGGCCTAAATAGTGACAAGTCAATATTTATAGTTGTGACCAGGCCTTCATGTGACTATTGGGTTTTATTTGATGTTGGTTATCCTCTTTGAGAGATATGCAATGTCAGTTGCAATTCAATCTTTTTTACATGTTTTTCGCACCAGCTTTTGAAACCTAAACAAAAAAAATATACTAGATACCTAAATACCTAAATAAGCTGGTTTGCTATTACTCAACCTTTAACAATAGCAAACTGCAGTCTGATATTTCACATTGAATTGATGGTTATTACAGTGACGGTTTTTGAAGTGGCACTGTCACAATTGCCAAATACCTCCACTCTTTTATGTAGCAAAACGGTTGGGAATCTATTGGGCACACCCAAAAGGTAATTTTAGCCATCTTTCTTCATTTAAATGTTATTACTAAAGTTAGAAATAAGCACTTATCTTTGAACATCTATGAAGGATTTGTAACTTGTAAAAGTTTGTGTTTGATATGCATACAAAAGTAATAAATAAGCTCTACAACGTCTTCTCTTCAAAGTTGCGCTGATAAATTATTTTGAAGACGAGGGGAAACCCCTGACAGCTTTTTAGCAATTAAATTTTCGTACAATTCAGTGGAAAAATTATTTAATTACTTAATATCACAGTAGTAAAATGACAGGATTCTTTGTTCAAGGAATCTGTAATTAACCTTTGATTATATCTTTATGGTTTTAATTTTTATGGATGCCAGAGCTATGTGCGCAACAGTGCATGACATAGAGATATAGAATGAACGTCAGTAAAAAGATATATCTGCAAAGGTAGGTACGAATTTCTCTGTAACTCTTTCTTTTAATGTTCTAAAATATTTTTCAGACCTATATGCTGTAAATATAAATAATAAGGCATTTCAAAAGGAACTGTTATATAATTTCACCTTTGATTTTTCAAATATATTCCACCAGAAACAGACAAGATCTCAATTCTCGAATTGCATTTTTGAACAACGCACGTCATTTCTTTCGCAGTCTTGCAGCCAGTACCAAAATTAAAATTTTGTGCCTATATACGGTTAATGTTGGTTATACCATACCATGACAAGGTTTGTGTAAAGTTTATTCATACTTTTCGACTTTTAATAATTTAGAAAGGCAATCCAACCAGCTAGGAAATAGAAACGTTTTCAAATTTGTTTATACGTTATTACTCGAACGTTTGACATTTTGTGTTAAATTTTTGTAAAGAAGTAAAATGATGAAACGAATGATATATGTGATTTCCTCTTTTGCAGAGGTTTTTCACACCTTTGGGGAAATTTAACGTGGGTCTTTGAAATTTGAGGTAAAATTGTGCCGAAAAGCACGGCACGGTTTTTTATTTATTTGTATATACATGTGTGAGTGTTGCAAGCTCTTTTTTAAAAAAACTGTAAACTTTGATGGAAAAGGATATGCAATGAACCAAAAATTAAATTTTGTAGAATAGGCTTTACACATTAATATGACTTGTGTAAATTGTTATGGGGGCAAACTGTATGTGAATTATTAGGATTGTTTTAACCGCGAAACTAAATTCTACAAAACTTTTGAAAGTCTTGTAAACACGACTTACCTGAAATGAAAAGGTGTATAGAGCTAATGCGCGTGTACGAAAAGTCAATATGCACGTGTACAAAGATATATCGTATGTTCTGGTTGTTACAGAGTTTGCATAAAAAGCCAAAAATTGCCCGTAGATCCGGTTTTTCCTTATTTTCAATTAAAATCATGTGTCCAAAATTTACAGAATGGTTCGCCTTAATTAAGTAAAAATGTGTTGTAAGATTCAAATCGTGAAGATATTCCTAAAGAAATCTCTTTATAGCCGTAATAGCTGTTTGTGTGCGAGAAAAAGTCATTTCACCCAAGTACACACTATTTTATATCACACGGAGGAGATTTTATTTTATTTTTCCGCTTTCGGCACATTAAGGCACCTACGAATTTATTAATAAATTAATCAATTAGCAAGCTTTAAATATTGTTGCCCGCGGTTTTCTATTGCTAAATTATTTTTTGCCCGCGTTTATTATTTCTTCACCCTCCTGAAAATGACAAAAAAAGCAGTCTGAAATTTAGCAAGAAGATTGTCGTGGTCCTGGTCAGTGTTGGTTATTTCTCGGTTTAACCTTTTTTTTCCAAAACCTTTTTATTTATGTAATATTTGTTTTTCTGTCTACGAAGCTAAATATATTGTCACGTTTTCTAGCCATTTATAAATCTTAAACCAATTTTAAGATTTTGGCTACAAACGAAGATTTTGAGATAGCATTCTAAAGTTGGATAGCTAGCAAGCCTTAATTATTGCTATTTCTTTAAGGGTTTTCCTCAGTTTTATATAAGAGCTTTTATCCTAGCCAGCATTATTTTTGTGTTATCTTCGCTAATCTGATTTCGACTCACACGGAGTTGTGACTGCTTTTATCCAGGTAGCCACATCTGACATGAAAGTAAAAGTAGTCATTATTTGCCTATCTCGTTAAATTTTTTTTCTTAATATTCTGTTGTTTGTCTGTCAATAAACATCCAAAATATATAAGATGACTAAGAACTTTGTAGTTGTAAAGCTGAATTTTTTGGCATTTGATGCAAATAGACTACGGAACGGGTCAAGTAAGATCTCTATACTCGCACATTCTGAATAAGTGCGTGTAATGAATTAGTTACGGTCTGTAGAATATGTAAAATATATTTTACAGCTAGCTAGCTAGTTCGAAAAGTTTGAAGTGTGTTTCATCAGAAAGTTTGTTTTGATAGCCTGGCATGTGCCAAGATTAAATAAAATATGGATATGAAATACACGTAGGGAAATGTTCTGTCATTTAAAGTTAAATTTGGATATCCAATGTGACACAAGATGATTTTAGATCTTGTTTTTGTCCTCAGTGATCTTAAATGTTTTCACCACCCTAAGTTCAGCTTTCGTGTATGTTACTAAAGTAAAAAACCAACAGCCCGCTTTGTAGCCCCCTTAAAATGGTATTCTGTTTTTAAACTAAATCAGGTTTCTGCAAGTCTGAATGTTCTATGTTCGTTAATTAATTTTAAAGTGGTAGAGCTTTTTTCATGGAGGACTAGCTCATATCTAAAATTCCCCCAACATTTGAAACTAACTTTAAATAACTTTTGATAATTTGACTGTTAATGGTTTCTTCATTTGACTTATATAAAGTTTGGACCATTTGATTTGAGTGAATTTAGTATGTTTGGTTGTATTTGTTAGAAGTTAATAAAAAATGATTTTTCTAGAATTATGATTTTTTCCTATAAACACTTTAGTTCAGAAACAGCAAGGTTGCTTACAAATGATTTTTTTATTTTGGCATTTTTTAAAGAGAAAAAAATATATATTGTTATAGTGTTATTGCTAAAGTTATTTCGATGTTAGCGGGGAAAAAAAATCTTATGCACGATTTAAATTAAAGTAAAACCTTTGCTAACTCGAATGAATAAGTTAAAGGGCGTTGGTTCGCAGAGTTCTGGCCTGTACCCTGTTCACGATTCAGAAAAATTTTCAAGGCGCTGCTGCTACTATAATTACTAAGTTTGACGAGATAGCTTTAAGTGGTCCAGAATATTTGACATGTGAGAACTTTGTCCCATACATCTCTGTCGCTGCTACACCATTCTGTTTTAATACAATTGTGTTTATCTTATTTATATGGCATACAAAAATACAAATTGATGTTCCTTTTCGTAATATTGTTTTTCTTAATTCCCACAAGGGTTTCGTAAGTATTGATTGCCACAATAAGTTCAGATAATCAGTTCTATTAATTCGAAGGGTAACTGGCAGTAAAAAACCAACGCTTATAGTATCTTTTTTCTCTTTAGAAACATGTTGTTTAATTACATCGTTTTTACTGGTTGCCTTACTGTCATTTGCCATGGACAAGATAATTTAGATGAAGCAAATTTCCTGCTGAGACAGGAATTGCAGATCCAAAATAGAGCGTGTGAAGGTGTAGCTAAGATGGAAAAACTAGTCAGCAAAGTCACCGAATTTAGTGAAAACGAAACCATTGCCTTGAAAGTGAAGTTGTCGTATTTAAAAATATCCATTTGTGAAGTTTCCAAAAAGACGGACATTCTTATAGACACAGTGGAAAGTTTAAAAAAAAGTCAGATATCCAGCAAATGCTTTAAACAACATCAATGCAATGAAATAATCCCCGCCATCGACAGTCTTGAGAATGATCTGAAAAAAAGGAAAGGAGAACATGATCTAACAACTTTGAGACTTTTCATGATTGAAAAAACTCTATCAGAATGTTTCCAAGATAAAATGTTTAGAAAGTTAAAAGTCTTTTTAAAAAAATCTAACATTATATGTACAAAACGTATCATTGCATATATTCCTGCCTTTGAGAAAGAGGTGAAAAAATACTTTTTACCATTTTTTCTGTTTATCACTATTGTGATGCTGTTCTTATTATTTTCATCTCTTCATATTGTTATTTTCTCAACTGCTTCCGTGATTGTATTTCTTGGATATCTCTTTTTTTCTTCGTGCTCTTTTGAACACAGAGAACTCATTACAACGTTTCAAGATGATGTTTTGCCATTTTATCTATATGAGACACAAACGTTTGAAGTTCTCGATAATATATTTTGCGATGTCAGAACAATAAGTCAGTTTGAAGGTTTTAAAGTTATTCTGAGGGATAATTTCAGCACGGTAGAAAAAACGCAGAAACAACTAACGAAGAACTTAACAAACTAATGAAATTATTTTACGTACAATCTGTAGCAGATAACTTAATAGATAGAGGATACGGCGACCTGTCAAATCAAACTATAAATCTTCATAAAGATTTCAGGCGTTACTTGGAAGAATTAATCAAAACGTTAAAGTTTTCACAAGATTTTTATAATTACGCTGTAAATTCATTTAAAGCAATTTTAGAATCACAATCAGAAATTGAATCGTGGCAAATGTTAATTTTCCTTAAAAATATATTGACAAAATCGGATCATCTACAAGAGGACTTTTCAACTCACGAAGTTCACTTCCAAGAATTAATTAAAGAGTTAAACCATCTTGTGCCTCAAATAAGGAAGCACCAACAGAGTAACGACAATATTAATCTTGTAGTCAAAATGTTTGCAACATCGTTTACTGTTGGTGCATCAATCCTTTACCCACGGCTTCTTTTTGCGCTTGTGCCTATCGGTGGATGTGTTATGTACTACGTTCACAAACAAGCTAAAGAAAATAATGTTGCATTGCAGGATCTGAACGAATACAGAGTCAAAATGAAAGATTACGCAAGGAAAACTGTCCATCAAATATCCAAAATCGATCCAATAAAGATAACCTTTGCTCGGTCATTATCTTCTATTACTAGTATTATTCTTGTATCACAATTAAAACCTATGGAACGCACGTTGTGTGTACTGTTTTTTTCCAAGAGTAGTTGTTGCAGCAAATGATGGAATATAGAAAATTAAACATTTTTGATCAAAATAGGAAATGATGGAGACATGTTATACATGTGACAGTCTCAAATATTGCTGAAGGAAGTTAGTTGTGTTGATTTCTTCTTCTCATGCCGTGTTGTGAAACCGTGCAAGAGGAGGAAAACTTTTTGCAACATGTATTTTTCCTTATTCAGTGATGTAGGAAATTGGAAATAACAACACATTTTTTAAGGTTCACAGAGTTGTGTGGTATAATTATCGCTATCGTCTGGCTTTGACAAGTTCTATGCAATTAATCTGATAGTGCGTTATCAACCTGATTAAT
This sequence comes from Hydractinia echinata, assembly GCA_030067915.1. Lineage (NCBI taxonomy): Eukaryota > Metazoa > Cnidaria > Hydrozoa > Anthoathecata > Hydractiniidae > Hydractinia > Hydractinia echinata. The sequence continues at coordinate 573,713 of JASGCC010000082.1, forward strand.
TCTTAATTTACTGTTGCAGTTAATATTTTGCAGTTTTCTTTTGCAGCACTTGTGTTCTTATTGGTGAAATATACGTTTGTCATTCTGATTGCGATTATAAAATATCCTCGAAGGAATTCGTATCGTAACTATAAAGTTATTGTAAAAGCATCGTTTTTTTATAAGTGTTTCCGAATAATGCTCAAAGTCTTTATGGAAACTTCTAGTTTTATTTGCCCCGTTGCTATATCCTTCGTCTTTGCTAAGGATTGTTTATCAACTGATTTTGTGAAATAATCCCTATAATTTGTTTTTGTCTAAAAAATTGTAAGAAATGCACCAACTAGTACATAAATAATGCAATAAAATACATTGGTTTCCTAAAAAATAGGGGTTCTTTTTTGCAATTTTTTTTTGAAAACGAATGCATTCAATATAGTTTAATAAGTACAATTTCCCCGTTACAATTATTTCAATTCTTATAATTCATTTTGTAATTTATGAAACTATTATATTATTATTATCCCCTACTTACTCATATACCCGGTGTATGACATAGCAAGAACAGACCAGAATCAAGCAAGAACGAACTGAAACGAGCGAGATACGATTAATTCAGTAATACAGGGTATGCGGCTTGCGAAAACTTTATACATCCGCCTCTTGCCGGTGTTACAACATGCTACTTTAATAGACGCAAAAGAATAATAAACTTGTTTTCATCTCACTTAAACGCATGGAATATTGGAGATCAATGTTTCCTTTATATATCTTTACTCTACTAAACTGCTATAAAGGTTTCGTAAATACGATAATCACAGTTCAGATAATAATTTAAGTGTTTACTGCTAGTCAAAATCCGATGCTAATAATTGTTTTATTTTTTTTTAGAAACATGGTATTTAATTACATCGTTTTCACTGGATGCATTATGGTCATTTGTCATGGACAAGGTAATTTGAATAAAGCAAATTCCCTACTGAGACAGGAATTGCAGATTCAAAAGAAAGCATGTGAAGGTGTTGCTAAAATGGAAGAAATAGTCAGCAAAGTCACCGAATTTACTGAAAACGAGATCATTATCTGGGAAGAGCAGCTGTTTTCTGCAAAATTATACATTTGTGAAGTTTCCAAAAAGACGGAGTTTCTTGTTGGCAAATTGGATAGCTTAAAGAAAAGTGTAATGTACAACATATGCTTTAAATCGCATCAATGTGATAATGTGATTCCCGCCCTCGAAAATCTGGTCGAACATTTCAAAGAAAGAGAAGAAAAACATAACGCTGCAATTTTATTACTTTTGTTATTAACGTAACTCTGCCAAGATGTTCTCCATATAAAATGCTTAGAGAGTTAAATTTCCTTTTAAAAGAATTGACCACGGTATTGACACTAATTTTACCAGTTGTAATTATCGTGTTTATATTTTTTCATCGTCACATTGTACATGTTTCCGTGGTTTTATTTCTTGCATTTCCCCTTTTCACTTCGTACTCTGATAATCACATGGAACTGGTTGTTACATTTCATGACGAGGTTCTGCCATTTGATTTAAATGAGACACAAACGCTTAAGGTTATTACTGATATATTTTGCGATGTCAGAATGAAACGAAAATTTAAAGGTTTAAAAACTATTCTAAGTGATCATATTTGGTACGATAAAAAGAACGCCAAAAGAATTGAGGAAAATCTTAGCGGGGTAATGAAGTCATTTCAGATACAATCATTATTAGAGAATTTGAAAGATAGAGGATACAGCGACCTGGCAAATGAAGCTAGAAATCTTCATAAAGATTTCAAGCGCTACTTGGAAGAATTAATCAAAACGTTAAAGTTTTCACAATATTTTTATAATTACGCTGCGGATTCATTTAAAGTTATTTTAAAATCAAAATCTAAAATTGAAACGTGGCAAATGTTACTTTGGTATAAAAACATTCGTTTAAAGTCACAAAATCTACAAATGAACTTTTCAATTCATGAATGGTATTTCAATAAATTAATTCAAGAAATTGATGATCTTGAAATAAGACACCATAAACAGAAGAACGTCGATATGAGAATGCAAATTTTGTTTGCAATTCTTGAAATATTGTTTGCAATTCTTCCAATGTTGTTTGCAATTGTTGCATCAATCCGTTATCGATGGCTTCTCTTTCTGCTTTTTGCTCTTGTACCTATGACGGCAATTGCCATGACAAATGTTTACAATCAATCCGATCGTAATGCTGCTGCATTGTGGAATCTGGAAGAGTTCTTAGTCCAAATAAAAAATTACTCAAGGAAAACTGTTGAACAAATACCCAACGTTAATCCAATGAAGATCACCGAAGAGATTGGAATGTTGCACCAAGGAGTCAAAGACCGTTTATCTTACGATACTTTTCAGTATTATTTCAAAGATGCTCTTGACATAGCTAAGGAAAATCTGAACGAAATAGATGATATTATCCGAAAACTTTTAAACAAGCAGATAAGAAGTAGGTGGCAATAGAGGCAATACAAATAGTTAATTATAGTTAACTTTTTAGTAATTTAATTATAAAATAGTTGTTTTTCTAATTCTATTTTTTTATTTTTTCTGTATTTGTCGAATTTTTTTTTTTGAGATTTTCATGTCGATGTTATATACACCCGTACTAAAAACTATTAGTTAAAAGTCCGTGCAAAAAACAATGCCTTTTTTAAATAAACACGCTTTCCCGAATTGATCACAATCGCCGTAACCCGTATTTCGGCAACATCAGCAATAGACTTAAATATTGCTCGTGCAGAAGGTCTTGAATCAACGCTGTTCCTTTTAACGAAGTTCGATGTTAAAATTCAGTTGTTTTTTCAAGATTTTTTATAATTCAATTTTGTGTTCCCTATTTTATAGCTTTTTTTTTGTTTCTTAAAATTTATATTTATAATAGAAAAATTAAAATAATAAAGCCTGTAATTGTGATAAATAACTTTTTTGCATCCTCTGTCATTTGAAACGGGATTTATTTCAAAAATTGTTTGACTTAAATTGAAAATAAGAAAAATATAACACACCCGAGATTATGTAATAAAAGACTTTCCCTAGTAATTTACTTTTCGCCTTGCTAAAGCATTTATTTTTAATATTAAAACTCGCGAAAATGTGTTAAAGGCTGGTTTTGTATAGCGTTTGTTATGTGGTAAGTTGTTACAACAAATGATGCGATATAAAAAATAAATCATTTTTGAACAATATAATGGAGGTTATAGGCATGTGATGCATGTGTCATTCCAAGTATCGTCATTGAGTGCTAATTGTGTTGAATTTTTTTTTAACGGCACTTTTTGAAACCGCGTAAGTTTTTGCTACAAGTTGCGATGGGATAACTTAGCTATCGTCTTGTTAGTCCAAACTCTGTTTTAAGTTGGCTTCGGCAAGTCGTATGCATTAAATATCTGGGGTGGATTTAGCTATGGTGTACTGGTGTAAATACACCAGCAAAAATTCTGCTCAAAAAATTAAGGTGTATCTCTGTGAGCCTTTTGCTCTCTGATTTTTACGCCCATTATTAAACTGAACTAGAATAACGGCCGCTAGCGTCCGTCGCATATAAAACTGATATTCGGGGTTCCGCCCCCGGTTTCGTGGTCCTGTTTTTGTGTCAATTTAGGCGAATGCGGCTGTTTCATCCTGCGAAATTTTTGATATCCTAATCGGTACCGGCTTCAGTATTTACACCAGTTCAACTGGTGTAAATACTGAATAAAGCTGCGCATTCTTCTGGGCAAACAATATCCTGGTGTATTTCTCTGGTGTAGCCAACTGGTGTAAAATGAAAATTGTACGGCATGACGATCCAGGACATATATTCAGGTGAGTGATCTGCAAACTTTCTCTTTAACGACCGCTGTGAAACAGGTCAGTGTTTTTTTACTTGATTTATGTCTTCGAAGATTTGGAACGAAATGTAAAGTAAAGCACCATATTTCGACATGTGTTGGAGAAGTATCATATTTGGATGCAAGAGTTGGGAAGAAAAAGTTGGACTGAATCTCACAGCACTACTGAATGCTCCCTTGGTAAATTTTCCAACAGAGTCTAATTGTAGATGTTTAAGCTAAGAAATTTGCTTGTTTGCTTGTGTATTTTTTAATTATAAATTTTAAATATAGAAATAGTTACTAGCTGCCTAGCTACTCACATGATAAGTTCAAATACCAGCAAGTAAAATTTTCTGCAGATTTTTATAAACAGTGTGCTTTGTTTATATTTGAACTTTTATCTTTTATCTTCGATAAATGCGTCTAATCAATAGCTTAGACTTGTTATTATATATAGTTTATTTGTTTGTTTTATTTTTTCATTTTAACATTTTGTTTTTGCAGAAAACTTTGTAGCTAGCTATCGTCTATAAATAATAGAAAAAACATTTTTATTTAGATCTACTGGAAACGGCAATTGTTTATACAATTCTGTTTTAATATTAATTGTTGGAAATGAGAGCCTTTGCTATCTACTTCGTCGAGATGCCGTTTCGATTGAGCTGCGTTTACATTCAAACTTCTATGCTTCACATAACGTTGACAAAAAGATTATGGAGAACTTTCCTCGTACTGAAATAGGACTTTTTGCATCAATATTTCCTCATGATGTTGCTGATGAATTTACAGGAAATAAAAACTTAGATAGGAAGTCATGTTTCATCAAGGAAGCTATTTATAATCCTAAAAATACAAGATTCTGCTCTTTAATGGATATGCTTGCTCTTGCAATAATTATTAGGAAAAATGTTGAAACCGTATACCCTCATGATATAGATGACATCCATGGAAGTTTTAATAATGGGTTGATTACCCCAAGAACAAGTACAGAATATACGAGCGAATGAATAACCATTATGTAGTCAAGAATGGGTTATTTGAGCCAAATCACTTTGTATATACCTCCTACCACCATGAAACAGACAAAACGTCAGCAACAATGACTTTAAATGGCAAAGGCTTAAGAGGTAAGAAGTAATTTATTGCTTGTGTTTTTAAAAGAGAAAGTTCTATACATTGCAAGTAAACATTCAGCTTTATTTCTTAGAAATAATTAATAATGCATTAGCTGCACATATTTTTATGTTGTACCCAAATATCTCCAAGATTTTACATATTCTTGCTGTAGTGCCAGTAACGACAAGTTCTTGTGAGAAATCTATATCAATGCTACGACGAGTAAAGACATATTCAAGAAGCTCAATGACCCAGGTATGTTTCTACAATATAACGTTGCGTATTAAGGAGAATGTGACGTTTTTAATCTTGTCGTGTATCTTAATTTATTGAGTTATCTGTTTTAATTGTGAAACACCACATTAAGTGCATTTAATTATAATTTTGAAACTTTTGTTCAGGATCGATTTAATGGCTTGGTGTTGCTAAATATCCACAACGAGATGAAAATAAATTTAGATGACATAATCGATATGCTGGCAATAAAATATCTAAAAAGACTTAAAATGTTAGATATCCTCAACGACGATTAAAAGTGTAACAGTCTTGATAAAAAAAGGAATAAATCTTGTATATTATTATCTGTTGTTTAAATGTCCCGTATATAAATTCCCTAAAAGTAATAAGGCATGACAACAAAATTTTAAAAAAAACCATTTAAATTACTCAAGTTGTACAAAAAACATTCCAAAATATAATCTTTGTCAGCTAAAAAACTAAAAAAACCACCTACACCTACTTAGCAGCAAAGATGAGTCTGAGAGATGATTTTAAGCTATTTTAGCCGTTTAAGGGCGTTAAAGGGCGTTGGCTTGGACCCGTTGGTGGGCTCACAACGCCCCCCAAAACCCCAGTTGTAAAATAACCGCCCTGGCGGACGGTGAAGCCTCTTCAAAGCTTTTTTACACCAGTCAAAAAAAATCCTAGATCCGCCCCTGAATATGATGGGGAATCGACCTCCTCATCAATTTTTGTTCAATATTCTAGATTTTTATAACTTTTTTAAATTATTAAACAAAAACGGAAAAGAAAAATAATAGTTTGCAATTACTGTGATTAATGATTTCATTAATGTGATGTCCTCTTTTACTTTTTCTAAATTTATTTTTCTTATCACATAGATAACGCAAATAACAGCGTTTTTATCAAACGTTCTTTATGCTATCATATGTGCCAACAAAGGCATTCGATACACTATAATCAGTAGAAACTTCCGCTACTCTTATTTCAGACTTTCTTAGAAGTAACTCGGAATGACAGCTGTTGACAATTATATATGCTTATAGAACAGCATAGTTATATTCTAAATACAAAAGTATGGCAAATATTGCATACCGTTTAGATGAGGAAATAGAGTTGTACTAGTTGGTGCCCCGTAGATAAATCCACGGTTTTGCTTTTCCTTTGTTTACCGCATTTCGTGTGTCTCATTACAGGGGTTACCATTTTGCGCGTGGGACAGATGCATACGGTATTATATTATAGACTAGTCGGTGGCCCGTGGAAAATTCCACGGGTTCGCTTGTCCTTTTTATACCGCATTTCGTGTTTCCGTAACAAATAGACAAACAGACGCACGAACAGACAGACAGAATACGGCTATTATTAAAGAGATAACCAATGTATTTATGCGCAGCAAAACGATGCGAATGAAGAGCTAGTCCAAACATTCCTCCTTTTTGACTCCTACCACGCATTTCATTAGCTCTATTTTCATCATTTTTTTAATTAGCAAATGCTTCCATACCAGCATGTCGCACCTCTTTAGTACCCTTTTTGTTTTGTTCTAAATGTTCTGTTACGTTAGAATATTTTTATCGCTTCTTGTATTGCCATCTCTGTGTTGGTTAATTCTAAGAGTAATTTATCCCACTAGGCGTTTCCTTATGATACATGAAAATTTTGTCACAATAATTATTCCTGTTTTAGAAACTTCTTTTGGTAACCTTTTTTCCCATCGACTTTTCTATGTGTCCTTAAAAAAATTCAAAAGACTCTAGTCTATAGAAGAGAATTAATGTAATACGTAATTTGACGGACTAAAATTTTATTATGCTTGGACAATTTCGTCCCTTTTGCACCCTTGGCTTGGGTACAGGGAAATAAACATAGATAGCTGTAGAGATAGTAAAATGTATGTTCTAGCACAGTCGACGGACGACAAGGGAAATTCCCGAATCCACCCTCCCGGCAATTCCGGAAATACCGATAAAATCTCGAGCATGCGCATTTGAGAATGGGGAAATAATGCCGACATCATCAAAATTTCGAGCATGCGCATTTGAGTAGGGGAAATTCCCATACTCAAACTACGACCGTGCTAGAAATGTTGCTGATTGAAACCATAAAATCCATATAATAAAGATGAATACATATACCGTGAAACAGTTACACGCTATCGCGAGAACCCGTGGACTTACCCGCTATTCCAAGCTACGCAAAGCCGACCTTGTTGCTTTATTGGAGCAACCGGCTGCACCCGCCCCCCAGGAGGATGTACCGCAGAGACCATCCAGGAGGGCCGGGCGACGAAATCCAGTCAGACCAGTGACTATTCTACCAACACCAGAGGCCATGGACATCTTCGAACGACAGGAGATGGTAAAGAGTCGATCGGTCGTGAAAAACAAGATGCGTGAATGGTACAACTGGTTAGTGGACGCTGTTCCCGAGCCTATAAAGAAGGGTGTCAATAGCGCATATAACACGTTCAAAAACAATGTGATGAACCTCTACAACAGGGCCACGGGTGCAACGCTTCATGACGAGGTTCAGGAAGAGGCAAGGGAGGATCATGTTGAAGACGAGCAGCAACCGGAGCAAGACTTCACACCCCAGGAGCATCAGCATGCCCACCATAGGACCTTCCGGAGCTTCCGCATCCCCGGCATAGACGGTACGGATGTCGATGGATACTTGGGGATGGTGCGATCACACGTGAAAACCTTGGTTGAGAAGCAGGTTAAAGACATGGGGTCTGCGAAAGTGCAGTGTTCCCTCTGGATTCTCTGGAAGAAGCCAGTGGAGGGTACCAGCGAGTTTATCGAGGTAGATAAGGTCTTCCACAGCAACATGACACCGGTCTTCCAAGGTAGCGTCGTGGACGAGGTGCTGGATACGATATTTGCACAAGTCAGGACGCATGTGGAAAATCCCGCGCTGCCCAAGAGCGGCTTTACGATCAGTCGAATTATGCACCTCGACGTGGACTTTCACAAGTTCAAGCTGACGAGGGGCTCATCGTATATCGAAGCACCCAAGTGGGTAGCCACCAAAAAGGCTATTATTAACCCTATGAATGAAGACGAGGAGTGCTTCAAGTGGAGTATCATAGCTGCTCTGCATCATGAGGAGATAGGGACGAACCCCTAGAGAATAAGTAAGCTGAGACCCTACGCGGAGGCCTACAACTGGCAGGGCATCGAGTTTCCCACAAGCATCAAGGACATCTCCAAGTTTGAGAAGAACAACCCCGACATCGCGGTGAACGTCTTGTACGTGACGGGGAAGACGTTCAATATCCTGCGCCGATCGACACACAACGGACGCGAGAAACAGGTTAATCTGCTACTCCTCACGGACGACAAAAAGATCCATTATATAGCCGTCAAAAATCTCTCACGGCTCCTGGGTAGCGAGACATCGAAGAATACGGCAAAAATGCACTTCTGCCTGAACTGCTTGCAAGCCTTTCCAACAATCGAATCGCGGGACAAGCACTATACATACTGCAGGGATAACGAAGCGGTCAAGATCACGATGCCAAGCGAGAAGGAAAAGTGGCTCTACTACAAGGATGGTCAGCAGCAATTCAAGGTACCCTTCGCCATCTATGCAGACTTCGAGAGCCTGTTGATCCCGATGAAAGAGAATGCGAGGGAGACTAGGACGAAAAATCTGAACAAGCACGTACCATGTGGCTGGTGCACATATAGTACCTTCGCCTATGGTGATATATTATATCCCTTGTATAGATACCGCGGTAAGGACTGCGTGACGAGGTTCGTCCAACACCCAGCCACGTACCCGTGATCTTCCACAACCTCTCAGGGTACGACGCCCACTTGTTCATCCTGGAGCTCGGAGAGAAGTACGACACCCAGGATATTGGCTGCATCGCTGAGAACACCGAAAAGTACATCTCCTTCAACGTAAAAATCAAGGTACCCCTTGGAGGTATGGGGTACGGTGATGGTGAAATGTACAAGAAGATCGAGATCAGGTTCATAGACAGCTGTCGCTTCATGGCATCAAGCCTGGAGAAATTGGCAAGCAACCTCATCGGTACAAACGCCGCAGGTATGAAATGTCAGCAGTGCGCGGATACATGTCTGGAATTTCAGAGCATCGACGTCGAGTATGTAGCGAGATTCTGGTGCAAGGCTTGCGGCTCGAGTACCACGGGATCAGCGACAACGACTACGAGCACGCGCAAAAAGTCTGGAATTTCATCACTCCGAAGGGCTCCGAGACTACCATGGGTGACTACCACGATATGTACCTCACTACAGACGTCCTGCTACTAGCCGATATCTTCGAAAGCTTTCGAAGCGTGTGTCTGGAGAACTACAATCTCGACCCTGCCCACTTCTACAGTGCACCTGGTCTCGCCTGGAAGGCGGCGTTGAAGTACACAGAGATCAAGCTGGAGCTCCTTACGGACCCTGACATGCTCCTGATGTTCGAAAGAGGTATCCGAGGAGGTATAACTCAAGCTGTGCATAAGTATGCCAAAGCCAACAACAAGTATATGGGGGACCAATACGATCCGGAGGTTGAGTCGTCATACTTGCAGTACCTCGACGCCAACAATTTGTACGGCTGGGCCATGCGTCAAGACCTGCCCACGCACGGGTTCAAGTGGGTGTCGAATGTGGAGGCCTTTACCGAGAAGCGGATCAGCAAACTCGTCGCTGACAACAAGCACGGCTACATCTTGGAGGTTGATATCAACTACCCTGAAAAGCTGTACGACAAGCACAACGAGCTGCCCTTCCTACCGGAGCGCAAGGTGGTTCACAAGGTCGAGAAACTGATACCAAATTTGGAACACAAGCGGAGGTACGTGGTACATATCAGAGCCCTTCACGAGGCCCTGAAACACGGGCTCGAGCTCAAGAAGGTATACAGAGTGATCCAGTTTAACCAGAAGCCCTGCCTGAGAGACTACATCGACTACAACACGAGGTTGAGAACTGCCGCCAAAAATGACTTCGAAAAGGACTTTTACAAACTTATGAACCTTTCCGTATTCGGCAAGAACATGGAGAATCTGAGGAACCACCGCAACATCCAGTTGGTTAGCAACGAGGAGAAGTACACGAAGCTCGTCATGAAGCCAAACTTCAAGGGTGGAAACTAATTCAGCAGCCACCTCATGGGCGTGGAGATGGGCAAGCCTGAGGTGAAGATGAACAAGCCGGTGTATATTGGTCAAGCTATTTTAGACAACTCTAAAGTGGTGATGTACGAGTTCCACTACGAGTACATGCAGCCAAAGTATGGCAGCAAGCTGCGGATCTGCTATAATGATACTGACTCCTTCGTCTACCACATTAGAACAGAGGATTTTTACCGCGACATTGCCGATGATGTCGAGGCACGTTTCGATACGAGTGCCTATAGCAAGGATGACAACAGGCCTCTTCCCATCGGCAAAAACAAGAAGGTCGTAGGTCTCATCAAAGACGAGCTAAGTGGTAAAATCATGACCGAGTTAATCACCCTGAGAGCAAAACTCTATGCCTACAAGAGTCTCACGAAAGAGGGCGGCGATCGCAAGGCGAAAGGTGTGAAGAAGTGTGTCACGTAGAAATCCATCAGCTTCGAAGACTACCAGCGCCGCCTGGAGGATGGTGGTGACATATACAAGAGCCAGGTGCTGATCCAGAACAAGGGGCATCAAATCTATACGCAGGAAGTGAACAAGTTGGCACTCAATAGGGCAGACGACAAACGGATCGTACAGCCGGACCAGATCACAACGCTCCCCAGGGGTCATTATCGCTTAGCGGCTAAGGAGAGCAAATAAATGGTGATATGCATATTATTAATCGCCATGCTACTACCATATGTCTTGATCCTTGCTTGCTTCTTTCGTTACCGACATCTAATAAACATGGTTCGAGACATTGCAGAGATATTCGACGAAGTTGATACCCCGGTAGAAGCCATTGAGCAAAAACCAGATGTTGACAAACGTCAAGTTATGAAGGATGCACGCAAGGGTAAACAGCACTTCCTACCGAAGAAGTACACCGAAGCCTTCCTCGACAAGGCCTCACCCGAGGTGATCGACAAGATACATGCCGAGTATGTTCAACGTGAGCTCCAGGTGAAGGGCGAGAAGACGGCCAAAGCGTTGTCAACTCATGCCATCACCATGTACACGAAGGCTATAGGCAACGTGGTGCCCCTCGATAGTGCTGAGGGGCTCCGCCAAGACCTGGAAGGAGACCCCATTATCAGGGACAGCATGGCGGGCCTGGGGATACTACAATCCCGGACTTAATTTATTGGAAAAGAGGGCCGAATTTCATAGTTCGTCCCACAAGCAGTTATAAACACTGTTTCTACAAAAGACAAAGGCATTACGAACTTGTCAATGATCGCAAACGGACTTAGAACTTCGGATCTTAGGTTATTTGGTTAGTTTTCAAATTCTTAACCCATACTAATTTTTGCTGACGTCAGCACACCCCGTTTCCCCGAATTTTAGCACCTGAGCGGGCCGTCGTGTGGATTGTTCCGAAATGCGGACATGGCAGAAACTGCCAGTAGCGCATTTTCGACGTTATTTACCTGGCCTACAGATCTCCCAAAGCGAAGCTTTTGCAGCCTGCCGGCTGCAGAGTTTTGACAAGGCGATTCCATTTGGCCAATTCGCAAAATAGCCAAAAATCGGTCTTTTCCAATAATATTATGTCCAGGATTGTCTGAGAAAGTAGTTTTCCTCGTTTTTCTCCGATTTTCATGGTTCTGAAGGTTTTTTTCGCCATGAATCGGGCGGATTTTGACAAAATACATTCCCTCAGACAATCCCGGACTTAATTTATTGGAAAAGAGGGCCGAATTTCATAGTTCGTCCCACAAGCAGTTATAAACACTGTTTCTACAAAAGACAAAGGCATTACGAACTTGTCAAAGTTCACTTGTCAATGATCGCAAACGGACTTAGAACTTCGGATCTTAGGTTATTTGGTTAGTTTCAAATTCTTAACCCATACTAATTTTTGCTGACGTCAGCACACCCCGTTTCCCCGAATTTTAGCACCTGAGCGGGCCGTCGTGTGGATTGTTCCGAAATGCGGACATGGCAGAAACTGCCAGTAGCGCATTTTCGACGTTATTTACCTGGCCTACACATCTCCCAAAGCGAAGCTATTGCACCCTGCCGGCTGCAGAGTTTTGACAAGGCGATTCCATTTGGCCAATTCGCGAAATAGCCAAAAATCGGCCTCTTCCAATAATATTATGTCCAGGATTGTCTGAGAAAGTAGTTTTCCTCGTTTTTCTCCGATTTTCATGGTTCTGAAGGTTTTTTTCGCCATGAATCGGGCGGATTTTGACAAAATACATTCCCTCAGACAATCCCGGACTTAATTTATTGGAAAAGAGGGCCGAATTTCATAGTTCGTCCCACAAGCAGTTATAAACACTGTTTCTACAAAAGACAAAGGCATTACGAACTTGTCAAAGTTCACTTGTCAATGATCGCAAACGGACTTAGAACTTCGGATCTTAGGTTATTTGGTTAGTTTCAAATTCTTAACCCATACTAATTTTTGCTGACGTCAGCACACCCCGTTTCCCCGAATTTTAGCACCTGAGCGGGCCGTCGTGTGGATTGTTCCGAAATGCGGACATGGCAGAAACTGCCAGTAGCGCATTTTCGACGTTATTTACCTGGCCTACACATCTCCCAAAGCGAAGCTATTGCACCCTGCCGGCTGCAGAGTTTTGACAAGGCGATTCCATTTGGCCAATTCGCGAAATAGCCAAAAATCGGCCTTTTCCAATAATATTATGTCCAGGATTGTAGTCTATTCAGCCTTTGGAAGATTCCTTGCTCCACTGCTCGTCGCTGCCCACACCATAAATCACGTTCAGCTCTCCGGGTCCAAGAGCGGTGAAGAACGAGATGATGAAGATCAAGAAAAGAATGGGAAACAGCCTATCGAAGATACAGATGGGCAGTCGTGAAATGGTTTATAGAGCAAACAATGAGGTCCTGTGCAAAAGCAGAGCACGGGCGCGGTATACAGATTGGTGCGGTGTTTATGGTGACTCTCACTCACGCGCTTCGGAAATCCTGACACCAGCAGCTGATCGATTTCCGCCACAGGCATGTGAGTTAGTGGTGAATCCACATATGAACAAGATAAGGCCTCCCAGATGATCATTCGTATTCTTTGAGGGAATGATCAAGGTCACGGGTTTGGAATGGTTCTTGCATGTCTCACAACGTACAAGAAATGAGCGAAGTTCAAACACAAGAAGATAGGGTAATAACAAGACCAGTAAAGCATCCGGGAAGAGTTGCGCAGGGTCACAAGTTGGCGGCACTGATGAAGAAGAGGAAGGAGGAACTGAAGCAACAAGAGGGCACAGTAGAATCTACAGTCAAAACCTCTTCAGGAGCAAGTTCCGGAGCCAGTTCCGTACAGTCAGGTTTCGTATACCTTGGCGGAGTCCTCGTAGCCGTACTCGCCTATGTAGGAGTGGTCTACTACATTTTACGTAAGCAGCCCGTAGCACCTCCGCAGCCCACGCCTCAGCCCGAGCGTCAGCCTGATATTAACATTTTTCACATGCGGTAAGCACCTAATAAATGAGTTCCAACGTAACGCCTCAGCAAAAAGAAGTCCTAGACATGTTGTACGAGACCGTAGTCGATCTCGGTTTCATCTTCGCCTACGCCATGGCAGGGAAAAGGTTCCTAGGCATCACGAGTCCCTCCACCAAGATGGATACAAGCGATGCTCGGAAGATGGTAGCTTACTTCTCAGCAGGCAGGGCCAGTCGTGAAATGGCTGTCTCTAAAGGGTGGATCCCTGCGAGTATTGTGCCAAAACCGAAATAGGTGGTCTTAGCAAAACCATCCTTGGTCAGGGCCCGGCATGCCATGCCTGGTTATGTTTGCATACAACAAACATGACTATCGATGTGGTACTACAGCCACACACAGCAATCTTCACAGGACCCACGAGTTGCGGCAAAACCCAGCGAGTGCTGGACTTGCTCGAGAACGAGTACAAAGCATACTACCACAACATTATCATACTCTGTCCAACCATCCGCTGGAATATGACATACCTCGAGAGAGCATCGCTATGGAAGGATGACTATGTGTTCTTGATCGACCCTGGGGACCAGCTGTTCAACTGGATCGAAAAACTCTCGTTATTACTAGCAGGAGAGGAAACATTATTTATCGTGGACGACTTAATTGCCGACGAGAGTCTCGACAAAAAGCAACAACCCTTGCTCGAGCTCGCTATCAGTGGTGGTCACAAGAAGCATAGTCTCTGGTTGTTAACGCAGTCTTACACAGCCCTACCAAAGAATCTGAGAAGGCAGAAGAAGCAGTTGTTCATGTGGTACCCCCACGAAGTGCAGGACATGAAATTGATCAACGATGAGACGAACATGATCAGTGACTGGGAGACTATCAAGGCTCAACTCAAAAAGTCCAAGCATGCGTGCCTGTACGTTAGACTGGAGCACCACAGGAGTTGGAAGATTCTTTCGTAAATTCTCCTCTAAATAAAATGTTTTATCCAGAAGAATTGGGAAAGAAGCTTATGGAGCAGATTAGTGAACTAGAATATGACCTGAGGCAAGCGGATGCAACCGTTGCCAACCTGGAGGAAGACCTCGAGGAGAGTTACCGGGAATTGTCTGAACTGAGGCGTAGACATTCTGACCACGTCACTTTAATCGTCAGTGGGTCGTTGGTTCTACTTGGTATCATCTCTTATACGATGCAATAAGAGTATTATCACGACCATCTACCAGGTCCGAAATAGTGGGGCCCAAGGGACCAATACTATGGGCCCCCTTGGTTTACAAATCTTGTGGAAAGGATGTTAATGAGGACTGAATCCGTCCCCTTCATCCAGACACAGTTTTACTGACAGAAGCAGGCCTTTATTGCTTCATCCTGAGGTGTGGCAGACCTGAGGCAGAGTCCGGCTGACGATGATGCCCGTTGAGCTCCAAGGTTACAAGAAAATGTCTCAAATTACCCTGTTTAATACCAAGCCTGCTAGAGCCATCGAGACCCTGTTAGACAACCAGGGTCAGCCCCTCTTCAGAAGAGCCGACCTGGGGAGGTTTCTGGGGATCTCTGATATAAGGGCAACATACAGAGACGTGAAAACCACACCTCGCAGTGATATCACGAGGCATGCGTCGGACGCATGCCCCAAGGAAGTCCATGGAGACGACGCTTTTGTGACATTAGATGACGCCATGGAGATTGTGCACCGTTCTAGAAAGCCTAAGGCCGTTGAGGTTATGAAGTGGCTTGCGAAAAAAGGTGTTGAAAAATTACAGGATGAGGTCAAGCAAAGGGACGTGGCCATTTCTAACCTAGAGGACGATCTTGAAGAGAGGGACGAAGAAATCGTTGAACTACGGCAAAGACATGTCCCCCAGGGATATCCATACGACAACGTACTCTGCGTTGTTAACAAGAATGATCCTAACGAGCGTGGAAAGAAAGGTAAACATCGCCACTACATGATCCGATGTCAGCGTATTCGTATAGGCACGAGAATTGCCTCTAGTTTGACAAAATATCCTGAGGGCACCGTAATCGGGAGATGTGACGAACCGAACGCGATACACACCTGGCGTCGGTTTAAGGAGGACGTCCTGGGAGCTGCGAACTCTTACAAAAACCACTTTACCCTCCCCGACGATGATACGCGAGAGTTGTTCGAGGGAATGTTCGATATTGATATGGCATAGAGTCGCAGATCGCCTTCGGCTCCGTCCTGACGGGGACTGCGCTAGCAGCGCGCACATTTTTTGTAACTCTTGTGAGTTACAAAAACTACGTCCATACCTATCAACTGAGCAAGTCCCCCGTAGCGGGGGAACCGGTGAAAAGGCCATCCTAATCGAGACATCTACCACTCTTTAACATGCTCTGGTGGTACTTCAACATCCTCTGGTATTAGCATCAACTCCTCTGACACAAAGCTTCGCTCGGGGCCTCCGTCAAGATAATACAACAACCTACTACCAGTAACGATACGGTCGAGTCTATACGTTTTCTTGCTCCACCAGGCGTCCGTAGCACGTCTTTTTTGATCACCATGCTCTTCTCCAGGCTGTAGCAAGTAAATGTAGAGGCCGTCATCGGGTAGAGGCTTTTCTTCAGGGTATTCTTGATTTGACACAAGCGGGACATCATCGAGCTTTATCGCCTTGCTTGGCTTCATGCCGATCATAGCTGTTTTGGTGTTGTTCAACCCCTTGACGATAGTATACAAGTGTTTCACCCATGTGGTACTTTGTTCGTCAGAAACCAACTCTTGAGCATCTTGGGGTTTGAAGAGTCTTTCCGCGAGCACCTTGTTGTAGCTTTCCACGAAAGCCGTCAAGGTGTGGTGGTATTTGGTAGTTGCGCGCTTTATCTCGACCCCTTTGGTTTCTAACAGCTTCGTCACATCTGATTTAAACTCTGAGCCGTTGTCGCACTGAAAAACCCTCGGGTAACGGAGAGGTCCGGCTTTGTAAATGTCCCTGAGCATGTCCGCAACCTCACTAGCCTTTTTCGTACGCAGGGGCCTTGCCACTTTATACCTCGATGCTACATCGATGCCTGTGAGTATATACTTGTAGGTGCTGCCATACAACTTGTCATGGGGCATATACAGCAAGTTGAATTGGTGCATTTCGTTTGGTTTCGTGATTGTGAAATGTGGATAATTGATGCGTTTGGGCCCTCGAATGTGTCTAAGCCATAAGAGTTGCCGAGAGAGCCAGTGGGTTACTTTCTTTTGGGTAAGACCGCTCTGGTCCCGAAGCAGTTTGATCGCCTTTCGACCAGTCCAGAGATGCTCCGGAGTGTAGTAGATTTGGCTTAACTTTTCAGCTTCTTCAGCCGTAACGATATGTTTTGCTGTTGCTTTTGACATGTTTATTACTTGTCAAAAGTGTTCCTTACAAGTAGCCCCTGCGTTGCCTCTACAAGTACTTGTATGCTACGAAACCCAAAAGAGCCAAGGAGCCTACGATAAAAGTCAGTTTGCCGTCTTGTTGTTGCTTGGAAGGTGTGTAAAAGTCTGATAGTTTCGGAGCCTTCTCTATGGTGGCGATATAGTAGGCTCTCATACCTGCATCCAACTCATCCAAGCTTTTACCGGCTTGTCTTTGAAGCTCTAGCTGCTTGTTGTGCCAGTCAATCCCTTTTTGTCTATCGCGTACCCACTGTGCTTGTGCAGCTTGCAGTTGTTCGATCGCTTTGTCATGTCGTTTACGCTCCTCTTCACCATGCCCCGAGAGCTTGGAGAATAGGAAGTTACTTCCTGAGAATGCCAGGGCGTTTATTAACGCTCCTCCCGCCATTATTGCTAGAGTTGCCATTGTTTATTTTACGTCGGTAGCTAGCGTTCCACACCTTGAAGATTACCATTCAGGATATTCAGCTGCGCATCTTGGAGCAAGTACACATAGCGGAGTATATCACCGGTTCCGTCGGCTTCTTTCGTCATATGCAAGGTGATACCATCACTTACCCTTTGTAGAGGTCTCCCACTACCGTGGAGGTTGTTATCAGGGCTGCTGCGAAAATCTATGAAGATCGCATATCTCTCATTGAAGAACTGGCCTATGGTCACTGCCGAGTCATTGCCATCGAAGAAATTAACGATCTGTTCAAAATGGTCGTTCGGGAGCATGGCATGGCTGTATAATTCGTTTGGTTCACCTTCGACCGTGATCGCGACCTTTTCAATCTTGGGGTTATAGAACGTCTCGTTTACGCCAGAGTATGGCTTTACTATAGAGGGGTCTTGAAATAGTAATAGCACGCCCTTCAAAGACTTTGCTGGTGTATCAATTTGGAGGTTGTAACTGGTATCTGACTTTTTCATCTTGACAACCTTGCTTCGGAGTACCCGCTCGTATGGCATAGCGAATCTCGAATACCTCGAGATCATATCACTTGCGAGTCCTTCGTGGTGCACCTTGTCGAACATAAGAGTAATGTTGGAAATTTTGTACGCAGCATCCGCTGGTTTAGCTGCAGTAGACCCTGAGGCTGCCGTGCCTTCATCCTTGATGACGGCGCTATAGGGTGCGAAGTGTACGACAAATTGTAGTCTGTCGTGCAGTCCTGGATGGTAAAAGGGCAAGTCTCTCGTCAGCTCAAACATTTTGACGAGCGGGATGCAAAAAGTGTTGCCATACGCCTTCGCAATGGCCTTCTCTTCAGCATCGCCCGTTTTTGCTGTGGATTTCACTTGAAGTTGTCTAGTGGCACCATCCGAGGTGCCAATACCCTCGAGGATCAACTTGTTATCGCGCTCAAATTTTGAAAACCACAAGTCCCTGTACAATGCCAGGATACTATAATCGTCAATGTTCTGAACCTCTCTGCCGCCCAGTGTAATGCGCAGGTTGCACCAAGGCCTTAACAATGTTGTTAACGATGGTACGCTTGGTGTTTGTCCCAGTTAGTTCTAGGTCAAAGAGGAGCTTGAGGGAGCCGGGAGCGATGACATTATTCTCCCCCATGTTCGGTATGTCAACGTAAAGATCTTCATTTTGATTGACTGTGTTGGGCACGTGCGAGACTTTCACACGCTGCCTTTTCCCCTTCATGGCCATCATTGTCTTGGCCTCTACATATGGATCGAATGTATTTTCGTACATGTTGCTCATTGCGTTTATTAGTAGGGTTGTGAGAGGTGGAATAAATGACTGATATTCCAGGATATGAAAATAAAGGCTTTACGACAGCGGAAGATATTCAGATGGATGATCTCGGGCTCGTTAACGAGGGGTTCAGTGGGCTCGAAGACGTGCAGGGGTCCAGCAGTACGCCAGAAGAGCAGGGTCAATCCAGCTCAGCGGGAGATACCACGACGGGGCAGACTACTCTCACGACAAGGCAAGAGCTACTACGATCCAAAGTTAATAGCCTTTACGAAGCTCTTGAGGAGGAGCTGGGGGTGCCGATCGGGAGACACTACGACATGTTTAAGGTAGAAGGAAACCAGCTTCTTTACGATGGAATAAAGCTCACGACGAAGAAAGGTAAAATTAGGAAGGCTTCCGCGATAGTGAGGGATCTAGGTGAGGGCCGCCTAGAGGACCTGGGTTTTGCCGAGTATACCAAGTCAAAAAAGGACTGGGTGAAGATGCTCATTAACAAGTTCGAGAAGGTTGAGAACACTGAAAATATTTCGATGCAATCTTTGGGGGAGATCAGGAACGTCGTCGATGCCACGGAGAGCCTTATGCAAAGCTTCGACGGCTTCACTGCTCGCGAGAGAAGGGGGCTTGACCTTGCGCTTCAGAAACTACAAGGTAACCTCAAGCACTTGGAAGGCAAGATGATTTCATACGAGAATGAGATCACAAAAATAGAAGGGAAGATCGAAGGGCTTGAGGAGAAAAAGGCTACCACACCTGGAGTATCCAACGAACAGCTAGCTATCTGGGATGGGGATATAGCCGAGGCTTAGAAAAAGCTAGAACAACTCCAAGGTCAAAAAGATATCACAGTAGAAGCACGCGGCATACTAGCCTCCACTATCCAGACTCAGTTCAGGAACATCAAAGACACCTTGATCAAGATCGCGGGGGATGATAAAACCTTGGTTGAAAAGCTCAGGCTCTTGTTCAAAGAGCAAGGGTTGACCATAGCTAGTATTGTCTCGGCTGTGGGCTTGCTGATCTCTACGTTGGTGCTCGCGCTTACAGGAGGAAGTGCAGGAGCGGGTGCTGCAGCGGGAGGCAGTGCTGGTAAGGGTTTTGTACGGAAACAGCTTGAAAGACTCGGAAAGTTCTTGAAGTACCTAGCAGGGAAAGCAGGTGCAGCACTACCGGGGATCATTGGCAGCGTGGTCTCGTTCTTCTTTAGAGTTGCGGCGAGAGTCGTCGAGTTCGCAGCCCGGCATCTTTACATGGCCATGGCTGCTGCTGTGGGTATTGTTGTGGCGTATATGGGGAACAGGAGCAAGAGGGGTGGTAAGAATCGATGAGAGTCTAGTATGTTGATCAACATATTAGACGTTTACCCAAGCCAGACATACGCGAGGATCAGTCCTACTCCCACCGTGATAACGATAGCCTTGGTATCATCGTACTGCCCGTGGGCTTCCTTGGGAAGTGGTGCGGCAGCCGCATCCCCCCTGATATCAGGATGAAGCGTGGTTTTCTTCGACTGCGAGATCCTTCCAAGGGCGGGGTTCAGAACCCCTGACTCACGGTTCACCTGCTTCGCGTGCTCCTGCGGAGCCGCTAGGCGATTAATCTTCGGGTTAACACCGATGGAGAAGTAGTCTTTGCTGATGAGAATTTTGTTCGTGAAATTAACGATATTCCCGATGCGAAGACCCATATCGCTGGGGATCATATAGACACCGTGAGCCACGCTGAAATCGACCTTGGAACGAGCGTACTTTAGCACGTCTTGGAACTCACCGATCTCTTTGCCTGTGTCGCTAGGTTTGATGATCAGGTCTTCAAAGCTTGTCATGTAGAGGCGTTGAGCATCGATCGCGCTTCCTTGGTTGCCGAGGATGCCGGACCTCGCGCTCGCTTGACTCTCCAGGATGAGGTAGGCGTAGAAGCGCACACTTTGGGATAACCGCTCGAGACCTATACGAGTGAGACCCTGGGAGGTCTCAATAATCCATCGACTCAAAGAGTCCTCATCGAGATAGCTAGGACCCGAGCCAGGGTAGTCAGAGCGATGAAGTTGCCAGCTACTGTAGAGGGTTTCGTTCCTCCATTCCTGCTCGCTACTACTTACACCAAATTCACGAGCCAGTTGTCGGAACTTTTGCCTATTGAAGGGGTTGTTGAGACGTTGAAATCTATCTGAGCCCGGTAGAGACACTTCGAGCTCTGCCAGGATTTTGCGGATCTGGAAGTACACGTGGAAGAAGTAGACACTGCGAACAAGGGGGAAGGGGGATTGTAAATGCTGCATGGAAATACCGCATGCAGAGGTTGCGCAGTAGGTAGCGAAATTGAGCTGAGTGGACCAGAGACTGAAAGGGTGGCTCTGCCACTCCTTCACTGCTATGCCTGAATGGAATTGTAGTCGACGAAGATGTCCGGGAATTTGACCATGAACGAGGACCCCTTCGCGTCAATAACGATGCTCTGCGTTGAGAGGTCATCACCCTTGAGCCTATCCAAATAGCGCCCGTGTGTAGGAGCATACTTTGCTTTGGGATTGTACGAGTAAATGCTCATCTTTTCTTAAAGAAACATGAGACAACTCTACGTCACGGATATAGAGAACCCTACGATATTCGAGGACTACCTAGGGCAGGACACGAGGATCGCTCTGAAGTCGATCAGCATTCGACCTACGTGGTTGAACCTCTTCACTAAGAGTCAGATCAACATCTATAAGGCGGGGTCTAAGTCGACGGAAATCGGAGATTTGGAAGTCCTCATCTCGATTACGCCGGGTTTGTATAGAATCGAGGATCTCGCGGCCATAGTCAACAGTCAAGTAGGGGATAGGATCAATCTCTTCGTACTCAGGAACGGAATCTGTAGGCTTAGGGTTAACAAGGGGTACAGTGTGATAATCGATCAACCACTGCAGGACATTATATTGTAATGTTTACCGCGGGTGACTACGACAGCATCTACAAGACTGACGTTCACCAGCGGCTGAGACTCGTATGCTCCCAGCTGGATCCGGATTATTCTCTTTTAAATGGTGAGAAATCCAATATACTAGCCCTGCTTCCTATCAAAGAGCTAAACGCTTGGGGAGACATGTTAGCCTGGAATTTTGAAAAACCTGTGTACCTCCCCCTTAAAGGTTCAACAGACAGGTTAGAGTTCATGCGTTAGAGTTAGAGTTCATGAACGAGTATCAAGACGAAAAGAACCCTTTCGTGGGAATAACGATGCACCTACTGATAGAATAAATATGACAGACATTGCAAAGCTATACCCGAGCTTACCTTCTGCACCTGCGGAAGACACGCAGGAGGATACTTCACAAGTCTACAGGCTCAGCAAAATCGAAGAAGTGGAACAATACTTGCGAGCTGAGATTAAAGAGCGGGAAAAGCTCGCCAAAAAGTTCAAGATGCATGGGACCTGGGTGAGGTTCTGCGACCACGGCTTGTTAAGCATCAGCATTATCACATCTGGTGTTGGAATAGGGGCGTTGGCTTCGGGTCTGGGAGCTCCCCTGTGCATTGCCATGGGTGGGATCACTATCGCCGTAGGTCTGGGACAAGCCGGTCTGCGGAACGCCGGGAAGAGGTTGGGTGCGAAGAGCAAAAAGCACGAGAGCATCAGACTACTGGCAGAGACCAAGCTCAACTCTATCGTTGACTTGATCTTGAGAGCCGTGGAGAATGGTGTGATTAGCGACTATGAGTTCAGCCTAATCATGCAGGAGAAGCAAAAATACCTGGTGCTGAAGGAGCAAGCCCGACAACGAACACGCAAAATCGTGCACTCGATCAATGAACGGGAGCGACAGCAGCTTGTCGCGCAAGGTCGAGAGGAGGCCAAGGATTAACTGCTCAAAAAACTTCAATCTGCGCAGTATGTCAGCGCTACTTAGGGGAGCCGCCCGCTTACACAAGGGTCTAGTGTGTTGAACAACATACTAGACAATCTCGAGTACTTCTCCGGTATCATAGTCGATAATAAGACCACAGTCATATACGACACGTCGCTGCTTTTCAGCGAGCTGGTTAAGGTATTGTTCGAGGTTCTTCCGCCAAGCGATCCTAACGCAAGCCTCGCAATATGGACCGTCGCTTTGTGTCGAGGCGTCCTTGTGCTTGGCCTTGCGGATCGCCTCGAGAAGAGGGCCTCTATTCATAGTTGAGTAGTTAGAAATCTTCAGCGCTTTCGCTTCTTTTTTCAGAACGTTCATGTTTGTTGTATGTTGAAGTGCAACATACAACGCTTTACGCGCCACTTACAATACAGTGAAGCTCTCATCGTCATCAGAGTCACTAAAGTAGCAAGTGCCGTATCCCTCAACCTCTTTATATTTGCACTCTTCCAGGTAGGTCTGTGCGTAGTAGTTGCGCCCTTGTTTGTAGATACACGCCAGCTTGATGATAGCCTTACACTCGCAGCTTTTTTGCGGTATCTTCTTCTTATGGAATTTTGTTCTGATCTTGCCATCCCACTCCTTCAGCTTGGTGCTGAGGTACCGTCCTTTTTTCACGCTGGTGTTGCTGAACCAAATCCTCTCCAACTGACTCACCTTGTCCAGGATCTCCTCATATTTTGCTAACCACTCGGGATAGCTGGCCAGATCGAATGACATAGTTAGCGCGGAACCCTCACTGTATTGAGAGACAGCCTTGGAGCGGATCTTTTCAGGGGTCAGTATCAGTAACGGTGCTAGGTTGCCGTCTTGATCCTGATAGCCAATCACGAAGCGCTCATCCTTGCCTTTGTTTGCTGGGATAGAGTTGCTCAGTATGAGGTTTTCAATGTTCAATTCTTCGATTTTTAGCGGTTTCGAGTTGGTGTAAAAGTCTTCGGACTTAACAGTTTTATCTTCGAATTTCAATAACATTTTATTATGAAGATAAAATCCCAACTAGGGTTTTCTACAAGGACAGCATCCGCCGTTGTATGTGATGTACAAATAGTAGCAGGACCGGCAGAGCAGCCTAGCTCTTATAAAAAACCTACGACCGCAGCTACACCTGTCATAGACGTCAAGTACTCGTTCACAGTCTTCACAGTGTTCCATTTATCTTACAACCCGGGGTTGCAAGATAGTCAGTGATCTCATCTAATTCAACTCCCACGTGGACCCCCATGGGAACATTTCCTGGGTCTTTAAATGCTCCGGGACATATTCTAGTAGCGTGGGCATCCGTCCAACAGCCTCAGCGCACATTTCTTGTGTCTTGAATCGGTCCGGAACATACCTGAGTGCCATGGGATACTTGTCAACCGCCCTGTTACACATTTCTTGAGTCATGAAGGTTTCCGGTATATCCCTGAGCATATGGGGTTCAACTGCCATATTACATATTTCCTGGGTCATGAGATGATCCGGAACAACCCGGAGCATCCAGGGCTTCTTCCGAACCATCATGGTGTACATTTCCCGATTCTTGAAATGGTCCGGAACATGCTTGAGCAGCTGGGGATCCCGTTCAACAGCCATGACCCACATTTCCTGTGTTTTGATATGGTCGCGAGTTGCATTCTCATGATTTCGGCTCATGTTTATATTATATCCCAGCCCCAACTAGCATGTTCAAAACTCTATGGGAATTTCCCCTACTCAAATGCGCATGCTCGAAATTTTGATGATGTCAGCATTATTTCCCCATTCTCAAATGCGCATACTCGAGATTTTATCGGTATTTCCGGAATTGTCGGATTTATCGGATTTGCCGGAATTGCCGGGAGGGTGTATTCGGGAATTTCCCTTGTCGTCCGTCGACTGTGTCTAGAACATACATTTTACTATCTCTGCTGTCGGCTATTGTGAAACCTAATTACCGGGCAAAGTATCCTGTCTATTTCACTAAAAAAAGATGGTAAGGCTTGACAGCAGATAAATATAACAAAGTAAAACTGACAAAAAGCCGTTGGTATGGCATTTTTACCTTGCCAATATAAGGGAATAACGAAAAAAAGGATTTTTCAAATGAGAGCTAGACTGAAAACTTTTTGACGGCTAATATCCTAAAAAAAATTAGCATGAATTTTAGCAAAATATTTCTTGAAAGTCATGTTGGAAATAAAGGAGGAACCGCAAATGTTTAAAAAAAAATTGCAAATTATTGTTTTTTGTGACCACGCTGTTGGTAAAAGTATGTAGTAACTGGCTGCTTCAATCAATTTTTATTTATTGGTAGCAATGATACTGGAATAATGGAGAACATTTATGTGATCATAATTAGAAAATAAAAATAACTGCCACTTGTGTTTTATCACCTCGTTTTTGGTGCTTGTAATAAAGCTTACAAAGGTTATGCAATAGTTAAATTTTTGTCAGGGGGTTTCCACCTTGATATTATATGGAAATGCGCAACAATGCATGTATTATATAGACTTAGTTAATGAAATAATGGAATGCTTGTAATTTAATTTTCATCAAGTGAAAGAAGGAAGCGTTATATTGCTAACAAGAAGATAGTTTGTAAAGCGTAAGAAAGCATTACAAAGGTATGTACAAACTTTACTCTAGCTTTGTTTATGATCAAAATCTTATTTATATCTTCTCAAAGTTTATTCAACACTGTTCAGTTGGAAGTGAGGGGAAAAAGGTGTGTGTAAACATATAAGGTGCGCGTTGCAGCAATAAATATATCGCATTTTTTATTTACGTTAACAACTAATCACCTGACCAAATATGCAAATAAGGCTGCCATTTTTATTATCTTTTGACCTGTGTTGACTGAGTATGTTCTATAATAATGTAGCGTTAGAGTTATAGTCTTGCCCCTCCAGTTTGTCAACCAACCTCGTTACCAGAGTATTTTGACTTATTGATTAGTTAGCGATTTGCGACGAAAAGGTCCTGGCACGGGCTGGTTATGTAATGGCTCATAATTTATGAAGATTATGCCTCGAAGTAATGAATGTACGTTGTTTCTCTGTAAAATATGTTCTTTTCGTGTGTCATTGCTTTAAAACGATATTTACGGAAATGCTTTTATTCTGGATATCACATATTTTAACATCATTATACTGCATTTTAATTAAACAACACATTATATTTTTTGACTGTAGATGCATATTATTATCTTGAGACTTGCTCTAAAGAAAATTGTTTTTTTTTGACGGCTATACAATGAACGTCTACGTTGTCCGTAACAATAGTGTCCCAAAATATATAAAAGGTACTGAGTAATAGTTTACAGTCTCTTTTTTGTGTTACACGACAGCAACAACACCTCCGCTGTATACACAGAATATCAACCTTGAACAGACAAATAATTTGTTTTTATTCTAACCCAGTCCCTATCGTGTAGTGAATAAAAAGAGACAAGAAAGTATGACTTTTATTATCCCAATTAAGAAGTTAACATATGAAAAGCTAATGCGAAATGCTAACTGATTTAACTGTCATATTAAAGAAGAACTACTTTGCTCATCACTAACATACTGCCTGGCAGGATTCGATCCGGCATTCATATATATAATGTATATATATGTATATATGTAAGGTTATCACTATATAGAATTCACTCATTTTGTGTTTTCATAACTGTAGATTATCACAATAGAAAAAACACGTATTTGTAACGTTTCGACATTTCGTCTTTTTCACATCTAACTACATGTACAGATACATTGATATATTATACTTATCAAACTTACAAGACGTAACCATAGCGATAAAATTACTTCAAATTACATTGAACAATGATACGATTGTTATAAATTAATTACTATTCTTCTACAATATTAAGCCCAGTGGGGGAGAGAGTCTTCAGAGTATGAATCCAGAAACTCTCCCTCTCTACAGGTGAATGTGCATCAGTCTTATCAAAAAGAATTATAGAGCAGTCCTTTTCAAAACCGTTGTGATCGGGTCCTAGGAAATGCTCATGAAAAGAAGATTGGGGCACATTTTCACCTCGAGCAGCTTTCCTAGCGCAATTGCGATAATTGTTCCATCGGAATCTAAACTTGGTTGTGGTCTGACCCACATATTTTTTCTCACACACGTTACATTTCAACATATAAACAATATTCGAACTATTACAATCAAGATGATGATTTATCTTATAAATTCTATTGTCAGATGACTCAAAAAATTCGGTAGTTTCAATATTGTTACATGTTTGACATCTGCTCTGTCCACACCTTTTAGAACCCGGTCTTTTTTGAGTATCTGGGTATAGCCTGGCTCTAACCAAATAGCTACTAAGGTTTCTTGGGCTACGAAATGAGACAAATGGAATCTCAGGGAACACTTTCTTGGTCTCAGCGTCAAGGTGGAGTATAAAGGCTAGAGACCTGATCAACTTGGGTAGCGACGAGAGAATGGGACAGAAGTCTACTACCAAAGGAACAGCATTTTTAGGCTCTTTTTGTCTCTCTTCAAATAGCACTGCTCTAGGCATGATCATAACCTTGCCAAGCTCTTTTTCTATTAAAAAACTCGGGTATCCTCTACATAAAAACCATTGTTTCAAACTTTCGATGTTATCAGCAAAATCCTTTTCATTAGAACACACCTTACGAACTCTGAGACCCTGACTATACACTGTAGATGACTTAGTGTGATGAGGATGGCAAGACTGGTAATGAAGATACTGGTGACAATCTGTGGGCTTGCAGAACAAATTAGTAGCGAATTGCCTATTTTCGATAGATACATTGACATCCAGGAAATTCACTGCCGCCTCAGACATCTCATGAGTAAACTTAATGTTGGAATTCCTTTCATTAAGACGACCGAGAAATTCTCGGAGGCTCTGCTCACCATGCGTCCAAACTAAGAAGATGTCGTCAATGTAGCGTTTCCAACACCAAGGCTTTAAGGGTTCACTATTCAAAAACTCTTCCTCAAGAATATCCATAAATATGCACGCATATGGCGGGGCAAACTTAGTACCCATGGCTGTTCCTGCTATCTGCCGTTTGCAAAGCTGTCCAAACTCAAAGATGTTATTAGTCAGCACGAATTCAGCCATATTTACCAAATCTGCTGTAGCCACTTTCTTATTTGTTCTTGTCTCAAGCTTTTTCCGTAGTGCTTCTAGACCATCTAAGTGAGGAATTGACGGGTATAGGCCAACTACATCAGCTGTAACAAGAATCGAATTTTTTGGAACTTCACCGAGATCTTTGAGCATGGAAATAAAATGACCACTGTCTTTAATGTAAGACCTACCACTCTGCATCAAAGGTTTCAAGTGATGATCCAAAAATTCCGAAGCTTTTTCAGTGGGGGTACCACAATTAGATATTATTGGCCGGCCAGGAACATTTTCTAACCTCTTATGGATCTTAGGCAAGAGGTAGAACTTTCCCAAGTTGGCTGCCTTCTCATACAGGTACAAAAAGTATTTAAGCTCTTTTTCACTTATGCACTTCTTTTTGGCCAAGGTTTGAAACATGGCATTGCTACGTTTAGCTAACTTACTGCAAACCTCTCTATCGTTCTTAAAGGTTTCATAGATAGAATTGTCATTAAGCTGCCTCTCTGCCTCTGCAAGATAATCTTCCCTTCCCCAGACTACAACACACGACCCTTTGTCGGCTTGTTTAATGACAATGCTTCTATCTGCCGCCAGTCCCTTCATAGCTAACCACTCTTCCCTATTAAGGTTGAGGTTACGATTAATACCCGGTAATAATGCAAAAATATCAGCCTCTAATCTACTAAGAAATAGTTCCAAAGCGGCACTTCCTGTAGGAGGGTTCCATTTTGATTTAAGACGAAAAGCTGGAACCTCACTGAAGTTTTCGGAAACTTCATTCCTGTGTATATATAAAGGCACCACATCTTCCTGCTTTTATATTCAACATGTCCGCACATCTGATTTTAATGTATAGAATGAAAGGGTATTACGGCTACGATTTTAGTGCTATACATGAAAAAGAGATGCATGCACGGCGGTATTTAGTTAAAGATGGTAGCTTTGGTGTGACAAAGAGGGCGAACAAGAGCAACTTCACCTGTTGCCCTTGGTTTGGTATTAATTAATTTTAAGAAATCCTTGTGAAGATCAATGTTTATAAAGATAGATGCTTACTGAGAAAGGAAAGTGTGATTTTATAAACGAATTATGTGGCTATAGCTAGTTAATAAAGTTAAACTTTCTTTGCGCTGCTGATGGGGATGGTGGCATAAAATTTTGTGGCTTTAGTTTATCTAGCTACAATCATTATGCTACAATCGTTGCCAAAAGTTTTTGAGAAAAATACAAAAACTGACCGTTGTGGCAGAAATGGCAATAAATACAGAATTACGATTCTTTTTATCCCCTTCACCCATTACCACAATGTTGGAGAGTCATAGCAGCAAACTTTTGTCTTCAAGAAACCTGAGTGCAACATTGTCTGGGGTGTGTGGGGTGAAAGGGTGTGAATAATTGGAATTTTAAAAAGTGTCGTAACAATTTTGGCAAAGACTGATTTAAAGGCTAATTAGCTAGTGCCCTTTACTAGGACAGCAAAGACCTGCATTATAAGAGAAAAGTGTCATTTCATGTTCATGTTACATAGTGTATAGCTTAGCAGTTTAGCAGTTATTATATAGCTAGGCTCTACCTACCAGGGATCCTATCCTATATGATCAGGCATCAGATTCCCCTGAACCAGGGATATTAAGGTTTTTCCTTTTGTGTTGGCACACACACTTCCTAATTGAAGATAATTGTTTTGTTTAGTTCTGATCAGCTATTAGCTATCTGAAAAATTAAAATAAACTTTTAACATCTAGCTAGCTAACTGGCTTTGTGGCTTCACGTCACTGCTTTATGGCTTCGTGGCAATGTAATGTTCTCCTATTTTTAAAGAACGAAAAAATGAGTAAACAAAGTACACAGATTTGTTGACACTGTTGTCAAATGAAGTTTGTCATGGAAAAATACAGAATTGCCCCACACCCACCCCTTTATTCACCTCGTTTGCAAGATCCCCTGAATACAAGTTGGTTTATCCTAGCTAGCTGGCTATAGATGAGTTGCAAATGTTTACAAAGTTTGGTATTGCATTCGCATATCGACAGGCAAAAGAAGGACCATATAAGGAAAATTGACTATTTACTCTAATTTACAGATTTAAAGGAATAACAGAAAGATCGAAGAGGAGCTGGAATTAGCTGGAACTATTATCATTTAAAAAAAGCAGGTTTTAAATTATTTCAAGGTATATAAGTTGCTTTTTTAACTTTATTTCTTCGATTGTTGCAGTCTGTTCTTTATGCATGCATGCGTGGGCATTTTTTCTACACACAAAAAACAACTAGAGCTAGCTATATGGCATCACGCTGCAACAACAGCTGTCATGTGTCATGTATTAATAGCAACTTCATGATGCCCAGCAGCAAGCTAGCTACCTGTCTACCGACTTCCCCCCAGTATATGGATTAAAGATGCAGCCCCTAGCTAACTATAAGTTGTTCCTTCAGTGGTGTTTTAAAATCTTAAAATCAGCTAAACGTGTAAACATAATTACTAACCAAGGTCCTGCTGTGAAACAAGCACATCATTTCCAATCTCTGTGGTAAAGGAAGTTGGTGTTGGTGTTTCAGGTACTGCTTCGTTAAATAAATCAACATTTTAAGTCATTATTTTTGATTGATTAGTAATTGACGACATTATTTCAATACGAAAAATACGTTTTAAATAACAAAAATCAGTTTTGTAAAGCTGGCAAGAACGTACACCACAACAAAACGAACCATGTGACTGAAATGGTTCGTTTCGCTGAGGACTGCAATATTCAGCTAATAATTAGCAGAACCGGAACGGAACTCGACCAAATAGGTAGGGTAGTTTTCATGTCTGGCATGAATATCAGCCGCATATTTACCTTTCATGCTATACATTAAAATTTTCGGAGAGGATGCGTTGTTATATTATATTATGCTATATTATATTATGTTATATTCTATTGTTTGATTTTTTTTTCCTTTTTGAAAAAGGGTTTTTTCTTCTCATTAGATCTTGTCATTGCGTTATTTAAGATAATTTACTTCTATATATGAGATATTTTATTTTAAATTTTGGTTCCTGCAATTTTTTTTTGCGTTGTATATTTTATATTTTTGTATCAAAGGGAGATCGAACCTAGTTTCAAAATGTTAAATGCCAATAAAAATTTAACACTTCTTACTTTTAGACACATGGCCTTCAGTTACGTCATTGTTACAGGATGTTTTATAGCCATTTGCCATGGACTAGATAATTTGAGTGAAGTAAATTCCCTACTGAGACAGGAATTGCTGACCAACAATAAAGCATGTGAAGGTTTATCGAAAATAGAAAAACTATTCAGAAAAATTGCAATTACTGAAAACAAGTTCATTATCTTTGAAGAGCAGTTGTTGTCAGCAAAAATATCTATTTGTGAAGTTTCAAAAAATACGGAGTTTCTGGTGGACAAAGTAGATCGTTTGAAGAAAAGTCAGATATCCAACAGATGCTTTAAACAAAATCAATGCAATGACATAATTCCTGCCATCGACAGTCTTAAAAAGCGCCTGAGAGAAAGGAAGGAGAAACATAACGCAGCAATTTTAACACTTTCCATGGTCAAAGATACTCTGCCGAATTGTTCCTACAATGCAATGCTTACAGAGATTAACATTTTAGTTAAAAACTATCAAAATGTGTCTACAGAAATCTTCATTGAATATATTCCTTACCTTCAAAAAGAAATAAAATGTTATTTGGTAACGTTTTTTTCGTTGACAGTTATCGTGACACTGTTATCATTTCTTTCATTTCGAAAAATGCTTCTATTAACTACTGCCATGTTTTTATCGCTTGCATGTCTCTTTTACAATCCGTGCTCTGTTGAACACATGGAGCTGGCTGCAATATTTTATGATGATGTGTTGCCATTTGATTCAAACGAGACGCAAACGCTTGACGTTATGGATAACATAATACGCGATGTCATGACTAAAATAGAAACTGAAGATTTTAAAGAGTTACTGAAAAATAATTTTAGGCATGGCAAAAAAAGCTTTAGGAAAACTAGAGAAGACTTTAACCAAGTTATGGAGTCATTTGAGTCACATTATTTTGCAGAAAATTTAAGAGATAAAGGCTACAACGATCTGGCCGATCAAGTTAGTAGTCTCCATAAAGATTTCAAGCGTAACTTTGAGGAATTAACCAAAACGTTACAATTTTCACAAGACTTTTATCAGTACACTGCTAACTCATTTGAGGATATTTTAGAATCACAATCAAAAATAGAAACGTGGACAATGTTACTTTTTAAAAATATTTTAACAAAATCAGTAAGAAGACTGAAGCATTATTATTATTGCAACCATAAAAGTCACTTCCAAGAACTATTTAAAAAAGTGCAAAGACTTGGTTATACACTTACAGATAATAAACAAGTGAACCACAATAGAAAAACTAGATTCAAAATTATTTTAGCTATCGTCATAGCTGGGATAGCAGTTCATGACCCTCTATTTCTTGTGCCTCTTTTACCTATTGTTAGTGCCATGAATTACAGTGAGAGCAAACTTGTGAATGATCGTCTTGATGTAATACGTAAATGTGAAACTTACACCATCAACATGAAAGAATACTTAGATAAGACGATGAAGTGTTTAACGTACTTCGATCCAACAAAAGTTACCGAAGCAATTGATACTTTCCAAAAGGTGATCAAAGGAGGTTTATCTCATAAGGCTTTGGAATTTTATTTCCGTGATGCTTTAGAAATAACTAGGGGAAATCTAAATACAATAAATTACATAATTGACCAGCTCACGAAGCTGTAATCAACCAAATACAGTAAAAATCTTCTACTGTTTTCTCTTTAATTTTTTTAAAGTTTATCAACCCTATTTATACCAGGGGCGGAGTCCTTTACTCAACAGTTTTTCTTATATAACATTTAAAGGAGTCATTCTTCTGGTCTGAATTTCTGTAAAATTTCATGGGGGAATATGCTCATTGTATTTTTTAAAAAAAAATTTGACAAAAGGGATTGACGGGACCATGTTGTTAGCAGGTGTATTAGTGTATGAGATGATTTTAACATAAAGGCCCTAATGCTAAATGTGAGATAATTGATGTGTAATTAATATAAATTTTGATATTTCAAAAAGATGTTTTTTTGTACATACATATTTTTTTTGATAATGTGGCATATCATTTTTCATAACTTTTTTAAGATATGTTGCTTATTTTAGAAAGGCTCAATTGTTCTCTAAAGATTTGTATTGTGTATTCAGTAAATAAATCAAAATGTGGAAATGTCTGACATTGTATAAATTTAGCCATCTAAATGAAGCTTACGACGTGATAAACCGTTACTTATTTTAAGATTGTCACTTACATTTTTAAGATAATGGCGCAATTCCTCAATCTTTACCTTTGAACAGTCCTAAAAATGACAGAAGAAATAAGGTTAAGGAAACGTAAAAATCTCGAAATGTACTTTTCCCTAGAAATGAGATTTTTATGTCAAAGGAGAGGCAATGTTTTATTTAGTCAAAGTTATTTAAAAATATACAGCAGTCAACACCAATAAAGTTGGAAAATTAAAATTAGTATCCTTTGTTGAATTGAATAACCAGATGTTTCAATTTTTTTGGCACAATACAGTCGACTCTTTGTAATTCGAACCTCCTTAATTTGATAGTCTCTTTAATTCGATCAAATTCAAAGTCACTGTCAAATTCTGTCTAAACTCTTATAACTGAATCTCCATAATTTGATACTCTCTAATTCGATAAACTAATTTGATCTAGATTTAAGCCCATACAAAGAAATTCCTTCTCTAATTCGATTCCTTGCGTGTAAAAAATATAGAATACTTTAAATTTTATATAAAGTGTTGCTCTGTTGTATGCTCTTAAAATAATTTTCAGCAACAGGCCTGTCAATAGACCTATTTCCATATCCATTTTCGTTCCACGGAATATACATACCAAAATACCGAATAACATGAAAACGAGATTAGTTATGAGCAAATTTTTAGTTTGCAGCGCAGTAGTGCAGATATGGTTTGTTTACTTGCTATATTTGCCAAATTAATTTGTCATACAGATTGTTATTAACATTTGGTGATAATATGGGATAATAGCATGTATCATTGGGCCGTTCTAATGCTCTTGTTTATTATTCTTGGTGTTAAATGAGCTAGCTATAATATAATGATATGATTAGCTTAGCTAGTTCGCTGGCTGATTTTTCCAAACAAACGTGAAATTTCAAGCTGTTTACCAAAATGGTGATGTTGCTGGTATATATCCTATGTCTCCAGTTATTGAGTGGACCTTATTTTTAACCCACATCTGTGAAAATAACATTAGCCAGGCTTACTGACTGTGGTTTGAAAATAGTAGTTGAGATGACCTTGTGGGTGCCTTAACTAGCTTTTTCTTTTCTAAGTGAGGGTAGTTTTGGAAGTATTTATAACTCATATTTTACACATTTGTGATTTCAGAATTAGGATACTAATTAGACTTGGTGGGGAGAGTTGGACTTTTAACTTTCCTTAGAATGTTCTTGCTTATTTTTTTCTGTCGTAGAGTTTATTTGGTAAAAAGAATTATTTCAAATTCCAAAATATAAGGTTGGCAAAAGGGATGATATCCTGATTTTTAAACTTTGTATTCAGAGAGTTAACATCTTGGGATTTTGTCAGGCAAATGAAATTGTCCAGTGATTTTGCTCGGTCAAAAAACAAATTTTTCCTCGAGAGGATCACTCCACAAAACAAGTAAATAATTGTTGCTTGAAAAAAAACAAAAAATGTTTACTGACGTACTGTCTAGAAAAAAAGAAATTACTGTAAAATTTTGTCTACATAATGCTTGTCATGTCCAACTTTAACTTTAATAAGTAAAAACAATGTGAAATTTTTTGTGAGGTCAAAAACAAAATTTTTGGTTTTATATTTTCACAAATTTACACTATGGAAAAATTTCATGGAGAATATTTTCTGTAAATAAACAATTTGAACAATTCTGCAAGATTACTTTTCAAGATTTCATGTAAGCAAAAAACAAAATACTAAAGACCTGGTTTTTACGAACATTGAGACTGAGATATTGACAAAAATTAAGCACGTTTACATTGAAATTCTTATAAGAAAAAGTATATTATTTTATTTTCCCTTTTTTTGAATAAAAATCTAAAAAAGTAGGGTGTCATTTAAAAAAAAGACTTTACTTTTTCTATATAGGAAGATTTATGATAATCTCTATGCTCTATAAATTCATATTACTTACAAACTGTAAGTATTAATGTTAACCATCACAATGCTTGATACAAATGTACGATTATTGATAGTCAGTAAGAGAGAGAGAGTAGTGACAGAGGGAGTGTGACAGTTACATAATCACAACAGCCAATAGTTTGAAAATATTCATTTTAAATATGATTGTACGCAACAAAATGTTAAAAAATGCTTCGTTGATTACTCATGCAGCTAAGCTATAGCTACAACCCTGAAATAAATACTTGTGAAAATGTGATAAAAAAATCTAGCCTTTTCGTTATTCTTGATGTTAAAATCTCTTTACTGTCCCCTCCTTTCCTTCAAATTCAATGTTACTTTCCTCTAGTACTTCAGGTTGATGGAGTACTTCTGTTAGCATCAATCAAGCATATTCAATATTCAACATTGATTTTGGGGGAATGAAGAGCTCAAAATTAAATTCACAATATGTTTTTCCAGGGTTGTAGCTTCTGGCTACTTTGTTGGCTTAGCGACCAGCAAGCTAATTTTAATTTTTTGAACTGCTCAGAGTAATATGAAGTGCCACTGAGCGTTAGTAAACTGTATATTGAGTTTTAGTTCTAAATTTACTAAAAAACAGTAAATTAAAAATGTATTCACATCATTCTAAAACCGTGGCTAGGTTTTGGAGGTTTAGCTAGCTAAGCTAACATAACATATACCAAAATATACGCCCTTAAATCTGTAATATTTTAACTTTTTTTGTCACACTACCACTACCAAAACCCTCTTTATAACTGTGTTAACTACGATTATGTGAAACTCTTAGTTAAAAGTTGTAAAAGTCCACATTTTTGTTGATACATTCTTCAAATTTGCATGTAAACAACCAGCATTTCGAAATTTGCTCATAACTAATCTCGTTTCCATGTTATGCTGCATTTTCGCATGCATATTTCGCGGAACCAAATGGATATGGAAATAGGTCTATAAACTTCCCCAGTTTTTCACGAGTTAGCAGTTGATACGTGTAATCTCATCCTTAGGTTTCGTAACACCACGTTTTTTATAAATACTTTTAGTTATTTTTGAAAAGTATACGTTACTTGTAAAAATATGTCCTTTTCATTAAATATTTTTTTAATTGGAGAAACTTAGCATTTTTTTCTGTCATCAAACTCATTTTACAATATACAAGGATACATCTTTACAAAATTTCTGTTCTTGTATCTTTCTTTATCTGTCGAAGTTTGTATAATTATACACCGTTATCAGGACAGTGAACCATATTGCGCCTAAAAACTTAAGACCTAAACCTAAAAAAGTACAAATACATATAAATTACTTTCACATGATATTTTCACGTTTAACTTATAAAATAACGAAAATTAAAAAAAGATGTAAGAAAAATTACTCGCTTTCTTTATGTTAAAATTTCACGTCAAAATGCAAATGTCAAGGAAAAAGGAAATACTTAAAGTTATAAAATATTTATTTGGATTAGCGCTGCTTATATATAAACTCCGGATATGTGAAACTTTTACTAAGTTGAACCGTTTCCCCCCGTCCCTTGAATTTGTGTTATCAAACTTTCTTAATTTCTTCGGATAAGTGGAACTTCGGATAAGTGGAACATTCGCTAATTGGAACCATTTTTTTAATTCTCTGAGCTAAATCATGTTATCATAAGTGGAACTTTGGAACAATTTTCAAAACAAATTTCGAATTTCTAACGCGTTCGAGCATGTTTTTTACATTCCAATCATACATTACAGCTAGCTTATCTACAGAGAGAGACTAAAAAATTGTAAAGTTTTGTTCTAAGTGACTCACAAAAATTGAACTCGCTATGTCTTATTTTACCCTTTCTGAAACCTTTTGTACCTGTATTTTTAGGGCTTAGGATAAGAGGAACATTCGCTAAATTAAACCATTTTCTCCGATTCCTTTTAAGCAAGGTATCTTAAGGTATTATATTTTACAGTGTAGCAGAGCAAGAAATGAGAAAGATACTAAAATTAGACTGAAAATAACGGGACGAAGTTTGAGCCAAGTTTTAATTCTTGTTGTTCCCAATGGAAGTGGATTGCTTCTTTATTTTTAAGGGTACTGTAAGATCTTAACCCTATTAAACCCGGGCTTCTTAGGTCTGCTGTAGCACCGGGGGGGGGGGGGGGCATAAAGTGCCCGCAGCCACATTTTTATAAATTACTCATGAACTACAAATCATTTGCTATAAAACTTGGCACACTTATAATTCAACACAATAGGAATGCGATTGACTTTTAATTTGGGTGTAATGACGTAATTGCCACCTGTTGTGACGTCATCAAAGACAAAGGGTAGCTGATTTTTTTAGGTATTATTGAAAAATGTCGTAGTTTAGAGTATACTATGTTTTGAAAGTCAATTATGTGAAAAATATATACAAAAATATTATAATTATGAAAAAAAGTCTAATTGTTAGATATATGTTAGGTGAAAATGAAATTTGATCACAATAAAAAATGTTTTTTTGATTTCCGCCGGCGAAGGCGGAATCTTTAAAATCGCCTGGGGAGATAGAGAGATAGATACATAGATAGATAGATAGAGACAGCCCAGAGCCTGGTCGCCTAAAACTTATCCAGGCTAAAGCTTAAATCCTCGTTTTGACAGATTTTTTTCTGAGAACGAGGCTAGAATGAGTTTTAAGCCAATAAGAATCCTAACAGTGCAACAAATTGTTTTATTATCCAATGAACAATACTTTATTTTAAAGTTTATATGCTATCGAAAGTTAAAGCTCGTGCAGTGTAGCATAATGAAGATCGTCTTATAATGCGCCATGATGTTATTAACGTTTCCCTTTAATAATTACG
The DNA here is from genome assembly GCA_030067915.1 of Hydractinia echinata. Lineage (NCBI taxonomy): Eukaryota > Metazoa > Cnidaria > Hydrozoa > Anthoathecata > Hydractiniidae > Hydractinia > Hydractinia echinata. The sequence continues at coordinate 611,565 of JASGCC010000082.1, forward strand.
TCATTTCCTTCTGTACAATTTCGCAAGCACGTAGACTAAAGCTGTATTCAGCAGAACTAATTAATTATTCATAAATTTTAATTTAAAGAGGAATTGTTGAGGCTGGATATTTTTGGTGAAAGATAATGTATTATAGCTATAAAATCGTGACAAGTCACGATTTTATATCTTTTTCAGATTATTGCTAATGGCGGAAATCTTTAAGCCTCAGGGCTTCTTGTTTCCAATTCAAAACATCAATTTCTTCTTTTTTTCAAAAGTAAGTATATTTCCCAAAATGAAGCATTAATCACAATAGCAATAAGATTGACTTTTAATTTGAGTGTTATGACGTCATTGCCACCTGTAGTGACATCATCAAAGACAAAGCGTAAAATATCAATTTTGGTCCGTAAATTATGTATTCTGGTCTGTAAATTACACATCTGGTCATCATTTTATCTTACACGTGTGATTACTTTCAAATGTTTATCAACTGAATAATTTTTGACTAAAGATTTAGCATAGAAGGAGATAACAAAAAAATATTTACTTTAAATATTTTACCCCCTGTTTACAAATGGCTTACCCCCGGAAATGTACAAAAAAAATCCAAAATTTTTTCTTAGAATCAGAAAGTCCAATAAAAGTTAGGAAAAGTCACAAAATTTCAGGGTCTAATAATGTGTACAAAAAAAGATATTAAAAAAAGAAAAAGCCGCGGGCACTTTAAGTCCCCCCCGGTGCTAATAGGGTTAAAGTAGGATTATAGTCTCTAAATATAAAAACACAATTTATGCTATAATTTTTTTTCGTGAATTTGTTTAGTAAAGTATTTTGATAACAGAAAAGCACTGTCCAGTGCCACACGCACTGGGAATTAAGTTAAGCGAAATTTTGAATTTATGTAGACTCTTGATTTGCAGATAGGAAACGAAGGAGATTTTTGAAAGAAAAGAACACCTATGATTTGTCAAGTAATGAATGCGGAGAAAAGAATAGTCTATTTTTTAAAAGAACATTTTTTTTTGAGTAAGCCTGTCCAAAGTGTTTTACAATGTTTTCGGATTAAATTAATGAGAAAGTTATTAGTTAGATTTCAAAGCTTTTTGGATGAGTTTCGATTGTCTTTTTTATAGTGATTACTAATATATATACAAATATGTTTCTGACTATAAGGATTTTATGAAAATAAAGGATGTAGTTTCGAGTAATGGCCAATAACTAAGGTTATGAGAGGAATGGGACCTAAACATTTGGCATAAAGATTTCTAATAGATAAATATAAAAACCTCAGTGAGTATTATAGCCGTGGAAGATAGCGAAAAGGAGTTTTTTTATAAAACACACCAAGGGGATTAACCCTAATTTTTCCCTAATTGAGCGTAATTCATCATTAAGCTCTACGAGGGAACGTATATCTCCTTCTTTGGGTTTTTTTTATGTAGTGATTTTTTTTTGTATAATAAAGGTAATTCACTCTTTTTGTTTGTTGTATGCTACGTACCCTTGTGTGTTTGTCTCTCGGGTATACGGCGTTTTTTTTGTGTTTTTCTGCGGGAGTTTCTTGTACGTTAATGTCAAGTATGTGCTGTTTGTGCTTTCGTGAAAGATCAAATGGTTACACTTATGTGTTGTGGTAAGAACATGTATTTTTGGGGTCAGATTTCTTGTTTGTAGTATACTGGCCTTCTGCGGCACACAGAAAGCCAGTATACTTTATAAGGCCAGTATACTTTATATTTACATTTACTTCGGCATCAGAATTTTTGATTTGTTTTTTCTCTATTTGTTACTTAGCTTATGAGTTTTTGTTTGCACCCTGTTAAAAGTGTCAAAATAAACGGTAACGATGTTGCTATTTCGTGTTCGTCGTTACCCGTAGCCCTCTGCATTGAATGCAAGCATTAAATTTTTCTCACTCAAGCAGCTAACATGGTTGAACAGTAGTGGCCGTTTTTCATGGCTGAAGCATCTAACACAAGCTTAATTTGTGAAAGCCAAGTGTACAATCACATTAGTAACTAGAAAAAAGCTATTAACTGGAAACTTAACTAGAATAGAGCTATTAATTGGAAACTTGTCATTAGGTGTCCCAAGACTAATTTTGAAAGTAATAATCATGAATGAAAATTTTTGTATTAGTTATGGTGTTTTAGATTTAGAATTTATACGTTTAAAATAAACTCTGACTAATTAATATATATAGCTAAGAAATATACTAAGTAAGTATATGTATACGCTAAAACAGATTAAGACCAAAAGTACCTATTATTTCTATTATTACACATTCATATTCGATAACCAGGCGTAAAGTGGGTTAATACCTCAACACGCTGTAAATAATTCGTGAATGCTTTCGTCGAATAGTTTACAAAAAGGTCCTAAAACACAGCCCAACATGAAAACACCAAAATTAAAGAAAAGTCCTGCGTAAAACGCTTTTAGCGATTTGTACGCATGATGAATTAACTGTGGCTACATAGCTATAAAAAGTAGATTGCTTACGTGGACAAAGTTATGACGCATGTGCAGTTCACACAAACCCGATATAAATATTACCATGTGAACATAACGAAATTTCTTTTCGATTTATGCAAAGGAAACTTCATCCTGAATGTATTTTAAATAGAACACGATTTTATTCAAATGGCTTCATACAAATGCTACTACAAAATTATCAGAAACCTGGTTACACCTTAACCGTTTAAATATATATGATTTGATTGAGCTTTCAATGTCAGTCAAGGTAGCTTGGTTTCCAATACAGATATCCATTGTTAATGCTGTTTTGTCTCTCATACACCACATCATAGCAGGATTTATTACAAATATCAGGCTATGCATTTCTTTAAACTTTTCTACCTCTATGAAATTGTTGTCATCATATAGCATATAGCAAACGATATATGCTTCCAATATTTTTTTGGGACAACTTCTACAATTGTTATGCTACAAGTTGATTGGAAATGAATCTAAATTTAAAACGAGTGGATTAAACCACGAACTTTTATTTGTTATATATAATTTACATAATTTACTAAATTAGTATTAATTCTACTTGTCAAGTTCTATTAAAAAAAAAAGAAATGAATTATACAGGAGTACATTCTCAGCTAATTATTTGAGTCAATCACACTAATTAAACATGTTAATAAAAAATATTAACATATATATGACTAAAGAAAATTTAAAAGTACAATAAAGAATGCTGCAAAACAGATATTAGTTTAGGTGTTGATTGATGAATACTCCTTTTGCGACCTGTTGCCAACAAGTGAACGCCGCATATACCAATGAACACAAAAAATAATTGCAATGACAAAAATCAATGCTAGAAAGGCACCAACCAATGGGAACACCAACTCTTTTTGTCCATTGCTCTTCATCTTCGTCTGGCATATATCACCTTTGTATCCATCTGCACATTTACAAGTAAAAGACTTTCTCCCGAGCGGAACACATTGAGCATGATTTAAGCACGTCGAGTTAAAATCACACACGATACACTGACTTTCCTTTATAGCGGAAGAATTGCTAATAGATAGACCCGCCAGTGATGTTGGTAAATTGCAAGAACCCATAAAATTCGTGGCTTTATTGCCTTGTTGAATTATGTCCAACAGTTTGTAAAAGTCGCAATTGCAATTTAGGGGATTGTTCGCCAATGCTAATATACCAATTGACGTTCTTCTGAAGGCATTCGGGGGAATTGATTTAATGTTGTTACTGGATAAGTCTAAGCCAGTGGTAAAAGTTGTTTCTGCAAAAGCTTGATCTGCAATATCTGATAACTTGTTGTTTGCTATTCCGAATATGTTTATTATTTGATCATCTCTAAACAATTCATTTGGTACTTTTTCAATGTTATTATGATTCATGTAAAAGATCAATTTTGAGTTTTCAAATACATTAAACATACCATGGGGTAACTTGTTAATTTTATTTCTATTCAAATACAACACCCTTAACTTTGCAAGGCCAGCGAAGGACATTGAAAACAATTTTTGAATTTTGTTGTTATCCAAACGTAATTCAACTAGCGATTTTTGACTGGAAAACATGTATTCTGGAATGCTCTGTATGAGGTTTTTAGTGAGATCTATTATGGTTAATTTTTCGAGACCTGCAAAAGTTCTGGCATCAAGTGAAGTGAGGCGATTACCTTGCAAATCTATATAGGTAAGGTTCAGTAAATCTGAAAAAGTATCAACACTAACTTCCTCTAACAGGTTTTGAAAGATTCGTAAATCTTTTAAGTTACGAAGCCCGAGAAAATCTTTTCCACTAACCCTTGTTATTTTGTTCCGACGTAACGTTAAAATCGATAAGGCAGGCATTTTTCTTGACATTTCATTCGGAACTTTCGATAAATTACTATAGCCTATATTCAGTTCCTTTAACAAAGGCAGAACAGGAAAAGCTTTTAGTGAAAGATCCTCTGATGCGTATTGATTAATGGTTAATGCTATCGTGTTCAACGGTATCTTTGGTCCAATTGTTTCAATATCTTCTTTTGTTAAGGCCTTTTGTATATTGCAATACACGGCTTGGTCGTGACAATTACATAGCACCGGACATGCGTCCAGTGCATGAAAAGTTATTAGAAAAATTGCCAATGTCAAAATGAACATTATGTTTTGCCTTTGCGTCTGCGGACACAGCAATATTGCAACACCTAAAATGAAGAGCAAAAGGTGGAAATGTAATGATAGTTAGCAACATCAAAACATCAGATGCACATTTGTTCTTATAATAATATTCATTATTATAAAAACAAATGTGAAACACAAATAAGATTTTTTTGGCCACAATTCTATAACAATAACCTTTGTATTTGTAGAAATTGACTTTAAACGCAGCGAAGTTAAGCCTTAAGGGAGATACTTAAGTCAAGTGAAAAGCGTGTAAAACGCTCTGCGTCAGACGACGGCAATGTTTTTTAGGGGGTAACAAGAAGAACTTAACATTGTTTTTTCTCGCTTTATTATGCGTTTCTAACTTTCACGACTTTATATAATTTCCTCTCTCAGCACGATTAAAGAGGGTTACCACCCAAGCAAGGTAATAAATGCTAGAACGATGCAGAATACTGTTTTATGAAACATAGTAATATTGATACATTTGCTAATTATTATTAAAGTGCTGATCAAAACAATTTTCAACTTTTACCCGCAAGCTTTCTCTCCGAGCTACTTTCTCGCTAGTGTTCCGAAAATGATACGAAATGCTTACATCAGCGGTTTTTACGTCGTTACGAGATAAGCTCTGACGCACTTTATGTGCACAGGTTAATTTACTGGCTTTTTTTATTTCATGATGCCTTATATGTCCGGTTTGATTAAATATAGCACACACTGACTTAAATATACGGATACCTCTTCTAAACTTTCCTAACTGTTTTTTAGTCATTTACGCTTTTTCTTGTAAATAAAGAATACTTTAAGGGATTGAAGCCTAGAGCAGGTAATGACTGAAAACATGTGAAATGGTAATAAATAATTTTTATTAAACAATTTTCCTCACTATGCGCACTATGCGCACTATGCACGACCATGCCCTCCCCTCCAACCTTCTGGATGTTCGCGTAAAATATCCTGGCACTTATACCGTTAAGACAAATACGGTTTATTTTGTCGACGGCTAAGAATGAAAAACACAACTGAATTAATTGGATTAAGTGTGCTCTAGATAATACGAACAAACTTAATAACGCGCTTACTAAAATTTCCCTTTCCCGCTCCAACATGTTGTCTTAGAATACTGGAAAGGTGCCAGATTGATTGAAATAATTTGCACTGCATGAAACCAGCATTACCAAGGGGCGAAATAAGGGATAACGGTCCGGTTACTCTCCTTTTGGCCCTTATTTTGGCATAATATTAATATTTTTCAGGGCGTTTTATTTGTATACAATTGTAGCCCCCTTATTTTTAACAGCAAGCAGGTTTGTATTTTAAATTGGATGTCAGGAAATCTTCAATCATTTAATGTTCCTGTTTGTTTGCCTGGAACCACTCTTTTGTTGTCTTTTCTTGCCAAAAATAAAATATATAGACTGTCACAATAATTACAAACCGCCCTCTCCTGAATTATAGCTTTCCTTAAAAAGGCGCAGCTCTAGAAAGGCAAAATATTACAAAAAATAAGCGTCTGGGCGCTTAATCTAGTCATACCAATAATGTGCAGTATCCACTCGTGAGGCCGCTGTGAAAAATTTTTTGTACTTTGTTCATTGTTTTTGCAGTATCGTTATTGGGAATTTGCCAAACTTTAAACAACAGTCCTTATAACATCCATTGCTATCAAAAAAATGTGTAGCTTAATTGTTCGTCTCAAGTCCTTATTGATGTTTGAATTGATTTAGCTTTATAAACAAATGTCGTAATAGGCACAAAAAAAATAGAGAAAATAGATTTTGATATTACGCAAGCTTTCTGTCTTTGTTGGATGTCATTGTGCAGATAAAATTATTAACAGTATTCACTTAAATTACTCGTCAAAGAAATATTATCTTTAAGGACATCATATTCTTGCCCTTTTAATTCACTTAAATCCAATTTCCCATGTGTTAAAAGGATCTTTTAATTCTACTTCACTTCAAAAAATTACAGTACAGAAAATTACAATATAGTAACTGCACTGGTTGCATCGTTGTATCCATTTTTACCTCAAAGGATTTAAATTCGCGGCTCCATACTGCCAATTTGATAAGTGTTTTTCCTATACTTGTCAAGACAGAAATATTTTGATCTTATTGACCAGTTTTTTTGAAAATGGTCGTATATATTGGTGCATTATTCGCGTAATTCGACTTTAGGTTAAGTGACATAAAAACATAAGCCAAGAACGTACCTACTTTGTTACTTCAAATTACCAACTGAACTTTGCACTTACAGACTTACAATGCGTTCACACACAATATAATAATTTATAACCACATGAATGTTTATGTTCAATATTCTAAAACATGTCTAATCTCGCTGTTGTATGAACAATTGAAAAAAGGAATGTCCCGTTAAAGGTCAGATTGCATAATTTAAATAGTATGTTTTATTTTAGTTATAAACTGTGACTTGCAAATTATAAAATTGCAGGCTAAATGTTAGTAATTTTAACAGGTGAATTTTTAAAGAGGTGAATATAAAGATATATTCTCTCTATTTGGCAGTTGTTTTATAAAGATTTCTGTAAGCGTAACGAACAACTACAGTACAGCCTAAGCATATCTCACAAGTTTAATTTAAGCTATAAATACTTTCTCTTTTTTAAAAAAAAAACAATTTTTTAAATTACACAATAATATTCTGTTTTTAAAATATGAATGCTATTTATGCCATCTTGCATCGTTATGGAGTACTGTAGCAACGTGCACAATGTGTCTATCTATACCAGAGTGGTTTATACATGAAACAAAATGATATTACATTGACTAATCCCCAAAGTACTTGTTGTCTTTACCAGAAAATTAATATTTTTTTTATTTCAAATAGATACAACTGAATTTCACGCAGTTTTGTTTTACTCATTCAAAAAAAGGCGATCAAGTAATTATACTATACTATAATACAAAAAAAACAGTATCATTTTTTAAAAAGACTCTTTATTGTTATCTCACTAAAGTACTTGTCGCATAATCTCCGTAAAAAGGCAAAGTAGATTCGATTGGAATAAAAACAAACTTTAAAATAAAAAAGTAAAAAAAGCAACATGTTTTTAATGTTCAGTAACTACTACATAGAAAATAATATTTTGCTTACAAGGTTTTGTACGTTTGGACTGAACGACTTTTCCAATATTTTTACGTATTTTGTATGTTGTATGTATAAGTTTCTGAATTTTGGATATTTCACCATCCAAATAATGTTTCATAAAAGTTTTTATAAATTTTGACTTTTTATAGATTGTTTTTTAATATGATCTTGGATCTTGATCTTCAAGCTGTTTCGCGTGTTTATTATTAGCTAGCAATTATGGTTACAATGTCAGTAAGACTTGTGATGAAAAAAGACATACAATTCAATGTAATAATCATGCCCTTATCCATACAATTTTATAAATAACATGTTTTGCATTGTGCATTATGCATTGTTCTTCCAAACTCTGGTAGAATAACAACATAAATGTAACACAACATAATAACATTAAGAAACAACAGGACTTAACTAAAACATTCTAACTGTATCCCTTACAATTTAGAAAAAAACATTCTCAGAAAAAAATAATGCAGCTAACAGAGCTTCCACAGTCATTGTAAACGAACAAAATGCAACTTTCAACATTGCCAACAACTGGGAATTTCAGTCTCCATATATAACACATATAAGAAGGAAAATGAAAGATAAGATACGCCAAAGTAAGTTGCGACGGCTGATATGTTAGTTAGCTATACGAACCCATCAACAGACAACAAAAATTAAAAGCCGTAAAATTCGACTGCGCCATTTTTAACTCGTACGCCTTTTGAGCCGTTTCTTTTATGAATACGACCTCAAAATCTAGCGATGACAGCATGCTTAATGGTCGATCTAACGTGGCGGTGCCATTTTTGAAGAAAGTTTGTTGGTCATGTTTTGACACTTTTGTTTTTATATGTTTATATGTATTTATATCTGTTTCCATGTTAACATAAGTATATTGTCACGTTTCTAGCCATGATGCAATTTCAAGATCCGGCTGCAAACGTAGAATTTGAGGAAGCATCGAAAATCTTATTTAATGCTCTTATTTAATGCTATTTATTCTCCATCGCCTGAGGAAGTAGTCAAGAGACTTCGTTTTACGAATACACAGCAAAGGCCATCTTTATGTCACGGAATAAATGGCATTGATCGGTATAATGGTAGGAGGTGCCGTTATAAACGTGCTTGCATTTTCTGAATCTAATGTTCTGTTTCACCGGCCATGGGAAACAGGAACGAAAAAAGGTATAACTAGCAATGAGAACTAGGCTGATATTTCGTGAAGATCGTGCGGAGCATGATGAAGGTATGAAAGAGTAACCAAAGTTTCAAAATTGTCAAACTTTTATCACCCTTCGGGAAAACAGAAGAATAGTGCACTCGCGTTTATTGTAGGATCGTTAGCTGTGTTACGGTACACAGCTTACCGACAACTAAGCTAAAAACATTCAATATCTGCACATATTTAATTTCACTGCGCACCTTAACAATGCGGCACCAGTAAAAATAGAACTAAGGGAGCCCTAGGCGTATTTCGCGAAAATCAAAAATGCAAAAATTTCAGTACACAAAGAATCGTACACTCAATATTTTATCGACAACTTAGTTAAAAAACATTTAATATCTGCGGATATTTAATTTCACTGCGCACTTTAACAATGCGGTACCGGTAAAAATAGAGCTGAGAAAACAGACATCTAGAGTTAGAATTAACCAAACAAGTCAGTTGCACTTTTATCATTTTCTGCAATTATATACAAGTTTTAAATATATTTATTTTGATGTTTCAGCTACATAGCGACGGGGACCAATAGGTATATACTTTCGTTTATTGATTTCGAATCATCCCAACTAACATACCAGATTATTTGTGATTTTAGCTACCTTCATTCCTCATTTTATATTTTTGTTAAAAGTGAAAATGCTTAGCTAGTTAGCAAGCCACAGAATTCTCGATAGGTTTGTCATTCTTATGCTTCTTGCGCCCTGAGAATTTGTCCAGCTGGACAGCGTGTATTTTTATTCCAAACAAAGATCTTTTTGTTGAATGAAAAATATTGAGTGTATGATTCTTTGTGTACTGAAATTATTGCAATTTATTTTCGCGAAATAGGCCTAGGGGTCTCTCAGCTCTATTTTTAATAGTGTCGCATTGTTAAGGTGGCAGTAACCCTTTTATGGCTGTCCAAATAGCTGAATTATTTACTCAGTGTTTTATTTATACCATTTTTTTACTATTTCCTAAAAATATAGGCCTTAATACATAATAAAATGATTTTAACTTAACACCAAAATTGCTGAGTCAGCAAAAATTTCCATTTAAAAATGTATTATAAACAAGAAAAAAATCGGTTTTTACGAGCTCCAACTTTTTACAATCTCGTTATTTTTCATCAACTTCTGTTTTTAAATGAACCTTGGGTTAACCCGGTTAAAACGGTGTGCGGAGTTTTTTTGTTCATTCATTTTTTTTAACAATAGCCTTTTGTTTTTTGTTAGCATCCGCTGCAGCATCGAACGCTGTTAAAAGAAAAATATTCCGAATAAAAAGATTTCCGCACACCATATCATGGCTGCATGATTCACCAAGCATGTCTAAAAACTTTAAAGTAAAACAAAAATGCTATCGAAATTTAAAGCTCGTGGAGTGTAGCATAATGACGATCATCTTAAATTTCTACATAATATGCCATCTTTGTTGTTATTAACGTTTCTCTTTAATAATTACTTCATTTCTTCTGTACAATTTCACAAGCGCGTACACTTAAGCTATATTCGGCTGAACTAATTATTATTCATGATTTATTCAGTCTGGAGAAATTGGGTAAAAATAGGGTTAGTCATAACCATATGGCGATTATTATGTTTAAATGATGGAATTTTTGTCTCTCTTTTATATGTTAGGTTAACGCCTGATAATTGTAGAAAGAGAAGTGACCTCGAATAGGGTGCACGTACTGTTAACTTGTAGGGCTACATCTGGCGTGCGACGCTGAGTCCCAGTTAATTGATATAAATTCCTAGTTACAATTTGCAAATGTAAAATGGTAACATAACTGTATAATAATTCTATCCGCTTAAAATCAAATTTTCGTTTTTCTCAAATCTAAATGTCTTTACCGCGATTCTTGATATTATTTCATTGCTGGTTACGTCATAACTGCAATATGGTTCAATTACTTCTAAAACAAAAATAAAAATATTACCCTACATTTATTTCATATAAAAGCTTCAAATTTTTTGCTGTTTTTTTGCTGCTGTTACCAGCTTAAACGCTTCTTTATAGTCTTCTCCAGAGATAAAGCTTCGAAATTAAAAGTTGTTATTTGATGAATTTTCTGGGTCTATCAAATAGCCATTGGAACAGCGGTAGTTAAATTCTGACTTGTTCTAGTAGTAAGCCGTAGCTTCTTGCCAAACATTTCAGCAGTAAAGGTAAACAAACTCTTTAATCTACTAACCAGGCCTTTTTATTCTTCGCGACCACATTTTTCGCCACAAGACAAGCGATGTCGCAAAAAGTAGTACTAAAACACCTGCTACAATGATGAGAGTAATTTTTAGTGACATTGTGTTTTGATCAACAGCAACTAAAAAAGAAGTAAAAATTAATTAATTAGGAAAAGTCTGTTAGTTTTTTACTAAACCTTTACATAATTTACACATCTTCGCAACGCTTTTCTTATAGCCACCATCTTAGAAGCGTTATATGTATTTCGCGGGGTTTATTATTGGGCAATAAAAACCGACCTTCAGCTGTTTCTCAAAATATCCCCAGAATTTGAAAGTCATTAGACTTGTTGACTATCGCTATTTTCAAAGGGCGTAGACACCATAAACAACAGACGAACCACATAAAAGCCCCAACGAACCCCGACAAACCCCAGCGAGCCACCACGAGTCACATACGAACCACAACGAGCCACTAGGATCCACATCCAAGCAACACCAAGCTCATACAAAGGAGGGATCATGACACCCAAGAGTATATTATAGCTACATATGAGCAATAGAATTCTTTGTTACGTCGGAAACATGCGTAATTTTAAGTTATTCCCGGCTGCCTAAGTTGCCCTCCAGTTCAAAGCTAATAATTTACCTCCTTCGAAATAAATTAAAAAATAAAACCGCGACATTTGAAAAAACTTTCTCAAGAGAATCTTTCGAGAATTTCCCAATTTCATACCTTTCTCACAAACTCTGCCTCGCGAAACTTTTAGAAATGACCATTCTAACGGTATGTTAAAGGTTCTATTATAAACAATTTACGTGCAAGAACACAAAATGTCCTACGACTAATAAGAGACTTTATTTTTTTGGGATAAGCATACCCACCATAGTTATCTCTACTTTGACAACTTTTTTGGAAGAACACAAGATCCAACATTTTAAAGGACAATATAGTTTGCTGACTTAGCACGCTACATTTTTTTTATTTTTAACAATCACAGGCCTTCTTGGTGTGGATTGTTATATAAACGGGGTTTTTCAGAAACGGAAACTGTTTCAACGTTGTTAACCTGGCCTACACATCTGCCAAAGTAGCGCTTTTGCAGCCTACTGGCACAAGAGCAATGTTGTTCATCAAATTCGGCAAAGAGCCAAAAAATTGTCGTTGATAGAATGTTATGTTTAAGAAAGTAGTTTTCTGCGTTTTCTCCTTTTTCCCGGATATAGAATTTTTTGACGCAGCATTAGTCAAATTTGTGCAGAATGCCCCCACTTATTGCAACAGCGGGGCAAATTTGAAAATCTTTTTTTTATTGGCACACCAACTTTGAGAATGCCAAACTCTACTTAGCGCTATTTACGGCGGACCTAACGGAACCATATTTAAGAAGATTGGCTGCATCTAAACCTGGATTAACTAGTGTTTATTGACTTAATTATTAAAATAAACCAACATGGAATCTCCTTTGGACACCCATATTTTGTTACCGACATCACTTTAACATTTCTTACGTTTTTAACTTTTCTTTTGTTGCCGCTAAACATAAATGAACCCTGCATTGGAAGTCGTTGTTTACTTTTTTAAATACCAGACCAGATGATGATTAACTACTCTTACCAATGAGACATGTAGGAATATCACAATATTGCCACATGCGTGGGACTTTGTTTATATAGCACCAGGGTGCTTTTCCATATCCTTGAGGATTCCTGCAAAAGTTGCTCCGTAAGTTGCTGTAAAGTGGTGCAGATAGAAACGAATTGATACTCCATGGTAGACATGTCTTCCCATTCGTAGTCTTGTTGACAGTACCGTTGTATGAGTCTCCATTTCCTTTATAACAATGCTCGGACGGTATAAGTTTTTTCTCTTTCTTTGAAAGCTAAAAAAATAATAAAAAATTTATTTTATTAAATGAGTTAAAGAGACAAAGGTTTCGATTTCATAGCTAAATCTCTTAGGTAATATATTAAAACCAGTTGGCTTATTTCAATGTTCATCTCCACAAAAATTTAGGTAACCTACTTGTATTCTAAATTGCTAGAATTTTAATAAATCGACTATTGCAGAAGTTGTTCTGTAATTCCAGCGTTGTGACTTAAACATATTTAACGTTGTGTACTTAGCCTAGCCATCTGACTATCTAGAACCTTCGTAGGATACAGGCTTGGCTATCTTTAGGAGTAGATGCTTCTTGCTAAATGTCAAAACCTCATTCTATTTGCCTTTTTTCTTTAGGAAATTGGCTTAAAATTGCTCTCAGGTTGTCCCTAGTTACCCACATGGGAGATGACGTCAGTTATTCGCCATGTGGCTAATGAGTTAGCAAAATGACATCATTTCTGATTCCAATAACGTCATTTTACTGTTTTTCATTCTTCGAACATATTTAAATGACATATTCTAAATATGTGCCAATCTTAACCTTACTCCATCCTGGGAGGAGACAGATTCCGCCCCCAACCTACCGATTCGAAACTCGGAACGGACGTGTCGACGACGTCATCAAAAAACCAATAAACCACAATATTTCTGTAACTGTTCGTTAGAAGTACACGGTCCTATATATTTTTTTGATCAGCATTTCAAGGTCTACACAATGAAGACAACGGGTAAATAAGTTTCCAAAAGACAATTTTTGGTGTGTCCATGGGTAATGGGGACATCATTGAAATTTAAGTGACGGATATTTTCCAATTGTCCTTCTGCCTGCATGTGGATTTTTCCACCGGCTTAGCGACTAGTCTGTTATATTAACACGTTGAGTCTGTGTTTCTGTGTTTGTGATGTGCAATGGTGACATCCTTTTATGTCCTTAAAAATAAGCAATCAATTATATCTCAATTGCTAACCGACAAAGCACTTATTTTGGCGCTCCGTCACAACGTTGATAATTAGATTGATGTCATATTAAATTAGTAAAGCTATTGCATTGCACTTTACGTTTAAGGTCAAATAACTTGGCAACGGGTGGAATTAACTGACGACATTTCCTGCGTGGGTAACTGTGGACCACCTAGAACCAAAAGGATACCAAACTCATACCTTTTGGTCAACCCACACGTTTCGGAACAGATGGATTAATGGCGTCATTAAAAAAACATTTAAGACTAAATATCTCTGTACTCGTTTCTCAAAAGTACATGATCCTATACATTTTCTGGATCAGCGTTTTAAACTCTATATAATAGAGGCAATGGATGAACAAAGATTTGTAAGTTGGTGGATCCTTGCCGACGTTGGCAAAATTTTTAAACCCATAGATCTCCTTAATTGGATCATTGCTAACGTCATTAAAACTCAAATGACGGATCTACTTGAATGTTCTCTTCCGAAAGTTGATTTTTCCACGAGCTTATCGACTAGTCTAATATAATAATAGGATACTTCTGTGTGCCTGTCTTTGCAAAGAGAATTTTTTTGCGTCTTATTTGTTTACCGACAAATTAGCACTTTGTTGATGTTAATACAATAGTTTGACGTCAATAACTTAATTCTAAAAACAACTTACAAAGTAGTTGACAACGCTCAATGTTGATTATGTCTTCCTTTGGAAAGTTGCCACAGTCAATTGCATTGATAACTATTCCTGGATCAGGAAATTTGCCTGGGCATAACTTGTAGAGAAATTTGTAAGTTTTAATGATCTTCTTGGCTAATTTATAGCAATCTTTTCTTTCACAAGAATTAATAGTTTTATTATTACTTGCTGAAACCAAACAGGTGGGATGACGGTGAAAACATGTTATTTGTGTTACCATATCTGCACATGCAAAAATTGTTTTAATGTTTTTGTGTATAAAAAGCTTAACTGCGCTTAACCAAGGCTTGAAGGCTGAATTTTCAGTGCAGCTGTGATACCTAAAAATAATTATAGAAGACATAAATTCCTACCGCTTGAATCTTTAAAAAAATAAAAAAGAACGTTTCTTTTTTTAAACAAAGTTTTTTTATTATGTTGTCTGGTCTTGTGGTCTATTTAATTTAAGGTATTACTATTATTTTCTTTTATTTTTTGAATAATTCGTATGACTTTTTAAGGAAAGTAGAAATATCATTTAGCAAGTTAACTACTAACGACTAAATGAATGACTACTAACCTAACCGACTACTAACCTAACGAGACAGTTTTAACAAATAAGTTCCGTAAAGAAGATGTGGGCCTTCCGTTTTAACCAGTATAAAAGCCTACAAACGCTGGCAGTGATTCGACTTTTGCTGAGAAAGTTGTTATAAAGATGAGAATAGAAGAGGAATTAATGTAGCGAACCGTATTAAATTTCTGGACTAACGCATTTCTATCAGTCTATCCTGATGCTCTGTAAACGGGGCTGACTTTTCCCAAGTTATAGTTTTACTTAATAAATGTTAAATTACTAAGGAATGTTGAATTTTCTAGGATTTATGATACGTTTTCAACCTAGGAGGAAAGAAATAGAGAAGGAGAAACATCTTTTAAATTTCTATTGCACTAGGCTCGTCTCGATGTGATCTTTCTTTTTTTATTCTAATTTTAAAGTTTGTCAGTTCCCGCGCGTAATTATCCGAAATTTAAAATACTTATTGGTTTTTAATAAACAAGTAACATCGCGCTGTGATTAGTTATTAAATTTTAAATAAGTTTCTTAAAATTCTAATATATCTAATACATAAGTCTTTTTGTAAGCAAAAATTTTGAAAATTATGCTTGGCAAACGCTTTGGTTGAAATCAAAGTTTAAACCCTAGCAATTATTTTGACCTCAAAATAGATTCAGAAAGACGTATTCTAGTCGAAATAATTTATGTATTTAACAAACACTTAAAGAGATAAAATAGCGTTGTTGGATTTAGAAGATACTAAAGTCGGGGAAAAATACCATCTTCTTCATGGGAAGTACTCTTTTGTTGTCAACAAAACTGAACTACCAGGAGAAGCTAACAGAACACTTCGTGCGTATATTCTCTTAATATTGTGTACACATTTGTCAGCGGAAAAATGTGATTTTCCGTACTTATACATTTGTAAGTAAAGAGATTGCGCAATATTTAGGAGCGCTTTTGTCTGCGCTGTTCGCTTCAAAAGTCAAAATCATTTTTGACATATTTTTGAGCGCTGAAAGCGTTACAGTGTACCGTTCGCCGCTATTGTCGAACAAACGCCAACCTGAAATAATTCTTAAATCGCCGTCCTCTGAATGTGATTTAAAGAAATCATAGAAATGTTATTTTGTAAGGTACAACATGTTGTACAGGTACGCTAATTTTGTCTACATGTATGCAATATATTGCAGCAGAGAGTGCGACAAACACGAACGATATCTTTTTATTTCGTTCTTACTTTGTTCGCTCACTTCGTATGTGTTTTCAGGATATCCTCATCCACACTTTAATGGAGACGACCGCGGTACCTCTTTAGACGTCAAGAATCTGGAGGACCGCAGTTAGAAAAATACACACAGTTCATATTCATACTAATGAATAATTTAAAACCAACTTGTTATCATTCTTTAGTTATCATAAAGGGAAGAATTGTTTGCGGAAGGGTTTCCAATCTGCCATTTTGAACAGTTATCTACAAAAACTATTACACTATTAAAGCATGTATCAATCAGATATATTTCGACTTATATACAAGCATTAACTAACATAAACCAAATATTATTTCTGTTCTTCTTTGCTTCTTCTCGTTCTCTTTTGACTGGACGTTTATTGAGAGTAACCATCCTAAAGATATTTTACCTGATAGATAAAACGAAAGTTGTTTTAATTACCAGTGAAAAGTCCGTGAAACAATCCACGGGAATTTACCTGTCCGTAAAATCCACGGGAATTTAGCGATTTAAAATAGATGCATTGGTATTATGTAAAATAACTATTTTTAATGCTTTTTTTACGGCTCCAGGGTCATCATTCCAAAACTTCGCCGAAACTATTAGAGTATTACGGAAAAGCTTTATGGGTTTTTAATGTAAATGTCGAACTAAAAGTAAGTAAAATATAATTTCAAGGCGTATCCATTTACAATAAAATGGCTCTTTATAAAATAAAATAAACTAGAAAAATATATTACAGATAAAATTCGGATAAATAATGATAACGTATTATTAGAAGTAAATAGAGCAGGAAAATGGTCTGCAAGACCTTCAAGGTCTTTAGAGAAAATATCTCTTAGCAAACCTTTCTGATTAACAAGAGACCTTCTCTAGCACTCTTTAAGACCTTATAAGGTTTTGATCAAAAACGTTTTAAAAGACCACTTAAAATCGTCTATGGTTTTCAGCGGATGGTGTCTATAATTTTTACCTATTTTGCGACCAATTCTTGTGTTGATTTTTAATTCCTTTTTAACTTCAGTTGCTATAATTTTTTGTTGACTCTCTTTCGTTTTAGTACCCTACTCACTGTAAAACTTGTTTTTTTTCGTTCTTGGTTCATTTCTTGGTTCATCTTTTAGTTTTGCTTGTGTTCTAAAGCTTATTTGAGTGACTACTTTTGACTTGTGTTCTTACGCTCTTACACTGTCTGTTTACTTCATAGAAATGTCTATAGCTAAGTAGCTACTTAAAAAGGGTGTGTATTACTTCTTTGAGTTCAAAAAATAGTAAATTCACTCCATGTTAACCCAATTTTCTAAGGGTAAAAATTTTGATTTTAGACAAAAAGTTAAGAAGCTGCTAAGCGAAATGCTCTTGAACTGGTTTGACACTTGTCAGAATAGAAATACCGAAAAGCGGAGCGGTAATGAGAGGGAAGTAGTCCCGAGAGGGTTGGCTGTTAAAAATCCGAAATCTTTAAGACGGCAGGGACTTTCTGTTACATTTTCGAGGGCTAATGTTCTTAGATAAACAGGCATGTGAACCTGGTGTTATAGATATGTTCGTTGTTTAAAATATGTTATTTTAAAAGAAATATTTGAAATATGTATGTTTTCCTTAAAAGAGTGTTTGAAATACAAAATATGTATATGTATGTATATGTATGTAAATAAATGTATGGTCAATTATGCTTTATGTAACACTTTCCGTTCTTATTTGTCGAGGTATTTTAGCTTGATTTGTCTCCGGTTATTTTAAGAGCATTTTCAAACTACACTCTTTCTGCATGTTTCTCATTTATTTAAGTCTTATTTTATTCTTATTGTTGACAAAATTTAGGCGTGTGTCCTCATATAAAAAGTGTACATAAAATGTTCTAGAAATGCATGATGTACATATTGATAAGCATGTGTAAAATAATGTGAGTTAAGTTCGCGAATGGTTAACAGTGCTGCACTTTTTGTGTAATTGTGTAATTTACACGATTGTGTAAATATTTTCTCGTTTCCTTTCTAACGATTGCATTTTTGCTGTCTTTTTATGAAAATTCAGTTGGTATGGTGTTATCCATATCACGATTTTTGCCTGTTCCACCTTGCTAGCAATAGGTTTGAGCGATGACAACATGTTTTCTATGTCATTGACATTGCTCCCACCTTGTGTGCAAATAGCACTAGGATCAGCTTTGCAGGACCCTTTGTTGATATCAATACCAATAGCAGCTAAAAAAGGTTTCCTTGGTAAACAATCGTAATAGCGTACACATAGACAGTGATAAATTAGAATGTGGCGAAAATATTTCTGATAGATAACTAGCTCGGCAGTAAAAAGAAAGTTGTGCCAATTATGCACTGACCCTGAACTTAAAAGTGACATTACTTAGTTTCTTGTACTGCATCAGCCGATGACCCTACATGTCGTTTCTAGCAGATGTCGATATTGGAAATCTGGTGAAATGTTTTACTTTTTTATTACCTTTTTCATCACAACATTCTTTCTATTATAAAGTAAGGGTGTTGGTTATCACTGGGCTTACATTAATCAAAATAATTGGAGCACATGTAACACGTGGTTCTTAAAAGTGCTCCCTGTTACTTTAATAAGGCTTTGTATTTTAATTCATGAAACACATACACCGAGACATGTGGAAGATTTTACGTATTTTCCAAAAAATGCGTACGGATCTATCCCACTTGTTCTTCTTCCTTAGCCATGCTACGCATTTAATAACCCCTTGGTGTTTACACGATTTTACAACACTTATTTTACAATATTATTATATAAGATGATAAAAAACCGGATAGTGTATTAAAGAACTCCAACATATTAACATATTTCAAATTACAGTAAAGTGATAGCATCTATCGCATATTTGCACGACTTTATTCGGGACTTAAAAGCATTATTAAGCAGAATCTGATTAAAGTTTTAGTGTAAGAAAACTCACTGAAGCCGTGTAACAAGATAAAGAATAGATAATAATGATAAAGCGGTTGAAGAGACAAATAAGAAAAGCTAATTTTCTTGATGACATATGTTATAAAAAGTCTTCACCAACATAATCTCAAGGTGGACAAGCGATCTATCTTCTTTTATTTTGTATAAAGGTGACTCAACCTATTAAAGTATATACTATAAAGTCATGCAGGAATTGATTTAGAGATTTTGTGGAAAACTTTCTATAAAATCTAACTAGTAATAAAGTTGAAGGGTCATGCTACATAAATCATAAATTCCAGAAAACATTAAGAAAAAAGTCATGAAAAAAAAAAATAGAATGAGGCAATATTCTGGAATTTCCTGCTGTTTCCTTATAAGAACAAAATAAGATCAGGTTGGAAATTGGCTAAAAAGTAAGAATAGCCAGTCTCAGGCCTAGATTTTGTTAGTTCTTATCAACAAAACAAAAAAGAAGCAAGAAGCAAAGAACAAATAGTATATTAACAGAAACATAAAATATATTTTAAATAATGCCCTCTCACTTTGCCTATTTTGAAACTCAACGATGATGAACATTATTTAAGCAATATTTTCTCCAAAGCGTGATAAAAAATGTTGTCACGCTTTAGTTTTTGTTAACAGAAAGTTTATTCAACTTCGCACTAAGGTCTTTGACGACAACCTTTTTCTGACCACAAATTCCTTTCTTGCAAGCTTCACAGATTTGTCTGTTGTGAGCTCCTCCATGTCTGTACACAGTATCTTCTCGATCTTCATCTAACGATTGATCAACAATATCAAACACCTTTTCCAGCACCATGACAAGCAAGCTCCTAAGGATTCGTTTGATGGTCCTCTCATGAAATAAAGGAAGTTGATATGGCGGCTCAAGGCAGCGGTCACATAACTGTCCCATGTATTGTCGTTCCATAATAAGTTTCTGATTCTCTACGGAACAAACAAAGATTACCATTGCTTTTGCTGAATTCCAATATCTTCCACATGAATTATCTTGGTTGTGAGTGAAATAAGCCCTCGATGGGATATAACACTTCACCCTATTCTCCTTAGGAGATAGATTTTTGTCTTCAAAATAACACTCAATGATATTGATAAAGTTTTCTTTCCAATCCTTTTCTTCTTGACTTGCTTTACGAGTTTGTTTTGCAGTCAATCCTTCGAAAGAACGTGGCAAATACTCCAGCTCAGGTTTAAAAATCATTGTTAAAATTTATAATTTTTCCTCATTGAAATGACTACCATCTTAAATGGTTCGTTGCTAAACATCTTACTCAGTTTGTTTTTACGAATTTCTTAGAAAAAAGCCGATAAGCTTTGCTTCTATTGGTTCGAATGACGTAATGAATGAATGTTGTTTATAAATTTTTAATGCCCGTGATTGTCGTTCTATTTATATTATCTTTGTAAGCGCTTGTTTTACGTATTGAAATACTTGGACGTTTTAAAAGTACGCTTATATAGCCAGGTGTTTTCCAATTTATTTATGATTACACAAGAAATATTCTTTGCAAGAACAATGAAATATTTTTGGAAATAACAGAGCATATAATAATACCTTGGGTGTTCTTAAACATTAGTGTCCTGGGGAAATAACCAACAGTGAATACTTAAGACGATGTTTTTCTGATACATATTACGCTTGCTCACAAACAAATACACCCAACGACTCGAAATCGGGTAAAACGATCAGCGCTGTGGCACTGTTAACTATTTGCAAATTTAACACACATTTTTTAAACATAGACTAAATATTTTCATCATACATTTTGGGGACACACTTTTTATATGATAACACAAGTTTAAAGACAATTTTTCTTATGTATGCGGAGAGTGGCACTCCAGGGCTGAAATATGCTAATATCAGCAGCAAAATCTAAAAATCATAAGGCAGAACCACATTTTTTCAAAATTACACAAGGAGTAGTAGGAGGGGATGAATTTAAGTACAATAACACTCCTTTGACACCTCCACCCCCTCCACCCCACCCCCTCCTCCACCCCATCCCAAAACCGGTAAACCCGACGGCATCCGAAACCAAATCCGAAACCAATCCGAAACCGATAATTCTAGCGCATGCGCACACGCCGATAGTGATAATGCTGACATCAACAAAAATTCGAGCATGCGCAGTTGAGTAGGGGTAAGTCCCTTACTCAAAGCTCGACGTGCTATTTGAGGCTCGGTTGTACTTATAATAAAGATGAGTTGGTTCAAATATATTCCAGACCATTTCAAGACTCGTGAAATGTGTATCGGGGCGGTTCAAAATGAACCCGTGGTACTGGCGGATGTTCCAGATCATTTCGAGACCCAGGAAATGTGCATCGGAGCTGTTCAAGAGGATCCCGGGGCGCTCGAGTTTGTTCCGGACGCTTTCAAGAGTCGAAGCATGTGTACCGGGGCGGTTCAAAAGTATCCCAGGGCACTGGCGGATGTTCCAGATCATTTCAAGACCCAGGAAATGTGCACTATGGCGGTTCAAGAGGAACCTTTGTTACTCGGGTTTGTTCCGGAGCATTTCAAGACCCAGGAAATGTGCAATGGGGCGGTTGAACGGATGCCATGGCTGATCAACGATGAAATGTGTAACAAGGCAGTTGGAGAGCATCCAGGGATGCTCAGGCATGTTCCGGACCATTTCAAGACCCAGGACATGTGCAACAAGGTTGTTGAATGGGCGCCCCTGCTGCTCGATTTTGTTCCGGATCATTTCAAGACTCAGGAAATGTGTACCGGGGCTGTTGAAAAGTATCCCTGGCTGCTCGAGTTTGTTCCCGATTGGTTCGTGACCCGGGAAATGTGTAGCAGTAGCACTGATCCTCGACTGCTCGAAGCCTATCGCTCGAGAAAAAGGGAGAAGGCCAGTATTAGGGATGGGCCCAATAACGTGGCATCCCGACAGAGTTATAGAATGGTGCTTTACGGAAGAGGAAAAGAAGGATCTCGAGATATTGTGGAGTGGGGCCAGAGCCACGGGAGACTTGAATGGCGGAGCATCTCAAATAAACGATGAAGGATCACTGTGAAGACTGTGAACGCGTACTCGACGAGTACGACAGATGTTGCTGCGGACGCAGACTCCTTATAAGAGCCAAGCTGCTCTGCTGGTACTGCTATCAAGAGTACATCACCTACAATGGAGGCAGTTGCGCTTGTGCTAAGACGACATAGAAGACCCTGGTTGAGGTTTTATCTCCACAATAAAAAAGATGCTGAAATTCGGTGATAAAACTGTCAAGACCATGGAATTTTACACTAACGCGACTCCGCTAAACATTGAAGAAGTGAACATTGAAAACCTTGTGTTGAGTGACCCCATTCCAGCCAACAAAGGCAAGGTTGAGCGCTTCGTAATTGGCTATCAGAACCAAGACGGCAACCTAGCCCCGCTACTGCTCAAGACCCCAGAAAAGGTCTACTCCATGGGTGTCTCATGCTACTCCGAAGACTCCGCGCTCACGATGTCTTTCGATCTTGGTGACTACCCCGAGTGGTTAGACCTCTACGGGGAGATCATGAAGAAGGTGAATTCCCTGATAGAACATCGCCTAACCAACGGCGGTGTGAAAAAGGGGAGATACCTCAGCACTAAGATTAAGACGTGGGATGGTAAAGTCAGAACCAACTTCCACAAGAAGAAGGTGCCACAGGAAAGCTGCGAATGTAAGGTTATCATCAAGCCGGCAAGTATCTATAGGCAAGGTGAAAACTACTACCTGCAGACCTACCTGGAAGAGTGCAAATACAAAGAGGTCGAGCGATACAGCACTTGCTACTTTAGTGACTCTGATGACGACGATATCGACAGCTTCACTGTCTTGTGAGTATGCTTTATATGGTTGTTCTCCAACCATATAAACAAAACATGAAGGTTTCAGAACTCATGAAAGAAGCGAAGGCACTGGGTATAAGGGGCTACTCAACTCTCAACAAGGCCCCTCTTCTGGAGGTGATCCGCAAAGCTAAGTACAAGGACGTCTCAATGCAAACAGACGGACCCTATTGCGAGTCTTGTGTAAAAATGGCACGGGAGAAAAATCTTGAGCAATACTCTAGAGAGCTCGCCGAAAGGCAGCGACGTGTCGTACATGACTGTGGCCTT
The DNA here is from genome assembly GCA_030067915.1 of Hydractinia echinata. Classification (NCBI taxonomy): domain Eukaryota; kingdom Metazoa; phylum Cnidaria; class Hydrozoa; order Anthoathecata; family Hydractiniidae; genus Hydractinia; species Hydractinia echinata. The sequence goes on from JASGCC010000082.1 coordinate 635,037, forward strand.
ATCCTCGATTATGATACCGGAGAAGTGCTCGAGATTGTGTAGGTGATCTAGTGTATTGTTCAAAACACTAGATCTATGAATAAGCGGGTGGAGACTCTAAGTAGCGCTGACATACTGCGCAGATTGAAGTTTTTTCATGAGCTCTTCTTTGGCTTCCTCACGCCCCTTTGCGACAAGCTGCTGTCTCTCCCGATCATTGATTGAATCTACGATCTTTCTCGTTCGTTGCCGGACTTGCTCCTTGAGCATCATATATCGTTGTTTCTCCTGCAGAATCAGGCTGAACTCATACTCATCGACTTTCCCATTCTCCACAGACTTGCTGATCTTGAGCTTGGTCTCTGCCAGTAGTCTGGTACTCTCGTGCTTCTTCGACTTAACGTCCAACTTCTTCCCCGCATTCCGCAGACCCGCTTGTCCCAACCCCACAGCGATCGTGATGCCTCCCATCGCCACAGCCAGCGGTACACCAAGCCCTGACAGCATGCTACTGATCCCAACACCTGAGGTGATAACACCCACAGCTAGCAGACCATGATCAGTATATCTTACCCACGTACCATGCATCTTGAAGTTTTTGGCAAGTTTATCCCGCTCCTTTGATTCATTTCGTAGATACTGCTCGACCTCCTCGATCTTCTTGAGTCTGTACACTTGGCTTTCATCGGGCTCCCCCTCAGGAGCACTCGGTAAGTTCGGATAAAGCTTTGCAACTTCACTCATATTTATTGTATAAGAAGATGCATCGTTAGCCCTACGAACGAGACATTTTTTTCATGATGGTGCTCGTCTGTCAGCATGAACTCCAAACGATCTGTGGAACCTTTCAAAGGAAGGTAGATCGGAGTGTCAAAACTCCAGGTTAACATGTCCCCCCAAGCGTTTAGCTCCTTGGTGGGTAGCAGGGCCAGAATTTTCGGTTTGCTTCCATCCAGCAGGCAGTCGTTCTCATCCAACTGAGGGCAAACGAGTCTCAGTCGAATGTAAACGTCAGTCTTGTAGAAGCCATCATAGTCACCTTTGGTATAGTACTTGTCCTTGGTATCGTAGGGTAGGCCCAAGAGTTCATGCAAATGTCGACCAAACACAACTGTATAACCTTTATCGACACGGAGTCTGCAGAGTCCATTTTTGAGGACAAAGAGTTTGATCTTACCCTCTGCCTGACTATTCACAATGGCCGCCAGATCCTCGATCTTGTAGAGACCGTTCATAATGTTGATCCGTTGGAGCTCGACTATGGATCCTTCCCTACGGATGGTGAAGTCGTCGTTGCTGTAGATGTTTAACCACGTAGGTCTAATACTGATGGATTTTAGAGCGATCCTCGTGTCCACCCCAAGATGAGGGTTGAATATCGTGGGGTTCACAATGTCTGTGATATAGAGTTGCTTCATCTTTGTAAAGTACAGCTCCAACAGAGGTGAATGGCCTCCCGGTGCACAGGACCTAGAGCACCAAGACCTGTACGTGTCTACGGTCTCGCACATCGAAGTGGCCTTCCCCGAGTTTACTAAATACCCCATCAAGCCGTCAACAAATCTGTTGAATGACCCTGTCATTGTGGGTTTGGAGGGACAAGCGTTGGACTATTGGAACATCCAAGTGAATTTCGCAACTCATTGCGCAAGCACTGCCTTGGGCATATCTGCCAAACACCTAACGGGCTCCGTGCCCCTTGTCAACGCCATCTTCAAATTTCACGTGTACTATCACATGCGATGCATCCTAGCAAGGATGAAGGTACCCATGTCTTTCAACGATGGGTGCTCACGCTATAAGAATCCCTACTCCACCTGTGGGTATGCGCAAGTATGTCGTGATTATGGTGCGGACCCCAATAGTCTCTACAAGACCAAATCAGTAAGTGCCTCGCTCACCAACGGTAGATGGTGGCCCCAAGTTGAGGGTGATTGGACCAAATTCATCACCCCCACAAGTCAAGGCTTGACATCAGAGGGCCTGACCAAGCTAAGCGAAAGTATTCGCATCTACGTGGTCTTGTTGCTTGGATCACCGGCAGGGGCAAAGGCATCCTTACTCGGCTCGGGCGCAGACAACTACACAGCAAGGCAAATATTGATGCAAAAATTTGAAGCCATGGTAAAGCGTCAAGAGAACGTTGGGCCTGATATTACGGAGTTCCAGAAGGTGCTGCAATATGCCCGAACGCCGGTAAACTTCGCCGTCATGCCCAGCGTGTACATGCTGCCTTCCGACATGAATTTGCGCATAGGCAAGATTGTGGGGTACAATAACAACATCCTCATAGCGCCTGCCAATGTCAATGTGGGGGTCCAGGTTGATGTGAATAACAAGCCTACGGAGCGGGCTATCAAGCATGCCCTGCCGCCCTCTAAACATGCCGCACCCCCCAGGGCATACCATCAAACTTCCAAGGCAAGAAATAGGGCTGGTTAGTAACCAATCCCTTGGAAGAGGGAAAAATGAGCATGAGGACAACAAAGCTGCCTTGATTACAACAGGGGTAGGCCTCATCCTTGCGTACATCTGGCTGAAAAAATAATCGCCTGACGGCTCCACAGCTACTGCAAAAGCAGCGCAGGAAGAGTAGGTCTCTAATGTGTAGATCAACACACTAGACTGAGGAGCCCTACGGCTTCGCGCCCTTCCCAACGTAGAGCACAACAAGCCCTGCAGCAGTCGCGATGGCCATGTATAGATGCCTTGCCACGTATTCGACAACAGTTGCCACTACCCTTAGAAGGAAGGAGACAACGCTGCCAATAATCCCTGGTAGCGCCGCACCCGCCTTCCCTGCTAGATACTTCAGGAACTTTCCGAGCCTCTCAAGCTGCTTTTGTACGAAGCCTTTCCCACCCCCAGCGGCACCTCCCGCGGCACCTGCACCTCCACCACCTCCAGTAACAGCGAGCACGATGGTTGATACGAGCAAGCCAACGGCGGAAACGATGCTCGCGATAGTCAAGCCTTGTTCCTTGAACAAGATCTTGAGCTTTTCCAGCAGTGATGTGTCATCCCCAGCGATCTTCATCAGAGTGTCTTTGATGTGCTTCAGTTGGCTCTGAATCTCAGAGGACAGTATACCGTGTTGCTCTCGTATGGCTTTCTTCTCATCCCGCAGTTTCTTTAACTCTTCCCTAGCCAAGTTATATTCCCGTCCTCAATCTTTATCTGTTCCTTGGTTATTCCAGGCGTCTTCTTCTTTCTCTCGATCCTCTCCACCTTTTTTTTGTACTTTGTCAATCTGACTATCTCTCACGAATATCTTGCTGTTCAGCATCCTCAGCTGACCCCGGATCGTTCGAATCCCGCTGTCGAGTCCCCTTCTCTCGCGATCCGTGAAGATCTCGGGTCCTCCAAACGAATTATCTTCAATGAAGCTCTCCGTCTCGTCGAGCACGTTCCCGAGCAGTGGCTCTATCTCACCAGAGTCCTCCCCCATATGAGAAATATTGTTTAGGATTATCTGCCCCCTTACTTGACCGCCTTTGTTGGGTGTGGTATAGTCGGCGAAACCCAGGGCCCGCAGACGCGTACTACCTAACAACGATTGTATTTTAATGTACCATCCTGATTCGTAAGCACTATTTCATTTAAAATTTTATTCCCTTTCGCAACTTTTTTAACAATCAGCTGATCCCCCTCCTTCATCTCGAAGGCATCGTAATGTATCGCCTTAAGCTGTACCCCCAACCGCACCGTAAGGAGATTGTAAAGATCGTTGACCTTCGATTCCAGCAGCTCTCTCTTCTGCTCCGAAAGTCTAGACCCTGGAGAACCTTGTTGTTCTCCCTGTGTTGAAGGCCCCGGGTTTGCTGGAAGTTGTGGAAGCTGTTCGGGCCTACTGAAAGATTCATCCTGCTCCGCGTCGTCTGAAATGTTTTCCTCCAGTGTAAAGTCGTCTCCTTCGTATGCTCGATTAATCGACATTTATTCAATGAAAACCAGCTACTAATAAACATGTACGGAACTAAACTTGATCCCTACACTGAAGTCAAGACGATGCTGGGCATGAAAGGGAAGAAGCAGCGTGTTAAAGTCTCCCACGTCCCCAGTACGATCAACCAGAACGAGGACTTGTACGTCGACATTACAAACATGGGGCGGGACGACGTCATTTTCCCAGGCTCTCTCAAGCTCCTTTTCAACCTGGAGCTTGAGGGTACGAACACGAAGAGAACCATTGTCAGCAACATTGGCAAGGCCCTGGTGCAAAACCTACGTATCACGTTGAACGGTAACGAGGTGCAGAATATCAGCGACTACAACACCCTAGCGGTCTACAGCGACTTGTGGCTGCCCAAGTTTGATCGTGAGAACAACCTAATTCTGGAAGGCATCAACCCCAACGATGGTACCATCAAAGCCCTCCAGGTAAAAGCAACGGACCATACCAGTACGCCCGAGGAAAGAGCGATCGTGGCAGCGTACGGCAACACTTTCTGTATACCGCTGGGCAAGATGTTCGAGCTCACCAGAGACTTACCTTTCTACCAGGCAGGACTACTCGACAGACTCCAATTCGTCCTGCATTTTGCGTCTTATGGTGATGTCATCAAAGATGGAGGCACGGCTGCTTCGGGCTCCACACCAGCCAAACCAGCGGATGCCCAGTACAAGATCACCAACATTGCCCTAGAGTTTGACAAGGTGCACCACGAGGGGCTTAGCAGTCCTATGATGTCGAGGTATTCGAGGCTAGCGCTACCCTATGAAAGGATCCTGAGAAGCAAGGTGGTCACTATGAAAAAGTCTGATACCAGCTATAACCTTCAGATCGACACACCCGCAAAGAGTCTCAAGGGAGTGCTACTACTGTTTGTAGACCCCGGGAAAGTGAAGGCTTACGCTGGTATCAACGAGACATTCTACAACCCAAAAATTGAAAAGGTCTTGATCACTGTCGAAGGCGAACCCAATGAGCTATATAGCCATGCCATGCTACCGAAGGATCATCTTGAGCAAGTCGTGAACTTGTTTGGTAGCCATAACTCTGAGGTCACGATCGGGCAGTTCATGACTGAGAGATACGCACTCTTCATCGACTTTAGGTCGTCCCCAGATAATACCCTACACGGTTCTGGGAGACCCTTGCAGAGGCTAAGTGACGGTATAACCCTCCACATGACCAAAAAAGCCGACGGGAGCGGCGACATACGCTGTTACATATACTTACTGCAAGACGCGCAGCTGAACATTTTGGATGGGCGCTTCCACGCTGTGGAATACTAAACAATGAATGGCTACTCTTATGATTATGGCAGTGGGCGCGCTAATCAATGCACTGGCATTCAGTGGCTCAAATTTTCTCTTCAGCAAGCTCTCGGGGCATGGGGAGGCAGAACGTAAGAGGCACGACAAAGCGGTAGAGCAACTTCAAGCATCTCAGGCACAGTGGGTTCGAGACAGGCAAGCCAAGATCGATTGGTTCGGCAAGCAACGGGAACTTAAAAGGCAAGCGGGGGAGAGTTTAAAGGAACTCGACGACGGCATGCATGAGTACTACATAGCGACGCTCTCTAAAGCTCCGAAACTCTCTGATTTCTACGTGCCCTCGAAACAACAACAAGACGGTGAGCTGATGTTCATCGTAGGATCCCTATCTCTGCTGGGCTTTATAGCCTACAGGTATTTGTAGCAGAACGTGCGTTTCGACATGTAATAAACATGTCGAAAGTAAAGCATATCGTTACGGCTGAAGTAGCGGGGAAATTGAGCAGTATTTACTACACTCCGGAGCATCTCTGGACCGGACGCAAGGCTATCAAATTGCTCGCTGAGCAGAGCGGTCTATCCAAGAAGAGGGTTACTCATTGGCTGACTCGTCAACTGCTCTGGCTCCGACATATTCGAGGACCTAAACGTATCAACTACCCGCATTTCACCATCACGAAGCCCAATGAAATGCATCAGTTTGACTTGCTCTACATGCCTCACGACAGAGTCGCAGACTGCGCTAGCAAATCTAAAGGGAATGTGCACAAGTATATCCTCACAGGCATCGACGTGGCCTCGCGCTACAAAGTAGCTAGGCCCCTACGCACCAAAAAGGCCAGTGAAGTCGCTGCTATGATCAAGGATATTTACGCAAAGCCCGGTGGCCTTCAATACCCCAAGACATTCCAGTGCGACAACGGTAGTGAGTTCAAGGCAGACGTGAGCAAGCTGCTAGAAAGCAAAGGGGTCGAACTCAAGCGGGCAACCACCAAGTACCACCATACATTCACGGCGTTTGTCGAATCCTACAACAAGGTGCTCGCGGAGAGACTGTTCAAACCTCAAGATGCGCAGGAGTTGGTCTCTGACGAACAAAGTACCACATGGGTCAAACATCTGTACACTATCGTCAAAAGTCTGAACAACACCAAAACTGCCATGATCGATCTAAAACCCAACAAAGCGATTAAGCTCGATGAGGTACCTCTTGTATCAAATCAAGCATCACCTGGCGGCTCCGCAGCAACGCGGAACACACTTCCAGGAGTATACCCCGAAGAGAACCCCCTACCCGAGGATGGTCTTTACTTGTACCTGCTGCAACCGGGAGAAGAGCATGGTGATGCGAAAAGACGTGCCACTGACGCCTGGTGGAGTAAGAAAACGTATAGGCTGGACCGTATCGTGGCCGGTACCCGTCTGTTGTACTATCTGGCAGGAGCACCTGATCGAAGCTTCGTCTCGGAGGAGTTGATGCTAATCCCCGAGGATGTTGAAGTACCTCCAGAGCATGTCAAGGAGTGGTAGATGTGTGCTAGCGCAGTCTGCGACTCTGTTTTTTGTGGCTCGATCAAGCTACGAAACGGCGACCTAGTCTTTCATTCCGCGAGTGCCAGGAGACGTTCATACGTGTAGTGTTCGCCTAGCCTGAAATGTCTCACACGCTCAGGGTTTACCTCGATACACCCACGTTCTCGAAGCCAGTTGTAATGAACTATAGAATTAGGGGTCTCCGCCAGTACCACAATCTCACCCTTGGGGTAATCAACAAGCTTGTTCCGCATTTTTTGCGCTAAATACCCATGTTGGCCACAGATGGCAAGGTATGGCCAGGGATCATCGTTGTTCTTTCGGATAACGGCCATACTATTGTCTTTTCCTGGAGATTCTAGAGAGGGTACGGCACGTTGCCGTAGCTCCTCAATTTCTTCGTCCCTCTCCACGAGGTCGTCCTCCAGCACCATAAGTTGTCTATCCCTGTCTTCGAGGTCATCATTGAGTGCCAGGAGTTGTCTATCCCTGTCTTCGAGGTCATCATTGAGTAAGGCCAGGGCCCCATCCCTATCCTCCAGGGCCTCCTGTAATTTTTCGACACCTCTTTTCGCAAGCCACTTCATAAGCTCTACGGCTTTGGGCTTTCTTGATTTGGAAGCAATCTCCAGAGCACCATCTAATGTGACGAAGACATCATGCATATTTTGACCCTGCGTGGCGCCGGTACTACCGGCACCCCCTAGAGTGTTACGGGTACGATAAAATTTGGTAGGAAAATCTCTGAATGAGTCTCTAAGTTTTTCAATTCCCAAAAACCTGCCCAGATCAGCACGCTTGAACATAGGCTGATTTTGTTCATCGAACAGAGTCTCGATGGCTCATGCGGGTACTGCGTTGAATAAGGCGAGTTGTGAAGACATTTTATCTTACTGTTTTACTCCTGTGGAGCCGCCAGGCGATGGGTCTGGGGATCGTGTTGGGTGGTCGCTCACTTCAAAATCCTCCAATTCCGAGGGTGTTCCAGCCTCACGTACAAGCATGCGTGCTTGCCCTTTTTCAACTCGGTCTTGATATTCTCCCAATCGGAGATCATGTTCGTTTCCTCGTCAATTAACTTCATATCACCGCGTTCGTGGGGGTACCACATGAACAACTGCTTCTTTTGACGTCGAAGGTTCTTGGGGAGAGCAGTATATGACTGCGTGAGTAGCCATAAACTGTGCTTCTTATGTCTACCACTGATGGCGAGCTCGAGCAGGGGTTGTCGACGCTTGTCCAGAGTCTCGTCGGCGATCATATCATCAACGATGAACAACGTCTCTTCGCCCGCTAAGAGCGACGACAGTTTCTGAATCCAGTCAAAGAGTTGATCCTTGGGGTCTATCAGGAACACGTAGTCATCTTTCCAGAGCGAGGATCTTTCCAAATAGGTGGTATTCCACTGTATTGTAGGGCAGAGAATGACAATGTTGTCGAAATGGTGCTTGTACTCGTTCTCCAGGAGGTCGAGGACTCGCTGCGTCTTGCCGAAACTGGTGGGCCCGGTAAAAATTGTTGTATGAGGGTCTTTTACAATGTCTAGAGTCATTTATTCTGAGGCTTTTATGTATGCCCCGGGGTATACATAATCTCACTCTTGTGGAGCCCCAGGGCGATCAAGGGCATCATCTAATATTACGAAGATATCATGGCTATTTTGACCTGGCCGGGTGTACCCACCGACTACACCTCCACTTATTTAGGCTTTGGAACGATACTCGCCGGGATCCACCCTTTTTGAACGGCCATCTCGCGGCTGGCCCTGCCCGCAGAAAAATACGCCACCATCTTCAGAGCATCGCTGGCGTCCTTCTTGGTGGAGGGGCTCGTGATCCCCAAGAACTTTTTGCCGGCCATCGCGTAGGCGAAAGTGAAGCCAAGGTCTACGACCGTTTCGTAGAGCATGTCGATGATTTCCTTCTCTTTTGGTGTTACGTTTGAACTCATTTATTATGTGCCTATCCCATCTTGAAAATGTCGATATCAGGTTGAGGTGTGGGCTTTTGTATGTTTGCGTGTACTCCTGTGGAGCCGCTAGGCGATGCTGTGGAGCCGCCAGGCGATGGCTCTGGGGTAAGTTGGCGAGCCGCTACGGGCTGCTTACGTATGTAATAGACTGCTGCCACGCAAGCGGCGAGTACTGCAACACCTCCAGCGCCATAGAGATATGCACTGTCCGGGAACTTGCCAGAACCTGCGACTGGTTCGTGATCATCGTGCGAAGTACTTTTGCCCACGCTCTTCCGTAAGTCAGCCTTGTTCTTGCGGTTCCATTCGGCAAGTTTCTTGCCAGCAGCAACACGACCTTCGTTCTTCTTCTTGATTATGACTTGGTTAGATTCTTGTTTCTGATCTTCAATCATTTGTTATAAGCCATAAGACGACTTATAACAAATTTTGTAGACCCCTAGGGCTCTTTCTCCTTAGCCTCCTCCTCCTGCACCTCCTCCTCTTTCTTCTTCATATGCCTCGCTGTATGCCCCGCCACCAGTAGTGGGGCCAAGCACCTCCCAATGGCGCAGTAGACAAGGATACCTAGGTCTGTCATCGAGTCCTTGATGATGGGGTCTTCTTCGATATCCCGACGTAGCTCGTCCACGGAGTCAATGTTCACCACATTCCCGATCAAATTTGCATAGAGGCTGATTATGTGAGTAGACAGTGCCTTAGCCGTCTTCTCACCTTTTTCGTGGACTTCCCGCTGTACATACTGGGTATGGACTTTATCGATGGCCTCTTCCGGGGCCTTATCAACAAAGCCTTCGGTACATTTTTTCGGTAGCAAGTGCCCCTTGCCTTTACGTAGGGCATCTTTCAAAGCCTGACGCTTGCTAGCGCAGTCTGCGACTCTGTCAATAGGTTTGTCGCGTTGCTCTGGCGCTCCCGATGGTGTGTCAACACCATCAAATATCTCTGCAATATCTGCAACCATATTTATTAAACGACGGTATCTAAAGAAGATGAGTATGATCAAGACATAAGGTAGGAGTAAGGCTAGACATAGTGCACATTGCATTTGTTTAATGTGCTTGATCAAGCACATTAAACCACATTCTACTCGGATATATATCGATTGCCTTTCGTTTGGTTATCCGCGACCCACATGGGTTTCATGTTGGTGTAATGGAGCCTCTCAAGTTGCGTCTCTTCGCCGGGGTATTCTCCGTTCTCTCTGTATTTTAGTGGCACCTTGTGATCAAACTGCCACTGCCCCCGGTTCCCCCAGTTCATTCCATCTCTGAATTGGGCCTGAATGTGCTTCATGAATGTAACAATATCACACCCCAGGTACTCGGTAGAGGCTATCTCCGTATCATACCTTAGAGCATTGCGAATCCTAGCTAGAATAAGGTCATGCTGATACCCAGGGAAATCGCATTCTTTGCAATGGGATCTCTGTTTTTCATGGGGGCACTTTATACGTTCACGTGACGCATTCTGGAAATCTAGGCATTTTATGCACCATTTCGTTCGTTGACCGTTACGTTGGATCTTGAAGTTGCCTAGTGGTTGGGTTCGCTTACATTTTGTGCATTTTTTACCATCCTCCATCTTGTTTTTGTTTTGTGAAGTACCACTTCACAAAACTCTGGACAGGGAAAACCTCACTATTCACAACACAAGCGGAGATGTATGTACCCCGTCAGCGTGCACCTTCCGCTTGTCATAAAACGCCGAGAGTCCAAGCTTGTTCTGCTCGTACGTGACTACCCCCTGGTTGCGCACCCGGAAACCTACGTTTTTCGCAGTGTCTACGGCACCCTTTAACGTACTCAGGTACCTAGACCAAGTCACTTCATTCTGCCTCTTTGACATGCCTCGACGAAATAGCACTTGGCTGTCAAAGCAATCATACGAGACCCGATGAATTCCGGTTTGAACAACCCTCCCGTTCGACTCGAGTGCTTGTCGGTGACGAGCCAATTTTTCACGTCCTCCTCGTACTGCTCGAGGGATTCAGGGGGAACGACATCTCTCAACCCCTCCCGAAATATGGCAAAATACGCCGAGTCTGTGTCCATGTAAGTGTATTCGAAATCTCGACGGTCTACGTACCTGTCCAGGAAATCGTAGTAAAACTCGAGCATGCGCAACTTCGCCAGCTGGTAGACGGCAATACAGCACTGGTAGGCTCTATCGATGCTGACCCCGTGCCTACCCTTTCTGATCTCGTACGCATCTCCTATCTCTTCAAGGTTTTCGAGGTACGGGCTTCGGAGAGCTGCATCGACCTCCTTTTCATCTCTGGTAAACGTGGTGTTGGCGTGCCTCGCCAGATCTTCGATCATCTTCCCATAGAATGAGTTCCCCTTCAACTTGGAAGTATCTCCAGCGATGCGCTTGTCAGGGTCTTTATCTGCTTGTCGTCGTGCCTCGGCAATCTCTTCCGGGAACCACGCAAATGGTTTACCTCTAGAGTACTTGAGGAACTGGTAAAAAGCGGTGACTTTCAGCCCATGGTCGAGGTACCATTTTAGCACAGGAGTGTACAACAAAATCTTTTCGGCTTTCATCACCCCTAGGAGCTTGCACGTTCCCGGAACACGCTTGCGCCCCGTCTTGGTCAAGTACTCGTGCATGTGCTCAGGGATTTGCTCGTCGGGTATCTCCTTGACCACAAATAGAGGAGCCATCTCGCTGAATTTGTCATACAGCTCCGGAGGCACTTCCATATCAACTTGTGCAAAGCCAAAGAGCTCGCCATTTTGAACACCTCGTCTTAGCACCTCCAATTGTAGCGTTGCTGCCGGTTCAGCCACCTTTATCAGCTTTTCCTTCCCGCAGGGGAAATCTTTCAGCAGGGCACTCGGGTAGAGAATGTTCGCATCGTACCCTAGAATGGTCTTGCACTTGCGGGGTTCGTCGTAGACGTGGGATCTGATACCCGTCACATCCCTCTCGTGGTACCGGCAGAAGACGATCGCGGGGCCACCGACCATCCCCGTCGCAAGAGCTCGTAGGCCTCATTCCTTGTGAACTCCGCGCAGGCTTTTTGGGCTTCGCTGCAGGTCTTGCACCGGGTGTTGAAGCAGTTGTCTTTGCACTTGTGCTTACAGGGCTCCCCCGGTGCGTAGAGCTCTAACTCGGGGTGTAAACGTAGAGACTTGTTCAAGACGTATCTCAACAGTGTCCATCCAGCATGCCGAGGTTGATCGTGTCTAACCCCTCCTTGTACTGATTCTGCCCGTAAACTAGCCGCCATGGGGCCTTGTCTGAGTTCTTCTTGGGTTCAAAGCCTCTGATGTTGATCTTGAAGTGCTTGGCAATACCCTCAAAGTCCACCAGCTTCGTGCACGTACCTCTTCACGCTTTAGCTTGGAGTCCTCGTAGTACTCGCGTGCTAGGGTGAGGGATTCTTGCGTGATATGCTTTTCGCGCTGCTTTCGCTCTCCCCGGTAGTGCACCACGAGGCATCTCCAGAAGCACAGGCTGTCCGTTCTTTCATCGTCTTTGTCAAAGCTGTAGATACACCTTTTGCCCCGCAACCAGTCCGGCAAAGGTCCGCATCCAAGTAAGGGCTCCCTCGTAGAGATGAGCTTGACCCGAACATGCTTGAAGACAATTTTACCTTCGTATGCTCCGGGGGTCTCGATGGTTCTGTCGGGTGGTAGGTACGCCTTGGTCCAGAACTCCGCATCTTCCAGATCGAGGCGCTTCATCTCGCATTCTTCCATAAAGGCTTCGATTTCCGCCATGCTTGATAGTGACTTGGAGCTCTTGGTCTTGTGGTAAGCCGAGACGTCACCACCGCCTCGGTAGATGTCACAGCTGAAACTGTAGACTACCTTGACGCGCATGTCTACGTGAGGCGTGATTTTTTGCATGATAGCATCCGTCAGTGGTTGGTTGAGGTTCTTGTTGAACTGCCACGTCTTGATGCGGTTTCCGTCTTCCAACATTTGTGTGTCATTCTCGTCAAATATGTGCTGGATGTCCTCGATTCCCTCCGGGTTCGTGGTTTGCTCCTTCTCCTCCCTCCCGAACATTTGCTTGAGGTCGGTGATTCCCTGATATTCGTCTTCGATGGTGATCTGTTGGAACTCGTCGTGGAGCGTTGTCGCTCCCGAGATTTGTTCCTTCGCCTTGTTATAATAGAAAGTAACGGTATCCCGCACGCTCCGTACTCTATCAGCAAGAGCGTCGCGAGTTGCTGCTACTGGTGCTGACACGGTGTCGTATAGTTTGCTAATAGCGTTCCTGAACCAACTCATCTTTATTATCAGTACAAAACCTCAAATAGCACGGTTGAGCTTTGAGTAAGGGATACCGTTACTCAACTGCGCATGCTCGAATTTTTGTTGATGTCAGCAATATCACTAACGGCGTATGCGCATGCGCTAGAATTATCGGTTTCGGATTGGTTTCGGATTTGGTTTCGGATGCCTTCGGGTTTACCGGTTTTTGGAGGGGTGGAGGGTGGGGTGGGGGTGGAGGGTGTGGAGGCGGGGGTTTGAGGAGGTAAAGGTGTCAAAGGAGTGTTATTGTACTTAAATTCATCCCCTCCTACAACTCAAGGTCTCACGACGTTGTCCATCGTATTGGCTGGCGCTAAAACTTGTGGAAGCGACACACCTGAACTTCGCCTCTGGAAGCTAAGGAATCATTTGTTATTAAATAATTGAGTAATAAAGCACAAGTAGCTACATACATCATGTTTATGTAACTAGCTACATAAAAGATTTTTAAAAGTATTCTGTCATCTTAGATAAATGTAGCTAGCTATTTAGACCTTTGCGTATTTTCTTTTTACTATCTTCCCCATAACAGTGAACAGTCAAAACTTAAGTATATAGCTAGTAAAGTATGCATGACATTATATGTTGGTCAAATATATTGTCACAACAAACAGAAACCTATTTCTCATAAAAACAAAATTCTGCAACTGTTCAGGCTTGTTTTATCGAACCTAAGTAAATTTGGGAAACTATAGCAATTTCGTTGAAATTTGTGTACAATAATGTGATTTATTAAAGAAATTTAGATGAAAAACTTTGTTTATATGTACGGAAGCGTTTTTTCAAAAGTTATAATTTTTTATAGGTAAAATTATTATTTTTAAAAGTCCGGAAATTTAAATTTACGAATTGAAGCAATAATCCATAAATTTCTGCTCGAAATCACTTGATAAATTTTTTTTATCTTGGTCATAAGGATTTGTTCCTTTGAAAATTTATTTCGATGCAAATAATTGAGGGATTCCTCCTGTAAACATTCTTATAGTAAAAAAAAAGACAGAATTAAGTCCCCTTTTTCTTAGGAATGGACAAAATTAGATCGCAAATTTTTTCTTGGAATTGCGGAAGTAAAGATTGCAAATTTTGGCCAAATTCGCAATCTTTAATCCCGCAATCTTGTGCAATCTTTTTTTGTGCACTGTTTTTTTTGCGCAATATTTACTTCGCTTAAGGTATTTTACTTTAAGATTTTTATAAACAGTGTGATTGTTTGCATTAAATATCAAAATGGAAGATACAAAATAGTAAACATGTTTCGTGTAATATTTGTTGGATTGCTAAAGAGGTTGTTTTGATCATCTGTAATGACAACACCAACATTTTGACACGACATAAAGCTATATGAATTTATTTTGTTTATTTGGCGCGCCTTTATCACGTGTCCTAGTCTTTTTACGGGTCTATCGTCTTACGACTGATCACAAGTCGATAGAATTGACCCTCCTACCCACCCACCCTTAGATTAGAATGATATCTGTAGGACATATATTGAGGAAAGAAATATATACGGTATATTTTGTGTTAGTTATTGTATGACACTCGCTGTATCTTTCTAGACTGAGTCTACTATAAGTGATAAAGAAGTAAAGATAATAATAAATAAAGTTATTTTCGTTTGAGGTACGAATTAGAAAATAAGCGCCTTGTCAATGATATACCTCTGACGCATGTTACGTGCACCGATTTTACAAGTCATAACATCGTGTCGTAAGTAAATTAAATGTTTCAAATTCATTCGTGCATGCTTTAAAGGAAGCAGACATTTTATAAAACTTCAACTTTGTCAGGTGTAATTAATTCTTTCAATTCGTCTGTTTATTAATAGTTTCATTTGTCAAAACAAAGTGTAACCTTTTATTTAACTTTTCTTCTGTCTATTTTATTATTGCATTCTTATTCGAATTCCATAAATAGAAGCACGCTTTTCAAAGTTTGATTGTAAATAAAAGTCTGGCACACAAGAAGCAAAGGAGGGCATAGTTTTGTCGTAGGAGTATTAGGGTGGAACAAAATATCAAGAAATTTTCCTTTTATTTCTTTTTTATATAAATTAAGTTCTCCGTACAACTTCTACATAAAACATACATAGCTAGTTAATAACTTAAATAACTTGAATACTCTCCAAAAGCTCTTCTCCGTCCCAGGGACATAGCAGTCTCTCCAACATGACGACGACGAAAGGTAAATGATGGAACTTGGAATTAAAGATGTTTAATAATATGCTAGGTATGATTAGTCTCAAATTCTACACAATGGAAATTCTGCTTTAACTCAGTTAATGGCTATGGATTTATCCCTATCAGCACCGGGATGGAGAGTAGGAGGAGGAGAGGAATAAAATACCCGCAGTCTCTTATTATTATTATTACTAGTCGAAAAAGCCCGTGGAAAAATCCACTGAGGCAGGATAAAAATGAAAAGGAACTGTCATTTGAATTTTGATGACGTCAGCTACCCAGCCACAAAAAAATCAATTAAAACATTGTTTTCACGTTGCCTCTATTGTGTAGAGGTTAAAATGCTAAACCAAATAATGTACGGGATGATATGTTTTGTTGAACGCCTAAGGAGACATAAAGGTTTAAAATTAAGGTTTAAAAGACTCGTTAAAAAAGAAAAAAAAAATTTGTAGAAATTTATATACCTGTTGCCTTCATCGTATAGGTCCTCTATTGTGTAGAGCACAAAACGATGATGAAGAAAATGTATATGATCATGTGCTTTTGACAAATGGTTACAGACATATTAGGGTTTGAAGGTTTTTTGATGACGTCATCAACCCGTCTATTCTGAAACGGATTCGGGGACCCAGGGTTGGGAAACTTACCCAAATTGGTCCCATGTGATCCCTAGTTACCCACGCAGTGTAAAATGACTGACGTCACCACCTCGTTTCTAATTTATTTGGCCTCGTAGTCGTAACTGCAATGCAATGGCTTTAACAATTTTATTAAGCGCATTGATGTCAGTCTAAATGCATTGACGTCGGGCCGCAACGTCAGAAGGATTACCAAATTAGACATAACTTTTTCGGCCACATCAAAGGGAAATAAAGATACCCACTTTGGCGGTCACAGACGGACACAATTTTCGTATTGATATAGAGACAGGTTTGTGGACGCCTGATCGACATAGACGACAGACCTATAGTGGCCCCGAACTCAAGCCGTTCGTAAGATTAGTCTCCAAGTAGCTTGATTACTGGTGCACGCCACTGCACCCAACTGACGAGAAAAGGTGAAAAGTATAAACTTATGCTTATTTTTTTTTGCCATAAAGTTACCCACGCGGTTAAAAAATAACTGACGTCACCCTCATTTCCAAGTTATTTGGCCTTAAACTTTTAAGTGCACTGTAATGGCTTCATTAATTTAAATTAACATATTGACGTTAAAGTAGTGATATTGACGTTGCGCCCTAACGTCAGAAAAATGTAACATTTAAAACGTAAGTTTTTCGGCGACATCAAAGGAAAATAAAGATATCCACTTTGCATGTTACAGACACACAGACACACTCTTCGTATTATTATAAGAGACTAGTCGAGAAGTCTCGTGGAAAAATCCACTCGCAACCTGTTGTTTATATTTTTTACCTGTGCACATGCGTGCCCATGTCCATTGTTTTCAATGCAAAATCAAAACATTACGTCACGTCACAATTCATCTATATCCTAAAAGTTCAAGAAGTCTTTGAAAGATTTTGTAGCTAGCTGACTTGTTACATCATAATTCGTGTTCAAAAAAGAAAAGAAGTTTGACTAGTAAGGTAGCTATACCTAAAAAGTGAGGAATAAAGCTCAGCAGATAAGACAGCCAGTTAAGTATACTTAAACTGGGGAGACTTAGCTAGGGCTATAGCTAGCTATTTATGCATAGTAAAACACATATAAGGAGAAACAATAGTAATGTAAAAATGACAGCATCACAGTAAGTTCAATAAACCAATGTTCCGTTTGGCCAGCAAATTTGTTTGTTAGCCAGCTAACAGCTTTATGTAGCATTTTGCATTTTAGGACAAACACATTAGTTACGCACCAAGGGATACATTAATTATGCAAAACAATGTAAACAAAATATGCTAGCTGGCCTAAAAAACGCGGTAAAATATAAGACTTTGAGAATTTGAAGCTTTGAAGTGACTTTTTCCTGCAAAATCCGAGTCTGCTTGACAACTTAAAATGTGCTAAATAAAAAATTAAAACGTAGTGACATAAAACCGAACGTCTAAAAATATCAAAGTTCTTACTATTTGTGAATTCAAATCCACGATAAACCCTCTATTTTCTACTTCTAACTTTACTTTACCACTTCTAGCTCCACTCTTCACTTCCGAAGTAAATTATCGTAGCTTCCAAATTTACTTTTTTTACTTCTAATTCTTCACTTGGATTTTTTTTTCTTTTTGCACAAATAACTTTTCTTAGTCTTTTTCACTTTTCTCAAGATGGAGGGATCGTTCTTTTGTTGTTTTTTGTGTGTCGAGGGTAACCATTTTCCGAAAGTTAGCCGTTAAATTTATTTCAGCAAATCAAATTGAGTCGTTTTCATCACGTGACATAAACAATGTAAACCCGCTGGCAAAAGGGACATTTTTTTTCGACGACTTTAACAAAAATTTCGGCGAATTCAAGGGAAAATGAACACATCCACTTTGCCTGTTACAGACAGACAGGCAGACACACACTGTCTGTATTATTATAGGGATTATTATTATGATCATTATTATTAATCGACATATATTTCAAGCATCCATGCATTACATTGGTTCTTAATGCTGAAATACGTAAATAATAAATGCATGTGTAAACTTAAATAAAAATTCAAACAGAAATAAAAACAAACTGCACATGAGAAAAAAGAACATGATGAAGGAAGCAGTCAAATAATCATACGAAAGTCTTGAGTTGTGAAGACGTATTGAACGGCAGTAAGATGCATATTAAGGAATAAATTGAAGCGTCACGAATAAAAAACAAAAAAAACTACTATCCGTAATAGGAAACAACCAAGAGTTGAACCAAATGTATATTGAGGAAAAAAAGAAAAAAAAGGTAATGGACGACCCATAAATAAACCATAAAATTAAGTATGATAAAGGTAAAGATAAAACAGATAAATAAATTAAAAGTCAAAGCAACTTAAAAGTATGGCTGTTGTCCTATCAAAAATATTTTTTCGCTAAGTTTGTAAGTTTATTGTAGCTTTTTACTTGCCGAAGTTGAAATAAAAGGTCGTTAAAGTGGAGGGCGGCTGTTTGTGGGCGAAAGTACCCTCAATTTCGTTTGTCTTAATAATTTGTTTTCATAATATTCGTTCGTAACGATCGTTCGGTTACAGGCAAAAAAGCTTTACGTGCAGAAGAAAGAGATATACTTTCTTCCACTGAAAGCAATTGTAATGTTAGCACGTCATGATCATTGCAACGACGATGGCAAACGAAACTTGTTGACGATCTTTGTAGCTTTTGTAAACGTTTGGAAAGATATTTTGGTAAATTACTGAAGATGGTATTACAGTAATATATCTTTGTCAAGATTAAGCTCTGTGCTAGTGATTTTCGAAGATTAAAATCGGTTGCACGTTTAAATTGCTGTAAAGATTGTAAAACAGCATAACCACTTTTAATAATAGCGTTCATATGTATCCTTTAAAGTGTGTAGAAGTCTTATGCACATCAGATGTATTTGTACAGTGCTAAATCATGTTAAATTATAAAAAATGGATTTTGTCCGTTTTCCTGGGAAATTCGATCGTATAAAGTCTAACATTTTTTATGATTATTTCAAACTTAGTTGGCACTACAAAAAAAGGTCTTGGTTATTTTAAAGTATATTTTAAACGACGTGCAAAAAACATATTTCGTTATGGTAAAAAATATAATTTGGATGCAGCATTAGTTTTTTTAAAAACTTTAACTATTTCCCCATTTCATTGTGGTTATACATAATTTGAATGCAGCATTTTTTAAAACTGCTCAACTGACTAAATGACTTTCATGTTTACATCGTTTTATTTATTGTATGTGTTCCCATTTGATTCGGGTTGAATTGCTTATTTGCTTATTGTGTTTTTGTCTCTATCTATTTTTTTATCATTGTTTTGTATTGTGCAACTAATTTTGTTGTGCTATGGTTATTTAATAAAAATCCTTTAATAAGGTAGATTTTGCCTAAATGCAGAACCTTTAGAGGGCTTTACATACTAACGCCGTTTGTCATTAGACAAGTACTGTCATTACAACTAGCTGTTTTGTCACCTCATCATCATTTCTCTGGAAGGTGTGCAGTGATCTAAAAAATGATGGCAGGCAATAAAATGCAGACCATGATAGAAGAAAGTTAAATAAAAATGAAAAACTCCCAAATTGTGTCTCACTGTCAAATTAATATATTTTCCAAATTTCCAAGAAATCTAATCTTCATGTGAAAATCAAGTTAAAACGATGCTTCCGTCCCGAAATAAAGTTCAATATGGGCCCGTCTTCAGCGAAGCATGTGTATTTTTGCCTGCCGTCATTCACCGCTAACCGTTTTCCACAGTCTATGTAAACAAACAACCTCACTGCAAAAGTCATCTTTGCAGCCTATTCAATTTATTTCACGTCGGCAAAAACTCCAACATGGAATGCCATTTGCCTGCTTCACGTCTGCAAAACTGTGTTTTACGTCGCCAATTTATATTTTGTTTTGTGATTGCACAATCCAATATACGAACAACAGTTGAATTAAGAGAGAAAATGTCAAAGATTTTTTGTGAAGTGGTAGCAGGGCTGCAATTGTTGTCTACTATTTACATTTTATCACATAATTAAAGCAGTGTGTTTAAATCAATGTATATGTTTTATGACTTCAGGAATAAGAAGATATGCCACCTATAGGTAGAAATAAATATCAAATCTAGTTGACATAACAAAAATATATTGTTGTGGAGATTCAGATCCGGATTTCCTGAGAAAGGAATTTATTGCAAAAGTATTGGTGAGTTTTATAGCAACGTATTCTATGAATCCAGCTAAAAGTTCTGCAAAGTTCACCCAAAATCCAGTCTCTATGTCCCTCATGCAGCAATTACCTTATTCTTACTAATTTTCGCGCATATTAATTTTCGAGGAGTGAAATAAATCTAATTCGAGCTTATTATATTTTGCGTAAGTTGAAATTACCCCACAATTAACAAGGATAAAATTGTAAAATTCAGCTCGTTAGACAAAATATAAATGTGTTTCTTTTATTTCTTGAATAATCGGTGTTCGGTGACTATTGTTTCTTTCATAGAACAAAAGAAAATATTAATCATTCGTTACTATCTCTAATTATGCGTTTTTCGTTGGGCAATGATTTACTTTTATTTCTTCGTGTTTTTATTTTCTAATATTGTTTTTTTATCTTTATGTTACCATAATTTCCCTCATATTCGGCTGATTTTACTTATTTTCTGCATGTACCACCAGAAATGTTTAAAAACTGATTTTAAACGATCAAAATACAAAGCAAACGAGTTTTTACCGCTAGAAAAAATAATTTATAATTATGCAGAAATAACAATGAGCAACGGTTACTATTTACGCGCGAGATTTCAAAAAGATTTGTTTACAAAACTGAATTTGAAAACAATACAGCAACCTGCAAATCGGCAACGGATGGTTTCAATAGAAACTGCGGAGATGTATCTCCTTCTCTTTTTAAACCTCCTTGATTTAAAGCTCCCACTGGAGGTACAGCAGGCGAGCAAACACAACAGCCGCTTAACTAGATTACTGCCTAAGATCAAGGAGGTTTAAAGAGAGAAGGAGATACATCTCAGCAACGTCCATTTAAATTCTATTCAAATTTCTTTTGTTTACGTGCTCCTTTGAACCCATCCGTTGCGCCGCTTTTGCTGTATTTTTACATGCCGAGTGTGAGACGAGTGTTTTAACGACAAAGCAGAACTTTCAAGAAACATATTAAAAGCTATACCGAACATAAATAAAACACATGGCTCTGTTGAGCTATAAGAATTAATGCTGGTGAAGTTTATTATCCCCACTTGCAAAGCGATTCAGTTGGTATTTGGAGCTTATATTGTGTAAATTGTTGCCCTGAGATATGGTGTAATTTTATATCTTGGAGATGTTTCTGTATGTTCCCTCCCAGCACAGCGTCAGTTAAAAGATTGATAAAACTTTTAAAAAATATTACTGCAGGAGGGGTTGCATATTAGTACATATTTTTTTCTTCAAAGTTATTGAATTTTCGGTATAGAATCGGTGTTCGGTAACTATTGTTTCTTTCATAGAACAAAAGAAAATATTAATCATTCGTTACTATCTCTAATTATGCGTTTTTCGTTGGGCAATGATTTACTTTTATTTCTTCGCGTTTTTATTTTCTAATATTGTTTTTTTATCTTTATGTTACCATAATTTCCCTCATATTCGGCTGATTTTACTTATTTTCTGCATGTACCACCAGAAATGTTTAAAAACTGATTTTAAACGATCAAAATACAAAGCAAACGAGTTTTTACCGCTAGAAAAAATAATTTATAATTATGCAGATATAACAATGAGCAACGGTTACTTTTATAATTTACGCGCGAGATTTCAAAAAATTTTGTTTACAAAACTGAATTTGAAAACAATACAGCAACCTGCAAATCGGCAACGGATGGTTTCAATAGAAACTGCTGAGATGTATCTCCTTCTCTTTTTAAACCTCCTTGCTAAGATATAACGCCTGTTCTCATACTGAGCGCTTAACACAAAGGATAGATTCACACTTTTATAGTATCTGGCATGACTCGGCTGGGGTTTGAACTCAAGACCTTCCGCACTGGAGGCGAACGCTCTATCACAAGGCTACCAGTCGGTATGCCGTCAAGTTACAATATCCTGAAATTGATGAAGGAGTTATTCGAATCCATTTTATAATTACTTGCACATGCTTGCATGATTATATAAAACCTAGACTTTTGAGTGCAGTTATTCTCAACATTCGAAATTTTGTTCTTTTCATAATTTGATTAATGCTCACAAAAAAGTTGACAGTTGGCATATACTTTCAAAATTACCTTTTAAATACCACTTTTTAGTATTGATAAAATGGAAAAGATCAAATGTGATAGCTCTGTATGGTTGTTGTGTTTATGTTCAAGCTATGGTGTTTTTACTACTGAAGAACTTGAAGCAGGTAATTTCATTGTCGAGTAATATAGCGAACTAATAGCATCCAGAGAGGCAGAAAGGAGAGAGATTAAACTTGAAACCGATTTTATACTTTTGTGGAAAGCAGTGGTAAATGTGTATTTCATTTTATAATTTTAATATGTGAGAGGTGTTGTGTGACAAGAATGGGGCACGGATGCAGGTTATAGCCATATGTAATGCAATGGATGCATGTTGATGAATACAATATGTGTTTTGTTTTGTTTTCCTCGAAACCAAATTTACATGAAAATACTGTGACAGATATGCATTTTTACAGCTTCCCCCTGTTCTAGTAATACCATCTCAGGTAACATTAATCATTGCAAGTAATGATAAAAAATTGTTGTAATCTTATACTACCGAAAAAAGGTATTACTACTGCAGTATACTTTTCATTTTAGCATTGATGCAACTAAGTCAACTACCATGGGCAAGTTTATTAATGTTTTACCAATAACAAAAGCCAAAATGGTCCGACTTGCTGTTGAGAAGAAAACAAAGTTGTGTCTATTTGCTACAGTTAAAATTGAACAGCAAAAGGAAATTCGCTATGATTATGGGGTCGAAGTGTGGTGGAGATCTGATCCTAAAATGGTGCGTTTTAAGAATCTATAATATGGTTGTTTTTCAATGAAAGTAGTTCCTAATCTATTTTGCATCTGACCTATAGGAAAAATATCTGCATCCACTAAACCTGACACTCTTGCCTATTCCATCTAATGTTGATTTTCAAGTAATTTGCCAGAGTCAACAATACTTCAGAAAAGTATACTTTTATTGTCATGCTGTAAAATGTTCTTATGTAATTGTTGTTTAGCATCATTGACAGAATGGAGTGTGTAATTTAATTTTGTTTGGGAAAATGTTGAACAACCACTCTGGCCATCAAAAAAGTTAAAAATGTTTTCCACAGTACTGTATGTTATAACTTGAGAATTGCAACTATTTAGAAGATGTTATAGAAATTGTTGATAAGAAAGAAAACGTGAACAAATGGAAAAAAATTCGAAAACGTTTGGACAAGGATCTTTTCAAAACAATAGTAGATGACAGTTTTGATGAAAGCAAAAACCCGTCATTAAAACTTCGTGTATCAATTTTATATGTGAAACAAGTGCAAAGGGAAAGAAAGGAAAATACTGAGTACTTCCAAATGGTTAATAGGATGAAAACAACTATTATACCACACATTTTACTTAGAAGCTATATAACAGTCATACAATCAGACTACCCAGACATAACCAGTCGTGCAGTGCGTTGCTATGAATATGTCAATGCAATGATTGTTGCTG
This sequence comes from Hydractinia echinata, assembly GCA_030067915.1. Classification (NCBI taxonomy): domain Eukaryota; kingdom Metazoa; phylum Cnidaria; class Hydrozoa; order Anthoathecata; family Hydractiniidae; genus Hydractinia; species Hydractinia echinata. The sequence goes on from JASGCC010000082.1 coordinate 658,489, forward strand.
CATCAACTGATGTGGAGATTTTTAAACACAGAACAGGTATAAATAACTCTTTGTGCAAGAATATCCCAAATAACTCCAAATTTGATAATCAATCAAAAATAATGAATTATAAGTTGTAGTGGGGTATATTCTATGTGAGTTGCCCTTAAATATTATTCTACTGATATTAACCTGTTTTTCATCACTATATGCTCTCGTTCATCCCAATTTTTCTTGCAAACCGGCTTGTGTGACAGGCATTGGAGGGAATGAAGAGCCAACCATAAGGATGTTTATGCCTCGAGGATATCAAACTTCTGTTACTTGCGTGTTTGCTTGTTTAGGCCCTATAGCTACAATATGTCTTGATAATGTAGTATAAGTAAATTTTAAAAACCATAGCCAATTTTATGCCTTTTATATTTGCGTTGTTATCCTTTTCAGGTGTGGGAAAAAAAGAGGTGATGAAAGAGAAATTAGTAAAGTATCTAAACATGGTCCTATTTTCAGAGAAGCACATACATTAAAAAAAGTTCTATCAGAACCAGCACACAAAGCACCAGAAATTTTAACGAGTAAAATACCAGAGTTCGATCGTGTTTTAGAGAAGAAGGTTGGAGGATTGTCACCTGAACTAAGAAATGAAAATGTGGAAGAATGCCCAAGCAGTAACACGGCTGAGCTTGAATCTGCTTCGAAAAAATGGAGGAGAGAAAGATGACATAGGATCCGCAGGATTGCCTGGAATGAGAGAGACAAAGTAGAAGAAAATCTGTTTAGTAAAATACCTGAGATTGGTCATGTTTTGAATCATGATGTTAAAGCAGGTCTACGTGGGAAAACAGAGACACGTCTAGAAGCAATTACAAACAGTAACGTGGCTGAACTTGATGAAAGAGAACAGGAGGTAGATTTTGTTTCAACAACTAATGTCTTCACAACAATTGCTTTATTTATTTATTTATTAACAGCAGCTGCATTTCCTTTGACAAAATTTTTTAAATAATTCATCTTCTGTACATCGGCTAAATCTTCATTTTTGTCTACGGCACACTCAAAGCTATCAATAAAATACTGCCAGTTTTGTGGCTGTCCGTCAAAGGGTTTTATTTCTAATCTTGGAAGTTTGACTATGTATTTAATCGTGCTTATCTACGAATTCATTAATGTTCAAGATACATCTCTTAAATGCGATCGGTTATTTTGTAGCTAAATCTATTTCCCTGTCCATATCATTACTGTCTTCTAGTTAAGCTAATGTTCTCATCTAAAACTTAAACATCTTGAAATTTTTTTACCAAGATATATTCTAAACAATATTATTTCTTTGCTTAATTGGCTTGGCATACTTTTCCCTGGATTGCTTCAGTGTCATTCAGTTTGTTTGCATGGATTTGCAACATAGCCTTGTTATCTTATCGCTGGTGTTGCTCATATTAAATATATATCCATGGTATGAGTAACAGCATTTAAAACTAGGAATGATGCATTGAAGAAATGATAAATATGGTAGCAAAATGGCGTTTCGTGTATACCTTTTGTCAATACGCCTAAAGTACAGTTGGTAAGTATTAATGTTCGGTCCCCGACCATCAGTGCAAAACAAAATGGCAACTCTCACAAGAGAAATCAATTAAAATCATCCGAAAATTTTCTTTTATCACATATGCAGGAATAAAATTTGAAAAAAAATGCAACAGAGATTTGCCTATCCGAATTCGTTGTTGTATTCCAGGCTATCTTCTTTCATTAAATTTTTTTCAATATTTTGTATTTTTAACGACGGTGAAGAGCTACAAGATAACGTTGCTGCCATATTGAAAAATTATTTGCGTTAGTTGATATACGTTACCTGAGTAATATGTAAACAAAACCGTATGTGCATGCAAAAAACGACTTTTATAGAGGAAATTCTCGTAACGAAACTGCTCACTAATAGCGTGCTAATTTAAGCAAAAAAACACACACAAATCAATGAAATTCATGACCCAACAAGTAATAGGAAACATGAATAGTTAATTGCGGTCAGCCAACACTTTTAATTTTCGATTATTCTTTTTTGAAAATAGTTCTGTTTAGAAATAGTATTCATTGTGAAAAGATCTTCTTCATATTGAGTACGAACCTACGAAGTACAATGGCATCAAAAATGGGGCTCTTATTTTTAACATTGTTGATATGTATCGTATGCATTAGTAAAGGAGATATACTACGATTTTCCGAATGCAACAAGTTTTATGCTGTCTTTGATGTTGTATTCAACAATTTTCTTCTGATAAATACGACATATTCTTTGGTTAGAAACATCGAAATGAATAAATGCTTGATTATATGCATGCAAAATCCAAAGTGCAAATCATTCAGCTACATGTTTCATCACTCACAATGCCGAATACATCATTCCACTAGAACTGACACTGAAAGTAAGTTACAAAAGGAAAATGGATGGACACACTATGAAACCAACGAGAATGCAACAAACGTGAGTAGTTTAGTTTGTTTTTTAAGGCCTCATTCGTTCATGTGGAAGAAATAATGTGTTTGATAATAATATAGTCAATGGGTAGCAACCATAGAGTTTCGTGAGAAATTTAATTTTATATATACGTGATAGGCAAACTGGTTTACGAAATTTCGATATCCATATTTGCATCTTATTAAGAAAAACATGTTCCAACAATACAACCTCGTTTCCAGGGCCTGTTGTTTCTTACTTATGTCCGAATGACGAGACGGATATTTTCGTCGAGCCGACAACAGGCGCTGGGAACGAGGTTGGCAAGAATGTTTACCACTGCTATAAGAGGCGTGGATTTTCGGATATGTAGCTACTTGTTCCTTTCAAAGTGAAAACGGTATATAAAAGTTCTAGTATTTGCCGCTTATCACCCATATCCCCTAACCTTAACTCTATTGGGTGCAATCACAAGTACCAAATAAGTATAATAAATCAATAATAAACGAAATTATACGTTTTATGATATTTTCCGCTTTTCTCACTTTTTATTTTGTTTCTTTCTTTTTTTGTTCATAGTGTGTTCTTATATGTTCAACATTTATAGTTTACAGTACAATTTAAATTTTTGCGATCTGGAATCTAGGTTTATACACGTTTCACAATATTGCAACACACAAAAAATCGTGCCTTAAATATATTTTCCATCTTTGTTGTGCTTTTTTTATGTATGTTTTAGCAATTCTCAGCCTCATTGTTCTTAAAAAATAGTTTTGGCAAAAAATGTTTAACGTATTTTAAAGAAACAACTTGAATGTGTTAGATGGTCATCAAGCGAAATGTAAAATTCCATAGAAACCTGAATGAGAATATTTTCATTCATTAAAAGAGAGATAGAAAAGAAATTAAACTTTAATGATAATAGGAATAGAGAGAACGTAGCTATTCACTTGTTAAAGTTTTATACTTGTAAGCAGTTCAATTAAATTTTTTAGTGCGTACACTTCCAACGTCAAAAGAAACCTCGTTCCCAGAGCATTTTGCTTTAACGATGGGTTAATATAGGCGAATAGGTCTTGGCACACGTTGGTCATATGACTGCTTATAATTTATCATTATTACGTTCTACAAAATAATTTATGCGCGTTGATTGCCCTGCTAAAAAATTATATCTGTCTTACACGCGGGCTTTTTTGTAATCAACAAGAACAAAAATGGTGGATGATTTGTGGCAATGATTAGGCCAGCTAAGACTAAGCATCAGCGTTGGGAAAGCTTATTTGAAAAATGACCAACAAGAAAATGATCACATACAAATAATATTCTAACAAATGTGTGAAAAAGCAAAATCTGTAACCTCCTAAAAATCTTTTGTTGGTGAAGAAACAAGAATAAAACGTCTTAAACGTTGCTAAATTAGGTGCGCGAAAAACGCACTGTGGATGTCTATAAAACAAGGTTTCAATAAGACATATTTACATATTTAAAATGGCATTGACTTGTTTTGCGCCTTATGACGTTTCTAAAATAAATCCTTCAAAAGACGTCTTTATTAAAAAGACATTTAATACTGCGAACAGGTGCATTAAAATGCGCAATTTAGCCGTTAAAAAGACGTCCTTTAGATATCTTCAAAGGTGTCTTTTAGATCAAAAATATTCTTTAAATGTTTGATTTAAGTGCTAAGGACTTTGCTTGGTTTAAGCTTGGAGGAAGAAATACAGAAGGAGAAACAACTCTCTTGATTCTATTGAAACACTCTGCGAGGTTCACACATCTCCTGTTTGCATAATAGGCAATATCGTCACTTAAACAGCTGTTAGGGCGTGTACAAAAAATTGAAAAAAAAAAAATTAAAGATCAGATGTCAATTTTTTTTTAGAGGTGGGGGCAATTCTCCGGGGGGTAATTCTCCGGGGGGTAATTCTCCGGGGGGTAATTCTCCGGGGGGTAATTCTCCGGGGGGCAATCTTCCAGGGGGCAATTTACTGGGGGGGCAATTCTCCGGGGGCAACTCTCCGGGGGGTAATTCACCTAGTACCGTTTTTGTTACTTTCTCCTAACCATTTTTGATCTTTGTTGAGCGAGTTTAATCTTTAATCTTTTAATCGTGTTACAGATAAAACACTTGCAAACTGCAACAAAATATCGGCTCACTGTGAGCATGTTTCTTTAAAAACAAACATGTAGTTTTTGAAATTTAATTAACATTTTTCTCGTATGCATTTCTCTTGAAACACATAAATACTCTTGAAACACCTATTTTACATTTGAAACTCTACTTTTGTGTTTAGTTGTACGTACATATACCGGATTTGCAATTTATCTCGCGATATGTAATTATGTTATTACCTCGCACCTCGCACACTGATTCTTTTGAAATTAAGAACAATAGAAAATTCAATACATTTGAAACATACAGAAATGAAGTTGTTTCTCTTTTCGTATCCTTTCCTCCAAGGGTTGAGTTTATCTAATCAGTAACTAAGTAATGTAAAAATATGTCTGGGCAGGGGCGGATTTAGCTATGGTGTACTGGTGTAAATACACCAGCAAAAATTCACCTAAAAAAATTAAGGTGTATCTCTGTGAGCCTTTTGCTCTCTGATTTTTACGCCCATTATTAAAATGAACTAGAATAACGGCCGCCCCAGCGTCTGTCGCGTATAAAACTGATTTTTGGGGCCCCGCCCCCCGCCGTTTGGGTTTTGTGGTCCTGTTTTTGTGTCAATTTAGCCGAATGCGGCTGTTTCATCCTGCGAAATTTTTGATATCCTAATCGGTACCGGCTTCACTATTTACACCAGTTCAACTGGTGTAAACTGCGCATTCTTCTGGGCAATAAATATCCTGGTGTATTTCTCTGGTGTAGCCAACTGGTGTAAAATGAAAATTATACGGCATGACGATCCAGGACACATATTCAGGTGAGTGATATGCAAACTTTCTCTTTTACGACCGCTGTGAAACAGGTCGGTGTTTTTTTACTTGATTTATGTCTTGAAGAGTGTTGAAGTGGGGGAGTCGATATCAGATAAACAACTGAAGTTATTCAGTTAAGCACCATATTTCGACATGTATTGGGGAAGTATCAGATTTGGATGCAAGAGTTGGGAAGAAAAAGTTGGACTGAATCTCACAGACACTAGCTACTGAATGCTCACTTGGCAAAATTTCCTACGGTGTACAGAGTCTATATTTGTTGATGTTTAAGGTAAAAATTTGTTTGCTTGTGTATTTTTAATATGAATTTTAAATACAGAAATAGTTACTAGCTGCCTAGCTACTCACATAATAAGTTCAAATACCAGCAAGTAAAATTTTCAGCAGAATTTTTAAAAACAGTGTGTTTTGTTTATATATTTGAACTTTATCTTCAATAAATAAGTCTAATCAATAATATATATATAAACTTAGTTATTATAGTTTATTTGTTTGTTTTATTTTTTCATTTTAACATTTTGTTTTTGCAGAAAGCTTTGTAGCTAACTATCGTCTATAAATATAAATTTTTTTATTTTATTTAGATCTACTGGAAACGGCAATTGTTTATAAAATTCTGTTTCCATATTAATTGTTGGAAATGAGAGCCTTTGCTATCTACTTCAAGCTGCTGTTTCGATTGAGCTGCGTTTACATTCAAACTTCTATGATTCACAAAATATTAACAAAAAGATTATGGAGAACTTTCCTTGTAATGAAAGTTCTCCATAATCTTAATGTAATCATAATGTAATGAAACTTAGATAGGAAGTCATGTGTCATCAAGGAAGCCATTTATAATCCTAAAAATACAAGATTCTGCTTTTTAATGAATATGCTTGCTCTTGCAACAGTTATTGGGAAAAATATTAAAACCGTATACCCTCATGATATAGATGACATCCATGGAAGTTTTGATAATGGGTTGATTACCTCAAGAACAAGTACAGAATATACGAGCGAATGTATAACCATTATGGGTGAGGTGAGAAAAATGCCATTTGGGTTATTTGAGCCAAATCACTTTGTATATACCTCCAACCACCATGAAAAAAGACAAAACGTTTAAGAGGTAAGAAGTAATTTATTGCTTGTGTTTTTAAAAGAGAAAGTTCTATACATTGCAAGTAAACATTCAGCTTTATTTCTTAGAAATAATTAATAATGCATTAGCTGCACATATTTTTATGTTGTACCCAAATATCTTCAAGATTTTACATATTTTTGCCTTGTCATAGTGCCAGTAACGACATGTTCCTGTGAGAGATCTATATCAACGCTACGACGAGTAAAGACATATTCAAGAAACTCGATGACCCAGGTATGTTTCTACAATATGACGTTGCGTATTAAGGAGAATGTGACATTTTTAATCTTGTCGTGTATATATATCTTGCCAATTAATTTATTGAGTTATCTGTTTTGATTGTGAAACACCACATTAAGTACATTTAATTATAATTTTGAAACTTTTCTTCAGGGTCGATTTAATGGCTTGGTGTTGCTAAATATCCACAACGAGATGAAAATAAATTTAGATGACATAATCGATATGCTGGCAATAAAATATCCAAAAAGACTTAAAATGTTAGATATCCTGAACGACGATTAAAAGTGTAACAGTCTTGATAAAAAAAGGAATAAATCTTGTATATTATTATCTGTTGTTTAAATGTCCCCATATATAAATTCCCTAAAAGTAATAAGGCATGACACCAAATTTTTTAAAAAACAAACATTTTAATTACTCAAGTTGTACAAAAAAACATTCAAAAATATATTCTTCGTCAGCTAAAAAAACATTCAAAAATATGATCTTCGTCAGCTAAAAAACTAAAAAACCCACCGTATACCGCCTGGGCGGTAATCTTACAACTGGGGGTAAAATAGCTTAAAATCATCTCTCAGACTCATCTTTGATAAGTAGGTATACGGTGGGTTTTTTAGTTTTTTAGCTGACGAAGATCATATTTTTGAATGTTTTTTTAGCTGACGAAGAATATATTTTTGAATGTTTTTTTGTACAACTTGAGTAATTAAAATGTTTGTTTTTTAAAAAATTTGGTGTCATGCCTTATTACTTTTAGGGAATTTATATATGGGGACATTTAAACAACAGATAATAATATACAAGATTTATTCCTTTTTTTATCAAGACTGTTACACTTTTAATCGTCGTTCAGGATATCTAACATTTTTACACCAGTCAAAAAAAATCCTAGATCCGCCCCTGCTGGGGTATGCCACTTTATTTTTTTTTAGGTCGGCCCTGTTTGTGAAGAAAGAAAACCATGCAAAATAGGAAAATGTGTGGATACATGTGATGATACAGGCTTCAAATGTGAATTTACCTGTTCGGGTAAGAACTAGGAAAAAACTATTAGAGTTGAAATACACTCCGAGTTAATTAAGTGAAGTGCCCTTTTAAAAAATATTTGACAACAGGTTTTTGTCAACTAAATGCTTGATGGACAATGTGCTACTCCCTCATCGGTTTTTTAAAGCTGTCGCTTACTTGGTTTTTAAAGATGATTTTTCGGCTTGTCCTCAATTTATACACTGGAATCATTTCTGTTTCATTATTCGGTAACAACCGGTATGTTTGTCGCAAGTGATCGCGCTTCTCCAGTGTTTTTGATTTCAATAACTCATGAATTTGGTGCTTTAGTTTTAATTTTCTTAACTTAATCCTACTCTATCACATGACAATTAAAAATCATGCCTCAAATGATTACCGAGCGCAATAATATTTGTTGAAGTCCAGCGTCTAGCATATATTTTTGTCGATATTTGCTGCTTGGAAATATTTAAATTAAGGAGACACGAAACACTTATTACCCAAGCTGAGAATACTGTCTATATTTCCTGAAAAGCAAAATAAAAGATTACAAAGGTGAACACGTTCTGGAAGTTGATAAATATCCTATTGAATAGTGTTATTGTGAGGGTATGATAATAGCAGCATTTGGCGATGTGTAGTTTCAGGATGGTTTTTTAAATTCTTTTAAGCATTCTCCTATTCTCTAAAAAATGGAGCAACTCAAAATATACACAAAGAAAAATAACAAAAGAACAAATAAAATAATGTAAAACAAAATGACACTCCAGGATCAACATGTTATAGTCATTTAAAAAAATAAAAATAGAGAATGAATCATTAGTAGTGTGAAAATACTTCTTAGGTGATTGGATTTTATTGAAACGCAATGTTTGCTTCGGAGCACGTGCAAACCAGTTTGGTAGATTTAAAAAACAACATGACGCAGTAATGACTGACATAAAATTGGTACATGTTGGTGGACCTGGTCTAACGTGCAAAGAAAACATACCGCCAACAAAGTGGGGTTGTCAGTATACACTCCCTTTTGTTGTAGGAAATGTTGCGGCTATCATTACAGATGATCAAAACAACCCACTTTACCCATCTATGGAATATCATAAAGGTGTCGGATTCTTTACTGTACCAGGTTACAACGCCAACTCTCCCTACCTCATCTTTAACGCAACAAGTCACACTATTCACAAAGGACAGGAGCTGAGATTGCATTATGGTGAAGCTTGGATCCATGATGGATACCTGCGTAAAAACGGTGCTGAATCATGTGCAGAATTATGCGAGATTGTGTGACAAATAATCTTTTTTTGTGAATGATGCAATCCTCTTTAGTCTGAACTAAATAGAGAAATAACGTTCTTGTTTGTTTGAAAACTATTGGTTAAATGCGATGAATTTTTTAAACATTAAAAGAAAGAAATTGATTTTGAAGGCTTTTCCCGTGAAACATTTTATATTAAATTTCTATGTAGATATACACGAGATTGAAAGAATTTAGTTAGAGTAAAAACCAATTTTAAAACCTACAATCTTATTATTATAAAAATTAGCAATAAAAATTAGTAACAACAGCTGCCAATGTTTAATGAGATATTCGAAATTAGCCACCCGAACTTTAACGACGCTCAGCCGAGTCTCGATCTCTTATGTTAATTTTGATGTCCCATTTAACCGCGCAGTAAAAGAAGTTTTCTTTTAAAGTTAAAGTTAAGGTTAAAAGAAGTTTTCTTCGGTCCAGCAGTAGTTATTTTGTTGTTTTGTCTTTGTGTTTTTTTATTTATTTGGTAGTACATATTTCTACTACATATACAATGTATTATAGTTGCACGAGGTTATAAAATACATTTCTGAGAATTTTCAGAAAAATAAGAAAATTTCAACCTCGTCCCCAGGGCATTTTGCCTTGTTGATGAAGTTGATAGAGGCGAAAAGGCCCTGGAACAGGCTGGTCACATGATCTCTTATAATTTATGATAATTATACCTAAAAAATAATTTATGAACATTTATTGCCCTGCAAATATTTATTTCTGCCCCGCGCGGGAATTTTATGTAAACAAGAATACAACAAATATGGCGGTCGATATCATTTGTAGCGTGGATAAAACGACCGGCTAAAGTTTTGCATCAACTTTAGGGAGACTCGTTCGAGAAATATGTTAGAAAAAGATCCCATTTTTACTTCTAGCTACATGATATCAGGCGCGGATTTAGACTAGGTCAACCCTGTCACGCGACCTAGTAAAAAAATCCGAGGATCGAAATCGAATTCTGTCGAATTTACCCGGAATCTGAAGATCGAAATTCCGCTTATTTTCGCTACTTTTCGTTATTGACTATCTCATAACGCGAATTAGATCAACCTATGTTGGACGTGACCTGTAATAGCCAGTCTTGGCCCTAGGTTATACCGTAAGGCTTTCACCGTTGACCAGAATCAACCTATGTAGGCTTGACCTATTTTTAGTCAGAAAATCTGAAGTCAACCAGTCTTGGCTCTAGGTTATCCCGTGAGGCTTTCACCGTGGACTAGAATCAACCTATGTGGGCCTGACCTATTTTTAGTCAGAAAATCTGAAGTCAGCCAGTCTTGGCTCTAGGTTGTCCCGTGAGGCTTTCACCGTGGACTAGAATCAACCTATGTGGGCCTGACCTATTTTTAGTCAGAAAATCTTGAACAACCCTGTCAAAATAGTTTCTCTGTAGGCGTTTTGGTATAAATATCAGTACGGCGCGGAAGATTCTTTCCTTTCTCAACATGGCTTGCAAGAGCTTGAGAAAGTGTGTGAAGTTAGTTTTCGAAAACGAAAATTTGGATGAGCTACCTCAAATTTACGCTGAATTAATTAAAAAGGTTAAATGTAATTCTGTTTTGCCATCTACTGACGTGTTGCAAAAACAACTTTTGGTTTTATCCGAAGAAATTGCCATGCAGAATACTGCCTTCCTGCGTATGTGAAATCAAAGAAGGATAGTTGTGCAATTACGCTGAAGTGAGTTGTTAATGTTTATCTTTTGTTGTTTCTATAATAGCTATGCGTTTTTGTTACTATGACCACTAACTGTGTTGTTAGTAGCTTTATTAAAGGTTACCTCCCGAGCAAAAACAAGTTGCCTTAAAATAATCCACAACAACATGTTATTGGACAAAATAACAATGTTTTTCACTATATTTACAGATTAAAGGAGTATCATTGGAAAAGAAATTGACTTACTGCTGTTTAGCTACCTCTCCAAACCCTAGTCACGCGGGCATTATGAAAACGGTAAAAAATGCTTACATCAGCAATGTTACGTCATCACGAGATAAGGTACTGACCAGAACGAAAATTGTAGTAAAGATTATGCAGAGTTTTTACTTACCCCGCCCCTTTCCCTGTTTTATAAAGTGAATTCTAAAAGCATGCAGAAGCAAAAACCATTTTTTAAGGAAATTAATAAGTATATCAACACGTGCATGAATATGGATGAAAATACATTTTTGGGTTTTCAATATGAACCAACAGGAGACAACTCTGTTCAAGTACTACCATATGACGAGTCGGAAACGGAATCGGGTGAAGTCACTGACAGAACAAAATTAATTGTATCTGGTGCAAATGTGGTGTTTGCATCAAAATGAGTACTTGTAAGGAGTGTAAATGCTGTAGAGGAATGGATATAACCGAGTTATGGGAATTAGGCGGTAAATAAATTCAGTTAGTGATTAGTGTCTTATTGTGACTTATTTTGTGAAATAATATTTATTGTGTTACTATCTCAGATAAACGGTGCATAACGGAGCACGATCATTTTTTTTCTATCGTCCTAACGAAATAAAATCTTTGGACGGCATTAGTGGGAATGTACGACAGGGAAATCGGCCTTCCTTCTTCGCGAAACGATTAATATTAATTATACTTTGACATTTTCTTTTTCTTTTGGTACATAACCGTCGTGGCAGATCTGTGCGACGTGTGATTCCAGCCTGTGTTGTCAAGCGAATAAAAGTTGTAGTTACACCGGATACAAGGACGGAGATTACGTACAAATTTCACATGGGTGCACGAAGTTAATACCGACGGCGAATAGGAATATTTACAAATGAACTACAACATACAACTTACATGCTTTTTTACAAGAATACTAAATTCTAGGCTGGTCATCATTCTTATTTCCCTATTGTTCTAAATAATAGACACAATAGATCTACTGTTTTTAACCTGAAATCCAACTCTGATATTTTTATAAAACATATTACAATAACAAATGTGTACATGCATAACTATATTTACATTCGCGAATACTTTAAGGAGTGTTCTATAATTTCACTCCTCTCAGGTCGTTCTGTTGGTGCTAAGAATACCTTTCATTTTCTACTTTCCCTCGCCATTTTGTCTTCTACTACATCTTTGCCAACAGCTCGATAATACGACGCAATTGCGATGTCCCGTAAAAATTCATAACATTTGTACTTTTTCACTTTTACTGCGACAAATCTTTTCGAGTAGCGCGAAAAAGAAGTTTTATAACGAGGGACGTATTGACCTTCCTTAGTTTTCTTCTTGGCCTAAAAGTAAAAGGAGGTATTAATAACTTTTTAGAGAACTGAGCAGAAAGACAAAAATAGAAATGAAAGTACACACTTGATCGCGATTTATGTTGTTGTTGTGATCAAGCGCTGCTAACTGCATGCCAGCAAGCGTTTTTTCCTGTTCAAAGAAAATACTTTTCGGCAAGTACCGGATTTTCAGAGCGTGAAAAACTTCGAGACACGTGGTAAATAAATTCTCGTTCATCTTCTTCATCAGACACCAGTTGGGTATTTGTAATAACGGATTTCAACGTTTGCACATTTTTATCTGTCGCATCAGTTTGCGTTGAGATATTATTCTCAATAACTCCAGATATATTTCCACATTTTCTAATTCACAACCGCTGACAGTATGTGAGCTACTCGATAAAAGTTCGCGAACAACCTGCAACAATATAGTGGTTTCGCGAATCATGACAAAAAAGCTATATGGTTAGTATAAAACTACTGCATACCTTCTTTCTTTCCAGTTTAACACGCGTAGTCGGCGTTTCTTCATTTTTTTTTTATCTTTGTATTTCATGGGAATTGAGCCTTCAACTAATTTTGGGGGAATCTTTTTTTTTACACCTAAAATCTGATATATTATGCAAATACAAGGATTACTCTTCGCAGTCGTACAATCCACGCGTTTGCTATTGTGTTGTCTTTTGGGGGATATTAAAAAAGATTAAGTGGGGTGTCTTCTTTTTGGATGGAGTTGTCACTTACAACCCCAAAAACCGAACAATTCATTTTAAGTTTTCGACTTTTTCTTAAAACAAAGTGATGTGATAAAAGGAAGAGCGGTGCTTTTTTCCTAGATTAACCGACGTGTCTGCTCGTTTGCAGCGGAAAATTATGCTGAGGGGAGAAATAATTTTTTTACTTAGTTCATGTTGGCAGTCTTTAAATTAAATTTTCTTCACTTTCCGTGTGACAATCTGGTCTGTGTTGAATCTCGTGATGACGACACAAGATATATCGCATTTGCTTTTTCGTTTCAAAACACTCAGCAATGGCGGACGCGAAGCCCATGGTTATGTGGAAGTGTGGTATTTTTTAATTCCTTATATCTTTCAAAAACAACATTTTTAGTAGAAAGGAATGTTTTTTTCTTTATTAACTATATTTTACTTACCTATTAAGCACAACTTGTTTTTGCTCGGGAGGTAACCTTTAATGTAGCTAGCTAGCTAGGGAGCTAGCTAAATACTATGTTTTTAAATTCATGTATATTTTTGGTGCTGATTTGGATCTCTTTTTGATTGGTGCTGACTTTCACTAACTATCAAGCTAGCTAACTACACAAAATAATGCTCTGATATGATTAGTGTGCCTTTTTCGCCAGCAACAAAAAAACGTTGTCCTGCTTTGCGAAATTTTCCACAAGGGGTTTTACACTCAACTCCTGTTCTTTTCGGAAAAGGAGGCCTAAAATAACTTCCAAATGACACTTTGTGATGCTACTTTAAATTACCAATTATTTTCTTCAAAATGAAAAACTGCAACTAATCAGACTCTCCAAAAAAAATTCAAATTCGAAAATTTGGATAATAAACGATAAAATTTGTTAAATTCAATATTAATCGATTTCGACAAAATGCATTCTGTATATATCGTCCACAGGTTTCAAAGTCATGTATCACCTGCTTAATATGTTACTTAGTTAACAAAGATATCAAAAGCCAGCTTGATTAAATTTATGCACATATATTTATATATATATAATATACCTTGTGCATCACATGGCATTGATGTGTATCTTCTTGATAAATTCCCTCTTCAAATCAAAGAGGCAAAGAGAGGTTAAGGAGACAATAATTGAACAACCTAGTGTTTATTATTGTAAAATTGTATTTATGTTTCTCAGTTTGTACTTTATTTTTTAGATCAGCTATTATCAAACCATGCACCATCAACATTTTCAAAAAATCTTCAACAACAGTAAATTTTAAACTGAAATATTCAAATGTTAATACGTATTTATTTCTGAATTAATTGAATAATAATTCATTGGAATTGAACTTGTTCAGAAGTTATATTCAAATCGTCATGTTCATACATAACAAGATTTGTATCCTGGAATTTCCAGAATTTTCAAGATCAGTTTTAAAAATATCCAGTTGAAGTTTTTACTAATAGTAGAGTACTATATATATGTAAGAAAATTATTTTTAATTTTTTATTTATTAAGTTGTATTTTAACATTGCAGGTTAGTTACAATAATAATTAAGAATTATAGTATGCTCAATTATTTGTTTACCCCATTCTCCGTTTTCAATGTCTACTTTAAATTTTAGAATCTTCCAGGCTAATGACGGAAATCTTCAAGCCGCAGGGCTTCTTGTTTTCTGAAGTGTTTATGTGGTACTACGGCGAAAATGTTTCGTTTCTGTTATCAAGGTCTAAAACGTCTGCATAGGATGTTTTTTTTGTCCCCGTTTAAGCCTATTTCAGGGTCCGCAAAGCCCGTTTTAGCGAAAGCATCCGGGGCTCCGCCCGAGACCCCGCTTGGGGGGCTTACAGCGCCCCCCAAGACCCCCAGCTGTATATTCAAATTTTCTTAATAGGTCATGATGCTGCGCATTTCCTAGATCCGCCCCTGGATATAAAGCAAATTTATCTCGATAAGTAAATTTATATATGTGAGATGTTTGTCTTTCCCTGCAGGACTGCTAGTTTAGTTAACCAGCTAGCTTATACCGTCCAAATTACGTGATTACGTGAACATCTTAATTAATAGCCATATATATCGATTTTGTTAAATTCATTACCCTACTTGGGTACAAAACTCAATGTTGTTTTATAAATATTTTGGTGACAAGCTGGCTGTGTTTTCTTTAAATCTTGGGCCAATTAGCTAAATTATCTGTCACATTTCTAAGAAACATTTTGTTGGCTAAAAACCATGCAGCTGACTTTCATAGTGTTGTGTGTTGTTTATAATCCCCAAACCTCTTACACAAATGGTCAGGCAAAGTAATGCAGGCAGTAGACCATGTACCAGTCCATTCCAAACTTTATTTTCAGGTAGAGGTATCTTTTTAACTTGAAATCAAAATATATATTTAACTTGCATGTGGTTTAGATTTTAACACATATCAAGATGCTAGTAGCCACAGTACGAAATTTGTTAACCATAATTTGGCTTTCTTTACCTAAGGTCTGCATTTTTTTGCCTGTCGATTTTTTTCTGATTTTTTCCAGGCGTGCGCAAGAATCTCGTAAAAACATAAGCTTTGGAACTTGTGTAAGTAAGTAGGTAATATGATGAGCTTATTTGATATACTAATCAGGCTTATGAAATGTATATTAATGCTTCACTGGCATATTTTCACATCATGGCCTTAACCCATTATTTATATATACGAAAATCCGTAAATATTAATCTGCAAAAAAAAGGGTTCCTTGTCTTGGTGACAGTTTATATATATAATTAAGAACAACATGGCAAAAGTTTACATTTTAAAACTGGTAGGAATAGAGTTTTAATTCTCGTGTCTCGGTTATGATCATATTAAAAGAGAAAACTGAAAGCTTTGGGAGAAAATGCGTTGCACACATTTGGATTTACAGCATAAATTATATGTGATAGGAAATTTTGAATAATATATGATTATTAGAACAGGCTTTATATGATTTAAATTTTATAAGAGTTTGATTTCGTGTGGTTATTTCAACATAAAACATTGAATGTTTTGCTACTAATAGGGGCAGGGTTACTTAGTGTATAAACTCGAAAAATACAAGATTCCATAAATTTTGATGCTGAATTCAAATATGTTGTCATTTTTGTTGAAAATAATCAGAAAATGTCAAGCATGTTAACCTAGATCCGAGAATAATCCATAAATTTAGCACTACAACCTATCCTTCTTAGTTTCGATTTTAAAAATAGGAAAAATTGTTGTGCATATTAAAAAAAGAGTACCTAGCTCTTCTCATACAATTTCTAACCTATTCTTAACAAAATCATCCACCTGGATAATAATAGCCATTGAATATGTTGTTTATAAATATGTGGTTAAGTAAACTGTCCCAGGTTAGCTAGGTAGCTATATAGTACACAGCGCAGCTAGCTAGCTACAGCTCATGAATTTTAATAGCAACAAACTTCCAAAACATTTTCTAAATTAAAGGCCCTTTGCCAATATTAAACAATCAAGCTAAGCCAGATCAATAGAGTAAAGTCGGTAAAATTCTGACAATTTTGCTTTCATCGACAAAAAGGTTTCTTTGATGTTGTGTCTTTTTTCGCCCGCCATTTCTAAATCTTGCCTTTAATGCAAGCGCCAAATTTGCATCTCATTATCTTTGGAATTTCAAAAATGTCCAGTATATCTGGGCATTTTTGTATCACGTGACCAGCCTGTACCCTGGAACAGGCTGGTCACGTGTGGTCAACATTGTCGGCCACTCCGTAATAACGGCTCAGGGGCCACAAGACCCTTGGGACGAGGTTGACAAAATTTAGCAGTTATTGTTCTTATTTTGTTTTTATTGTTTAGCCATTTCCAGCCACAATAAAATAGAATCTTTAGAATGATTTGTTCTTAATTGGCTCTTAGCGAATGGTAAAGACGCAACTTCAGAATTCAACTTCATTTTGTTCTTATTTTTGGACATTCCCATAATTCCAAAAAATTTTTGTTTGTTTTTCGAAAAAGTCACCCGAACTGTTGTTTATATGGCAAAACAGGGGTTGTAGTTGCAGATGCACCTATGCGCTTTTGTAAACAAACGCGCCACATATTTTAAAGTTATTGTACATGGATGGAAAAAAAGAAACGAACACAACACACCAGACATAATTTTGTGGAAAAAACAGCGAATTTTCAAATTCGTAACGACAAGCAATCAAGAACGTCGATTTTATCTATAACACGCGCCCTAGTAGCTGAATTTTTATCATCTTGAATCAAAAATATGAAAAAACATAATTAATAGTTTTCGAAACAGGTGGTGGTGTGTCACGCTCTGTTTGAAACATGTTATTCTATTGCTTTTCAACAATTTGGTGAATTATATGATGTACTGGAACTGTTTACTTTTATATCTAAGATACCTCACGGAGCTTGCTTACTTCGCCCTTCTACAACTTTACGCTCGTGGTCGTTGTATTCTTTCTTAGACACGCCCACTTACGCTCTTTTTTTACACTAAAACTTTAATATTTTTGTTTTAGCTATCATATTTTCATTGTTCGAAGTCTAAACCCTCAACATTATCTAGCTAACAGCTGTAGTTATACAAAGGCGAACATCAATCATATATAATATAAAAAAAAGAGCAATAACTTCAATAGTAACATGATTTCAAATAGTGATATTCCTTTTACTTTGGCGCCTCAAAAATCCTTGAATTAGGCAAAACTAGGTAAAATACTACTAAAGTTAGATAAAAATGGAATGGAAATTATTGCCCTTCTAAACACTGAACGGAAGTAGTCGTGTGTTCGATTCCCATCTTGGTAACTATTTTTACTTTTTTTACTTTTATAGTTGTGGTAAATTTTATTTTTTAAAAAGATAAGTGTTCAATAGAATTATTTAACTGACAAAATAAAAGTGTTTCCACCATAGTTTATAAAGAGTGAATGTAGGCGAGAAGAGAAATACTAATTCAATCTCTTGGCACTTGGCGGCGGGAGTAAGAAATTTTATTTTTGTTCACATTAGGGTAGCTGTGGGATGTTCTAAATTGAGAAAAAATGTTATTCGAGAAATATTAGGTTCATGAAAAAAACTTGTGCATGCCTCTCAAAACACGGGACGCGTACTCATTTTAATTCCTATATCAACATATATGAGGAGCTTAAGCGTGTAATAATTGCGATGTTTCCCGATTTCTAAGATTTCGGGAAACAAAGTTTCTCTTCGGATTCTGCACTGTAATCAATGCGTAAATTACGGGCATGCGCTGTTTGAAGCGCGTCTAATATATATTCAACTGTTAAATACTGTTCTTTATCTCTCGTAACAAGCTGTTATCGTTAACTCGAATCGACATGGAAGATATTGAGAACAAGATTCAAAGCATTGTCGACAATGCCCGCCTCTCAAAATACCACGAACAAAAACTGACGGCTGCTTCCAACGCAGCTGAGAAGATTACGAGCGATTTCTTGGCCAAACAAAGGAAAGACAACGAAGCAATCCACAATGACAACGAACTGAAGACTAGAAGTTAAAGGCAACAGATCAAAATTAGACTTTTGTCGGCTACTTAATTCTACCTTTACTAAGATCGAGGAAGGAGTTATAACCAGGAGC